>VDFB02281492.1:521726235-521920974 GCA_007258455.2 Sequoia sempervirens
GAGCTCAAGAGAAAGAGAGATAGATAAAAGGATGGAGATAGAGAGAGAGGTCTAGAGCATAAGAGATGAAAATGAGTGAGATAGAGAGAGAGAAGGATGATGATTATTGAAATTTGTCATGTTGATTACTAAAATTTGACTGTTTGAAAAATTATAAGATCTTCCAAAAACTAGAATTTGCATTATAACTCCAAGAGATTTGAAACCACTCTCAAACATCCTAAAACTATGTACATGAAATATAACTTAAAGTATAAGAAAGCTAATATCCATACGTAATGTCAACTTATACTTAAATTTTTATTTCATGTAAATTGTTTCCCTACCAGAGGCAGAGAAAGACAGACAAAGAAAAAAAGAAAGAGTTCAAAAATGTATTCCAAAAGTCATGCTTCACATTTGGTGAGCACCAAATTTGGCGCTCGCCAAATGATGCACTTTATTTCATGAGCGCCAAATTTGGTGCTCACCAAATGAGCCACATTGAGAAATACCAACCCAAATGGTTGGATTTTCCTTGGGTATCCAACCCAAAGGGTTGGATGACCATTTCATTCCAAGGACATGATTTTTTGAAAGGGTAACAAAATTTCACATATTTTTCATTGTGCTCTCCATTAGGTTTTCATGTTTTTCAATGCAAGTTTATAAAAAATTGTGATGACATTAGGCTCTCTCTTAGCTATCTAAATATATAGTTTTTTTTTACATTTTGATTATGTTAAGGTTTTAATCTATAACTTATCTTATTCGCACCTTCGTTTTTGTCAAAAACCAACATGTGCTAGTTTTAGAATAGATTTTTACTTGTTCATAAAATTTTGAAACAAAATACATTTTTATAAACTAGACTCCATTCTACATATAATGAAAAAAAATGATTTTTTATTAGTTTTCAAAAAATTTAGGGGGGAAGCATGCTCAAGTTTCAGCTTTTCAGGATACATGTCCACTTCAAGAATTCATAAAATATTATAATAGTCATTAAAAAATTAGCCCAAAGAACCATGAAAAACTACATGGTGTTAGCTAATTTCTCACCATTCGGATTTTTTAAATTCTAAAAAAGGTTAACAAAAAAGGGAGGGGCCCACAGATGCTATGCTATTTTTTTTAATAAAAATAGGACCACCTTTGCCCCCCCCCCCCTTTTTGAAATCCTTAATATTCATTATTTAAAAAAAAAAAATAGTAGCTTAGAAAGTATATTTGGAGCACTACAACTCTTGTTCTTGTTGCATCTTTAAATTTTGAGTGTAACTATCTTCATTTTCTCATGAACTTCAGACTTTGTCTATTTCAAAAGAAAAAAAACAAAACAAAACAAAACAAAACAAAAAAAGAAGAAAAAAGTGGCATCTTAAGCTCACCATTTTTGTGTCACAACTTGGTGCACTTGCCCATGCATCATTTCAAGCATGTCTAGAGGCTTCTTTATTATTCTCTAGTCCTTGGATCATATTTGTTATAAAGTTATATAGTTTTTGGAAGTATTGATTTAATGATGTTTTGCATCTAATGTTTATGTCATGGGAAGAGCAATGTATGGTACACAATTTCCTTTTAAATAGTGGAGCCTTGATGTGCATGATTTTTGGTTTGCACATTTTGGTGGACCTAAGTTGCACTATTTTGAGATTTCTATTTTATCAATAGCCTTGGTTTAATTAATTGTATCAATTACTTTTTATTTACACCTCTGTGGAGGTTGTATGTTGTGCAGAGGAACTCCCTCTTGTTGCTCAAACAAATTTAACCACAACTCACAATAACAAATAGGCAAAACTCTGCCCAAAGATTTTAACAACTCTCCTTCCTTTATTCAAATTTAAATTTATTTTTTATCTACACGTAATAAATCATATACAATATTCTATTTTCAATTTTAGATGCCACTAATTTCAAACAATACAAAAATTCAAATTTTCTTTGTTTGCTACCATGCATCTATGGCACGAATCCTATGTATACTTCCTTCATTCACAACTGGGTTCTTTTCTATCAATTTTCCTACACCAATTCTATTCTTCAATATTACAGTCTTCTCCTCATTCAACTTACACACCTTGACCCTCTATACACCTGGTTTCTCTTTATTAAATCTCTTCTTTCATAGTGCAACTTACCTCCATTCCCTTTATTTACGACACATTAAAATTTTAACTCTCAATCTATCCTTAGCAACAATTTTTTTCAAATCTCCTTTTTTTTAGCCTTAAGGATTATATGTGTGCAAATTATATTTTTACTTTCTAATTTCTTATTTCTAGCTCATCAATTTTTATTTGAATTCTTTAGCTTCCTCTTTGGTTATGTGCACCTTCTCCCTTCCCTTCTGCATGGTTTTTAATTTTC
The DNA here is from genome assembly GCA_007258455.2 of Sequoia sempervirens. Lineage (NCBI taxonomy): Eukaryota > Viridiplantae > Streptophyta > Pinopsida > Cupressales > Cupressaceae > Sequoia > Sequoia sempervirens. Next base: position 521,728,591 of record VDFB02281492.1, read on the forward strand.
TTATTTTCTATTACATCTTTCTCTGTCTTCCCTGTGGCATGATCTTGTCCTGCTCCCATTTTATCTGTCTCTTCATTTTTTTCACCCAAATGTCTTTTCTTTTTCCCTGTTGACCCTTCATATCCACCTTTTGCTCAATCTAATAATTAATTAATTGAATTTATTTATATGTTAACAATGGTCAGTAACCATATGCCTCCCATGATCAATTTGACATTAAAAATCATGGAGAAATCATCCAAAAAATAGATATCAAAATCTATGGTAAAAATTGAATCCGTAAAATGTTGCAACAACAATATTCCTGATCAATGTTAAAATCAATGTGTGACATTTTGATAATCAATGTCAATAATGTCAACCAATCTCTATCAAAATTGAAACCAAAAATGCACAACAGACACAAAACAAAACAAAAATAAACATTTTTGTTGATGTTGATTGTTGTTCGCCTAGGATGCTCCTACATCAAACACACCAAGTTGGAAAAAAATTATGAGTAGAAATCACAAAATGGAGTTGAGTAGTGGAACTACTCTTTTAGGTTGATACAACCTATAGTGAACTCCATTGCTAAATCTTGTACATAAAGCTTGTTCTTCTTCCTCTTTTTCCACCACTTCACCGAAACTAGCTTCCCTCTCCTCCAACAAATTTGCACCTTCTTCCTCCTTTCTCTCATGGACTTGCATCCACCATGTACTTTCCTCCTCCTCCAAAGACTCTTTCCTCTTTGCTCCTTATTCATGGAATATATCCCACCATCAACTGACTACCCCCACCAAGATCTCACATCATCCTTATAATAACCTACAATATCCTCACCAAAATCTACATCTACAACTTCATGGCAATTAAATAATCCCATGTTCTTTTCTCGATACTCTTCAATTCCAAATGAAGTTAAATAAATATCATCACAAATTACATAAGATTTACCTCATCCTTTGTGCGGTTGCAACATCATCCTTTGTGCTGTTGCAACATCATCCTTTGTTGCAACATTTCCTGCATCATCATCAGCTACAAATTTTCTTTCTTCACCCTTTGCTGCAATAGGAAGCTTTTCCATCCACTCCTCCTCTATTGCAAACATCTTCAACAATAAATTGTCTTTGTCTTCACCATTCGTTTCAATCACATCCTCTACAATGTAATCTCATCAATAGCTGAAATTTCTTCACTAATCCTTTATTTACCTTCGCCAGCTTCATCCGCTGCTACTACTACACTTGCATCCTCTTGTTGGTTGAAATTTTGAAAATTAATGTTGATAATTTTAACCAATCTCTGCCAAAACCGAAACCAAAAATGCACAATAGACATAAAACAAAATGAAAATAAACTTTTTTATCAATGTTGATTGTTGTTTGCTTGGGATGCTCATGCATTAGTGTGTCACCAAAAATTGTATACTCTTGAAGAAAGAGACAATTTTGTAGTAAAACTGGGTCCTATTTTAGACACCTTGTATCATTCACCCCTTAAAATTGCATTTATAGGCCCCTAATACTCATGATTTGGGACTTTGAGGCCTAATTCACTCACAAACCACTTAAATCCTGACAAATACCTTTCAAACCACTCAAATATCGTGAAACCCACCAAAAAAATCCCTTGTGGGACTAAGTCGCCCAAGGTGGTGACTTAGTCCCTTTTGAGGTATTTTCCACTTTTGAGCGGGAATTTCATCAATTCAATTCAATTTTTTAGTGGATGTCGGCCTCTTAGGTCTAAATAATAGGAAAATTAGGTATTGGTGCCTATAAATACACATTTTAGGTCATTTTTCACATATCCTAGTCATTTTTACAAAGTAAAAATAAAAAGTCAAGAGCAAAAGTATCTTTTTTTTTTTTTTTTTTTTTGGAACTGTAGGAATCGGGTAGCACAACCCCCTATAAACTGCAGTGCGCCTGGTAAACTTTTTAATGTGACTGACGGCGCTGGTGCGACACGCCCTCCGGTACCACGAGGGTGGGGGAGACTAGAACTTGTGACCAACCTCTTGCTACAGGAAAGATTTAGCCAACCAAGCTAGGGCCCCAACCCAAGAGCAAAAGTATCTTACACAAGAAGATTCAATAGCATTTTGTAGCAAAGTTAGCTTTAGGGCAACAAACTAGGGGTTTTGCAGGTCTTCAAGCTCACTTTTTGTTCAAGATCTCACATTGCAAAGGGTTGATCATGGATTCCTATGGTGAATCATGGAGAAATCTAGGTTGAAGAGATGCAACTAGCCATCAAATCACACCTAATGACTTTTTTTCAAAGTGATTCCATCTTCCATGTTCTTCTTATCTTCAGACTTAAGGTTTGCATTACATTTTGCATGTCATTTACATTCATTTGAAGAGTTGTAGGGTTTCTTGCATTGAAGTCTTGCATCATTCAAGTGCCATTTGCTCATCTTATTCTAGCACATTAGAATAGGGTTTTGTCTCATTTTTAGCTTTTCCTAGTCTTAGACACACTTAGGGCTAGGGTTTATGCAGATTTTATCTTCCAAAAAGTTTAAATACCAACTAAGGGTTTGACCAAGGAAAACCCCCTATTAGAAACCAATTTATCTTCTATTTTGCAAGGTTTTTCGAAGATTCAGATCCAAATTTTAGTCAAAAAGCAGAGTGCAGGTTGTGGGCTTCCATTTCCACTTTCGGATTTGCAGAAAATCCAAAGTGGACTAAGTCGCCCATAGTGGAAACTTAGTCCCACTACACTACTTTTTCAAAAAAAAATCAATTTTAGATACTCTTTTGGCAGAAATAGCCTTCTGGGCAGTTTCCCTGGTCTGGGACTAAGTCACCCAGTCTGGTGTAAGTGTCCTAGTTGCCTCAACAATCAAGATTTCCAGAATTTCAATGGTCTCTGCAATCTCCAATCAGCTCTTCATTAGTTTTCAGGTGCATAGTTTCTGTTTTGCATCTTCATTTTGTTCTCCTTTACATTTATTTTACTTTTCTGCATATCACGTTGTGTTTTCAAACAAGTTGCTTTTCTAGGTTTTGCATCATTAGATCATTTCATTTTCATATCAGAGCATTAGAACGCCATAATTAGGCATAATACATTCCATTTACATTAATATTGAGTGTAAACCCTTGCATTTTGGACCCCATTCATCCCCTTTCTCCTTTTTAGGTGAAAAACCCTAGGAGGAGCAAAGCATTGTGTGGTGAATCCAAAATCATCATTTACATTTTGGTGAACCTGACATGAAACATTTTGATAATCAATTTTGATAACTTTAACCAATCTCCACCAAAACCGAAACCAAAAATGCACAACAGACATAAAACAAAATGAAAATAAACTTTTCTTATCAATGTTGATTGTTGTTTGCTTGGGATGCCCATGCATCAATATGTGTCTAGTATGTAGTTTTGGGTTTCATTTTTATGTAATTACATTTTGGACAAAGATCTTTGACGTGAATTTATGAAGTGTTGATGGGGTCATGTGTGTGCAACCAATTGAACCACTATGGCAGTGGTGGAGGTGAGTTGCTAGTCTCATAAGCATCTTGATTATTTAATGTAGGCTATTTTAATACCATAAAATTATAGATTCTATTTTTTGGCCTTTGGCCATCATGAGACATTGACATGTTGAGTAGCAAAGAGGTAGGGAGATGGATGACTAAGAATATTTTTCATATGCCTCACAATTAGAAGGAAGGATGTATTCTAGTGTTAAAGACATGAGCTATGCTTTCATGAGTTTCTTTAGATGTAAGCACATGATCTAGTGTGAACTTGTACACAACTAATGTATAGTTGTTTGTTCACAGTATTTATTCAAGGTCGATAATGGTAGCTATAATTCTAAGGGAAGATCCTATTTATGGGTGGAATTAAATTACATGGTTGTGTTTGTGATTTTTTCACAAGGATATTATGATTCCATGCATATATTTACAACACTCTTAGTGGGATCTTTGAGAGTGATATGGTTTTATCTATTTGAAAATAGTCTTCTAAAATGTAGGATGAGTATTATTGTTCCTTAGAAGTCCCCATATTACTTGTTGGATTTTTGCATGATATGGTTGCTTCTAACTATATTTTTAAATTTGAGATAAATGATCTTATAATGTAGAGGTGCAAATCATGTAGTCAGATGATATTTTTTAATTTTGTAGTAGTCATGTAGTGAGAGAATTGGTTATGCTTTGGAGATAATATACTTGTGTTAGGTATAATGATTATTAATATGGATCTAGAGATGTAATTTTAGATATATTGTAGTGTTATAGTCGAGTTTTGTTAAGCATGAGATGACTGGTAATGTACCTTTTATCACAAGACATAGAGTTGAGAATGGATATCTCTTGGGTTTTGGATATTGAGTGTTGGAACAACATGAGTCTCTTGATGAGGTTACAATAAGATCAAGGAGCCTACACTTGGGGCTGGACATGATTTTAGCATGTACTTGATGAGGAAGCTATTTGAAAAGAGAGTTAGAGTGACTTAGAGCATCATAAAAGAGAAAAAGTATCATACCCCTCTCTCAAGGAGGTAAAATTGATGAAGAATATTGCTTGATAGGTATAACACACACATTGTTAAGATTTATTTTATTTTATTCTTTTTCAATATTCTATATGTATTAAGTTTTGGATACAATTGTGAGGATAATTTTGATGAGTGGAGGGCATGCTTAGTCGTTATGAGTTGATTCTCTAGTTATGGGAATCAATGTTGGTATGATCTAATTTTTGGTTAAGAAGCTTATATCTTTTTATTTTTTATTTTTATTGTTATGTTTGACCTTTGGGATGGAAAATTAGATGTAGAAGATTTTTATATAGGGATATGAATTGAGGAGATCTATATAATGCATAGTTGGAATACCTTTCTGGCATTGCAAGGATATGGTGTGTAGTGTTCTTTTATAGTAGGTGAGACAGGGAATATGAAGGTACATCTTTCTATGTGAGTATAGTAGATAGGTTGTTATGGCTTTCACTAGACAATCTATTATTCAAGATTTGGGAGTCCTAAGGAGACATGTGTGTCGATATTGGATGAGTATTAGACAATAGTTTAGAGGGTCTTTAGTATCTTCTAGAGTCTATACATGTTTATGTGTTTAATTTTCTACCATGGAGGATTAACCTTGAGTAGGATAATTGATATAAAAATATTATATGTGCAAGAGTTGTAGGAAACAAGTGGTTTACCTTAGGGTCTATAATTAGCTTGTTTTGTGGTGCAATTGGTTGAATGAGCAATAAATGGGCTATGGTTTCTATTTCAATTATATTTTTAAAGGTAGTATGTGGTAGCTATTCAAGCCTATTAGGAGGATATTTGGCTTTAGGGAGCATATTCAGATACAAAGTTAGAAGCAAGATTTAGTTTTCATGTGGAGAACTCTACTTTTCATGTGTTGTTGGAGCACATTGATGTATAGTTATAGATGTTGAATTTTATTTGGTTAAGCTCATTAGTTCAAAGAGGTGTGGATGGTGTAAAATGGATATGGGAATTTTTTTCCCTTTGCAACAAGCTTGTCTATGGTTGACCCTTTATGGATTTTTCCCCTTGCGAGAGGTCAAACTGCAATCACTAACAATAAATAAAATATTCCAAATTAGCCATTGTTAGAACTCAAATAAACCACTCCCTATAAAATTCATTTGAACACAAGAATAATGGAAACAAAGCACGAAAGCAAGCAAAACACAATGAAACATTATTCAAATGATCAAACCAACATTTTATAGGGGGATTGGTGCTATTTTGATGTGGAAAATAACCCTTTCCCAACCCCTTTTTGATAAGCTGAACAAATATGATGAAGATGTAAGACGATAAGTGATCAATTTGTGGAGGAGTAAATCAATAGAGAGGGTCTCTATTTATAACCAAGAAGGATGGAAGATTGCAAAACATGGAGGATGTGGGACAAAACATGAGCTAGTGACAAGATTCCACTTGTCAAGATGTGAGAGGATGAAGGTTGTGCACATTTTGGTCAATGTGCCAAAGAGGGGGAGATTTGAAATTCAAAAGATGGCTTGTTGGAGGGAGAAGCAAGAGTCTTAAATGCCAAGTGGGAGATATGTAAGAGACAATGTAAGAGGATTTAATGCCATGTTGGAGAACAAGACATTTGGAGGGATTTTCAAAATTGGAGGAATATTCCCTTTTTTTATGCCATTTTGAAAGTAATTAGGGAATTATTAAATCAAAGAAATGATTTATTGGTGCAAGTTGCAAAATCTAGAGGATTCAAGTGATTAGGATTAAATTAATCGGGATATGATTAATTTAATAGGAGATTAGGTGATTTTGACTTTTGACTTAGATTTAGGATTAAAATAAATCAAAATGAGAAGAAAATGATTTTATATTTAATTAAATAAAGATTTGATTTATTTATTCAAAGAGGATGATGTTAGTGCTAAATCAAATAAAGATGAATTTATTTAATTCAAATGGATGACTTTAGGAGATTAATCAAATAAACTTGATTTATTTAATTGATGGGCGAATATGATTTAATTAAATATGAGGAACGCATGGTATCAATTTTGCATGTCTACACCCCTTATTCAATGTATATAACAAGTGTGAGAATGTTGGGAAGGTGGTGCACATCTTACATATTAAAATAACATATATTTTGTGATTAGGTTATATTTTATTGGGGTGACAGTTAAAATTGAAAATCTATTTAATGTGGGTGACATAACAAGAGACAAGGTTTAGTGAGAAAATGGTCGATTTGGCTCATTTGAGGAATGCATTTAATTATTTTGATTAATTATAAAATGTATTCAATATTGTTAAATATTTAATTCTTGGGACACATGTTGAAATCCAATTTAGTTTCAATTCTAGGAAAGGGATCACCATGGAGATGGCTGACCATTATTTGTACATTGGATGCATTTATTATTTTTGCATGGGAAATTAAATAATGATGGAAAAGTTGTCTAGGAACCTTCTAGTGGGTTTCCTCTTACTTCTTGCTCTCTTGTCAGTAAATAAGAGGCATGGGATGGAGTCATTCATCACTTTATTTTCTTGTACTTGCTCATTGTGAATGAATCTTGGAGCTTGGTTTGGGTTGCTTCTTGAGGAGACCCTAAGGAGCAAATAGTACAACATTTGACTCGTATTTGTCTTGGATCAATCTCACAAAGATAACAATAACAACTTCTCTCTACTACAAAATAATGTCACATTTTACATTTTACTTGTTTACTATTTTCATCCAACGCCTAATTCTATTATACATTATTAATATCAATTTAACATTTTTTTTATTAAAACATCTATTTAATATCAAAATTTATCCATAATTTTAATATTGAGAATATTACTTTTGCACTCTCAATTAGGCTACACACAAAATTAACTAAAAGTGTCACGACTTAGAAGTCTCTTCTATTTAGACCCCTCTTTCACCCTACAATTATGTGCAAGGTTTCTTTATAATCATTTTCCACTAAATTGTCAATGTATTTTCTTATGTACTTGCGAGGGGATACTTCAGTTGAAGTTATGATTTTTTACCTAAAGCTGACGCTATGGTTGTTGATAAGACATTCATATCGATATGAAGCGTCCTTTTATGTGAGAAAGAAGGGTTTGCACTAGGTTAATCGGTATAGGCATAGCGATTGCCAATTACTTTCCCATACCACAAAAGGCAGTATCCTTGCTCTATCAACAGAGTCAGCTTAAGTGATTAGGAGGAGATGCAGTAGGATACAATTTATATTACAGGAATTCATTGTCAAGTAGTGTTTCAAAGAAAATGTCAGACGTTCACCCCCTGCCTGTTACTTGACTCTCAAAACCTTGACAAAAGTTTAACTTGGTATGTTTGTAATCTGCATCCACCCTATAGTACCATAAATCTCAAAGATGTCATGAATGTCATATTTGAACACCCAAATAATAGTTATACAGTAATACTAAGTTTAAGAACCCTAACAAATCAGAACTTACAGGAACCGAGAAATTTGCATTACAGTGATAACTTTTTTTGCTAAGTCTTTCATAAATTTCAATCCTACAAAATATACCTACAACTTCTCTGAAATTCAAATCTCTAGCTTTCTTCCACCAAGATTTTTTTGTCTGTCAATAAAATATGGTACGATGTAAGATTTCATAAACTAGAGATGCTAAGGGTTAGATGATTATTAAATTGTTTGGATAGCAATTTCGGGTCTCTGAATCCTTTGGATGGTAAGCTTTCTTCTGGAAACTTGCAGTACTACTGTCCAATTCATGTTAACTGACAATAACAATTGTTATTTAATTTTCACATTGCTTAAATTTGTTATGGTACTAGACACATGTTCTTGTATTTATAATTGCATTTAAAGATATTTATGAAGTCATATGTAAAGTGAGGTTTTTATATATTTTTTTAACTAATGCTATTTTCTATAGTGATGGTTAAGTATATTTAAGTTGAAGGCTACATATATATGAACATCTTCTGGATGCAATGACTATTAAGTGGATCATTTGTGATTGTGACAGATAAGTTTCTATGAACCACTACTCGTAAAATATAAGTTATCAAGTTTGACTCAAATACCTAGCTTGATAAAAATATCATAATAGTAAAAGCTGTTGGATTCAACTATGTAAGTTTTTTTCTGCATCATCACCTTTCAGATCACACGCAATGATTAATCATTAGATTGAGAAGTGAAAACATTTTTGGGACAACACCCAGTGATTTATGATTATGATGAGAAGTGAAAATAAGAGTCTATTGCAAACCTAACTTCATAAATTGATTGTTCTGGTAGGAAAGTAAAGAGGAGCATAGAAAAATAAAGAAAACCAAGAAAATAAAATTAAATATTCTTTATAGTTTTCTTGCTAATTTTTCCTTCTTACTTATTGATTGCCCTTTCATATTTATTGCCTCTTTCTTTGCTTTTTATTTTATTTTATTTTATTGAGAAAAAATGCAGATTACAAAGAGTTGCAGTAATAAACTACATGGAAAATTACAGCAGCAACTAGAATGGAGTACAATATAGCTGGATATTTTTGTTCACTTTCTTTCTGATTGCTTTTCCCTTTTGTTACACTTATTATTTTCTTTCATCTTTTTGTAATTCACTTTTTATCTATTATTCTTCATTTTGGTTTTCCTTGACCTTATTAACAATAGGTGTAAGAATATTTTAACTTGTTTTTTCTTTTTCACTTTCTTGGTTTCCTTCCTTTTTTATGTCTTTTCTTCATTTTTTAATCTAATTCTTATTTCCCGTCTTTTCTCTATTGTTATAATTTCATGATTATGCTGTCATTCTCCTTTTCAATATGAGTGCCTTATTTCCTTGTTACACCTTTTATTTTAACTCTATTTTTTAATTATTCCTTTCCAATTCTCAATTCTTTTTTGAGTTTTTTTTAGTCTTAAGATAGTTTGACCTCCCCAGCTAACTTTCTTGGTTCTCAAGTCACCTCCTCCAGACATCTCTTCAGCTAACTAATCTATCAAACACAATTCTCAATTCTCCTTTTTTACTTGCTCATCTTGATGATCAACCATAGAGTGGGATCTAAAACATTGATGAAAAAGAATTGCTCACATAATTGATCCAGAAATATTCAAGCTATATATTTATGGAATTAAATTTGCAATCCAACTCTCATTTTCACTCCTCATCTTAATGATGGATCACTGAATGTGATATATGTTGATTCAAAAAACTATTATAATTGAATCCAAAAATATCATAATTTATTACACTCAAAAAATACTCTTTTATTATAATACAAATTTTCAAATTTATTGCATCATTAAATATGATCCAAAAGATTAAAATAAATCTACACAAAATTCAATCCACAAACACTCTATACACCAAAAAAAAAAAAATAATAATAATAATAATAAAATACTTTATTAAATAACATTAAACTTTTAATTTTTTGGGTTGTAATTGGATAATACAAAACTAAATGCATAAATATCCTGCCTTAGTAGAGACTAACGATACAAAGCGTGTAATTATCCTTTGTACTTCACGCGAATATAGGCAAACAAAGGCAAACTCTTATTCAAAATATCAAACCCCTTTCAGACAAATGAATGCTCTGTGTTTTCAATAATTGTACCTTCCATGTCAGGGAAGCAGCCACCTGCAAGTTCAGCTGCACAGTGTAGCTAAATTATGCTGTTTTACAGTCATTATTCCACGGTATGTCTCGGCAAACAAAACCACCTAAACTTATTCAACGGGATACCCATGGAAAAGCAGAAGCTAAACTTTAACAGGATACCTATGAATACAATCGAGCCACGGATTGTTTACTGAGGTAGGTGAGAGATCTTTGAGCGCTTTCCAGACTATACTGCTGCACTTGAATCCAGTGCCGAATGCAATCATCCAAACTCTGTCTCCTTCCTTTATCCGCTCCTTCGCTTCAAAATACGCCAATTCATAAAACACAGAGCTACTGGAAGTGTTCCCAAATCTATGAAGAGCCATACGAACAGGCTCCACAATATAATCACTCAGCCTAAGGCTCCGCGCGATCTCATTAATCACCGCCTTCCCTCCAGTATGAAGACACACATGCTCGAACGCCGTTGAGAAGTCTGGAACATAAGGCTTCATCGCCATCTTCAGAACCACAATAGCCACCCACGAACATACGTACTTGAGCTGCTGAGAATAAGGCAGTACAAGCGGAGCCAAGGAGGTTACGTGCGCCCTTAGCCCTTCACCCGCCACTCTGATGAGATCCTTGCTCAGCCTCATCCCCACCATTCCCTCCTCGTCCTCACTCTGAAAGGCTGCACAGTAGGATTTGTCATCGGCGCCCCTGTGCGTCCGCAGTGAAAACAGCAGCTCCATCTTGGACCGGCCTCGATCCGCTGACCTACTGGACAATATCACCGCAGCGCACCCAACCCTAAAAATGCAATTAGTGACCAGCATGGATCTATCCTTCCCATAGTAGGTATTCACCGTGATGTTCTCGGTAATGACAACCAGAGCATAAGTCCGTTTCTTATGCGTTCTCAGCATATCACTTGCAGCACTAATGGCCGTGACTCCAGAACTGCACCCCATTCCGGCCAAACTTATGCACTTTACGTCCTCTTTCATCTTATAGCGGTTAATTATGAGAGAAGTGAGGGAGGGCGCAGTGGTGAACATACTGCAGGTGGTCACAACAATATCAATATCTGCGGCACAAATAGCAGTGTCATAGAAAACGGCGTCCACTGCTCCGAACATCACTTCGCTTGTCTCGTCCAGAGCGACTTTCAGGCCTTCCACTTCTTCGTCTCTGAAAGGAAAGGGCGGACTGTAGGTTTCGGCGCCGATGCCCGATTTCAAATAAACCCGGCGCATGAAATCCATGCTCTCATCATCGAACTTCTCCGTTCGCCGTGCAAAGTATTCGACAAGTTCGTAGTTGCACTTCTGGTCGTCGCTGGGCTTGAAGGCTGAGAATCCAAGCATGTAAATCCTTGGAGGCCTGCACACATAAAAGGCTAACGCTCCACAGGCAGCCATCCAGAAGACCAGGATTACTGCAACATAATAAGCATTCCACAGCTCAACGATCTCTTCTAAGATGGAGCAGGCTAAACCCATTGCCATTGTCAAAATATCTTCGATATCTGAGCAATGGGTCTTACGGCTTACCGGCATATATTCCGTAAAGAAGAACGAAACATATTCTGGCTTCGCACGCCTGCCAGGCTGCCACCGATTTATTTGAGAAACGAAAACTTGTACCGTCCATAGCACAATAATGGACTGGTTAGTGAAAACAATAATTGTTCCAGCTCCTGTATAGCTTCCCTTGGTTCTCGGCTTTCATTTGACTTTGGACGCCCATTGCATTTCGTTGCCCCAAACTGCAATATATCTTAAATTTGGTTATAAAAGAAAGTACGCTCATTGATTGTTCCAAACCTATTTATTGTCACATGCTTATATACAGAGACAAACTTATAATTTTTTAATACACAAACACTCGTAAAAACGTTCTTCATTCCACTAGTTTTTTCTTTGATGATGTTAATCATCATCGTTATAGCCAAGAAGAATTGCCTAACCAAATTGGTTTATCCCTTGTGTAAAAGTCATATCCATTAAATGTACATGTCCAGGATGAAAGTGCACAGCTTGTCCTGTCAACGTCAATTCATTTTCTACTCATTTTTATTGGTTTATAAGTATATTGTTGTCAAGTTTAATTTATTTTATTTAATGTATAAGTTGATTTAAGTTTCAATTTATTGTCAACATATGTTATCTATCATTTTGAAAAGATTGATCAAATTTCTTTGTGAATTTTAGATGGCATGAAGTTGTGGATTTTGGATTGTTGGCCTATGGGCTATTATGCTGCATTGGCATGTTGGGTTGTAGAGAGAATTGTTGTGCCCTTGGCACACACACTCCGTTTCGAATGGGGACCCTTTTTTCTTTCGTCTTGTTGGCTTGTTTTTTGTCGCCGCCTCGTTTTATGTGCCCCTTTTTTTTTGGGTGTCCCGGATGGTCAATGTTGCTTTAAAGTCCCACCATAAGTTGACCGTGCCTTCCCCTTTTAATTTTGTCGTGTTCTGGTGCCTCACGGAGTCTCTCTGGCAGTTTGCCCCTCCCAACGGCCTCAGGCCCTTCCAGGCCTGGCCGTCCGGATTTCCCTTGCCGGGTTTCCCCTGTGCGCCCGCCATTCCCAACGGCGCTCGGCTCACGTCCTCCCGGACCCCGGGTTCTGAACCCCCGCTCTCCGTCTACTATGTCTGTGGAAATCTTGACGGCTGCCCAAACCCTTCAGGCCCGGGACCTCGGAGTTCCGCTCCCAGGGTTCCGTGAGTGTTTCGCCGATTCCTCACGGCGAGCCTTTGGCGGCGCCCCGCCTTCCAAGCCTCGACCTCCTCTTTGCCGCCGGTGAATTTACCGAATCAAATTTTCAAGTGCCCGCCGTCCTACGCCCTTCCCGCCACCGGACCCCGAGTCTCTCGCCGTCGTTGCTGATTTTCAAATTCACCAACTTCATTGTCTCACTGTACCTACATTCAATAGGGCCATTAATGGCGTTTAGGGGTATAAAAGACCCATTCAAGCCTGTCATTTTCACTTGACAGTGTTGTAGAGAATAATCAGAGCTTGCCACAGGAGTCCGTCGTCTTTAAAGCCTCTGATTGATCATCATCTTTTGCCTTCACTTATTGATCGTGAGTGGATCCCACACTTCCCCGCATCGAGTGTTCGAGGTAGGTCTTCTGTCCACCCTCCCGAGCATTGTTTCTGTGATTTTATAACGTTTAAAATGAACAATGACCACCAAAGGACATGCGGATGATGGAATACGAAATTACGAGCAAAACCCATGTCATCGAAAGTTGAATCAACCAACGTAGCATCCTTGTGAGCAATTTAGAGCTTTACCCCCACGCGGCTGTTCTTCGCAGGGGCCTTCGTAATCCTCGGGCCCGGACGCTCCTTTTGCCAACGAGGACTTAGCGAAACTGTTGGTATAACTTTTGGCTCCCTCGGGCCCGAGCGCCCAGGATCTTGTACACGGGATTTCATCCTTCATTCGCTGTCGCTGAGACTTTGCCCGATCGGCAAGACCTTTCACCAAGTACATCCTTCTCTTGTCGAGTGTTGAGTCGGAGAGACGTTTGTCCGTCGCCAAGACCTCACCGCGAGCTCCTTAGGTCTTGGCGATGCCTTCGCTTTCGGTGAGACCCCGTAGCTTTCACCAAGACTTCCTGGCGAGGCTCCTCCTCTTGGCGAATGCACTTTGCCCTTTTCAGTCAGCGTGACTTCGCCTTTCGACATAACCTTTCGCTGACACCCCCTCCCCTTATCCTTCAGCGAGCACAGAGCGGGTCGGCAAGACATAGCGAGGTTGCCAAGACCTTTCCCCGACCCAAGAGCTTACGCCGAAGGCCCCCCTCTGTCGGCATAACCTAGCCTAGTCGGCAAGACATCTCCCCGTCTAAAAGTTTTCCTGCCGGCATGCTCATTCGGCAGGACATTTAGATGACGGCAAGACCTTTCTCCGAGACGGATTTTCACAACGACTGAAACTTCTGGTCGCCAGGACAAAAGAAGACTCTCACCGAGATGCATAATCCACTTTACCTGCTTCACTATAGCTTTCAGATATCGACAAGACCCTATGTCGATCATGCAATGTTTCACCAAAGGCACCCGCTTATTCACATGTCACTATAACGACCCCATTGTCATGCCGACAGGGCGACTTCATCACTTCATTTGGTGAGACTTCGGACACTTTGCCAAGACTTTACACTGAAACAGACAACCTACACCGAGCAGTTATGTTTCACCAAGACATTTTGGCCTTCTTGCCGATGGAGAACTCATCGTGATTTCGGCGAGACATAATAATGTCGGGGAAACCTCATGTAGAGTGCTCTTGCTTTATCGAAAGCCACCCCGAGCTAGCCCTTTGTTTTCCAGGAGAAAGCGGATCTCACGCCGAAAGCCACCATTACCTGTAGGCAAGACCTAGCCTTTTCGTTGTAACCTCCTACCGCAAACTCATGCTTGGCCGAAACGAAACCTGAATGTCATTCGACGGGACACCACAAACCTTATGCCGATAGAGTCCACCATAGTCTCACCGGAAGTAAATTCAGAGGGAATCCATGTGTAAGGTTGGCAAGACCGAGGGTCTCTCGCCAAGACCTTACAGCGATAGCAATGACTTCCCCCGATATGCATCCTTTACATCTCAGTCGTCGTGACAAAATGAAATCACCGTGACAATTGTCGATAAACCTGTAGCATGCAAATGTTAGAATAAAACATGGGTGTTGGGAGGACAGTCATGGACCTGTGCCGATATGGACTCTGACATGAAAATGCATAACTTGATTGATTCAATGGGGCAATATAGCAAATTACAGGATGGAATATGCATACGATGGAACCAAGTCATCCATGCTCGGCGTCCGTCCGACTTCTGGGCTCTGCCATCCGGGAGTCCTCTCCCCATCCACCGTTCTGAGGAGAAAATCTTGTTCGCCCCTCCGAGCTCCGGGCTCTGCCCTTTCGGCTGCCGCAGGCTGAAAACGAAATCAAACGGTGGACCATTGTGCTGGGTCCGGTCTTGCTCCCGCTGTCAGCGAGGCATTCATCTCTCGCCAAGACCTCACCCCGCAGCGAAGACCTTAGGCCGACTTGCCTTCCCGTGTGATCACCAATACTCGTGCTGGGCCCCAACCGCCAGGCCGCTGCCTCCGGACTTCCCCCCGACAATAGCCATTCCAAATGGTGAAAGATGAACAGCTTCCCGGTGCCTTGGGCTCGGGCGCTCAAATGGGAAATTAGTCTTTTGACCGCCCTACAGCCCACCGGACCCTAGACCCTAGAATTTCGTCTCCAGAATTCTATTTTTCAGCCTGCTGTTCCAAACTGCCATCTCTAGACGACTCTTCGACTCAGGACCTCCGAATTCTCCTAAGCCGATCCACATGAGCCCAAATCTGAAATCTAACTTCGAGCCACGTGCTCAATTTCGGTCCTCTTCATTGCGAATCTCTTAAAGTACTAAAATCTGACCGAAGAGAATCTCCGGGAGCCCTCCGCCCTAGTTGTCTTTCCCAAACAACATTCATGCCTAGGAAGTCCGGCCATCCAGGCCCGAACTGTCCAAATGCCCTTAATCAAAAGACAGATGGCATCAAGAGATAAAGAATCATGTTATGATTGATAGATCATTTTAAATAGATTTCATCTTTGGGATTTCAACTAACGTAAATGCTTTCGTGATCAATTACACTGACTATACCTTTTCTTGTAGGATATATGGAATCGGGTGCAGGACCTTCAGCAGCACCCGTAGAGAAGGACAAATGAAAGAAATCAGGCAAGACCCCTCGAGGGAAAGAGGACAACAACCAAATGAAATACCAATTCCAGGGTGAGCCTCTCCACTCAAAGATTACCATGGATTGGAAGATCACTAACACCAACATAGGGCATGTTGATATTGACGAATTCACACAAAGGATCAGGGTCAATCCGACGACTAAGAATGCAAGACTGATAAGACAAAGTGGGATAGCAAAGGCTGCTAGATTCCCTCCATCCCTCGTGGCCCCCAAGTTGGTCATGGCTTGTCGGGAGGCATATCAACCCGACACAAGAACAATCATTGATAGAGAGGGCAACGTCCTCGCCGACATGTCGGCTGAAGGGATCATGAATACTTTCAACATCCCTACTTTTCAAGAGATGGAAGTCCCCACCATATAATAATGTCAGGCAACATGAGACGATAATCCGGCAGGCTGTAAGAAGTCAATAAATCAGCAGTGGCTTAAAGAAAGGTGGGGCAGTGTTGCGAAGGTTCCTCATGAACTCTTTTGTAGTGACTTCCACGAGGATTATCACGACTTGGTCACAATGTTAAGCAGGGTTATGGGCCTTCTTATGGCGGCCTTCTTCCAGGAATGGATGGTGTACTTCGTTGAGCAAATCCTTTGGGGGAATGAGGACATCACCACAAAGACTTCATTTTACTGGGGAGGAATAATAAGCAACTGCTTCCATGAGCAATTTGTTAATGTAAAGAACTCCAAATTCTATATGACTTTGTACCTCGTATACTCCTTGGCGGACCAGAGACAATACAATGGGTTATTTGTGGCACCCAATCGGGAGTAGGGTCAAAAACTCAAGGTCTATGATAGATACCCCCAGCTCCAGTACAGGAACTTCAAAAGGGAGTACTGCAGAGTAAATGATGCCTTCATCAGCCATATTTTTAGAATGATTGTCGGAGACTTCAAGAGGAGGGTCTCCCACAGTGCTAGGGCATTTTTGAAGTAGTATGCCTTCCTCTTCATTCAGTACCCGAAGTTCACATACATCCATGCCCAGGGCTTCACTGAAAGGCCAAACAGGTTGCCTCGATATCCCAACGACCAAATCATCTTACTGGAGCTTTCTCGGTAGCTCCAACACATACAGGAAATCTTCAGTGGCAATCACATAGCAGGGATTTCTTATCCCATGACTCTCAGCCAGGGCATGTATCGACTACAAACTTCCCAGTTTGCTGGTAACTTCGAGAAAGAACTAAAAGATTACTATTTTTTCCTACACACTGCTCGCCCGCGGATAGACCCGTATGGCCACATAAGAAAGGCGCTAGGGCTAGGGTTTGCCCATCTTCACCACATCGAGGATTTCTAGGTGGACTGCTAGGATGATAAAGAGGTACATGCAAGGCACTATATGCGAATGACTGTGTAGTTTGTAAGGAAAGTGCAGCCTTTCCCCATACCGGACCAGGTCGAGGAAGACAAAAGCACCATAATTCACCCCAAGTACCCTGCAGTCTCCAATCTGCCAATACCAACAATAGACTAGGACGAGTAGGAGGTCGATGACCTTGATACCATAACCCAGGCCAATCTTGGCTTGTACTAAGGAGTGGGTTGATGGACGGATAGCCCAATTGAAACAAGAGGTGATTTTGACTTATGAAGGGCTCAAAAGTGAGCCAAGTGCCACAGAGGATTCCGCTGCCACCACTTCAACTGGAGGTACATCCAAGTCTCCTCCGGTTACCAGATCCAAGAAGAGAAAAGAGACAGAAACAGGGCAGTCTCCTGACCCCAAGGTCTATACAAGGAAGGAAACAGGGGGCTCACCCTCCAAGAAACTAAAGCAAATAGAAGGCACCACAGAGTAGCTATTAGTCCGGGAGGAGGAGGCCAAAGATACTGATCAAATCAAGCCTGTCCTGGCTCTCCTTGCTTTGGTTCCCCCACCTACCTCTCTAGCCATGATTGCCACATCCCCGCCGGCAATGGACATCTCTATCCATCTTGCCCCTTCACCCCCGACCGAGCCTGTGATTATAACTGACTCCTCTGCCATGAATACTCCCCCTTCCTCCGCTGCCATGTCACCAACCACATCGCTCCCCTTGGCGACAGTAATAGCACCTATTCCCACTTCCACCATGCCTGAGGCTCTCTCGAGACACATGCAGAATCTTCCACCTGAGCTATCGCAGATCCTAACGGATCCCACTCTTCAAGCAACCCTCGCACAGGTCCTCACTACTGCTCAGTCTTCACAACCGCCGAGATAGCCACCAGCTATGGAAGCCACCATGCTAATCTCTAAGGAGTGGGAAGAACGAGAGCGGGAAGCCTCGAAGCCCTTTGAGGAGGAAGCCGATGAATACCACGAACACCCAGAGTATGAACATCGAACTATTGATAGGGTGCCTTATGAGGAAGAGAAAATTGGTTCCTCAGAGAGCGGGGATGAGGAAGATAACACTAGTGGCAAGGTAATTGTGCAGGCCTTTAACGATGATCTTGAAGAAGAGATGGCCCAACAGATGAAGGGAACTGAAATAGAGGCAGAAAGGTCACCCCTTGAGAAGGAAAAACAACAGCAAGAAGATTTATCTAAGGGTGGAACCCAAGTTGTCAAGAGCCTCGAAGTCGAGCACTCCAAGGAACCTGTGCACGAAGTTGAGCATGATGAGGAAAAGAAAAAGGAAGAGATAGCAGGAAAGGAGAGTCCCATGCAGCAACCGTCTAACCAGCCTCCTATTAAGCACATTATGTTTATCCAAGACTCCAATGAAGAAGAAGGAGATGCTGCTAAGGAGAAAGAAAAGTCCCCAGAAGATATGAAAGCGGAAACCTTAGCCTTGGCCGAGAAGGGTGAGGGTGGCCATGATTCACCTAAAGGCAAATCTGTCGTGCCAGAATGGTTGGAAAAATAGCTTGAGAGAAGAACTCCCGTATTAAAGGACCCAAGGGAAAAACTAGAAGCCATCTTAGCCCGAGCTCAAATTGCAACAAAGAAGGAAAAGAAGCTTAGGATCTGATCCAAGGTAACGATGGATACTTCTGGGTCTCGAGCTGTGCAAGTAGCCACGCTTGTGGTAGGTCAGGAAGGAATAACTTACAATGTCTCCACCATGGATCTAGGGACCGCCACCAGAGAACAGAAGGTGGGGCATCTTGAGGAGTCAGTGGCCACAATGGTGCATTTGATAAGGCAGGACAAGATTTCAAAGGACGAGCTCAAGGCATAGGTGGCTGCTTTAACAGATTATATCCAGCAGTGGTGATCAATGGATGACCTACCTACCATGTCCACGACGACGCCCCAGCTGCTCTCCAAATAACAAATTGACAAGATGGAGAGAAGAAAGAGCTTGGAAAAGACTACAAAGGACTGGTTCCGATGAGTCTTATACGTCAGAAACATAGGAATTAGCCGGGCTGTTCGGACAGCCAACAAGTTCTTGGACCTACAGCAATCTTTGGAGGGCACAAGGAAGCTATGCACTGACTTCCCTGTAGTATATGACTCCACCTTCCCAAGGATCAAGGCTATCCTTCAATTGCCAGAAGCCACGTGGGAAAAGGAGCTTGCATTTAAAGAAGACGATCACTGGCTTATGGATGTATGGTGGTGAGACTTTGATAACCAGAAGGAAAGGTTGGAACAAATTATAAGCAAAGTGCATCCGGATATAGAATGGATAAAGGAAATCAGAGCGGAATGCGCCCGTTATCTCAAGATGATGATAGAATATGATATGCCCACAATGCAAATGGATCTAGAAAAGGTGAAGCCCTACTTCCAAAAGAAGATGGAGGACGAAATGTCAAGTGAAATCATGGTGGAATTCTTGAGTTTTGCTACCCGTGCCTTTGATCAATCAGAGCTATTGAGGGACCAAGGCACAAAATATGATGAGGATTGAAAGAATCTGGAAGATAACGCGAAAGAATGGAGCTACCAAGTGCTGTGATATGAAATCGTTGAAATAGACAAGCTCCAGGCGGTCATCCTCAAGTTCATAGAATACACAGCATCAAGAAGGTAAGAAGACAACCCTGTCAAGAATGAAGAGCTCCCTAAAGAGTAGCTACAGTAAAATAGCAATTAGCTAAAGGACAAAGTGCTACAGTGTCGTCACTAGAAGACAAAATAGGGAAAATGACAGAATATAATTTTAAATTGTGATATATTGGGGGTAGGTGAAACCCTATTTTATAATAAATCTTGGCTACACAATAAGAATTAATTTTGGCCATTCATTTGACTTTTTGAGCACTATAAATAAGGGCTCTCCTCTCATTTGCAAAGGGAGTTGAGTTGTTGTAAAGACATGTTGCAGAAATTTATAAGGAAAAAACATTAACTTGGTGCATTTTCTGAGTTTCTCACATGTTGCTTGATTCAATCTCCATTGTTAGATGTTTAACTTAGGTTTTATTGCTATTCTAGTTAGTTGTTTTCTTGCTTTGGTAGATTTTAGGAATGTTGTCCTGTGATAATGAAAATTTATGCTGTGTTGATGACTTCTCAGTCCATACTTTTTGTTGTTTGCTGATAGTAGATAGTTGTGTAAAGTTAGTCTGGGCTTGAATTCAAAGCTGCTCCAAAAAATTTATCTTTGTTCATACATGTACATGGTGAATGAAAGACAAAACATTTGCAGACCTTAGAAGATAGCACAAGTTCCACGATATTGTGAGATTTCTGGTTAAGTGGAATATTGTTTCAAGAAGTTGTCCATTGTAGGAACTCCATCATCACTGTTCACAATTAGTTGCAGATCTAGGAACTCTCTCTCTCCCTTGTCCTTTTTCCCTTTTTTTTAATGAGTAACCTATGCTAAGGTTCATTGCACATTGTAAAGCCAAATCTAATAACAAAATGGAGTTCAAGACCGCTGTTTGAACCTACAACAATTGCATAACAACTCTTCCATCTTAAGAACTCTATTTCAAGATCCAACTTCCTATGCTTTGTAATTCCTACGTAAGACCGCCTTGTGATTCCAGCAAATTACATCAAACAACTGAGATATTCCAAGCACTGTCAAGACCTGACATTAGAGACCTTGGGATAGTGTTCTACAATCTGATTGTGGAAGATTATCTTTCAGGAGAGGTAGTGCACCTATGCACTGCCTGTGTTGAGAAGTGCATAAAAAACACATCAACAGAACTGGCGCTAGAAGGAGGGCCACATTGCAAATACAAAGTTAAGGGTTAAAAGTGAAGTTGGATCGAATCAAATCTTTCTCCCCAGAAAGATTTCAAAGAGTTCTACGGTCAACACCAAACAAGGAGGAATTTGAAGAATTGCAGCCTGCTACAAGGGCAAAGCGAGTTAAGGGAAGTAGTGTTCCCTCTTCCTTTTCCTCCATTCCACCCACTTCCATTCCACCCTTACCTTCATTCGGCTGGCCTTCCTCTTCCACCCAACCATCCCAAACTACATTTTCACCTCCTATCTTCGACAGCCAGGGGATTGCTTCTCTCCTGGCCCTTCCAACCCAGGGCACAGTCCAATCAGCCGCAGCTCAAGTGCAGTCCCAGATTGCTATTTTATTGCGGGTGCAACCCCAACTTGCCATTTTCCAATAGCAGATACCACCTCCGCCACCCGCCATGGCTTGGTTAGCACATAACCCTTCGCTGATACATTTCGCCGCTTACCATGATATGCCCAAGAATCTAGAGGTCTTTTGTTCAAAGTTCCATCCTTACGACCTACAAAGAATAGCTGAGGAACACATCAAAATATTTGAGACAACAATTACCGAAATGCAAGTTGATCACGAGGACGTTGCATGCCGCCTTTTTCCGCATTCGTCGGGGGAAGAAGCCTCTTATTGGTACATCAACCTGCCGAGAGGATCCATTACCTCATGGAACTTAATGAAGGACGCCTTCCTATAGAAATACAAGATCCCCATTAGTCCTTTAGAACTCTATCAGCAGTTTATGTCCATTCAGAGGGAGATAAATGAACCTATTGGATCCTTCAATGACCGCTTTTATCGTGCCTTTACAAGACTCTAGAACCCGTACCTCCATAATGATGTTGCGGCCCTCCCGGTCTACTATGCGGCGTTGGACAACCTTACATCAACTTTGGTGAAAAGGATGCGCCCACCACTCACTACCCTGGTGACCGCCTATACGGAGGCTGTTGTTGCTAGTGCAGACTTGGGATAGAATATCTCTGGCCCGCTACCTTCTTTGGGGCCAATAGCTCACCCGATGAAGATTCAGGGGCTTAACCAGACGTTCACTCACCAGACCCCTCTTATGAATCAAGTACCTCAGTTGCCCATGGTCCCACATCGAGGGAAGCCACTAAATTATGCGCCTTCTGCGCCTTCCTATTTGTAGCCTCAACCACAGTATAATTATTCTCAGGCTGCTCCACAATAGCAGGCGTATTCCCAGCAGCCCCAGGTGCCATTGCACCTATCGGGACCAGAATTTTCTCCAGCTTATCAGAATCAGCTGACAACCCCGCCCGCTTTTCTCCAAAATCCAGCGCCCTCGCCTGGGAACGGGACCGAGAAAGACAAGTTAGAGGAACTGATAAAGATGATAAAGAAAATGTCCACGGAAATGATGCACCTAAAAAATCAGAATAATCAGTTACAGGCCTCCCAGTGTAGCTTCCAGGCCAACCTTAACCGGGACAGTAGGGATAACCGACAAGCAAGCACTTCCTCCAGGCAGAATTATGATATGGGACCAAATGTCAATCAAAATTTAGAAAGGAGGCCTTCTCAGAGGCATAATCGCACGTGGAACACTAGGCCCAATAATGGAGGTGTCCCTATGCCTTTCGACCAACCGACAAGCAATGAAAAGACGACCAGTGGAGTGTACCTTGCCAAAGCAACCTTGTTCAGATGGTGCAGGATTCATAAAACCAGTAGACATTCCGAGTTGGATTGCCCCGAATTCCAGACGGCTGTTGAAATATTCCAGGTAGAAGTGCAGAATGTAGTAGACAATGCTGGCTGTAGGGACATCGTCCCATCTGAGCCATATGATTCCTCCTGTCTCGTGGTTAATCAAGCACCGTTTCCGCAAGGTGATTGCAATGAGTCTGAAGTCGAGCCTGCTCCTGTTGAGGGTGAAGAAGTACAAGAGGTAAGTAACGAACAAACTTTGGCTCAGCTCTTCAATTCAGTAGATAATGGTCTAACAGACGAAGAGGAGGCATTTGTAGATGAGATCCACATGTTCCATCAAAGGTCCACTCTCTACTTCCTTAGGAATAGACAGGTAGGTGGACCCTTTATGACTTCTACCCCACCCAACAATTTCACCACCCCGCCTAATCCTGATGCCAGCAACAACCCTGGACTCCCCCATATACCTACCCAATACCTTAACAAGAATGGGTCTCAAAACCATTCACAAAATCAGCCTCAAGGCCAATCCCAAAATTCGTCTAGTCAAATGAAAGTCCAAACTCCGAGTTCCGCTATAGGTCAAGCTTTTAGTTCAGAAATTGAGAAAATGGGTGAATACATGGCGGAAGAGTTCAAGAAGGTGAAAATTAGTTTGTCCGCCTTTGAATTACTCAAAGTCCCTGCCATAAGGCATGCCTTTTTTAGGGTTCTTAATGGGACCCCATCCTCTGGGGCAACGCAGGAAACGTCAGCCAAGAGAGTGACCTTTGAAGAACCTAGGAAAGAATCAGAGATACGGGAGAATACCGGGAAAAGGAAGGATGTTACCGTGAATCAATCTGCAAGTAAACAAATTGAAAAGGAACCAGAGTAGAGTAATAGGTAGATTTCCAAGGACCAGCCATTTAGGCAGACCAAGGATATAGGCAGTGATAAGAACAAAGGTCAGGTAGCCCACATGGACACACTCATGGGCATTTTCCAAGGAAGGTTGGAAACTCCCCCTTTCCTTACCACCATTAGGATATTCAGGAAGAACCTACATAACTGCCTACTCGATTCAGGGGCGTCTACCAATGTCATGCCTTTGGCGGTATGCAAAGCTCTTGGCATCACTCCCACACCTTCAAGGAGGAAGGTGACCTAGCTGGACAAAACAAAGATCAACATCATGGGAGAAATAAATCGTATCCCGATGCAGATTGCTATAGATCCAAGGATACAACAAGTCATCGATATCCAAGTGGCAGACATTCCAAATGCATATGGAATCATCTTGGGGAGGGAATTCACCAAGGCGTTGAACATATATACTGCCACAGACCTCTCCCACATGTGGCTGCCATGGAAGGGATTGCCAAACCAAATCCATGTTGACCGCAAACTCCGTATGAAGTATATGATCACAGAGTACAACAATCTCAGCGAGGTGTTGTTCATTGAGATAGAACTGGGCAATTACTATCCCTTTGCTTGCCAAAATGAGGTTGAGCTTCAGGAAGAGTGTGCTAACGAAGTACTCCTAGTGTTGTGTAGTCCTCCGACCGATTCTACCCAAATGCCCCCAAACACAAAACTGTTGGTAGAAGCCGATGATGAACCTGATAAGGACAACAACTGGGGAATACTCAGTGGTTTCCAAGAGTTTATAGAAAAGTGTGCAAGCAATCAACTCAGCCTAGGGGCCCGAATAAACTTGCAAGATCTCTTGTTGCCAAACTGGTGCAAGGTTCACAATGCTACCCACTCCGAGTTTGATTGTTGCTTGTGTCAAACAGTATTTGAACATGTTAAAAAATTAGCTGCTCCTTAGATATAAATGCCAAAGGAGGCACCAATAGAACCACTTGCTGATCACTACATCGAGCCAGAAATTCCCCTAAGATCACAGAGCCAGTCACCCAGCTGAAACGGAGCAAGAACTTAATCAGACCCGAATATAAAGAATCTTCCACGTGCTGAATGCTCTGATTTGATGGATCTAAGTCCAAGCAAGGAGTTGGAGCTGGATTCGAACTCATCAGTCCAATGGGTAAGACATTTCTTGCTGCCCATAGATTGTAGTTTTATTGCACCAATAATGTCACAGAGTATGAGGCCCTGGTCCATGGCCTTCTTATGGCCTTGAAGAAAAATGTCAAAATGCTGCAAGTTTTTGGGGATTCCGAACTAGTGGTTAAATAGGTCAGGAAGCTATGTTCTTGTCATGATAGGAGGCTTGCAAACTATAGGCATAGGGTTTGGGATCTCTTAGAAGGCCTGGATGCATTCAATATACTATTTATTCCCTGTACTCAAAATCGTACAGCTGATGCCTTGGCTCAAGTAGCCAGCACTTTGCAACCCCTCTCTCTATCTGGGCTCAAGAAATTCACAGTTGAGCTGATATCTATGCCATTGGTCTCAGATAATGTCACTCATTTTCAAATTTTCAATGATGACAAGCATATTCTTGAATTCATCACAAGTTCTGATGTCTTCGCAGCCCAAATAATTGATGAAGCCGATCCACAAGAAGCCGAGTGGGATATAGAGGGGGTTATTAATCTCAAAACCAACATGATTCCTAGGGGCATGGTTCAGTTGGAATGTATATTTGACTTGGACCATATCAGAGACCAAAACCAACAGACAAAAAAGGAAGCCATAAGCAACTAGTGCGATGCTCACAACCTTGGGACAACTGAGGAGATCAAGAATATTTTTATCGACAAAGTGTGCATGCCAGAGGAAAAGAAGGGAATTACGGATGCGTTGCAGAAATACCATGATGTGGTGGCATGGAGCTACAAAGATTTAAAAATATATGAAACTTTTGTCATTACACACACCATCCCTCTTAAGATAGAAGTTAGGCCATTCCGCCAGCGGCAGTGCCCTATCAATGCCTTGTTGGGACCTGTCATTTATAAAGAGGTGTAGAAGTTGCTCTCGTCAAGAATTATTTTCCCAGTTAGGCATTCCACGTGGGTGGCCAACTTGGTCCCAGTCAGAAAAAAGAATGGGGAGATTAGATTGTGTGTAGATTTCTGCAATCTGAACTGCGCCTCAGAGAAAAACAACTATCCAGTGCCTTCATTGGATGAGGTGCTACAGATCATCAACAACTCCCAGATGATGTCTTTCCTTGATGGGTACTCTGGATATAACCAGGTGATGGTACTGTATGAGGATCGTCACAAAATGACGTTCACCACTAAGTGGGGAACGTTCGCATACAGGAGGATGCCTTTTAGGCTCATCAATGCCAGCGCTACCTTCCAACGTGCCATGGATATCACCTTCAAGGACCTAATTGGCAAGTGCATAATCATCCACATGGATGATTTAACTATTTTTTCTAAAAAAAGAGGTGATCACGTCTCTAATTTGTGCAAAGTGTTTCAGAGATGCAGGGAGTTCGATGTTTCCCTTAACCCCAAGAAGTGCATTTTTGGAGTGACTGAAGGCAGATTGCTCGGGCACATCATTTCATAATAGGGTATCTCTATAGACCCTGAACGTATCGAGTCCTTACTCAAAATCTTGCCCCCAGGCAACAAGAAAGAATTAAAATCCTTCTTTGGAAAGATCAACTTCATCCAGAAACTCATCACGGGTTTCACAGAGATTGTTAAACCTCTCAATGCTATGTTAAAACAAGATGCTAAAATTGAGTGGACTCCTGACGCCAAACAATCTTTCAAAGAAATAAATCGGGCCATTGTCGAGGCACCTGTGTTAGTCAGCCCGAATTATCTGAAGCCTTTCTACATCTACTCGTTTACTTCAGAACATTCTTGTGCCAGCATGTTGACCCAAAATGATGATGAAGGAAATGAGCACCTGATCACCTTTATGAGTACTCCCTTGAAGGATGTTGAATTGTGATATCACAACATTGAAAAGTAGGCCTATGCTCTTGTCAGAGGGGTGAAGAAATTTAGACACTACATTATATGCAATAAGGTGTTTGCCATTGTCCCCGACCCAGCAGTAAAAACACTGCTCATGCAAAATGAATTGGGCAAACGAAGAGCTAAATGGGTCACCCTGCTCCAAGAATATGACATGGAGATTCAACCAATGAAGCTAGTGAGAGGATAGACACTCACTCGTACGATTGCTGAGACAGTGGCAGAGGCTGGACCCGAACTCACTGTGCAACAGTACTAGCTTGAGGATGTCTCCCCAAGAGAGTAGTACCAGAATGTCATATTTGCTGAACTATAAGTGTCCACCGCACCTGCAAAGAGTCCAAAAGCGGGCCCTTAGATTGAAGAGCAATGATTACATGCTAAAAAGTTCCATTCTTTACAAGAAGAATCACGAAGGCATCTACTTGAGGTGCCTGGTCAAGGAAGAAGCAGATCGATCCTTGAAAGAGTTTCATGATAAATTTGGCACAGACCATGGCTCTGGTTCTTCCACGGCACATTAGATATTAAGAGCGGGATATTACTGGCCAACCATCTTCAAGGATGCTCATTGTCATGTCTGCTCATGTCACACATGCCAGACCGCTGCCACTAGGGAAAAGAATGTTGTTGTCCCACTACAGTCTGTGTTGAAGGTAAGGTCGTTCGCGCAATGGGGTCTCGACTTTATCGGTCTGGTAAGCCCTCCATTATCTACGGGACACATATACATTCTTACCGCTACTCATTACTATACTAGGTAGACGGAAGCAATAGTATGTAAGCAATGCACAACTGAAGTAGTTACTAATTTTTTAGAAAGTTTTATTTTAAATTGCTTTGGTTGTCCTTATGCTTTGGTATGTGATAATGGACTGGCTTTCGCTTCATTGAAATTTGCAAGTTGGGCATTTGACTACGGGATTGCCCTTAAATTTTCATCTAATTACTACCCCCAAGGAAATGGCTTCACTGAGTCTACAAATAAGAACCTGATTACCGTAATAAAAAAACTGCTAGATAGGAATCCCAAGGACTGGCATACCCATCTCCGTTTCACCCTTTGGGCTGATCGCACTCGCCACAAGGCTTCCTTTAGCGATTCCCCGTTCCACCTTGTTTATGGCCTAGAACCTATATTTCATATCCATCTGAAGATTCCTACTCTTCAATTCATCAACGACTTTTACGAGGGAGGAGATCATAGGGAAGCTCGGTTACTTGAGCTCTTGCATTTAGAAGAAGTCCGAGACCGTGCAATAGAAAATTTTGCCAAACACCAGGGCGTAGTTAAGAGATGGTTCAACTGCCAAGCCAAGATCAAGGCCTTTAGAATTGTAGATTTGGTATTGGGACAAGGCCCATGAAAAGAAAGGGGGACACAACAAATTCGACAAGCTCTGGCTTGGCCCCTTTCAAATAGCTAAGATTTTGGGAGATAATGCCTTCCGCCTAAAGACCTTAACTGGTGAGAACGTCCCATTGCTGGTCAACGGGCAACACCTGAAGCATTACTTTCAGGCCTGAGCTCATTCAAGTTTTTCTTTGTAAATATTTGTACATAGGTTAGGGTAGATTGCTTTTCCTAGCTTGCTTACATTTTTTTGTTTTGTGTCGCTCTTTTGTTTCTCCCAGCAGTTTTGTTTTGAAAAGGTGTTTCCCGCCCCTTAGTGGTGGTCGTGCTCACTCAACGAGTGATTTACTTTGTTGACCGTCTTTAGTGTTCTTCGGCTAAACATTCACTCTCGACCATCTGTCTCTGAAGGCTGCCCATGAATGATTTCATTGTTTGAACTCTGCTTAGAACTCGACCCTTGGCTGGATCTCTTTATGCACATCTCAAATCTCACACAAGACATATAATAATTATTTCTAAAGGGTTGTACCATGGTTGCTACGACACCCTAGTAAGTGAAAAATCCTAAGTCTTCTCCAGTGACCACTGCGGTCCCAAACCCATTGTAGGCTTCGGTGCTTACCCGGTCGAACAAGAAAGTTATCTCGAAATGAACATTGAAGGAAATATCAAAACGAAAGAGAAAAAGGAAATTCTGAAAAAACAATCGACCGTATGGGTGTTTGGGTAACTCTACCGGGGCTATGGATGCCCGACTGGCAGTAGAGTGATATCCGTGGGAATGCAGCGATAACTCTGTCGGGGCTATGGACGCCTGACTACCAGTGGAGAATTGACTAGGTTACTTTTGGTGTTTGACGATTTATGTAGCTTGCTCGGTTGGATTAGCAGCTCCTGGTCACCATCCCAAGGAAATGAATGAACTCACTACACACACTTCTGAGATGTCTTGTGAACTGACCCAATTAAGAATCTTGTTCTCCCAGATTCACCTTTAGAAGCCGCTCCTGGTCTTGCAAAACTAGAGATTCTGGGTCCTGAATGAATATTTACCCTTGGAATGCTCAGGAGCGTTCCCCAGCGGAGTCGCCATTTGTTGTGCCCTTGGCACACACACCCCATTTTGAATGGGGACCCTCTTTTCTTTCACCTTGTCAGGTTGTTTTTGTCACTACCTCGTTTTACGTGCCCCCCTCTTTTTCTGGTGTCCCGGATGGTCAATGTTGCTTTAAAGTCCCACCATAAGTTGACCGTCCCTTTTAATTTTTTCATGTTCTGGTGCCTCACGGAGTCTCTCTGGCTATTTGCCCTTGCCAACGGCCCCAGGCCCTTCCAGGCCTGGCCGTTTGGATTTCCCTTGCCGGGTTTCCCCTGTGTGCCCGCTGTTTCCAACAACGCTCGGCTCCCATCCTCCCAGACCACGGGTTCTGAACCCCCATTCTCCGTCTGCTATGTCCGTGGAAATCTTGACGGCTGCCCAAACCCTTCGGGCCCGAGACCCCAGAGTTCCGCTCCCGGGGTTCCGTGAGTGTTTCGTCGATTCCTCATGGCGAGCCTTTGGCGGCATCCCGCCTTCTGGGCCCCGACATCCTCTTTGTCATCGGTGAATTTACCGAATCAAACTTTCAAGTGCCCACCGTCCTACGCCCTCTCGGCCACCGAACCCCGGGTCTCCCACCGCCATTGCTGATTTTCAAATTCACCAACTTCATTATCTCGGCGTACCTACATTCAATAGGCCCATTAATGGCGATTAGGGGTATAAAAGACCCATTCAAGCCTGTCATTTTCACTAGACAGTGTTGCAGAAAATAATCAAAGCTTGCCATAGGAGTCCACCATCTTTGAAGACTCTGATTGATCATCGTCTTTTGCCTTCGCTTATTGATCGTGAGTGGATCCCACACTTCCCCGCATCGAGTGTTCGAGGTAGGTCTTCTGTCCACCCTCCGGAGCATTATTTCCATGATTTTATAAGGTTTAAAATGAACAATGACCACCAAACGACATGCAGATGATGGAATACAAAATTACGAGAAAAACCCATGTCATCGAAAGTTGAATCAACCAACGTAGCATCCTCGTGAGTAATTCAAAGCTTTACCCTGGCGTGGTCGTTCTTCACAGGGGCCTTCATGATCCTTGGGCCCGGACGCTCCTTTTGTCGGCAAGGACTTAGCGAAACTGTTGGTATAACTTTTGGCTCTCTCGGGCCTGGGCACCTGGGATCCTGCACATGGGATTCTATCCTTCATTCGTTGTCGCTGAAACTTTGCCTGATCGGCAAGACCTTTCACCGAGTACATCCTTCTCTTGTCGAGTGTTGAGTCGGGGAGACGGTCGTCCGTGACCAAAACCTCATCGCAAGCTCCTTAGGTCTTGGCGATGCCTTTTCTTTTGGCGAGACCTCGTAGCTTTCACCAAGACTTCCTGGCGAGGCTCCTCCTCTTGGCGAACGCATTTTTCCCTTTTCAGTCGGCGTGAATTCACCTTTTGACATAACCTTTTGCCGACACCCCCTCCCCTTATCCTTCAACGAGCATGGAGCAGGTTCGCAGGACATAGCGAGGTCACCAAGACCTTTCTTTGACCCGAGAGCTTGTGACGAATGCCCCCCTCTGTCGGCATAACCTGGCCCAGTCGACAAGACATCTCCCCACCTAAAAGTTTTCCTGCTAGCATGCTCGTTCAGTAGGACATTCACATGTCGGCAAGACCTTTCTCTGAGATGGATTTTCACAATGACTAAAACTTCTAGTCGCCAGGACAAAAGAAGACTCTCACCAAGATGCATAATCCACTTTACCTACTTCGGTATAGCTTTCAGATATCGGGGCAACCCTATGTTAATCATGCAATGTTTCACCAAAGGCACCCACTTATTCACATGTCGCTGTAACGACCCCATTGTCATGTCGACAGGGTGACTTCATCACTTCATTCGATGAGACTTCAGGCACTTCGCTAAGACTTTACACCGAAATGAACAACCTACACCGAGCAGTTATGTTTCGCCAAGACATTTTGGCCTTCTTGCCGATGGAGAACTCATTACGATTTCGGTGAGACATAATGATGTCAGAGAAACCTCATGTAGAGTGCTCTTTCTTTACTGAAAGCCACCCTGAGCTAGCCCTTTGTTCACTAAGAGAAAGTGGATCTCATGCTGAAAGCCACCATTCCCTGTTGGCAAGACCTAGCCTTTTTGTTGTAACATCCTGCCGCAAACTCATGCTTGGCCAAAATGAAATCCGAATGTCATTCGGCGAGACACCGTAAACCTTATGCCGATAGAGTCCACCATAGTCTCACCAGAAGTAAATTCAGAGGGAATCCATGTGTAAGGTCGGTGAGACCAAGGGTCTCTCGCCAAGACCTTACAGTGATAGTAATGACTTCCCTCAATATGCATCCCTTACATCCCGGTCGCCGTGACAAAATGAAATCACCGTGACAATTGCCGATAAACCTGTAGCATGCAAATGTTAGAATAAAACAACATGGGTGTCAGGAGCATAGTCATGGACCTGTGCTGATATGGACCCTAACATGAAGATGCATAACTTGATTAATTCAATGGGGCAATATAGCAAATTACAGATGGAATATGCATACGGTTGAACCAAGTCATCCATGCTTGGCGTCCGTCCAACTTCCGAGCTCCACCATCTAGGAGTCCTCTCCCCATCCGTCGTTCCAAGTAGAAAATTTTGCCAGCCCCTCCGAGCTCTGGGCTCCGTCCTTTCGACCGCTGCAGGGCTGAAAATGAAATCGAACGACATACCATTGTGTTGGGTCTGGTCTTGCTCTCGGCTGTTTGCGAGACATTCATCTCTCACCAAGACCTCACCCCATAGCGGAGACCTTACGCCGACTTTCCTTCCCATGTGATTGCCGATACTTGCGCCGGGGCCCGACCGCTGGGCTGCTACCTTAGAACTTCCCCCTGACAATAGCCGTTCCAAACGGCGAAAGATGAATAGCTTCCCGGTGCCTTGGGCCCGGGCGCTCAAATGGGAAATCAATCTTCTGACCACCCTGCAGCCCGCCGGACCCTGGACCCCGGAATTTCATCTCTGAAAGTCCATTTTTCAGGCTGTTGTTCCAAACTGCGATCTCTAGATGACTCTCCGACCCGAGACCTCTGAATTCTACCAAGTCGATCCAAATGAGCCAAAATCTGAAATCTAACTTCAACCCACGTGCTCAATTTTGGTCCTCTTCATTGCGAATCTCTTAAAGTACTGAAATCTGATTGAAGAGAATCTCTGAGAGCCCTCTGCCCTAGTTGCCTTTCCCAAACAGTATTCCTACCCGGGAAGTCTGGCCGTCCGGGCCTGAACTGTCCAAATGCCCTTAATCAAAAGACCGATGGCATTAGGAGATAAAGAATCATGTTATGATTGATAGATCATTTAAAATGGATTTCATCTTTGGGATTTCAACTAACGTAAATGCTTTCGTGATCAATTACGCTGATTATACCTTTGCTTGTAGGATATATGGAATCGGGTGTAGGACCTTCAGCAACACCCGTCGAGAAGGACAAAGGGAAGAAGTCAGGCAAGACCCCTCGAGGGAAAGAAGACAAGGACCGAATGAAATACCAATTCCAGGGTGAGCCTCTCCACTCAAAGATTACCACGGATTGGAAGGAGATCACCGACACCAACATAGGGCATGTTGATATTGACGAATTCACACAAAGGGTCAGGGTCAATCTGACGACCAAGAATGCAAGACTAATAAGACAAAATGGGATAGCAAAGGCTACTGGATTCCCTCCATCCCTCGTGGCCCCTGAGTTGGTCATGGCTTGTCGGGAGGCATATCAACCTGACATAAGAACAATCATTGATAGAGAGGGCAATGTCCTCGCCAACATGTCGGCTGGAGAGACCACGAATACTTTCCACATCCCTACTTTTCAAGAGATGGAAGTGCCCACCATAGAAGAATGTCAGGAAACATGGGATGATAATCTATTAGGCTGTAAGGAGTCAATAAATCAGCAGTGGCTTAAAGAAAGGCGGGGCAGTGCTACGAAAGTTCCTCATGAACTCTTCCGCAGTGACTTGCACAAGGATTATCACGACTTGGTCACAATGTTAAGTAGGGTTATGGGCCTTCCTATGGTGGCCTTCTTCCAGGAATGGATGGTGTACTTCATCGAGTAGATCCTTCGGGGGAATGAGGACATCACCACAAAGACTTCATTTTACTGGGGAGGAATAATAAGCAACTGCTTCCATGAGCAGTTTGTTAATGTAAAGAAGAGCTCCAAATTCTATATGACTTCGTACCTCGTGTACTCCTTGGAGGCCCAGAGACAATACAATGGGTTATTTGTGGCACTTGATCGGGAGTAGGGTCGAAAACTCAGGGTCTATGACAGATACCCCTAGCTCCAATATAGGAACTTCAGAAGGGAGTACTACAGAGTAAACGACGCCTTCATCGGCCATATTATCAGAATGATTGTCAGAGACTTCGAGAGGAGGGTCTCCCACAGTGCTAGGGAATTTTTGAAGTAGTATGCCTTCCTCTTCATTCAGTACCTAAAGTTCACATACATCCGTGCCCAAGGCTTCACTAAAAGGCCAAAAAGGTTGCCTCAATATCCCAACGACTGAATCATCTTATTGCAGGTTTCTCGCTAGCTCCAACACATACAGGAATCTTCAGTGGAAAACACATAGTAGGGATTTCTTATCCCATGACTCTCAACCAGGGCATGTACCGACTACAAACTTCCCAGTGTGCTGGTAACTCTGAGAAAGAACTAAAAGATAACCATTTCTTCCTACACACTGCTTGCCCGCGGATAGACCCGTATGGCCACATAAGAAAGGCGCTAGGGCCAGGGTTTGCCCATCTTCACCACATCGAGGATTTCTCGGTGGACTCCCAAGATGATAAAGAGGTACGTGCAAGGCACTATATGCGAATGACTATGTAGTTTGTAAGGAAGGTGCAACCTTTCCCCATACCAGACCAGGTTGAGGAAGACGAAAGCACCATAATGCACCCTAGGTACCCTGTAGTTTCCAATCTGCCAATACCAACAATAGACTGGGATGAGTAGGAGGTCGATGACCTTAATACCATAACCCAGCCAATCTTGGCTTGTACTAAGGAGTGGGTTGATGGATGGATAGCCCAACTGAAACAACAGGAGGTGATTTTGACTTATGAAGGGCTCAAAAGTGAGCCAACTGCCACAGAGGATGCCGCTGCGACCACTTCAACTGGCGGGCCATCTAAGTCTCCTCCGGTCACTAGATCCAAGAAGAGAAAAGAGACAAAAATAGGGCAGTCTCCTGACCCCAAGGTCTATACAAGGAAGGAAATAGGGGGTCACCCTCCAAGAAACTAAAGCAAACATAAGGTACCACAGAGCAGCCATCAGTCCAGGAGGAGGAGGCCAAAGATACTAATCAAATAAAGCCTGTCTTGGCTCTCCCTGCTTTGGTTCCCCCACCTACCTCTCTAGCCATGGTTGCCACATCCCCGCTGGCAGTGGACATCTCCGTCCATCTTGCCCCTTCACCCCCGACTAAGCCTATGATTATAATTGACTCTTCCTCTGCTATGACTACTCCCCCTTCCTCCGCTACCATGTCACCAACCACATCGCTCCCCTTGGCGATAGTAATAACACCTATTCCCACTTCCACCATGCCTGAGGCTCTCTCGAGACACATGCAGAATATTCCACCTGAGCTATCCCAGGTCCTAACAGATCCCACTCTTCAAGCAGCCCTCACACGGGTCCTCGCTACTGCTCAGCCTTCACAACCGCCGATAGGGCCACCGACTATGGAAGCCACCATGCTAATCTCTAAGGAGTGGGAAGAATGAGAGTGGGAAGCCTTGAAGCCCTTTGAGGAGGAAGCCAATGAATACCACGAACACCCAGAGTACGAGCTTCGAACTATTGACAGGGTGGCTTATGAGGAAGAGGAAACTGGTTCCTCGGAGAGCGGGGATGAGGAGGATAACACTAGTGGCAAGGTAATTGTGTAGGCCTTTAATGATGATCTTGAAGAAGAGCTAGCCCAACAGCCGTAGGGAACTAAAACAGAGGCAGAAAGGTCGCCCCTTGAGAAGGAAAAATAGTAGCAAGAAGATTTATCTAAGGGTGGAACCCAAGTTGTCAAGAGCCCCGAAGTTGAGCACTCCAAGGAACCTGTGCACGAAGTTGAGCATGCTGAGGAAAAGAAAAAGGAAGAGAGAGGAGGAAAGGAGAGTCCCATGTAGCAACCGTCTACCCAGCCTCCTATTAAGCACATTATATTTATCCAAGACTCCGATGAAGAAGAAGGAGATGCTGCTAAGGAGAAAGAAAATTCCCCAGAAGATATGAAAGCGAAAACCTTAGCCTTGACCGAGAAGGGTTAGGGTGGCCATGATTCACCTAAAGGCAAATCTGTCATGCCAGAATGGTTGGAAAAATAGCTTGAGAGAAGAGCTCCCATATTAAAGGACCCAAGGGAAAAACTAGAATCCATCTTAGCCTGAGCTCAAATCGCAACAAAGAAGGAAAAGAAGCTTAAGATCCGATCCAAGGTAATGATGGATACTTCTGGGTCTCGAGCTGTGCAAGTAGCCACGCCTGTGGTAGGTCAAGAAGGAATAACTTACAATGTCTCAACCATGGATCTAGGGACCACCACCAGAGAAGAGAAGGTGGGACATCTTGAGGAGTCAGTGGCCACGGTGGTGCATTTGACAAGGCAGGACAAGATTTCAAAGGACGAGCTCAAGGCACAGGTGGCTACTTTAACAGATTACATCCAATAGTGGTCATCAATGGATGACCTACCTACCACATCCATGACCATGCCCCAGCTGTTGTCCAAAGAACAAATCAACAAGATGGAGAGAAGGAAGAGCTTGGAAAAGACTACAGAGGATTGGTTCTGACGAGTCTTATACATCGAAAACATAGGAATTAGTCGGGCTGTTCGGACAGCCAACAAGTTCATCGACCTGCAACAATCTTTGGAGGGCACAAGGAAGCTATGCACTGACTTCCTTGCAGTATACGACTCCACCTTCCCAAGGATCGAGGCTATCCTTCAATTTCTAGAAGCCACGTGGGAAAAGGAGCTTGCATTTAAGAAAGACAATCATTGGCTGATGGATGTATGGTGGCGAGACTTTGATAACCGAAAGGAAAGGCTGGAAAAAATAATAAGCAAAGTGGATTCGGATATAGAATGGATAAAGGAAATCAAAGCAGAATGCGCCCGTTATCTCAAGATGATGACATAATATGATATGCCCGCAGTGCAAATGGATCTAGAAAAGGTGAAGCCCTACTTCCAGAAGAAGATGGAGGACGGAATGTCAAGTGAAATCACGGTGGAATTCATGAGTTTTGCTGCCCGTGCCTTCGATCAATCAGAGCTATTCAGGGACCAAGGCACAAAATATGATGAGGATTGGAAAAAGCTAGAAGATAACGTGAAAGAATGGAGCTACCAAGTGCTGCGATATGAAATCGTTGAAATAGACAAGCTCCAGGCGGTCATCCTCAAGTTCATAGAATACACAGCATCAAGAAGGCAAGAAGATAGCCCTATCAAGAATGAAGAGCTCCCTAAAGAGTAGCTACAGTAAAACAACAATTAGCTAAAGGACAAAGTGCTACAGTGCCGTCACTAGAAGACAAAATAGGGAAAACGACAGAATATAATTTTAAATTGTGATATATTGGGGGTAGGTGAAACCCTATTTTGTAATGAATCTTGTCCACACAATACGAATTAATCTTGGCCATTCATTTGAATTTTGGAGCACTATAAATAAGGGCTCTCCTCTCATTTGCAAAGGGAGTTGATTTGTTGTAAAGGCATGCTGTAGAAATTTATAAGGAAAAGACATTGACTTGGTGCTTTTTCTAAGTTTCTCACATGTTGCTTGATTCAATCTCCATTGTTAGATGTTTAACTTAGGTTTTATTATTGTTCTAGTTAGCTATTTTATTGCTTTGGTAGATTTTAGGAATGTTGTCCTGTAATAATGAAAATTCCTGCTGTGTTGATGACTTCTCAGTCCATAATTTTTGTTGTTTGTTGATAGTAGATAGTTGTGTAAAGTTAGTTTGGGCTTGAATTCAAAGCTGCTCCAAAACTTTTATCTTTGTTCATGCATGTACATGGTGAATGAAAGAAAAAACATTTGCAGACCTTAGAAGATAGCACAAGTTCCACGATACTGTGAGATTTCTGGTAAAGTGGAATATTATTTCAAGAAGCTATCCATTGCAGGAACTCCATCATCACTGTTCACAATTAGTTACAGATCTAGGAACTCTCTCTCTCCCCTGTCCTTTTTCCCTTTTTTTTAATGAGTAACCTATGCTAAGGTTTATTGCACATTGTAAAGCCAAATCTAATAATAAAATGGAGTTCAAGACCGCTGTTTGAACCTACAACAAATGCATAACAACTCTCCCATCTTAAGAACTCTATTTCAAGATCCAATTTCCTATGCTTTGGAATTCCTATGTAAGACCGCCTTGTGATTCTAGCAAATCACATCAAACAACTGAGATATTCCAAGCACTGTCAAGACCTAACATTAGAGACCTTGGGATAGTGTTCTGCAATCTGATTGTGGAAGATTGTCTTTCAAGAGAGGTAGTGCACCTATGCACTGCCTGTGTTGAGAAGTGCATAAAAAACACATCAACAAGAATCTCTATGTTAAGGAAATTAAATGAATAGATAAAACATAATGAAACAACAAAATGAAAAAGATAGACAAACAGAAAACACATAACACAACATTTACGTGGTTCACCATTAAAATGGCTACATCCATGGGAGCAAGGGGAAAACTCCTTTTATTGATCTCATCTCTCTCATATAGCAGCATTCAACTTATATAATGATGTATCCACTCACACCATATCATACAATAGTGAATATGCTTTAATAAATAGAAAATTGTTTGCCAAAGAGAGGGTAACAAACATTTTCCAAAGATAATGTAAATGGCAAAAAGGTTGTTGTAACGGTTGGGCTTCATCACCCAACAATCTCCCACTTGAAGTCCAACCAGTGCTGCAAAGAAGACTGCTCAAAGATTTTCGCCTACTCTAGGCTCAATGTCATGTCTTCAGAATACCAAGAGAAATCCAACTTCATCTTGGAAGCTAAACACCAAGACCTCCATCACAACTAGAATGAGCACATTCACCGTGTTGCTTCGTTAACATTCCAACTGCACACTTGATCGAACTTCTCCCACTATACTTTCTTCATTAATGCATCTGTCAGATTGCTCAATACTCCCACTACATGAATAATGTCTAGATGAATGCATACCTGGAATGAGTGCATTACTCATGTCTCTTTGTTAACATTCCAGCCAACAAGGCATCATCAAAAGTGGCACCTCAAACTTCTCTAACAAGGGTGACTCGACCATAGGCCACCACTACATTGTAGCCATCTTTGCTACAACAATGAGTGTGTCAACAAATGTTCTCTAACCCCAAGAGAACTCCAGTCTCATCCAAGGTTTCCAAGTATCCAAAAGTACCTCCATGATCAATCCATGGTAAGCTCCAAAAAACAACACTGCACCATCATGAAGCTCTCCAATCAAATGACCAAAGTAGTCAATACCAAGAGCACCAACAAGACCACTATCAAAACTCCCACTGCACATCTGCATAACCTAGGAACACAACATGACATTGTGATCTAACATCTCCAAAAAGTAAGACCACATGCTCCAAAGAGCATACCTTGATACAAAAAAAAACCTCTATCATGCCAAACACTCTAATCTAGAATCAAGAGTCCACCATGGCACAATAAAAAATATCCTATAAACAAGAACCAACATCTCCAATCATATGAAGATAACCATCACCTGATAACAACATAACTGTTTCTACCAAGAGCTCCCACTGAAACCTAATATCTATCTATCCATGGTATCATGATAAGCATGCTATAAGTCTAGCCAGTCTAATCATCCCCTTCTTACCTTATGGAACATCTCTCTAGCTCAATGTTTGTCAGTGTGAATCATTCTCTTCTCAGTTCACTTTCTGTCCATTTCCTGCTTCCTGTTCCTTCCGTCCAATGGCAGTTTTCCTCCAAAACATGGGATCCCATTACTTCTCCTCCATGCGGGTTTCTCTTGGTGTCAACATTAATCATCTTTAGTAAATCAACAAGTAAATAATGGAGAGCTCAGCGGTTCGACTTTGCTGGGCATTTTCAAACTCTAGCAACAGCTTTACTCAACCTGTAACAATGAATTTAATTGAATAATATATCTTACCGAACCTCGAGAAACCTATAGATTAAACATGGGCGAAATAATAACGTTTGCAAAGCCCAAACAACTCGATCATATCCAATAGTTGACTACATTTGAACAATCTAGAAACATATCTGGGGTGATCAATAAAATTATTTTATTCTCAAATACTTGAGTGATCTAACGTACCTCCTTTCCATACATGGTTTGACCCATATGGGAAAACAACAAACATGGGGGTGACCCAACTAATCATGACCCCCCCATACCATACGATGGCCAACAAGACAAGAAGTGGGGACAATGGAATTCCCATCACGACCCCTTACCATTTCACATGGCCGCTTATCATTTAATATTTATGGCCCATTTCTTGGTCGATCATCAAATAAGGGCAATTACATTCCAAATCGAGCCTCCCTTTCATTTCAATTTTAGTGAGCATGTACATGTACCAACCACGCACCAAAAATAAATAAATTTGATGCCAATAATTTCACACACCTTGCCAGAGCACACAGGCATCTCAAAAGCTGAACACATTGGTCCCTATTGTTAGATAGTTGTTATATTTCATCAATCAAACATCCCACAATTTGCAACGACTGTGAAAACTCTAGCCACACAAAACACATGCATGACACCATAGAACCACTCCTCATAAGAGACGAATCTGTACACACTTAGATAAACACATGATCGGACAACATCCTTTGGAAGGAGATTTACCAAAAGAACATGACACATAGCACAAAGCACATAGATCTCCACACACTGATCGAAGGAAAAAAAAAATGCCTCCAAAACTCTCAGTGAAGAGATAATAATTGACCAAGCAATGAAACAACCAATGAAAAAAAATGCTCCATAATAGAAACCACACTATATCAACAGATGGAAAAATATTAGGAAACTCCTACCTTAGCCTCGAGGCACAAAAAAAACCTTAAATACTATACCTCCTGTTAACGGCCACGTCGGCTTCCATCCAGAAAAACCTATCATCCATTGCAAGCTGCACTATACTATCCCAAACCTCAACATAAGCCTAGAAAATGCATGGGTAAAAAAAAATCAAAATCCTAGGACGCGAAAAATGCTCCAAACCCTCTACGAGGTCCAACACCTCCCTGGGCTTTGCTTTGCCAAATGGATTCGCCATCTTCTTTTGCATTATACCTTGGTGCTCAAGCTCTGGATCTTTGCATAGCAGCCCATCTTTCTTTTCCTAATTCTGTTCAGAAAATTTTTAATTTTCAATCTATCTGCTACCTTCATTTTTCTGGAAATTCTTCATTGATTTCCAAAACAACTTCACTATCGAGCTTCTTCACCAAGCTCTGATACCAATTTTTAAGCAAATTAAATGAGCAGATAAAACATAATGAAATGACAAAATGAAAAAGATAGAGACAAACAAAAAAAACATAACACAACATTTACGTGGCTCACCATTAAAATGGCTACATCCACTGGAGCAGGGGGAAAACTCCTTTTATTGATCTCATCTCTCTCATACAACAACATTCAACTTATATAATGATGTATCCACTCACACCATATCATACAACAGTGAATATGCTTTAATAAATAGAAAACTATTTACCAAAGATAATGTAATTGGAAAAAATAGTGGAGGTTGTTGTAACGGTTTGGCTTCATCACCCAACACTCTATGATAATGGATGGTGCCTATAGTGGTATTGTGAGAATCTATTGTTGTTGTAATAGTTGACTATGCTATCATGAGAGGTTCTAGATCACTAATCAATGAGTTTTGTGTAAGAACATGGTTGATTACATATTATTATCATTTTGTTTTAGGGATTGTGGTTCTATTTTTCTTTTTAGGAGCTCTCATAAATTAAATTTAAGTTCTTTGATTGTGTTTATGTTATGTGTAATCTTTAAACTTAAGATGATGTTTATAACAATACCCTAGGTAACTTTGGATCATTTTAATGGGATCTTTGACAAAATTGTGGATCCTTTAGTTTATAATGGTTATCTTTATAATGGATGTCAATGTCGTGAGAAGCTCCCGATTCTTGCTA
This sequence comes from Sequoia sempervirens, assembly GCA_007258455.2. Lineage (NCBI taxonomy): Eukaryota > Viridiplantae > Streptophyta > Pinopsida > Cupressales > Cupressaceae > Sequoia > Sequoia sempervirens. The sequence continues at coordinate 521,769,899 of VDFB02281492.1, forward strand.
TGAGTAGTGAGATTTTTTTATAGTTCTTGATTTCATCCATAGAGAATGATTATCTTCATATTCTTTGAGGATGTGGATAGCTTGTTGCCATCAACAGCTCCAATGCACTTTGAGTTCTTGGTTGAGATGTTAGTTATGAGTTGTCTATTAGAGATAGATGTTTGAACAATAAGAAATGGAATATAATTCAAATTAAAGCATTAAATATTAAAATATATTTCAAATATAACTAACACCTTCGATAGAGCAAGAAACTATAAACATGAATGAAATAAAATAAAATATTTCACCAAACAGATCTTGCTTTGCCACAAAGATAGTCAAGTGCTCAAAGATTTAATATTTTAAATGAATAATGAGATGTTGGTACTCATACTACCAACATCATGATAAATTTTAGATTAGGGATCCTTGAAAATAGCTTGGGGATGGGAAGATTTATAGGTTTGAGATTGGATAATCAATAGAGAGGATGGGCTAAGAGATCAATGATTGAGATCAAGTTGTTTATATAGTTGTGATATGGAAGGTGGAGAAAAATGATATGTTATAAATGTAGACACCTGAATTTGACCACTCCCCTTGCATTCCTCTGTCTTGCGTCCCTCATCCATGTTAATTAAATATTTTATTATTTGATTAATATTCCATCGTATCCTAATGTCCCCTAAGGTATTTAATAAATCAATTAAATACCTTACCCCTTTCATCTCCAAATTAAATAAATATCCCAATTTATTTAATTTGGTCACTTTAGCCCCAAATGAATTAAATCAATTATTAATTCATTTTTTTCTATCTCCTCATGTCACATCCTCCATATTCCTCTTTAATCTATATTAATCTAATTAATATATGATTAGGATGTGCACACCCCTAATCATCATTAGGGTCACATCCTCCATAATCTCCCACTTGCCTCTAATATGTCATTAGCCTGCCTAACCCAACATTTGCACAACCTTAATTACTTAATTAAGCTAACCTAATCTCCATTCCATTTATGGCATGTGTCCTTAGTCAACTTACATTAAATGCATTCTCTATTTGGAGAAGGCAACCCCTTCCCTATGTGAATTTTTAATTCACATTTATTCCTCCAGGGCATTTTAAGGAATTTTAAATTCCTTTTCCCATCCAAATGAGGATTTGTGAGGAATTTTTAATTCCTCACATGTCCTCTCAAGCATATGTGGGCAAGGACCTCCTTTATGAAGAGATCTTGTCCCTTCCCAAGGTACAACCTAGTACCTCCATGTCACCTCCACATCACCCTTGCCTTCCCACATCATTTGTCACATATCAACTTGTGAGGCCTTGTGAGTTCTCAACTCACCCTAGTCCAAGTGATCTCTTCCACCATCAATTAATCTTGACCCTCCATGGCTTTAGAGGCACTTCCCCTTAAAATGGTGGAAATGTCTCCATTTGCATCACTTCACTTTAGCAATTCAAGTATTCATACACACATAGCAATTTTCATGCATTCAAACCATCCATCATTGTTTCAGCCATCTTTAAGCCTCAATCTCACATCCATTCCAACACCCATTTGCACCATTGTATTCCTCATCCTCATAGCATCATTTCAAACATCATTTAGGTATATTTTGTGAACAAAGGAGCATACATTTCAAACATCCAAAGGGCCAACCAAAACAATCAATTTGAACAAGGTAAAATGTTTCATTTTTATTGTGCTTTGTTTAGATTCAACTAAGCCTAATCTTAGTGTTTGTTTTGTGTTTTCCTTTTATTGAATTTGGTTTAGTTTTGCATCTTAGAGTAGGTAAAACACACTGCACACATTTCTGGCACACCCGGTGGGACCCACGTCATGGGTCTATTTTATGTTTGCTTGTTGTTTGAATTTTTGAAGCTTTAGATTTTACACGCAAGGGCGAACCTGTCCCCCAACGAGTGAACTTGTTGGATGTAGAGGTGGATTTGCATCAAACACAGGAGAACTTGCATCCGCCCTTCTATAAAAAGGGAAAATTTGAATCCCTCGACCCAGACCACCAAGTTTAGAGGTGAATATGCTCAGAAGTTAAGGAAGAGGTGGACCTAATTAAGATAGAGGTGAACTTGTACAAAGTACAAAGGTGAAATCACATATGCCTCTCCATCCAATAGGCGAACATGATCCTGCCTCTTTACAAAATGAACGATCCTGCATCATTGACAAGGGCGATCTTGTCTCACACAGAGGAAAACTTGTGGTAATCAAGAACCTTTTAATTTTTTGATTTGAGCTTCAATTTGATTTTGGTTTTGGGTACTAATCAACTAACTCATTTTTTGGTGATTGTGGCATTTTACTAATGTTTGCATAGAGAACTGTTTGTCCAAGACCGGTGGTGAAAACTACTAATCCATTTTCTGTAGGGCAATTGGTCGAAGACCCTTAGTGTAGATCTATCTGTGTGTCTTTTTTGCACTAATTTAGGCACACATAGATTAATTAAAGGGTCAATTAACTTTTTTGTTGTGTTTGGGAATGAATTGTTAATGTATCCACTCCCCTTGCACCTTTCAATGATCCTAGGTGACAAGAAATCACAATTCGTTCCAGTCTAGTCCATTCTACCCAGGAAGTGCTATTGCATCTAAGCTCTCCCCTTGCGCTATGTGCGAGCCTAGGGACCAGTCAAAACATCTAGTACTTCCTTCTCTTAGTGAGACCTTCCTAGGATTTCATCACCTAGGGGACGATCTTGACCACGTGTTACCGACGGGGTATATAAAGGGTGGAGAACTAAAGTTGTGCCCCAATTTGGTCACACCATGTTTAGCGAAGCATTGAAGCTAGGGTGATACCTAGATAAGACATGTAGGGTTGGTCTGAGTTTTTAGCACCTTTTTGGGGCTCCCAATCCACACTTGTGATGGGCTGGTGTTCATGGTTGTGCCTCACGTACTTTAGCGTATATCGAGGATGCACGAGATAGTCTGTTTATCTTAGATAGAGACCTATGTTTTAGACGCGGTTTAGTGTAGTGCTGGGGATGCGCACCATACCCTGAAGTTACTCACCATGTACTCCCTTGGGTTGAGATAGAAATCCTCGTGGTGGACTATGATAGTCTCTAAGAGAGAGCGTGAAGGTGAGTATATGGTGTTAGTTGATGACCCTGTGCCACTGAATTGCTAGTTATCCACCTTCATGAGAAAGGGTGATACAAAGAACCACCTCAATATCACAGAGTATTAACCTTGGGGTGTCCCCTCAAGGTGGTGGGCCTACATCAAGTTTATAAACCCTTATCACTAATTTTAGGATTGTGTTGCCTGGAGTGTCTTCTTTGTGTGATACTAGTGCTTGTCGTCAGTCTGAGTCTGTCCAAACATCTACTTTTTTTTTGTCATGTTTGAGTCCTTTTCCATAGTCTATCCCTGCCCTCAGTGGCGAGTTTGATTCTCAAAGGGGCGAACTTGCATTGTGGATAGGAGATCCTACCCTATAAAGGGGCGATTTTGTGTCTTGGTCTAGTCTATGTCATCTTTTAAGCGAGTTTGTCCTTGTCAGGGGCGAATTTGCTTGTGGGTCTATTAGTTAAGCGACCCGACGTCTGCCTGTTCCCTAAATAGGTGATCCTACCCTACCCATAGGCGAGTATGTGTCTAGTCCATACCTTTCGAGTCTGCTTGTTCCATTAGAATAGGCTATCTTGTCAGCTTCTTGGGTGAACCTATTGTCTGTAGGGGCGATCCTGTGTCTCATCCATGTCATCCCCGTATGCCTATTCCCTAAATAGGTGATCCTATTGTCTGCAGAGGCAATCTTGTGTCTCATACGCATCTCCCTTTTCTGTACATCCCTTAGAATAGGCGAACATGTTGACCACAGAGGCGATTCCGTGTTCATCTATACCATCCATGTCCATATAGTTCAAGACATAGGTGATCCTGTTTGTCTAAAAGGCGATCCCGTCATAGGTGTTTTTCATTCCCTATCTGTACGTATGAGGAAATAGGCAATCTTGTTAAACTGATAGGTATTTTTGATCCTATCCATACATCTCAAGATAGAGGCGATCTTGATTCCTAGATAGGTGATCTTGTTTCCTGTGCCCACTTGTTTCCTTTTGAGCATCCAAGAGTTAGTGATCCTGTTTCCTAGAAAGGCAAACCTGTGCTACATAGAGGAGAATCCATTTACCTTTAGATAGGAGATCCTATCACCTAGAGGGGTGATCCTACTACACACAGAGGCGTATGCATGCCCCATAAAAAACTATCAAGAGTTAATCCTTTGGGCCACTGAAATCCTATTGCTTTTTTAGCCTGATTTTGTGATCAAATTTTTTTATCATCATCCATCTGCCTATAATTGTCATTTTAGTCCATTTAGATTTTCAAAAAGTCATCAAGTTCTCGATCAAACCACATAGGTTCATCATAAGACATCCCTAGACTACATATCCATCATCAGTTCATCAATCCCAAATTCTTAGATTTCGTTGTAGGGGTTTTATCTAAGTTGGATTAGATGACTGATCCTAATCATCATCATTTGTGCTTACTTAGGATTGTTATCCATCCTGAGTTAGTAATCACCTATGACCCAATAAATCTACTTCCATCGCAAGGTAGATTCGGTGTTGTAATCATCCTTTTTGTAATCCGATCTGATTATCAACATCATATGTCATCTAGTTAAACCCCTGAACTTGGCTTAGAGTCAATCTCATCGATCCAATCCAATCAATCACCCAATCCTATCAATCATCTAATCTCATCAATCAACTTAGTCAAATTCAATCTAATCATCTATCCAAATCAACCCATCCAATCCAATCAACCAACCAACCAATCAATCAATCATTTAATCTAATCAATCCTTTAGTCATCATTTAGGTCATCATTTAAGTGAATCTTAGGAGTAGTGTCATCTTATCCACCTGGTCATTTTTCATTTTCATGCCCATTACCACTCAATCGCAATCAAAGAAGCTCATGGAACAACAACAGTCCCAAGGTGCTCAGCCTCATATCCCTCAGGATCAACCTGCCAATGGTGGCTCATCACAATCTAACACTGAGGTTCATAATCAATCCCCTCTCGATGAAAGCATGGTTAGTCAACCCAAGCTCACAGTCGATGAATATCTTAGTAATCCCACAAATGTGCAAATGACGGATCATCTCCTTGATGAGCGTGGGGATAAGATCCTTGCCACATTACTCCTAAAAGGTATCAAGCCTCCGTTGGGGTTTGAATTATCAAAATATGTCAACATTACAGCTCCTGCATCCTCGATTCCATCACAAGATCCAAATCGTAGTTCATCAGTCCCACAAGTTCTTGAGGTCACACCACACGATACATGGTATCAACCTAGATTTGGCAATGTTATTCTTTATCAAATACCACCCCCTCGGGTTCTAATTTTGGTTATGGGTGTACCTGATCCTAACATCCCTCAAGGCCTCGATCCTAACAATCCTCTTGGTCTTGGTATGCTGCAAGGTCCTCTCAATCTGCAAAGCATGAACATCCCACAAAGCTCAACTCCCATACCATCCAAACCACCTCTTACACCAAACCAACTGAGTCAATTACTAGGGAATACTGGGGGAAATCCTTTCACTGCGCCATCTCCACCTTTGGATCTACACCCACATCAAACTTACCACCACCTCCATTCACATCTTAACAACCGCCTCAAGGCAATATTTCATCCTTGCATCAGCCTCAGGGTAACCCACAATAGGCACCACCATCACAACTACCTCATCAACAATCACCACAACAACCCCCATCATAACCTCCACAACATACCCCAATTCCTTCACAACCCCCACATCATGCACAGATTACGTCACAACATCAACAACAACCTCCACACCAGCTGCAAGGTATTTCGTCACAACCCGCTGACCAATCGTAGGTCCCTTCTCACAAACCAACATCATCCTATCAATTACCTCTACACCAACCACAAGTCCATCAATAACCCCAAATCCCATCTCGACCTCTGTATCAACAACCACCATCCTACCAACAACCCCCTCAACATACACAAATTTTGACATAATCACAGTAATCCTTCCAAGAAACGCTAGAAAACCCTATTGCCCAATACCTATACCACCCACAAAGCACTTATTATGTGCTTACCACCACATCCAATCCTAATCCCAATTATTCTTATCACAATCCCCAACAATCCCGACAATAGTCATCTTACACAAATCCCTAGCAATCACAACCAAACATCTACTACCAACAGTCTAATCTGCAACATCCCTTGTATGCTTCCCAACAACAAACTACCTATAATTACCAATCTAATTCATACAACTCCCAGCAACATCCATCACATCAATAGGGTGTCTCCTCATATTACCAAGCCCATCCATCCTATCAGTAGGGTGCCTCTTCCTCATATTATCAAGCCTCGCCATCCTATCAACAATCTTATGCCAATCACCAATCCACAGACCCTAATCCATATCAGTAAAACCCTTCATATCTAGCTTTTCCATTGTACGATCAAACCATCACAACACCATCCTCATCATATCAACATTATTCCCCTTACAATTAGTCCAATCCAACCAATCCTTTGTCATTAGCACCAGTCAATAAGGAGTGGGAGAAAATAAAATCTGCCTTAAAGGACTTGCAAGCAGGGACATCCAAAATGTCTTTCAAATTTGAAGAAATTTGTCCCTATCCATTTGATCCCTCCATCTCACTTGTCCCCTTTCCTAAGCACTTTGAAATTCTGAAGTTCGATTAATGCAAAGGAAAGAGTGACCCAAGAAACCACCTGCAAGAATTTTACACACATTGCCAAGAGGTCTTACATAATGACAACTATCTCCTATGATTATTCCCTAGGAGTCTAACAGGGATAACTTTAGACTGGTTTATGGGTCTTCCAAAGGGGTCCATCTCTTCTTTCATAGATCTGTTAGAAATTTTTTTTACACACTTCTCCTTCAATTTGGAGAAGGATATTGATACTTTAGATCTCCTGAAAGAAAAACAACGTGAGGGAGAAACTTTTGCAAGCTACCTACAAAGGTGGCACACCCTGGCTAGTCGGCTAAAATCCCATCTCAGTGAGAAGGACATGGTGACCATTTTTGTTACAAATTCCCATCCTAATATGGCACATAATCTCAACCTTCATTGTGTTACAACCTTTTCAGATGTCATAGAAAAATGCACTATCATTGAGAGGGTCCTCATTGCTAAGGGACAAATCAAAATCTATAACCTAGATAAGGATAAGTCATCTAGGGATAAGTACCACTACTAGAATAAAAACAAGAATGTTGTCAATGATGGTGTCACCAATACCAAGCATGTCCAAGTAGCCAACACCTCACAAAGATCACAATACATCCTCAATCAACCATCAGTTTCCAACGTCATATCTATGCCACATGGTGCACCATGTCCTCCAGAGTCCAATTAGTATAACCAAGGAAATAACAAGCGCAAATTCACTCCCTTGGGAGAATCCTTGGATACCATTTTCAAGAGGCTCTTGCAAGAAAATTATCTAGTCACTTATCCTGTGACTAAGCCTTTCGACGAGTCAAAACCAAAACCCGCCTGGTATAGGGAAAATGAGTATTGTGGCTTTCACAAAATTAAAGGTCATTCCACTAACAAGTGTCAGGGACTTAAAACATATATCCAAGATCTTATAGATCGAGGTGATATAGTAGTGGATGTGAATCAGGGGACATCATCCAATTCCCAACTACAAATATATCAAAATGCTTTCCCCAAGCACAACCAAGGTCCCAGTACCTCCAATGCTAATCCCGGGCCTAACAATACTAATAGCCAAAATAACAACATGAACAATGCTAGCTATAAGAATGTACCTTATAACTATGGTGGCATTGTTATGTGCATTAGCTAGGTAGAGCCATACATATCCATGATTCATGTTAAAGGAAAAGAACCGCAATGTGTTGTTACTATGCGCTGCACCCACATATCCATTCCTGGGCCTTCTACGTCATCCCAACCAGGTCCTGTGAGCTCCCAATACAATATTCTTGATCATCTTGGAAAGACTCCCACTCAAATATCCATTTTGGATTTGCTTAAGTCTTCCCCAATCCATCAAGAAATCCTCACCAAAGATCTTCAAGATACACACATGCCTAATGATATAGATCCTACCCAATTTCAAGCCGTAGTAGGAAATTTTTCATTCACATATCAATTGGGACTCAGTCAAAATGATATGTCATCAATCGATTCAAACCATAACTGTTCCTTGCACATCAAAGTCCTTCTACCCACCATAAAGTGAAAAGGGTCCTGGTAGATAATGACTTTTCCCTCAACCTCTGTATGCTAAAGTTCATAAAAAAGGTAGAGTATACCCATGCTAACTTGAATAATCAAATCATCAACATCAAAGCTTATGACAATGCAAAAAGAGACTCTGAAGGAATTATTTGTCTTCCTATTCAGGTTGGCCCCGTTGTGCACTACACCACATGCCACACCCTTGATCTAGACCTCCCATACAACCTTCTCCTTGTTTGCCCATGGATCCATGCCATGCAGTTCATTCCGTTCACCTACCATCAATGCTTGAAATCCCCATACAATGGGATGGAAATAACCATACAAGTAGATCCATAGCCTTTTGAGTACTGCCACACTTTAGAAGCTTCCTTCCCTCACTCTCGCTACTATCCAAGAGTTGAAGTGGGGGCACCTCAGGCATTGTCTTCTAGTCCATCCTCCAATTCATCATTTACCACATCATCCACTCCATCCACTACATTTGAATCCACCATCACCAAGGTTCAGATCATACATAAAGGATGTCGAGAATATGAGATGCGTACAACTCTAAATGTGGCAACCATGCCTCCATCTCCTCACACCTATGGTAAACCTTCTCATTCTACACCAAAGGAAGAAGATAAGACAATAACTATCAGCTCTAAGAACATGGGGTCTACCACTTTTCAGTCCCTAGGAATACAATAAGATCAGGCAGACGATGATATCAGTCAATGGATATATGGGGAAGAACCTAAGTCATCACCTCCTCTCATTGAATACTTTCAAGAGATTTATCCCAGTGCATCAAAGTTAGCATAAAAATTACAATTATCAGGGGGGAGGTCTTGGTGTGGAGGAACAAGGAAGATTGCAGCCTATTGAAACACCTGTGCGACCTAGAAATTTGGGCTTAGGATATGACAAAAAGAAAAAGGGTCCTGTGACATCCACTAGCACCTCTAATAATGTCAATTCAGATAATGATTTCCTTGTCGACATACCAGAAGAAGAAGCTATCATACTCTCATATGATGATGTAGATCTCCCTTCCCTATTTGACTCCACATCAATCTTTACCATCAATATTTCCCTCTACCACCCCAACCTTATTGATTGGGACTTAGGAGGTAGTGCACCTATAGACAATTTTCCTTCAGTGGAAACTTACGCGCATCTCATGGGATTGGGGGAAGATGAACACCCTAACCACAAAAGAGAAAAGAAGAAAAATAAAAAAAGGGTCATCTAGTGAAAACATCCCTGAGGCATTTCTTGACTCGTCAAAAATAAAAATAAAGGTTGCATCTAATAGTGAAAACCTCGATGAGGCATTGGAGGATGGGGATGTTCATCTTCCCCTTGTTGGAACTCACTTGTTTGAATGATCTTCCATCCTAATTGAAGAGATGCAAGAGGTCAATTTGGGAACACAAGAAGACCCCAAAATCACTTACGTAGCCAAATCATTGTCAGAGGAAGAGCATTCTATCATTGTGAGCCTGGTAAAGGAAGGAATCATCAAATTTGCATGGAACTATTTAGACATGCTAGGACTAGATCCTGCATTGGTTGTACACCATTTGCATATTCATCTGGATGCCAAACATGATAAACAAAAGCTAAGAAAAATGCATCCCCAGGTGGCCTTGTTCATTAAGAAAGAACTAGAGAAACTATTAGAGGCTAGGTTCATAAGACCTATTGATTATTCTGAATGGATATCCAACATAGTACCTGTGGCCAAACCAAATGGGAATATCAAAATTTGTACAGACTTTCAGGATCTTAACAAAGCTTTCCCAAAGGATGATTTCCTGCTTCCAAACATTGACATGTTGGTCGATCTCATAGCAGGACATGAAATGTTATCCCTTATGGATGGATTTTCTGGCTACAATCAAATTAGAATCACACCTGAAGATCAGCATAAAATTGCCTTCACCACTCCTTGGGGAACCTTCTGCTACAATGTCATGCCCTTTGGTCTCAAAAATGCAGGGGCAACTTACCAACATGCAATGAGTGTTATCTTCCATGACCTCATCCATATCATAATGGAAGATTATGTTGATGATTTTCTAGGGAAGTCCAAGACAAGACAAGAACATTCCATGATCCTAAAGAAAATCTTTGAACGGTTAGAGAAATACAAGTTGTGCCTCAACCCAAAAAAGTGTGTGTTCGGTGTCACATTTGGAAATTTATTGGGCTTCATAGTCTCCAGAAGAGGTATTGAAGTAGATCCAGCCAAGGTCAAAGAAATAATGGAAATTCCCCTGCCACACAATCTCAAGCAATTAAGGAGCCTTCAAGAGAAGCTACAGTCCATCAGGAACTTTATAGCCACTTGCTGGAAAGTGTCAATCATTCACACATCTCCTACACAATGACACCACCTTCAAGTGGGATCCAAAATGTCGGTGAGGCTTCAACAAAATTAAGGAGTATTTGGCTTATCCAACCATTCTAAATTCACTCAGTAACATGACCCACTTGGCCATGCAGCTATTTAAGGAAGTTCTGGATAACAAATACTTGAGTGGGTTAACTTTTGATATTAGCTTGATGGGATGACTGAGCATGTAGTGACAAAGCTTTTGTGAATTGAAGACCACTGCTAGGCAAGTTTTTTCCATTGGGGAATAGTTGATCTCATAACCCACAAGTGTTCGACTGATGTAATAGATTGCACATTCTTTAGAGAGTTCATCATGTTGTGCTAGTAATGCCCCCAGTGCAACTGATGTAGCTGATATATATAGAAAGAGTGGTTTTCCTGGAATGGGAGGCATTACCCTACCATATTTTTGTGTTCTTCCTTCCTATCCACTTCCCTGCGATACCAGGGCAACATCTAACATTTTTTTCTTCTATCGAGTCATCTGTGTTTTAATTTTCTTTGAAACACTATTATTCTAACAATATTTCAAAGAAGGGAAAAATGTAGACACTTGGATTTGACCACTCCCATATGGTCAAATTCACCCTTGCATTCCTTCGTCTTGCATCCCTCATCCATGTTAATTAAATAATTTATTATTTGATTAATATTTCTTCTTATCCTAATGTCCCCTGAGGTATTTAATAAATCAATTAAATACCTTACCCCTTTCATCTCCAAATTAAATAAATAACCTAATTTATTTAATTTGGTCACTTTAGTCCCAAATGAATTAAATCAATTATTAATTCATATTTTCCTCTCTCCTCATGTCATGCATCCTCCATAGTCCTCTTTAATCCAGATTAATCTAATTAATCTGTGATTAGGATGTGCACACCCCTAATCATCATTAGGGTCACATCCTCCATAATCTCCCACTTGCCTCTAATATGTCATTAGCTTGCCTAACCCAAAATTTGCACAACCTTAATTACTTAATTAGGATAACCTAATCTTCATGCCATTTATGGCATGTGTCCTTAGTCAACTTACATTAAATGCACTCTCTATTTGGAGAAGGCAACCCCTTCCCTAAGTGAATTTTTAATTCACATTTATTCCTGCAAGGCATTTTAAGGAATTTTAAATTCCTTCTCTCATCCCCATGAGGATTTGTGAGGAATTTTTAATTCCTCACATGTCCTCTCAAGCACATGTGGACAAGGACCTACTTTATGAGGAGATCTTGTCCCTTCCCAGGGTACAACCTAGTACCTCCATGTCACCTCCATATCACCCTTTCCTTCGCACATCATTTTCCACATGCCAACTTGTGAGGGCTTGTGAGTTCTCAACTCATTGTAGTCCTTGATATCTTCCACCATGGCTTAATCCTAACCCTCCATGGCTTTAGAGGAACTTCCCCTAAAAATGGTGGAAATTTCTCCATTTGCATCACTTCACTTTAGCAATTCAATCATTCATACACTTAGCAATTTTCATGCATTCAAGCCATCCACCATTGTTGCAGCCATCTTTGAGCCTCAATCTCACATCCATTCCAATACCCATTTGCACCATTACATTCCTCATACTCATTGCATCATTTCAAGCATCATTTAGGTCTATTTTGCCAACAAAGGAGCATACATTTCAAACATCCAAAGGGCCAACCAAACCAATCAATTTGAACAAGGTAAAAGGTTTCATTTTTAGTGTGCTTTGTTTAGATTCAACTAGGCATAATCTTAGTGTTTTTTTTGTGTTTTCCTTTTATTGCATTTGATTTAGTTTTGTATCTTAGAGTAGGTAAAACACACTGTAGACATTAATTTTTTAATTTTTTTATGTGTTGGTTATGAGATGGAAAGTGGAGATAAAAGGGAATTTGTAATATTTAAATTAATTTTTTAGTGGAAAAAGGTAGATTTAATCAATTTTACTTATTAAATTATTTGAGGAGGGTGTATGGGGGAATAAAAAAATATAAATTTTATTTATTCAAAACCTAATAAAATAGGATGAAGACTTAGAAAAAAGGGGAAATAATTAAATAAATTATTGTACTTTATTTAATTAATAGAAAATGAGAAAATAATTAAATATATCAATATAATTTATTTAACAGATGGTGTTAGAATATATTTTTTTAGTTGTCTAAGATGGTGTTGCAGCTAGGTGAAGCAATGCTATTTGAAAGAAAAATAAAAACTAAATAGTTGGGGAGATGGAAATAGTGGCATGATGCCCTAGTCATTAGAAGGATGTGAGTGATGGCAAGGAGGGAGGTAGGATTTCCCCTTAAGAGGATAGGTGAATTTAAATAACATAGGTGTGCTCTTGAAAGGGTACATAAGGTGGATAGATGAGGGAGATAGTCATGTTAATAAAGTGTGAGAAACCTCATGCTTGATGTAATAGTTGATTTTATGCACTGAGGTATAAGGGCTAGAGTAACAGTGTACATGTGTGTAAAGGATTGACCCAAAAATAAAAGGTTGCATGCAAGCATATATTGCATGACACCATGGTATGAAATATTATGATGTTTTTTGTGGTGAGAAACTATAAGGATTGTTATAGATATAAACCATAATACACATAATAAAATAAACATGCATGCATAAACAATGCAAAGAAAAATAAAGATGTTACCCTAGGCAAGAAAATAAATAAATAATTTGATTGATTATGATAATAGCATTGCTAATTATAAGTAAAATTCAATGATAGTATTGTCAATGATGAGAATGGCATGATGATTGAGAATGATATATCTTGATGACAATAATTATAGCAAAAGATGATCAAGGTTTGTAGTGAGGCTAGGAATAAAACCATTAAATGTTTTTGGAGGACGCATTAGATTGATTGGAAAGATTGCATGGATTTAGATTAAGTGTCATGGGAATGTGTAGATTATAGGGATTTAGAATAGGTAAAGTAGATGTGATTACATGTAGGTAGCCAATGAAAAGGGAAAACTATGTCTATAGATAAGGATGAAAAGATGAAGGGAGTGCTTGGATTGGAGATAGGAGGATTATTAGATAGAGGGATGTGATATGATGGATTATTGGATGAGGGAGGCATTGATTAGATAGAGGAATAGGAAGATGAACAATTGAAAATATTGGAAGGAGTGTCAGGATGTGATCTCCAAGAACTATAACATATAAGGTAGCATGTCAAACAATGGATGTATTATAGTGGAAAATCTACCAAAGTCGTGTGTGATGTTAGGGTTGGGTTTGTGTATTGTATATGATAGATTGATTGTAAAATTTAACACATAACTCATAGATGAGGAGCTAAAAGAGGAATGAATTATAAAAGTAAAACTTGTATTGTCCAAAGTATGCTTTTATATAACACCCATATTGTTATCAAAATTAAAAGTGGGAAGGGAGTATGGATTGTGTATGATGGGAGAGGTACTTATACATAACATATTGGTAAATAGAATGGGGTAGGTAGGATGAGGGAGATAGGATGGAATAAGTTTGTCCGTAAGCGGAAGGTGCTAGCAAATATATGGGATTTATGCATGATTCAAGTTTGCTAGGTTTTTATCATGTAATACTTTTCCAATGCACCATAGAAATGGTTTTCACCATTAGGAAATATATTTCTCGTAACTACTTTTATTTAACTTTTATTATTTTCCTTTTTTGATTTTTTTTAAATTTTGGATGAAGGATAAGGATATGGATATGTCAGTGTGGATGGGAAATAGGTAGATGGGTTTATGGCTCAATCATATATTCATTAGAATTTTGAAAAACACAAGCCACATGATCAAACAATGAACAAAGACACCTTCCACGCAAGAGATCTGCAAATAATATATGCAATATTCCTCAACAAGAAAAAGCTATAGAAGAACCTCAAGAATCTTCAAGGAAAAAAAAATTCCTCAAAGGTTGAGAGTTCTATCAAAGGCATGAAAGTTTGAGAGATAATACAATGAGGGTTGAGTGCTATATAGGAGCAACCCTAAATGAGAAAGGGATTAGATCATGACAAGTGTCAACATCTCATGCAATGAGACAAAATGATCTAATAATAGCTCTTTAGTTAACATAGTAAATTACTGCTAAGTTTAGCTTAAGTGCATGAGAAAAAATTAGACTAATAATTAATTAAAGATTAATTAATTATTAGCCAATGCATGATTACTCTAACACCCACCTTTAAGATAAACTAAGGGAGTAGCTAAAAACCCTAAAAAGAGAATGTAAGATGGGTCTCAAAAAATAAGGCTTGATGAGGTACCCATGTACAAACAAAAGATCTCTCAAAATTGGAGAAAAGGAGAAAACCGCAGTAGGAGAAAACTACTCTCCAAAAGAGAGAAAGGTGAATGAAGTATTGAAAAATCCTCCAAATCAAGGTGAAGGACTAGGAGGCCTCCAACCAAAACAATGTCCCAAAAAGAAAGGAACATGTAGAACATCACTAAAGCACAAAGAAGTTGTAGACTACTATTGAATGATGACTGATATAGTGCTGAAATGAAGAACCTATAGAAATAGGCATGCAAGAGTGTCCATATGGTAAATGATCCATCTCATTGAAATGCATGTAACCAGACGTTGATGTACATTGCATGGATGAAAGTATTGTTATGCATTGCATAACCACCCCATTTTATTCTGGAACAAAATGGGTCCCCCTTTTTCTTTTGATTTCATCACCTTTGGTTGTTTGGTTTGGTCTTAGGAGTTCTTTTGTTTTCCTCCTAAGTCTGTCTTTTTGTTCTATCAGGTTTGGTTCTACCTCAGCCAGAGTTGGGTTTCGTTTTGTTAAGATTGAATGGCAATGATAAAAAATGATATATTTTATATGCTTTTGGGACTAATGGAGGCATTGTTTTGTAGGATTAAATCATACGTCTGATGCTATTTCACAAGGAAGTCAGTTGGAAAGCATTCCTCAATCAGATCTGGCATAAAAATGTTCAAAGAATAAAGTCACTGAGACCAACTAGATGTCTTGTCGACTGGCTGTTGTGTTTTATCCATTTGAAATCCTCAGGTCGCCAAGACATCTCGGTCATTGTGAAGTTTTATATCTCTCTCCGCTTGGGATGTCTCACCGATAGTTGTTCACAAGGCCAACGTCGGGGAGAATGGGGGCTTCGGGGTAATGTCCCGCCGAATGATGAAGTCTCGCCAAAGGATTGTGCCTTCGGTGTAGTGTTGTGGCTTCAGTGTGAGGTCTTTCCGACCCGAGGAACTCTCACCAAAACGAAATGGTCATAGTGTAATGTTCTGTGCTTGATGTGACTCTAGCTAACAAATGAATCTCTTGCTGAAAGGGTTTGAGCCAGGGAAGAGTCTCGCTGAAATGGTTTGAGTTCGACATGATGTCTCGCCGATGGTTGTTAGTCTCGCCGAAGGATTGTGCCATTGGTGTAGTGTTTTATGCTCGAAGATATGTCTCCCCGACCGTTGGTGGTCTCGCTAAAATAAGTTGAGCTTGGTGTAATCTCTCGCTGAAAAATAGAAGTCTCACCAATAGGGTGTGGCTTCGGGGTGATGTCCCACCGAATGATCGTGGTCTCGCTGAAGGTTTGTGCCTTCAGTGTGATGTCTTGTCAACTGGGGGGAGTCTTGCTGAAACGAAATGGACTGAGCTTGCCCAAAGGAGGTACCATCGGTATGATGTCTAGCCGATGAGGTAAGCTCTCGCTGAAATGAAATGGTCTTGGGGAAAGAAGTTGAGCTCGGCAGGAAGTCTGGTCGACAGGGTGGACTCTCATCGAAAGGTTTGAGCTCGAGGAGAAAGGAAGGAAGTCTGTGTGATGTCTGGCTGACGGGGTAAGCTCTCATCGAAATGAAATGGTCTCGGGGAGAAGTCTGGCCAATTGTTGGATCTCTCGCCGACATGGAGTGGTCTCGGTGTGATGTCTTGCTGACCGAAGGTGGTTTTGCTGACAATGGTGCACAAGAATATATGACTTCGGTAAGACTCTTGGCCAAGTGTTTTTCCTTTGATATGAGGTCTTGTCAACTGAAGAGTCTCACCGATGGTTTCACTCTTCGGTGTGACTAATGGAAACCCGCTATGACCTCCTGCCGACTGAATAATGTCTCACCAAATGCAGATGTCTAACCAAGCTGGAGCACAGCAGTATAACTCTTAAGGGCTCGCTATGATGTCTAGCTGATAACGATAGTCTTGCTGATGATTTTGGGATATCAATATAACTTTTCCAGCTCGATGTGAACTCTTGCTGACAGTTGTATGCTATGCCGATTGCAGCTGTGAAGTATAATCACATCGGGGAGACAAGGCTAGTGTCTCACCGACATGCGATTCTATTTGAATAACTTTTGACCGCCCAGAAAGCTTACGTGGAGTGTGTTCAACCAATCAGAGGAAGGTAAAGGTGAAGCATTGATAGTTTGATTGATTGAATATTCTTGTGAGGAAGATCAACAGAGCATAAACGACATGGACTTACTCTGAGATCAAAAGTGATGGATCGGCTCGGTGAACAATGGTGTGGGGATCTAACATGAAAGTCAGATGTTGTCTCTCAAGGGGGTCAACTTGCAGAAGGATCTAGAGCAAGAGGAAAGCCAAAAGGAAGAAGAGGCTGCAAGTCTCAAGGACAACTAGGATCTCTACTGGCAAAGGTAGATCGATGTTTATGATAATGTTGCAGAACATTCAAAGCAGCTCTACAAGGAAGTTCGAGGGTGGAAACGGAGGCCAAAAGTTAATGTGATGGTTGCAAGAGATCTAAGGGCTACTCCTGAGGGTGATCTTTTCACTGACATGGATAGAGGGATGCACATTGAATGCAACATTAACTTTATTCCAAAAGATTTGAGGGCTGACCCTTCTATAACCGACTGATTTTGTAAAACCTAAAAACAGGGGCCAACACATTCTTTTTGGCATGTTCTGTATATATGGCATTTTTGCCTCTTTTTAGAGGATAGATAGAGATTTCAGGGATGGATGTAGAGATTTTTTTTTCTTTTGTTAGAAAGTTAGGATTAGAAGGTAAAGAAACTCGAGAGTAGAAGGTAGTGATGTATCTTTCAAGTTTTCTTAATGTAGATGGAGATGATATGAAGACATGGATTTTCTATACACTGGTGATTGTGCTAGATTTGTAAATGTTGTTTATCTATTTTATAAATAGTAGAAGCAACCAGATTTAAATCTACTTCATTTTATGCTTCAAAATGGTAGTTATCTTGGGTTAATCATTTGATTTACAAAGCTTTCAAGGAATGAAATTTTATTTTATGTTTTGTTTAAATAGTGATTTGCTATCTGCTGTTGAAATTAGCATTGTGAATGAATGAAACTATGTGTTAATCACAAGTTAATTTTGTTATGCAGTTGTAATAAGGAATTCCTTGAAAGGTAACAAGTCTGGTTAAGTTGGATGAATTATCATTCTCTTCAATTCCAAAGCTTTGATCTATCTTTTTTTGTTTATTTAAAAACCCCAATTAAAGTAGGTTTGAATTTATGTTTGATCTTAGAACAACCCAGAAGCTCAACACCAGTAGGCCCCTTGAACATTATAGTTCACATCAACCATTGAGTGAAATCAGCACAGTCGAGAACCGATTACCAAGACCTTGGGAGTTAGATATCCATGTGTTATTCTTTCTCTTTCAGAAGAGAAGAATAGTAATATTCTGCTTACTGTTGCTATGCTCATCTGACCCATCAATAGTTAACTGGCGCTAGAAGGAGGGACTAGAAGAGAAAACTAGATAATATTGGGTTTTTCTCATTAGAAAGGTCCCGTAGAGTTCTTCGATCAGCTGAAAATCCACCATCTTTGATAGAACTCAAGACCCCAATAAGACACAAGATTCACAAGACCGGGGCAACCATCATACCACCCTTGTCAACTCCACTCACTCCGCCAGGATTTTCACCAATACCCCAGTGGATACCTATCAATCCACCACCGAACCAATCTCAATTGTCATTACAAATGGTTCAACCCACCCAACAGCTGGCTCAACCACCACCACCACTACCAATGGCATTTTTTCAGAATAATCCCTCTCCATTGGGGACTATTCTTGGAGGCTTTCATGATATGCCTAAGAATCCTGAGAAATTTTGTCCCAAATACATCCATGGCGAATCAAGGAGTGATGAAGAGCACATACAAGCTTTTAAGGACGCTTGTACTAGAGCTCATATAGCTCACCATGATGTAGTTTGTAGGTTGTTCCCTTATTCCTTAGGAAATATGGCGTACAACTGGTATCTAAATCTTCCACAAGGTTCTATTCTGAATTGGACAGACTTGGAGAATGCTTTCATCAATCAGTTTAGAGTTTATGTGGATCCAACCCTTTTGTTCCACCAATTTTCTAATATTAGGAAGGAGCCATGTGAATCCCTACCCTTGTTTAATACCAAGTTTCAACAAATGCATAGGAGACTGCAGGACCCCTATCTAGTTGTTGAGAATAGTGCCATTCAAGCATAGTTTAGAGTTATAGACCCTTTGATTGGCTTGTTCCTATAAAGGACTTATCAACCAGCAGATGTTGATTCCCTGTCTAAGGTCTATCATCTAGCCATTAAGCTGCAACAAATTAGCTCTCAACAAGGAAGTTTGGGAGCAGGTTTTCCTTCAATGGGGTATCAGATGCCTAGCCCAACCCCTTTATTCAATACTATCCCAGGAATGTCTCCTTCCCATTATGGACCTATGTCTGAGTTGTAGACTCAACCTCCTATTCCATTCTTTGCCAATGGAGCTCCTGACTTCTTTCAACAATCACAGACTCATCATAGTCTGCATGGTCATCATAACCAAGTTGGAACACCAAATCATGCCAGTCAACCACTTGTTGCTAAGAGTGTTGAAAGTGAAAAGATAATTCAACTCACAAACGAGGTAGATACCTTAAAGAAAACTCTGTCTCAAGTCACAAATGACATGGCTCAGCTTAGATTGAACCCCTCTCAAAACCAAGGTAATTATCCTAATCAAACCAATAACAACCAGGGTAATTATCATAATAACAACAATCATAGCTAGAGGGGTTATCAAGGCCAAAACTCCCCTAACCAAGGCTATCAAAATCAAAATAGAAGATATAACTAGAGGCCAAATAACAACCGAAAATGGAATATAGGGCCAAATAACGGTGGAGTTTCTCAAAATTATCAATCTAATGAGGACAAGACACACACTACAAATGTGGCTGACCTTAATTTTATGACTAATTGGTGTAGGTTGCATGATAATCCAACCCATTATGAGGTAAACTACCTTGAAATGGAGAAAGTCATGAAGATGGCATAGGCAGATGCCCAAAATTTCCAAGGGAATTCAAATAAATAAGGTGGCTCAATAGATACAACAATGACTTATGACCTCTTTGAAGAAGAACCTTCATTCCCAATGCAAAGTGAGAATGAACCAGAGGAAGACATGCATGATGCCCAAGCCTTCCAGACAAAGGGAGAAAACTTCCTAAGAAATCATAATAAGGGCCCATTCACCACATCAGCACCACCTAATCACATGGTGCCTCCGAATCAAGGTGTTGATAATAACCCTCCTCCACCAAAAGGTCTACCTGACTTCCATAACAAAGGAAATTCACCTGGTGTTGTCAAAAGTAATGCAAGCTATAGCATAGAATTTGATATTGTTTTTGAGATGCAGAAACAGAAAACCTATTTATCATACTTTGACATCCTAAAGTGGTGCCCTGCCCAACAAAGATAGTGTTCAAAGCCTTGTAACAAGCTAATAAATCGAAAGGGAAAACCAAGGTGGCACCTACTGCAAACATGAACGCAACTTTGTACAAAAGCAAGGTAGGTACCCCACCATTTCTTTTAATTTTGAGAATCTGTGGGAAGAATCTACATAATTGTCTGCTAGATTCAGGGGCTTCTAGCAATGTTATGCCATTTTCTATATGCAAGAAATTGGGATTGAACCTTGTCCAAACAAACAAGAAGGTCATCCAACTTGATAAAACAAAGGTTAATGTAGTTGGAGAGTTGAGAAATATTCATGTGCAAATAGGGTCTGACCCTAGGATTCAAACCAATATAGATGTTCAAGTAGCAGACATTCCCAAGACTTATGGTATGTTGTTGAGCAGAGATTTGATGAAAAGTATAGGGGGATATCTCTCCTTCGACTTTTCACATATGTGGCTACCATGGAGAGGAGTGTCTACGCAGATTAGGACTGAAAGTGAACCTCGCCTCAAACATGTTATCACTAAATATGATTTCCCCAATGAGGTAGCTTATTTTGAAACCGAGATAGGGGTTTATAAAAGAGAGGAAATTTTAACCTTTTCAGTTCTTCATTCTAAAGATTTGTTAACAAAAAAATTCCCTGATCCCATGATTAATGAAAATCAATAGGCATTGATTAGGAAGCTGGAACAAGATCAACTGGTCTTGGGGGAAGATATCAATTTACAGAGTCTTCTAATCCCTAATTGGTGCAGGGTACACTACCAAAATCATTTAGAATTGACCTACCAACCCTGCCTCAGTATTTTAAATCATGTTTCCCAAGCCAAGGAAACTAGCCTAAGTCACCTTGAGACCGTTGCTGATCACTTCTCATTTGAAGCCAAAAATGCAATAATGTTAACTAGGGATAATATACCTTCAAAGGAAGTCCCTCCTCAAATTGACCTTACCTCGGTCACAATACTGGACCAACATAGTTACGAAGAACAACCCCAAGGTCTATTTGATATCCCTGCACTCACAAGTATAACGAAACCCAAGGGATTAATCAAAGATACAAGTGACTGTCAGAAGGATAGCCACAGATTACATGATATATCCTAGAAAGAATTGAAAATTGCACCTGAGGAACTTATTGAACACCCCTTCCCAATAATTGATGCATTCATAGATTCTTTCATGATGGTGAATGAGGAAGAAACACACTTTGATGGGTTAACACAAGAAGATGACTCTGCTGATTTAAGTAGTGAATGGATTGAAACAGATAACACACTTCAGGATGAGATTGCCAATGAATCTTGTAGTCAAAGACAAAGACTTAAATGCCAAAATGAACTTTTGAGGGAAGAAGTTCGAGTAGACATGCAAATTAGTCAAGTGTTCCCTAAAGAAATTTGTGACGGGATACATTTGGATGAAGCAGAGGAATACCAAGAAAAGGACTAGGAGGTTATCTCAGAAGTTGAATCTCTTCAACATGACGAAGAGAATGAGACAAGGGAGTATTTTCTTGATTTTGATTCTATTTACGCAAATGTGTTGTTTGAAGAAAGTCCTTACTTAGCATCCACTAATGAATTTGATCTTAATACTGACAAATTTGATTCTGAATGGCATGTTCTTACTGATGATGTGCAGGAATATGAATTGAGAAAGTGTTTTTCCAAGATTTGACTTCGTGCATTCAAATGAGTTCGAAGAAAATTCTTGTTCACCATGTACCAGTATCCCTAACATCAATGGTGATAAGTTGGATGTAGATTCTCAAACCCTTGAGGGTGACATGTTTCAGGAGAGTGTTGAAAGTAAGACTTCATCTCAAGAAATCCAAAATTTTTTTGACTCTATACCTGAGATGAATACAAAGATACTGGTTAGTGAATATCCCAGCTGCAAGACAGACCTTTCTTCAGTGGTGTTCCATGAGCTGGGACCTCGAGAGAAAAGGAATTCATACAACACAATTCTACATCAGTAACTAGAAATCTTTTGAGTCAGGTGGTGTCCTTTCATTATCCTCTGTGTTTTAATGATTTTCAATTTGATTATGGCGTTGGGGATAGTAAAACGTGTTTGTGGGTAAATCATGACAAAACTGACAACCCACAATTGATAATATTTCAAGCTTTATACCCTCAGAACAAACTTATTGCACATAAACTTCATATTTCTGAGTATAAAGATAAATTTGCTAGGTTTAGAATTGTGCCTAGTAAGTTAAGATTGCTGCACATAATGAAAAATCAGTCAAGTCAATGTACAAATTTTTACAGTTTTGTGTTTGTAAAGCTTAGCTTTGGAGTTAGTTTAGGATTAAGATTGGTTAGTGTTGGTTTTTGGTTTAGTTAGTTTTCTTTTCGTTCTATTGTTTTCTTTTCGTTCTGTTGTTTTCTTTTCCCCGTGTCCTCTTATTTTTCTTTTCGTTTCTGGGTTTGTTTGTTTTCTTTTGTTTTGGTCTTTTGTTTTATATGTAAATAGTTTTGATGTTTGTTTCTTTGTTCTTTCTTGCTTTCTTTTTGTTTCCTTTTTTGTTTTGTGTCTGTCTTGTTTTGTTCTGTGGGGTTTCTCTATTCTTTCCATCTTTAAATGGTGGGTTGTTATCTGAAGTATACTTTGGTTATTAGGAGAGAAGTGGTTTAGATATTTTTAGGTTTTCTAATTGGATTATTTTATCCTAAATTTGTCATTTTATGCTCATTATCAATAAGAGTTGTGGAAATTCTTGAAAACAAGGTGCAAAGTAAACAATCTTCATTAACTACCTCTGAATCTGTCACAAATCATCAAGATCATCTCCCTTTGTAATGGTATATTTGTCCTAAGATGATAATGTTGTAAGATTTGAGTGAAAAATCTGATCCCCCAGATGTTGTTATGAGGTCCATGGTAATTTTCAACCTAGAACAGATGTCTGACATCTGACATATTGGGAAAAATTTGAATGAAATATCTGAAACTGCAAGAGAAGAAAAAAAAAGAAAAAGAACTATCTAAAAAGAAAAGAAGACTCAATATGAATGGGTAATTCTAGTATCTCTACTGGGGTTATGGATGCCTGACTGGTAGTAGAGAAATGTTGTGAGAAAACTAGAGGTATCTCTGTTGGGGCTATGGACGCTTGACTAGTAGCAGAACAATGCCTAGGATATCATTGCACAACAGCTAAAGGGAATCAACTCATATAGTTCAAATATTGCACATTGTTGTTCAAAAGATGAGGAAAAATTTATAAAAGAGTGATACACCATCAAGCACACACATAGATTTAGGGGTAGCTAGTGTTGATTTACATTTGAGATTCTAGCTCAACCTTGGTTGTTAAAAATGACCCAACTGGAGTTGTGATGTTCATAAACTAGGAGTTCTGGGTAGTTGAATCCTTCAGTTTCTTGAAAATGGTTAAACCATTTTCCCAGCCAAGTTGCCATTTGTTATGCCTTGCATAATCACCCCATTTTATTCTGGAACAAAATGGGTCCCCCTTTTTCTTTTGCTTTCATCACTTTTGGTTGTCTGGTTTGGTCTTAGGAGTTCTTTTGTTTTCCTCCTAAGTCTGTCTTTTTGTTCTGTCGGGTTTGGTTCTGTCTCAGCCAGAGTTGGGTTTCTTTTTGTTAAGATTGAATGGCAATGATAAAAAATGATATATTTTATATGCTTTTTGGACTAATGGAGGCATTTTTTTGCAGGATTAAATCATACGTCTGATGCTATTTCACAAGGAAGTCAATTGGAGAGCATGCCTCAATCAGATCTGGCATAAAACTCTTCAAAGAATAAAGTCGCTAAGACCAGCTGGATGTCTTGCCGACTGGCTATTGTGTTTTATCCATTTGAAATGCTCAGGTCACTCAGACATCTCAGTCACTGTGAAGTTTTATATCTCTCTCCGCTTGGGATGTCTCGCCGACAGTTGTTCACAAGGCCGGCGTCGGGGTAATGTCCCGCCGAATGATGAAGTCTCACTGAAGGATTGTGCCTTCAGTGTAGTGTTGTGGCTTTGGTGTGAGGTCTTGCCAACTTGAGGAAGTCTCGCCGAAATAGAATGGTGTCGGTGTAATTTTCTACACTCGGTGTGACCTCTGGCCGAGAAATGAATCTCTTGCCGAAAGGGTATGAGCTCGGGAAGAGTCTCACCGAAATGGTTTGAGTTCGGCATGATGTCTCGCCGAAGGATTGTGCCTTCGGTGTAGTGTTTTGCGCTCAGAGAGATGTCTCACTGACCGCTGGTGGTCTCGCCGAAAGAAGTTGAGCTCGGTATAATCTCTTGCCGACAAATAGAAGTCTCGTCGAAAGGGTGTGGCTTTGGAGTAATGTCCCGCCAAATGCTCATGGTCTCGCCAAAGGTTTGTGCCTTCACTATGATGTCTTCCCGATTGGGGGGAATCTTGCTAAAACAAAATGGACTGAGCTCGCCCAAAGGAGGTGCCATTGGTATGATGTCTGGCCGATGGGGTAAGCTCTTGTCGAAATGAAATGGTCTTAGGGAAAGAAGTTTAGCTCGGTAGACAGTCTGGCCAACAGGGTGGACTCTCGTTGAAAGGTTTGAGCTCGGGGAGAAAGGAAGGAGTTCGGTGTGATGTCTGGCCAATGGGGTAAGCTCTCACGAAAATGAAATGGTCTTGGGGAGAAGTCTGGCCGATTGCTGGATCTCTCACCGACATGGAATGGTCTCGGTGTGATGTCTTGCCAACTGAAGAGTCTCACCGATTGAAGAGTCTCGCTGATGGTTTCACTCTTCAGTGTGACTAATGGAAACCTGCTATGACCTTTTTCCGACTGAATAATGTCTCGCCGAATGCAGATGTCTAACCAAGTTGGAGCACAACAGTATAACTCTTAAGGGCTCGCTATGATGTCTGGCTGATAATGATAGTCTTGCTGACAATTTTGGGATATCGATATAACTTTTCCAGCTTGATGTGAACTCTTGGCGACAGTTGTATGCTATGCCGATTACAGCTGTGAGGTATAATCACATTGGGGAGACACGGCTAGTGTCTCACCAACATGCCATTCTATTTGAATAACTTTTGACCGCCCAGAAAGCTTACATGGAGTGTGTTCAACCAATCAGAGGAAGCTAAAGGCGAACCATTGGCAGTTTGATTGATTGACTATTTTTGTGAGGAAGATCAACAAAGCATAGATGACATGGACTTACTCTAAGATCAAAAGTGATGGATCGGCTCGGTGAACAATGGTGTGGGGATCTAACATGAAAGTCGGATGTTGTCTCTCAAGGGGGTCAACTTGCAAAAGGATCTAGAGCAAGAGGAAAGTCGAAAGGAAGAAGAGGCTACAAGTCTCAAGGACAATTGGGATCTCTACTGGAAAAGGTAGATCGACATTTATGATAATGCTGCAGAACATTCAAAGCAGGTTTGCAAGGAAGTTTGAGGGTGGAGACATAGGCCAGAAGTTAATGTGATGGTTGCAAAAGATCTAAGGGCTACTCTTGAGGGTGATCTTTTCACCGACATGGACAGAGGGATGGACATTGAATGTAGCATTAACTTTATTCCAAAAGATTTGAGGGCTGACCCTTCTGTAACCGACTGATTTTATAAACCCTAAAAACAGGGGCCAACACATTCTTTTTGGCACGTTCTGTATATATGGAATTTTTGCCTCTTTTTAGAGGATATATAGAGATTTCAGGGATGGATGTAGAGAATTTTATTTTATTTTGTTAGCAAGTTAGGATTAGAAGGTAGAGAAACTCGAGAGTAGAAGGAAGTGATGTATCTTTCAAGTTTTCTTAATGTAGATGGAGATGAT
The DNA here is from genome assembly GCA_007258455.2 of Sequoia sempervirens. NCBI lineage: Eukaryota > Viridiplantae > Streptophyta > Pinopsida > Cupressales > Cupressaceae > Sequoia > Sequoia sempervirens. The sequence continues at coordinate 521,796,061 of VDFB02281492.1, forward strand.
ATGAAGACATGTATTTTCTGTACATTGGTGATTAAGCCAGATTTGTAAATGTTGTTTATCTGTTTCATAAGCAGTAGAAGCAACCAGATTTAAATCTACTTCATATTATGCTTCAGAATGGTAGTTATCTTGGGTTAATCATTTGATTTGCAAAGCTTTCAAGGAATGAAATTTTATTTTATGTTTTGTTTAAATAGTGATTTGCAATTTGCTGTTGAAATTAGCACTGTGAATGAATGAAACTGTGCGTTAATCACAAGTTAATTTTTTTTTGTAGTTGTAGTCAGGAATTCCTTGAAAGGTAACAAGTCTGGTTAAGTTGGATGAATTATCATTCTCTTCAGTTCCAAAGCTTTGATCTATCTTTTTTTGTTTCTTTAAAAACCCCAGTTAAAGTAGGTGTGAATTTATGTTTGATCTTAGAACAACCCAGAAGCTCAACACCAGTAGGCCCCTTGAACATTATAGTTCACATCAACCATTGAGTGAAATTAACACAGTCGAGAACCGATTACCAAGATGTTGGGAGTTAGATATCCACGTGTTATTCTTTCTCTTTCAGGAGATCAGAATAGAAATATTCTGCTTACTGTTGTTGTGCTCATCCAACCCATAAACAAGTACATAGGAACAAGAAGTACATACATAGATCACTCCAATGCAAAACCAAGGAAGCATTAGCACCAACAATAGAAACCCCCCAAATGTTGAAAAGTTAGAGCCATGATAGGTACACTAAAACTGTTGGAAACCAAGAAGTGCATGTAGGAGAAAAAACCTACAAATAAAAGGTGTGCAAACTAAGGAACACACACATGAGGCAAGAATCATTGGGATTCACTATTATCGTGGAAGGGAAACTCACTTGACAAAGGTGTGACGAAAAACAAAAGGAAAACATCAACCCCCCATGGCACTTTATATCATAGTCTGAATATAAAAGACACAATAGGATGTGTGAAATCCCCAAAAAATATACACCAAAATGACACTTTATCTTAGTGTGTCTACAAAATAGGAAGTGAATATAGTGGAAGCCCATAATGTCCAAAAAAGGAATACATGTTGAAAATACAATTATCTGACAAAAAAGAAGAAATTGATAACACCATGATAAAGTACATGAAAATACATGCACATTAAAAAAGAACCACCCAAAAAGGAGTCTAGATGCACAAGATATGGCTTGTCTAAGTCTCCAAAACAAGAAATGAACATCAACAACATTGAGAAAAATGAATTCTATAAAAAACTAGAAGTCCAAACTGCAAATCACCTACACCATTGTGAAGAGCTTGAAATTCTACCCCATTTCAAAAAAATGAGCTGGAAAAGACCACAGTATGGTTGAGATATGACTTCTAGAAGATAGGGTGCAAAAATAAAAATCCCAATGGAGAGGGGTTGAGTAGGGAAAAATAAAGCACCTCTGCCAAATTTGTCAAAACTACCTCCAAAGATAGAATTCCATAAAATTTAGAGCCTCTGCTAAAAAAAGGAAAAAAAAATTAAGCCCCCTACCCTGGGTGTTGGTTGCCCTTGCCAAGGATGAGCATAAGCTGTTGTAGGACTTTTTATTAATTTTTTTATTAGAATTTTTAAAAGAATTATTAAAAAGTTTAAATTTTTTTTTTAAAACAATATCTAATTGCCACTCCCCTTATTAAAGTGGGTGTAGCCTAAGGGTCGTTGCCCTTGCTTCGACCTAGGCCATAGAAGGGTGGCGATACCTTAGGTACCAACCCCATTAATGGGGGCTGAAGGTACCATACGTAGCAGTGCAAGTACCTTCGGTACCTTTTTTTATATTTTTGAAAAACCTAAAAAAAATTAATAACAATATTTAAAAACAAAAAAATAATATACCTCAATTTGCGTGCCATGGAGGTTATAACTTTTTTTTCCTTGAAATCTATCAACACCAAAATAAGTCTAATTATATATCAAAAATCATAGAATCGACCTCCTAAACACAACCGTGAGGTTCTTTTTAGCTCAAAATACTCTGAAATCATAGGTACCGTCCAAATATGAAAAAAAGTAACTTACTGTCCAAATATGAAAAAAAGTAACTGCTTCAAACCCTTGCAGATCTAACCTTAGGAGTCCAAATCAGCCCAAACAAAAGACAAATTTGACTTTCCTAATAGCTCTAAATCCAATGGTGAGGTCCTTTATGTGCCAAAATGTACCTGAAAAATTGCCCACCTCTAAAAGGTTGCCAAAAAACAATGAAGAATTTAGATCTAAAGCTTGTAACCCTTGTTGAAGAAAAAAACCTCATAAATTAAGAAGGGGTTCACTAAATCCACACTCTAATACCATGTTAGAATTGTGAAAAAAATGATCCACAAGATCAAACAATGAACAAAGACACATTCCACACAAGAGATCTACAAACAATATATGCAATTTTCTTCAACAAGAAAAAGCTATAGAAGAACCTCAAGAATCTTCAAGGAAAACAAAAGTCCTAAAATGTTGAGAGTTCTATCAAAGACATAAAATTTTGAGAGATAATACAATGAGGGTTGAGTGCTATATAGGAGCAACCCTAAATGAGAAAGGGATTAGATCATGAAAAGTGCCAACATCTCATGCATTGAGATAAAATGATCTAATAACAGCTCTCTAGTTAACATGGTAAATAACTCTTAAGTTTAGCTTAGTGCATGAGAATAAATTAGACTAATAATTAATTAATATTAATTAATTATTAGCTTATGCATGATTACTCTAACAATATATTCCCATGATGAAATTATCCTTCATTGAATAATATCTTAGAATTAGCCCTGTTGATCGTTTCTCTCATAGATGTTGGTAGAAATCATGCTATGTGGGCTTATCCAAAATTTCAACAAGGTGCAATAATGTCTCTTAATGTGAGATGATGTTTCCAAGGAAGATGGAATGGATGGGGAGATGAAGGAAGGATAATGAATTATGTAAAATCCTGGACTATAGGGATGTGATGGTGGATGGCTGGATGAAAATATGGGATGGAGGTGATATGAGGTGATGTCATGGGATCAAGGAGAACTAGGACCAACTGTTGTACACACCATATTGGAGGGAAAAGATCTGGTTTAGGATTTTATTTTGAATGTTGGGGTTTAGATGGAGTAACTAGGACCATATATTTTTGGATGTTTGGGGCCAAAATGGATTTAGGGTGGTAGCAAGGAGAGTTCAAGTTGTGGAGTTTGGGATGTAAAAACCCAATATGGATTTAGGATGTTTAAAATGGAAAACTTAGATGTTATTGAAGAATTTTGGGATTGAAATTATGTTGAGTGGGTGGCTCCCTTTGGATGTATTACTTTGTATTTGGAGATCCACATTATTTGTGTGATTGATTTTTAATTGGTGGACCTTGGTGGCTTTTTTGATCTATTTTTTATTTTTGATAGGATTTTTATTACTTTGGGATTTAGGGAAGTATCATTTAGAGGAATGGATGGATATGTGGAGTTAGGTGCTCCTTATTGATGCATCACTTTTTGTTTGGGAATCCATATTATTTTCTTATACTTATTTTTATTGATAGGCGTTTGTGGCCTTTTAGATTTAGTTTTATTTTGTATCATATTTTTATTTATTTGTGTACCCAAATGGATTTCAAATGTGAAGGTATGGTCCTTTGGAGATTAATATTTTGACATCCCTAGAATTAGGTGATGATTTTATCATTTTGAAACAAGTTTAATTATGTGAGCATTTGTTGACCCTAGTTGGGGATTTTTGGAGATGGGTGGCTAGAATCAATTAATGCATTAGTGATGTAGGTGATGGAGTTGATGAAATGATTGGTGGTATAAAGCTCATGAGAGAAGTGATAAAATACACCTATTTTTATTTTTGATGAAGTCTTCTTAGCTTTAGTGGAGGAGTGACCAATGTATTCATCATGAGCCATATAATCAAGGCCATAAAATATTATATTTTATTTTATTTGAATAGTTTATATGATTAATTTCTCATTAATACCTTATTCTTTAGCTTGATAATTCATATTATGGTAAATATAATTGCCGATACGATACTCATTAATTTTGGAACAATATTTTGGATCCAATTTTAAAAGCATAAGGAGAGTGGGGGATATTATAGCTTCCTTAATGGTGAGAAAATCAAATTTGATAAAGTGGGAAGAACCAATTTGATATGATTGTGTTTAATGGATGGGTTCATAAGGGTGATTAGATATTGAGATGGTGAGGGGTTTGGTTCATGGATGGGTTTGATAGGGGTGATTAGATCTTGAGATGGTAAGGGATTTGGTTCATGGATGGGTTTGATAAAGGTGATTAGATCTTGGGATGGTAAGCGATTTGGTTCATGGATGGGTTTGATAAAGTGATTGGATCTTGGGATAGTAAAGGGTTTGATTCATGGATGGGTTCAAAAAGTGTTATTAGATCTTGAGATGATGAGGGATTTAATTCATGGATACATGTGCAATAGTGATGACTATATCCTAAGATGGTGAGGTATTTGGTTTGGAAATGGTTTCACAATAAGGGTAATTAGATCTTGAGATTAAGGGATCTTGGAAGAAATTTGGAGGGATTATTGGAGCTTTATTTTCTTGAGGAGATGTGTGGGTGTGATTTGGAGCAAGTTCTATAGCTTGATTTGTTTAGATGGTATAGGGAAGAATGGTTTTTTACTATCAACAATTTCAATGGTGTATTTGGATGATATGGGATTAAAGATGTGATAAGATGGCATGGGATTAGTGATGGTATGGGATGGCATGGGATAAGAAATATTATGGGATGGTTTTGTTTTTTGTGCTTGTAGCTTATAATCCCATGTGAGTAGTCCTTGGAGGAATTCCCTAGAGGTGACATTTTTATTATAATTTTGGTTGAGATGGATTGGGATGTCAATTTTTTGAGGATGAAGTAATTACATAGGAATGAGATGAATTAAGTTAAGAGGTGGAAGCTACAAGGAACTCTTATGAATGAAAGATAAGGGGATGAGTATTCGGGACATGGATTGGATATGGGGATTTAGGACACGACTAGTGTTGAAAGAGTCATAAGATGAAGGATTACATAAGAGGTTGACTAATTAGGATAGTAGGTGGGGGCTACATGGCACTCTTTTGAAGGGAATATTGGGATATTAGGATTTGACATGTGGGTATTTAGGACATGGACTAGCATTGAAGGAGGCATTGCATGAATGCTTTTTATATGAGGTGGATGGTTTAGGATAGTGGGTGGATGCTATAAGGCACTCTTATAAAGGTAAGATTGGGGGATGACGATATGGGATATGGATTGGAGATGGTTATTGTTGGAATATGAAGTCAATTGTATTTTTATTTTAGCTGTGACAATAGTCAACAAATGTTTGACATGTAGTTGCATGAGTTGTTGTGCCTATAGCACACATGCCCCGTTTGGAATGGGGACCCCCTTTTTCCTTTCGCCTTCACCGGGTCGCTTTTTTCCTTCGCCTCATTTTCCATGCCCCTAATTTTGAGCTTCAAGTGGTCAAGAATACTCAATTCATCATTTTCCAAACAAACCAAATTCATCACCCCAAAATTCTCTAAGTATTTGGTTTTTGCAAAATTTCCCTTGTGAACTTCCCTTGACCTTTTGCCCTGGTGTCCTCCAAACCCTGCAGGTCCGCAGTTGCGGGTCGCCCTTTGCATGACACCATTGTCCCTTCATTTCTCAACCAACGATTGACCATAGGCATCCGCTAGCATGGTGGGTTCTGCATTATCATGCATCGTCATCTCCTAGTCATTAGCCAACAAAAAATCCTAGGGGTCATCGCACATTGCGGGTTCTGCATTTCCCTCTGTCGGTTCATTGATTCTCGTGCTCCAACCACTGCACCTACCTCTGTACCCTACATTTAATGCAGGTCATAAATGACTCTTTTCCTATAAATAGGTGCCTCAACCTATCATTTTCACACCTGTTAGTTGAATTTCCAAAGAGAGAAAATGATGATCAAAGCTCGAACACCCGCATTAGCTCTTGTCAGATCAAAAACTAGATCTTCATCAAATTCCCACGTCATTTCTAGGTAATTCCACCTTTGGCCTCTTATAACGTGTCTTTTTTTATAGCTAGGGCTTGCAAGTTGATGAATAAATATTCAAAGTAAATCGATTAGATGTTCGGCGACCCACCCAACTGTAGATTTTGCATAAAATCTGCTCACAACGCTTGAAATTCCTTTCAAAATCATTCAAACTGCACCCTTAAAACATTGTAGAACCCGACATTCCCTCCATCATTCTTCGAACATGGAAATCCATGTGGCCTGTGACATCGTTGTCACCCCCTGGCTAGGCCACAAAACACCAAACTTTAAATGAAAAAATCTAAGTTGTAAACCCCTATAGTTCCGTTCATGCGGGCTGATGTTTGCGGGCGGCCATCATCTTGCTATCGTTGGAAAATGACCTTCCTCTGCCCACCTCCCACATTGTGGGCCCCATCAAAATCATCTCCGTCAAGTGTGAAATCACTAAGTCTGACATCTTTGCAGACCAATTCTTGCAGGCCACCACCTGTGGCCTGCTGTTGCCCAATTGCCGCTGGCTAGTGGTTGTGCCATTACTTCCACCCATGACACGAAGCCTGCATTCACCACCGTTGTACGAGCTCATCTAACCCAGAATGTCTAAGTTAAAATGTTTGTAGACTGATTTGTGCTGGTGGCTACTTGTGGGTAGTTTCCTCCTTGTTGCCACTTCTTAACACCCTCATAACTGCAACCTCCCGCATTGTGGATCCCAAACTGGGCATTTCCCTCACCAAAAGTTGAAACATCTAATGCCTATGCTCAATCCTTGAGCTCGCTATGGGTCCCTTCGTGTGGACCACCACGTGTGGACCACTATCTCTCTAGTGCCCTTCCTAATGACAATCACATGATGGCTGCCCACTGGTTCTTCCCCACACCTCCCAAGTTGATCAAACTTTACAATGGAAAGCCTAACGTTTGAGGCTCCTACACGTCCTATGTTGTAGACTTCTCATTGTGGGCTTCTGTCTCCTGAAGGTCGCTAACTTAATGACGTAGCTATGATGTCCTTTGAGCCTCTTGCCTCCACATACTCCAAGCCCGCAAGGACATAATGACCAATCAAATCACTCCAAGGGCCCAATAACTAATTTCCAAACTACTAGGTTGCCTCCCAAAGAATTTGACTGCCAGGATCATGTTGTAGAACTTTTATTGCGGGTGCCTGTCTGCGAGTTTCCATGACCCCAACTCCGTCCCACTCCTAGTCCCTTTTGACTGCTTCCAACCTAGGGAAACTTGCATCCCTAGACCCACATCACTGTATTTGATCCAAAAGAGCCTCAATTGATGGATATTGATAAATTTTATGATCTCTTAATAATGAATTTCTGGATCTAACCCTCATTTTGTAGGATTTGACTAACGCCTTCCCTGATTTCTATATGAATGCACTTACTGCATCTTTGTATGCAGGATTTATGGAATCTACTACGAGTCCATCAGGAAGTCTGCCGAAAAGGAAAAGAAACCTGCACGCCTGCCTAGGGGGAAAGAGGAAAAGGATCAGACAAAATATCAGTTCCATTGGGTGGAGTGAACCTCAAAGATCAATTCCATATGGGATTCCATATCAGACACAAATCTTGGGCATGTGGACATAAATGAGTTCTGACAAAGGGTAATATCTTCCCTACAACTGAGAATGTATGAAAGATCAAAGCAAGTGGCCTCGCCAAAGTAGTTCGCTTCCATCCCATAGTTGTGGCCCCAGAGTTAGTTATGGTCTGTAGGGAATGCTATCACAATAATAGGAAGATCAGTGACCATGATGGTAGAGTGTTAGCATATTTTTCTACCAAATCTATAGGCAAGACATTCCATATCCCCACATTTTACATAATGGAAGAAACCAAGAAGAGATGTGTTGATAATATGTGGAAAGCGGACCCTCTAGGATGCAAGAGACTGATCAACCAACATTGGTTGAAGGAGAAGAGGGGTAGCACTGCCAAAGTTCCCCAAGAGTTACTCAAAAGTGACTTTCATGAAGAATACCATGACATGGTCACCCTACTAAGCAAGGTAATGGGCCTCCCTACCACTGCCTTCTTTGAAGAATGGATGTTCTACTTCATTGAAGAGATCATCCAAGGAACGAAAAAATTCCATTGGGCCAAGATCATCAGTGATAACATGCATAATCAGCTTATGGCTATGAAGAAGAGCTCCAAATTCTATATGACCTCCTACTTGGTGTACCTCCTAGCATAAAATTTCCCATACAAATTCCTCTTCATTGCAAGAAACCTAGTGGCCAAGAAAGGAGACCTCAAGGTATACGATCGCTACCCTCATTTGTAGTACTAGAACTTCAAAAGGGAATATCAGAGGGTATTTGATGCCTTCATTTCCCACATCATTAGAATCCATGGAGGATACTTTGAAAGGAGGGTGTCACACAATGCTAGAGCCTTCATCCAATGGTTTTGGTATCTATTCATATAGTTCCCAAAGTTTACATATATTGGAAAGGAAGGGTTCTTTGATAGGCCCTACAGGTTTCCACGCTATCCGAATGACCACATGATCTTGTTGGAAGTTTCTAGGCAACTACAAAATTCCCACACCCTATTAAGAAACAAACACAGAGCAGGGATCCCATATCCCCTGACCTTCAAGTAGGGCATGTAAGCCTGTCCTACCACCCAATGCATAGAGTACTCGAAAAAGGAATTGGTAGAGTATAACCTAGACCTCAACACAAGCCGAGAATGAATGGACCCATATGAAAAATTGAAGAACTGGGTCGGAAGACAGTATGCTCATTGGCCTCAAGTTAAGGACTTCTAGGCCAATTTCCAAGATGATAAGGAAGTGTGAATGAGGCACTACATGAGAATGATGGCTCAATTTGTGAGGTCGGTGAATTTGGTCCTTGTGCCCGACCAGATAGTAGAAGAAGATGATAATATTGTGGATGACTAGTACAATGTTGTGGCCAAATTTCCTCTACTATTGATAGATTGGAGTGAAGAAGAGGTCACTGACCTTGATATACTAACAAGGCCCATTAAGAATAGGATAAAGTAGTGGGTAGATGCCTAGATTGCTCAACTCAAAGTACAAGGCACTACGCTGACATATGGTGAGCTCAAGGATGAGCTCGAGAGTGAAACAAATAGCAGAGCAACTGCTGCCCCAATAGAAGAAGCACCCAAATCCCCTCCAACTACAAGGTCAAAGAAAAGGAAGGATGTGCCTGAGTGCAATCCTAAGCACAAGGTATACTCATGAAATATTACAGAGGGAGAATCATCCAAAAAGGAAAAGAGAACAAGGGTATTCGTGAGTGAAATGCCTACATTCGAGGATGACCCCCAACATGAGGGAGAAGAAGAAACCAAGCGATCGTGTTCACCACCTACCACCTTCACTCCCACTATTGCTGTCACCATTGCCACTCCTCTAACTTTGGCCTCTTAGGCATTGTCTGTCTCATCTCCACCCGCTATAGATATCTCAGTCCACCTCACTTCCACCTCACCAATGGCCCCGATAATGGTAGTAGACTACTCATTTACTATGTCCCCATTGTTGTCTTCCTCACTTCCTCCTCCATTTCCCACTCTCTCTGCCCCACTACCTATAGTAGCCACAACCATGATGTCTCCTCTTACTCTACCGCATGATTTTGTGACTTACATGCAAAACATACCCACTGAAGTTTTTGGGGTGATCATGAACCCCAAGGTACAGGCTTTCATGGCCCAACTCACTGCTGCCCTACCTCTTCCTCCACCATCTATAGAGCCACCAAAGGTGGAGGCTACCATGAAGATCTTCGAAGAGATGGAGAAACATCATGCAGAGTGTCGAAGGGAGGCCATGAAAGATATAGTTGAAGATACCGAGGACCTTTTCCAAGATGATTAATTTGAGCACCCAGAGGGCAGGCTGAACATAAAATTGGACAAGATGGCATATGATGAAGAAAAGTCACACTCTTCAGAGGAAGATACCGAGGCCCTCAACAAAAAATATATAGTAGAAACCTCATACCAAGAGTTGGATGAGGAGTTGTCCCAATAGCTCAAATATGTAATTGAAAAGGTCAGTTTTGAAGGGAAGCTCTTTGAAGAAAAGGCTGACAGTGATGTAAATGTAGAGATACTTGAAGAGCCTCTGCTAATATGCCAAGATAAGGGACCCATCCAAGAAGAAGAAGTTCCTCCCAAAAAGGAGGAAGAGAAAGAAGATGCATCGAGAAAGCCCTCGAGCTTGGGCATCATGCTGAGCTTGAGCATGCAGAAGGGGAGGAACCTCAAAAGGAAGATGTTTCTAAAGAGAACGTAGTTTCCCCTGAATCAGATAAAGAAAAGACCATACAGATTGAAGACTCAGATGAAGAAGAGAGAATAGATCAAAGGGCTCCTGGCCATGAAGAGAAGCAACCTCAAGATGAAAAAAGAGAGAAAGGTGATAATTGGTCGCATCCACAAAAGGATATAAAAGTCACAGAAAATCCTAACCTGGGAATTGGACATTCTAGCAGGTGACTAACATCTTCTTATGGTCATTCATTTACATTGTCAAACTAGGAAACGTATACTTGAAATGGAGTGGCACTGCATGTGCACTAAGAACCAGTTTCAGTCATGATTTACCAAAACTAAGTACTTGGAAGGAATTCTACTTATGCTACATGAATGTAATGTAAAGCTTTCTTAAATTAAACGTATCTTAATTAAAGTAGAAATCATAATGACTGTTACTAAGAGACAAACTATGAACTGGCCTTATGCTGCAGGAACAAACACAGGGATGGATTCCTGATGCTGTAGGAACAATATAAGACCGAGTTTGCACTGAAACCTTCCAGAATGAAATCTAACTTATAATCAATAGAAGATAAACAACTATCTAACTATAGATACTCACTAAGGGGGGCCCCTTAGTAAGCATCAACTAGTTATGCAAGAATTTAACTCAAAACTTCATCAGCTTTTATTCATAAACTTGAAACCATATACATTGATTGTTCTGCTCATAAGAAAACTAACACAAAACACTATTTCTCATTATAATCTAACTTTTACACACCCTATTGCTCACTCGTGCAGGAGGATAACTTATTTAAATAAAAAAAGCAACTAACTACCTAACTCTAACAGAGAAAGACGTGGACATAAGTGCATCCTAAAACCGAGGAACAGACTTCTCATAAATGAAAGCATATTCGTTCAACACGATTCAAAGATAATCTAGCATTCCACTCTTCCTATATTAATGATCATTTATATTTCCTCCCAATGACCTGGTCAGAGAGTCTTTGTTGGAACAACTTCCTCGATGTTGTGCTAGAAATGGACTTTACTGCAGGGCCGAGATCTGCTACACTTTGACTCGTTCATGCTCCCTTCAACAACTTGTGATGCACATGGCAATAGAAGCAAAAGAAAGCACGCATGACAAATAACATGGTACACATTCATTAATCACATATTAAATCCATTTCATTATCCAAAAACCATATGCATTATATCAGTCATTCGGGAGGCCAAACGGGGCAATTAATATAGACACATAGAGATGTTAAGATGCAGAAATATAGGAATGTATTGCTAGAGGATACTACCTGATTTTAGATAAAAAGTCTTTAATCAAAGAGTTAAAACAACCATTAGCAATAAGAGTAAGGATATTAAAAATACATCATAATACTCAAATTATGAGCATATTTCAAGCTCATCATTTGCCCCCTACTTATCCTAATGATGGTCCTCCAGCATTAAGCTTCCTAGTTGTTTCTCTGAAATTAGTAGGAGTAGCATGGCCCTGCAATGAAGTTCAAAATTTGTAGTAGAAACCTCTAAAATTTTGCCATCTCTCGTACCTGCAAGTTTTTGTATTCTCATTAACATCTGTAGCTCGATAAGGGTAAAGTGGCCACATCAAAACTGGAGGTCGAAATGTTATTGGTAACCATAACTCAAACCTCTTTTGGAGACCAAGTTGCATGTACTTCTCTATCCTTCTAAGGGCTACTTTAAAGTTCAGAGGGCTATGAGGCTCAGATTTCCTCAGTCGAATAGTCAGTTTCTCCCATCTTGTCTCTATTCTGGAAGATGAAAGCTTCCAAAATAGATATGGTTGGCCTTTGAACTCATCATACACCTGCTTCTTGATATCAAATATTTTCATTGTTTCTATTTGATCATTGAATCCATACGCAACAGTAAGCCAAGTTTTTAGCATTGTGTGGGGATCTGAGCTTTTAGGTCGCAGTGGAATAGGTTCATTCCTTTCAGCCTCTTCATAAGCCTCTAATTGTCTTCCATAATTAGTTTCATTGGCCACCCAAGACATGAGTGACCTCAAATGAATATCACCAATATAAAGAAGTGGATTCCACTCTGTTTTAGAGGGAATTATCAAACCATGCAAATAAAATTCACATAAAGAATTTTTCAGCCAACTAGGGGCTACTTGATATGCATCATAAAATTCCTTGGCTGTGTGAATAACAAGATCTAAATTTCTTGAAATTCTCATCAATTGAAACCAAATGAATTTATCTTTAAGGAACATGGCATATACCCTAGGTGGTGGTCTACATTCCATGATTTTACCAGTTACCATCATCATTTCATCCATTTTCTCTTTCATTTCTTTCATTTCTTGTTTTTTCCTTTCAATTTTTCTTTTCAATTGCTTTTTTTCTTCCTCCCAAAGACTTTGTTGAATTTTAGTTTTAGCTAAGTGGTGGAAGTTTCAAATGTAATAGGCTGCCATGTAGTCCTAAGATATTCCAAAAATTCAATCAACAATGTTTTTTTATAAACAAACATTACCTGACAAGTTGCAGGGGGTAATGGGGTGTCATTGGACACTTCTAATTGTTTAGGCTATTCTTCCTCTTGCTATAGGAAGGATTCATGTTGTTGCGATGGAAGAGATTGTGCTTCTTCTTAAACTTGCCTAGCCACTTCAGTCAAGTCATCAGGACTTGGCATCCCCCTTTCATTACCATTACCATGTTGTGCTTCTTCAATTTCCACTGTCTTAGTTTGCACTTCCCTAGGAAAATTAGATGGACTTTGTGGAACATTCTCAGATACATTCTGAGAAAAATCATGACTGAACTCTTCAGATTCCTTAGAAATGACTATAATTTCAGGTTGAGGGGGGTTGAGGTAACTTTGCGTTGTTTCCTTGATGAAGCTCTTTTTGGAAATGTTTCAAAAGTAACAACTGTAGGAGACACCTTCGTGGCCTTCCTCTTTCTAACCTGTCTAGATGGTTCAGACTCAGCAGAAGAAGATGATAGTGATACTATAGTGGCAATAGGCATTGTTGCAGGAGAAACTGCTACAGGGGAAGATGCTGCAGGAAAGAGTGGAGTAGAGAATTTTCACTTTTGAGCATGAGGGTCAGATTTTGGGGTTTGTTTTGCCCTAGAGGACTCTCTGACCTTCGTTTTCCCTTTTTCTTTTCTAATAGTAGACCTAGTTTTTACTTGGGTAGAGGGCTCTGGTGTGGAGGCTGCAAGACTAAGTGCTGCAGGAGCAAATGATTCTTGCTCTGCTTCCCTACTTGTGGATTCTACTCTCTTTTTCTTTTTCTTGTGCTATGCAGTGAGTGCTCTAGGAGGATCTAGAGGTTGCAGACCCTTTTGGGAAACAAATTCTTGCCAAGAAAGGGGTGATACATCCCTCAGGGAACGCTTGATCAAGAGTTTAATGAGGGCATGATGGTCGATAGAGTTGTCCCTACCCCTCTGGGTTTCATGGGCACATTGTTTCAAAAGGTTTAACAAAAAATTTGGGACATTGACAGCTAAACCGTGCCTCATATGACTCAATAGTTTAAAATGATAGGAATGCAAATAGGAAAAATGTCCCTCACAAGTCAAGTACCTGATTATGAAGGCATCATATTCTAGGTATGGAGGAGGCAGTGACACTCATTTGCATCCTTGTTTGGAAACCTCCAAGGGTCCATCTGTTGGTACTATAAATTCTGCCCTAGCAGAGACAACATCTGAAGAAAAAATTTCTCCTACCACTGGAAGCCCAGTTACTTCTGAAATTCACTCTTCTGTAACATCTACTGTCAAACCCCACACTATAGCTTCTCCCTCTGAAAGAGTTCTAAAAAAATCACCTGCAACTTCCTCATTAAAGGAATCTAACCTCAGAAAATAATTCAGCCAACCGCAATTGCTGAATACCTGAACCGTAAATGAGGATTTTGTGTCAAGATTTCATGAGATACAGGCTCATGTCTTACTAACTGGCCACCCATATTCACAAAGTATCCCAGCTGAGATTCCTGAAACTCAAACTTTTTCTAAAAATTTGAAAAACTTTTTCTACTCTGCTTCTTTCTTCCCTGCTGTCACTTTTCTCTACTTTTCCAAGAATCACTCAAAAGATAATTGCATGAAATGATTGTTAGGAACTACTCAAATCAAACAGTTAATTGTTGTTTAGGATGGAAACACAAAGGCATATTTGGAAAGTACAAGAAAATAAAAATATCTTAACAGTTGTGACAGTGACATAAGAAAAAGTTTGAAATGGATTATCCCGCCCCCTACTAAAAATGTGACATGTGTCCACACATGTGCGAAAGGATAGGCGAAGATCAGGAAATAATGACTGATATGTACATAGCAATTAATGGATAAATGAAATAAATAAACGATGTGACAATAAAATATATTGCGTACCTTGGAATAAATGCGTGTACATGCTGGGAAAGATCACAACTCAGCATGAAATGACAGTTGTAATTGAAACCATAAATGAGGGTGGTTCGACAGGATGGATGACATGGAAGAGAAGGGAATGAATGGTGGTGATGGATGAAAAATGGAGAAAGTGGCTTCCTTAAAAAGGAAACCTTTATTATGGGCATGCAATGTAGAATTTTAAAGAGATGCTGCAGGAGAAAGGCCAAAGCCTTTTGCTACAGGAGGATCAGTGGCCACATCCGAAACAAACTACTTCATAAATTCCTCTTTGGACATTGGCTTATGATACAACCTAAGACGGTGTCCATTAACCAGTAGCTTGAATTGGACAGGATCTATTGTAGCTAACTAAAATGAACCATTATCAAACACATTTTCTATTTCATAAGGACCAAGCCATCTTGTGGTGATTTCACCTTGATTTTCTTTGTACTTGGAGTCATAGAGTAGCGCCCAATCACCAACAAAGAATTACTTAGTTCTGATATGGTGGTCATGCCATTTTTTCCTTTGCTGTTGAATAGCTTCAATATGTTGCAGGGCAGCTTTCCTTATCTCATCCAATGCATTCAGCTACAAGAGGCATTCCTTTTGGGCTTCTGAAATATCAATGTTAAGCTGGAGAGCAGTCCTTAAGGTCTTATGCTCAAAATCTATTGGCAACATGGCAGTTTTCCCGTAGAGTAACTTAAAAGGAGTGAACTCTGTAGTTGTTTTACATGTTGTCCTATAGGCCTAGACTACTTCAGGAAGGCAACTGCTCCAATCCTTCTTGTGTAATTGTACTGTCTTAGTAAGGATTGCCTCAATTTCTCTATTGGTAACCTCTATCTAACCATTGGCTTGAGCGTGATAGGGGCTAGACTTTCTATGCCTGATCTTGTAATCATTCATCAATGTAGTGATTAAGTTTGATGTAAACTGAGCTCCTTGATTAGTAACAAGTTCCCTTGGGACTCCAAACTAAGTAAAAATTTGTTCATACAGGAACTCAGCAACTTTATTGTCATGGACATGTGTCATTGCTTTCATTTCCACCCACTTGGTTACATAATCAGTACAAACCAAAATGTATGATTTCCCATTGGATGGAGGATCAATAGGCCCAATAAAATCCATGCCCCATTTGTCAAAGAGACTGACTACCACTTGAGGATACAAGGGAATTTCATCAGACCTGGTTGGTCTCCCGATGCGTTGACATCTGTCACATTTTCTAGTGTAGGCTACAACATCTTTGTGGAGTGTAGGCCAATAATATCCTATAGTAATCACTTTCATAGATGTTCTCTTGGCCGCAAAGTGCCCACCACATGGTTCATCATGACAGGCATGCAAAATTTCATAGGTCTCATCTTCCCTAACACACCTTCTCATGACTTGGTCAGGTCATGTGTAAAATAAACAGTTTGCAACCCATGAAAAGTTAAAACTTTTCTCAACCAAAAATTTCCTTTCCTTTGGTGAGAAGTGAGCTAGGATCTTGTTGGCTACTAAATAATTTTCAATATCTGCATACCATGGAGTTTGAGCAGTAATAGAAAACAAATGTTCATCAGGAAAGCTATCATCAATTACCTCAGGGGTGAGAGGTGTAGTTGTTTGAAGTCTTGACAAGAAATCAACCACCACATTAGCTCGGCCTGGCTTATCAATAACTATGATATCAAATTCCTGTAACAATATGAGCCATTTTGCTAATCTACCAGATATGTCAGGCTTATTCATGAGGTACCTTATTGTTACATGATCTGTATGGACAAATATTTGGTAACCAGTGACATAATGTCGAAACTTGTTCAGGGCATACACAATTGCTAGCAATTCTTTTTCTCTGTGACAATATAGTTTAATTCAGGGCCTTGAAGGTTTTTGCTAATGAAATATAGGGCATGCTCTATGGAATTATCTTTCTATCTTAAAACTTCCCCTATGGCATAATCAGAAGCATCTGTGTGTATATGAAAGGGAAGACTCCACTTCGGTCCTTGAAGAACAGGTGCCTGAGTAAGTAAGTTCTTAAGCTGTAGGAAAAATTTGTCACGGGCCTCAGTCTAGGTAAATTCAGAATCCTTAGTCAATAAAGCATATAATGGACTGGCTATTTTGCTGAAATCTTTGATAAATCTTCTATAATATCCAACATATCCTAGGAAACTTCTAACATCCTTTTGTTTCATAGGTGTTTGCAAAGTTAGAATGACTTCTATTTTTGCAGGATCAAGTTGAATTCCTGGTTGAGAGATATGATAACCTAAAACAATTCCCTCTTGCATCATCATAAAGCACTTCTCACTATTCAAAGACAGATTTTGCTCCTTACATCTTTTCAACACTTTCTCCAAATTGGCTAATGCTTCTTTATAAGTAACTCCATAAGTAGTGAAGTCATCCATGTAGATCTCCATAGAATCATGAGAAATGTCAGCAAAAATACTGATCACTGCCCTTTGAAATATTGCAGGTGCATTACATAGTCCAAAAGGTAACACAAAGTAGGAAAAAGTGCCCCATGGACTGGTAAAAGTTGTTTTGTCTTGATCCTCAGGGGTAATTCTAATTTGATTATACCCACTATATCCATCCAAAAAGGAGAAATATTTTTTACCAGACAATGAGTCTAATACTTGGTCAACAAATGGTAGTGGAAAGTGATCCTTTTTAGTTGTTGTGTTCAGCTCCCTGTAGTCTACACAAACTCTCAATTTTCCACCTTTTTTAGGAACAATTACCAATAGAGACACTCATTGACTGTCTGAAATAGGGTAGATAAAACCAGCATCAAACAATTTTTGGACCTCATTTTTAACTATTTACTTGAGTGCTGGGTTTATCCTTCTTTGAGGCTGCCTAATAGGTGAAAAGTCTTCCTTAATATAGATCCTATGAGTACAGAGTTGAGAATCTATTCCCTTCATATCCCCATAGTCTCATGCAAAAGCTTTGTGTTGTTCTTGCAACATTGTGACTAGGGCAACTTGTTGAGATTGAGGCAACTTATTATTGATATTCAGATAGCGGCCTGGAGACACTTCTACTTGCTTGATAAGATCATTCATGGAGGCTGCTAATAAAGGTGGTGTTTTTATTTCATGTGGAAGAAAATTGTGATAAACTACATGAAATTCAGGTGGCAGGCTCTCAGAATTTAGTTACTGCAGGAAACACTGCTGAAGACAGCTATCTGGAACAGATGGGCTACTCAAATCAGAGTTGGATTGCAAAATGTGTAAAAGCAAGTCATCCTCACTCTAAAGCTGTGAAAATGGATTAGTTTGTAGCATCATTAGCTGAGCCAATGAATTGACTTCTTCGGTTTCCTCACCTAAATCTAGCCAAATTGGTTGAGACAAGTCTGGCTGAGGCTAGGCAGGCGGGTATAAAGCCAATTTCTTTCTTGACTAACCATCAGAAATTGTCATGTCTCTTGAACAAAATCCTATAAAAGCATCAGCTATGGCTAACCATGGTCTACTTAGGATGATATGATATCCTCTCAAAGTTGTCTTAGTGGACAATATGGTGAAATATGCTGGGTATTCCCAAGACTCAAGGATGACAATGACATCTTCTACCACTCCATCAGGTGTTACTGTGGAACTATCAGCAAGCTGCAGGAGGGTAGGTGTAGACCGAATAGTTAGGATATTCAAATACTCCATTGTATGCTTGTTCATTACATTGATGGTTGCACCAAGGTCAATCAAAACATTCTTTACTAGCTGGCCATTAATATTTATTTGTACCACAGGACTCCCAGGGTCAGTATATTTTGGAATGACTACCTTCCCTAACATAATATCTGCCAACTGTCATAGAACATGGAAAGTTTGGGGATCCTTTTTCTTTCTTTCTGGTTTCTTTAAACATGCCTCCTTAAAGGCTTTTCCATAAATTAGGACATCTTTAATGGATTGAAAAAGGGGAATTTGAATGTGTACATTCTTTAGCTGATCCAAAATATTAAAGGTAGGCTCTTCCATAGACTTGGATGTAGTAATTTGCAATCTCTGAGGAAAAGGTGGTTTGGTCTAATGCTGTAGGACATGCTCCTTAGAGACAGTATCTAATACACATATAAGTTCTACAGGATCAGTAGGTTGTTCAAAGGCAAAGTTTGGAATCTCTATAATTATAGGCGGCTATGGAGCAGGGAGAGTGGTTCCAGACCTAAGATGGATATCATGAATATTCAGGGCATAAGCTGGATACTGATTGGCTTATACAAAATACATAGGTTGTTGTTGCTGCTGCTGCTTATTATTAGGATTTGGAAATGGTTGAGCAGACATAGGCGTTTGTTTTGGAGGGCCAGTATTTGTTGCAGGTGCTGCAAGAAGTGGCATGAGAGCCAGAGGTTGTGGTTGTTGAAGCTGCAAGGATCTAGGGGATGGGTTATGCCATTGCTGAGAACCTCTCCATTGAGGATTTTGCTACCAATTACCTTGGGCTGGAGTCCATTGTCCTTGTGGCTGCTACCAACCTCCTTGAGGAGATTGCCATTGAGGACTCTGATAGTTAGGCCAGTGTGGTTGAGAAGTATTCCAAGGTGGTGATGGGCCATATGTAGGTTGCCATTGGGTATTGTAATTAGAATAAGGATTACCAAAAGTCAAAGGGTCTTGAGGCATACCTTGTCTTTGAGCCCATGGTCGCCTTTGTGTAATGAAGAATACTTGGTTATCATCACCCTCTACTACCTTAAAATCAGTAGGTAATTGCTTAGCCTCCAAGTTAGCCACCATCTTACATCTGTAGTCACATTTCTTCTATCTACAATGTGGACAAAACTCGGCCAAGATTGCTTCAGCTTCCTCATGTTTCTTCCGAGCTTGCATAGTATCCAACTATGTAGCCATGTTATTTATGATATCCTACTTGAAATCAGACAACAAATTTGTGATCTCCATCCATGAAACTCCATTAGTAGAAGACTTTCCCACTGTGGCTTGATGACCTCTACCCTTCTTAACAATTGCTCGAGAATAGTTGAGATATATTTTCTTGATATCATCCCAAGGCAGTTGGGTTATATCTCCTCCTCCCATCAGATCCAGGGCATCTATACAGGTATCACTGATTCCCCTTAGAAAAAGTAGTTTATGAGATTCTTCATTGAGAGTATGGTCTGAATTCTTTTTTAGGGAAAAAAAAATCTTGAGATATAGTCTTCCAGGATTTCATCCTCCTTTTGTTGAGTTCTAAATATATCATCACCCTTAATACTACACTTACAATATTCCTTGTATTTCTCAAGAAATTTTGTTTGCATGGCTGCCCAACTATCAACAACACCCCTTCCCAAAATCATAAACCATCTAAGAGCTCCTTCCTTCAAAGTAGTAGGAAACAACTTCAGCCTGTGAGAATTTGAAGTGTAATCATAGCTACTATAGAGGATGTCAAACTCAAACAAGAAAGTGTCTAGGTCCCCTGTAACTAGTCCATAGAACTTGGGAAGTAATGAAGAAGGGATATTTTTAAGGTTATCATTATCTTGCTGAGCAATGATGGGGAATTCAAAAGCAAGAGGTCGATTAGGTGGATTACGTGCCATAGTTGTTTGATGGAGTATCAAAGAAAATGGATTTTCTTGAGGTTCTTCATCAACTGGGTCAAATGGCAATTCAACAATCAGGTTTTCAGCAAATGGATTGATATCTTGGTCTCCTCCTTCCTCAAATAGATTATAGGCTGGTTCAAAAGTGTTGTCAATGAATTGAGAGTTAGGGAGGAATCTTCCCAGAGTGTCTCTTCTTCTATGCATGCAATAGAATTAACCGTAACTTGAAGGAATTGGAAAATTCTTAAATAAACATATTAAACTACTGCTAACAATGACTATGACAGGTTCTTAGCTTGACACCATCCCTGACAACGACGCCAAAAATGGTCATGTCCACAAAAGGATATAAAATTCATGGAAAATCCTAACCTAGGAATTGGACATTCCAGTAGGTGACTAACATCTTCTTATGGTCATTCATTTACATTGTCAAACCAGGGAACATATACTTGAAATGGAGCGGCACTGCATGTGCACTAAGAACTAGTTTTAGTCATGATTTACCAGAACTAAATACTTGGAAGGAATTCTACTTATGCTACAGGAATGTAACGTAAAGCTTTCTTAACTTAAGCGTATCTTAATCAAAGAAAAAATCATAATGACTGTTAGTAAGAGGCAAACTGTGAACTGGCCTTATCCTGCAGGAATAAACACAGGGATGGATTTCCAATGCTGTAGGAACAATATAAGACTGAGTTTGCGCTAAAACATTCCAGAATGAAATCTAACTTATAATCAACAGAAGATAAACAAATAACTAACTACATATACTCACTAAGTGGGCCCCCTTAGCAAGCATCAACTAGTTATGCAAGAATTGAACTCAAAACTTCATCAGCTTTTATTCATAAACTTGAAACCATATACATTGATTGTTCTGCTCACAAGAAAACTAACACAAAACACTGTTTCTCATTATAATCTAACTTTTACACACCCTATTGCTCACTCGTGCAGGAGGAGAACTTATTTAAATAAAAAAAGCAACTAACTACCTAACTCTAACAGAGAAAGACGTGGACATAAGTGCATCCTGAAACTAAGGAACAGACTTCTCATAAATGAAAGCATATCCATTCAACACGATTTAGAGAGAATTTAGCATTCCACTCTTCCTAGATTAATGATCATTTAGATTTCCTCCCAATGACCGGGTCAGAGAGTCTTTGCTGGAACAACTTCCTCGATGTCGTGCTATAAATGGACTTTGCTGCAAGGTCGAGATCTGCTATGCTTTGACTCGTTCATGCTCCCTTCAACAACCTACGATGCACATGGCAACAAAAGTGAAAGAAAGTATGCGTGGCAAATAACACGATACACATTAATTAATCACATATTAAATCCATTTCATTATCCAAAAACCATATGCATTATATCAGTCATTCGGGAGGTCAAACAGGGCAATTAATATAGACACATAGAGATGTTAAGCTGCAGAAATATATGAATGTATTGCTAGAGGATACTACCCGATTTTAGATAAAAAGTCTTTAATCAAAGAGTTAAAACAACCATTAGCAATAAGAGTAAGAATATTAAAAATACATCATAATACTCAAATTATGAGCATATTTCGAGCTCATCAATCATGAATCACCCAAGGAAGAAACTAAGGTGCCTGATTGGCTACAATGACAACTACAAAAGAAATCCCCTCTGGCCATGGATCCAAAAGCCAAGCTCGAAGCAATACTATCTAGGGCCCAATCAAAGACAGGAAAGGAGAAGAAGCCTCAAGTTCATTCACACATCACAGTAGATGTCTCTAGATCAGGGACAATATAGATTGCTACCCCCATGACGGACAAGGATGCAGGAACCAACTACAATATCTCGACCATCAACCTAGGCTTGACAACTTGAGAGAAAAAAATAGATGAGTTCCAAGGGTTTATGGCCACAAAAGTGCAATAGATGAATAAGGATAAGTCCACCAAAGAAGAGTTGAAGGCACAAGTGGAAGATCTCACTGCCTACATCCAACAATGGACATCCTTAGAAGAAGAGGCTCCAACCACATCGTCCATGCCCACTCTTCTCTCCCAAGAAGAGTTAAACAAAATGGAAAAGATGAATAATCTGACCAAGGCCACAATGCAACGAGTAATGTATAATGGCGAAATGGGCATCCGTTACGCTACCAGGATGTTCAACAAATTTTGGGATTTACAAAAGCAATTGGAGTCCATGGAGAAGACATGTAACAGGTTCATTGAGCTATACAAGATCATGTATCCTAAGCTCGAGAGCATCCTCAAGATTCCTAAGAAGGCATGGGAGAAGGAATTAGGGCTCATAAAAGATGATCATTAGCTAGTGGAAACCTAGCAAATGGGCTTGGAGGACAGAAAGGAAGTCCTGGAGAGGGTCTTGCATGGAGTAGATCTTAACCTTGAATGGGTTACAGAGCACCAGACTAATAGTGAAGACTGCGTGAAAATGATGACCGATTATGACATGCCCTCCCTAGAGCTGGATCTAGAGAAAGTCAAGCCATTCTTTCATAAGAAGATGGAAAAAGGGGCTGCAGATGCACTGTCACCAAATTTCATGGACTTCGCGGCAAGGGATTTCACTTAGTCCGAGCAAGTTATCAAATCCATGCCCAAATGCACCAAACACTGGGAGTATATCACCGAGAGGTTCAAGAAGCTGGCCTTTCAAATCCTCCAATCTGACATCACAGAATGGGATAAGCTCCAAGATCTAATGGGAAAATTTGTAGAGTATGCTACCCTCCAAAAAAATGCAGGAAAGCTAGCTATTGATGATGAATATTTGATAGTGTAGCTAAAAAGGAAGGTAGTCACTAGAAGACAAAACTGCTACAGTGTCAAGGTCACTAAAGGACAAAATAGAGAAAATACAAAGATGTATTTTTATATTGTTATATTTTGGGGGTAGGTGAAACCCTAATGTAAAATGAATCTTTTCCACACAATGAAAGTAAATCTTGGCCATTCATTTCACTTTTGGAAAACTATAAATAGGGGTCTCCTCTCATTTTAGAAGAGAGAGTTGAGTTGTTGCGCAAAGACATGCTGCAGAAATTTAATGAGAATTGCATTTTTTTGATGTATTCTTGTGTTTCTTCACATGTGTGCATGATTCGTCTCCTCAATATTAGATTTTAGTTTTTTTGTTCTAAGTTTTAAGTTGCTTTTAGTTGTTAGTTCATGCTGCACTCTAATGGTGAAGAATGTTATGGTGTTGATGCCTCCCTTGTTCATACTTTTTGTTGTGTATTGATGATGAACAATAGTGTAAATTTAGTCTGAACATTTGTTTATTGTTGCACTTAAAATTCATCCATTATTCATGCTTCATGGTGAATGGATAGCTGAAAATCTGTAGACCTTAGAAGATTGCACTAGTTTCATGAGACTGTAAGCTATTTTAGTTAAGTGGAACTTAGTTTTAGGAAGGTTTTCCACTGTAGCATCCTTCATTGTTACTGTTCAACATTAGTTGTAGGCCTAGGAAACCTTCTATTCCTTTTCCATTTTGAATTTTCTTCAAAAATTAAAGTTGAGGTAAAGTTCCAACATTGTTGTAAAGCCAAATCCGATGATAAACACAAAGTTTTAGACTACTATTTTGAACTTTCAACAATTACATTTCATTTCCAAAATTCCACAAAAATCCATTTGAAGATCCAATTCCTTCCAAGCTTAGTGAACCATAAATTCCCTTTGTGATTACCAAGAATTCACATCAATCAACAGAGTTTTTTTTGCAATTCATGACCTGACACCCAAGAGACCTTGGGATATTTTCTGCAACTTGTTTGTAGGAATTATCTTTCAAGAGAGGCATTACACTTGTGCTTTGTCTATGATGAGAAGTGAAAAAAACACCCATTAACAAAACTGGCGCTAGAATTATGGCATCTTAGTTAAGCTAGATCGAATTGGTTCCTTCTCCCCTCAAAGTTTCCATAGAGTGTTAAGATCCACACCAAACAAAGGGGAGTTCCAAGAGCTCAAAACCCCTACCAAGGCTAAGAGAGCCAAGAAAGGGGAAGCATTCACCTCAGCCCCACCCACTCATCCTACTTCCCCTCCATCCCCTACATCTCCTTTCATAAATTCCCTTCACTCTTCCCCTTCACTTCCCACAACACCTTCTTCTCTCTATCTGTCCCAAACTACCTTTCACCTCTTCACCTTCCACAACCAAGGCGCTGCCCCTACCCCAACACTTAACCTCCAAGGCCCTATCCCAAGTAATGCCACTCCTTTTCAGCCACAAGTAACTGTAGCACAACAAACACATCCTTCACCTCCCACAATGGCTTGGCTGGGCAATAACCCATCTCCACTATCCTTCAATGATTATCATGACATGTGAAAGAATCCAAAGGGATTTTGCACTAATTTTCACCCACGAGATCTGCAAAGGACAACAAAAGAACACATCAAGATCTTTCAAACAACCCTTAAGGATATGCAAATAGAACATAAAGATGTGGCTTGTATGCTCTTTCCATACTCACTGGGGGAGGAGGCCTTTTATTGGCACATCCATCTACCGACGAGATCCATTACCACTTGGGATCAATTAAAGGACATGTTCTTGCATAAATTCAAGATCCTGGTCAACCCCTTCGAGTTATACTAGTAGTTCATGTCTGTTCGGAGGGAAGTTAATGAGCCTATTAGTTCCTTCAATGATCAATTCCACTGGGCTTATTTGAAGTTACAACCACCCTATGTGGTCAATGATGCCTCAGCTAGACTAGTCTACTACAACCTTGGATAATCTCACATCTGCACTAGTGAAGAGAATGTGCCCACCACTAGCTAGGTTGGTAGATGCGTATGCGGAAGCAGTCACAACAAGCACCAACTTGGGGAAGCATATCGAAGGTCCATTTCCCTCGCTAGGGCCTACTGCCCATCCAACTCAAATCCAAGGACTTACCCATGCCTTGGCTCATTAGACACCAATGCTGAATCAAGTTTCGCAGCTACCGATTGTGCCTCACCCAGGGCAACCATTGAATTAGGCACCTCTCATGCCCCATTACTTGCAACCTCAATGACAGTAGACTTACACTCAATAGTCGCAAGTTCCCTCATACCTAGAAAATTTAGAATTCCCATTGGCTCAGTAGAACCAACTCGTGACGCAACCAATTTTCCTTCAAAACTCAGCCCCACAGCCAAGTAATGTGGAGAAAGATCAAATTGATGAGCTAACAAAATTAGTAAAGAAGCTGTCTACTGAAATGACACATTTGAGGAACCAAAATAACCAACTTTAGGTTTCTCAGAGAAGCATTCAATCCAACCTCATCTAGGACAGTCATGATGCGGGTGCCTCCTCCAGAAAAACTATGAGAGAGGTCAAAATTCAAGCCAAGGTTTCAAAAGGAGACACACACAAAGAAAAAATCAAACTTGGAACACAACGTCAAACAATGAAGGCATTCCCAAATCTCTTGATCAACCGACTAGTGTTGAAAATACAAGTGGAGTGTATTTGGTAGAGGCAACCTTATCCAGGTGGTGCCGCATTCACAAAACAAATAGGAATTCCGAATTTGATTGTCCAGAATTCCAAATTGCAACATAAATTTTCCAAGTGGAAGTTCAAAATGTCATCGATGGTGTTGGATGCAGAGACATAGTCCCATCTAAACTGTATGATTCCTTAATAATGGTAGTTAACCAAGCTCCTTTCCCATGAATTGAAAGCAACGTACCCGAGAAGGAGATTGTTGCCCCAAAGAACAAAGAAGAAAAAGATGTAAGTAACGAAAGTCCATTATCCTAGCTCTTTGATTTAGTAGATAATGGTCCAGTAGATGAGGAAGAGTCACGTGAGGATGAAGGTCAAATGTTCCATCAAAGGGAAACCCATTATAACTTAAGGAATATACAAGTAGGTGGTCCTTCCTTGACCTCCACTCCTCCCAATAACTTTAGTACTCCGCTAGACCCAAATTCCAATAATAACATGAGCAACCCTCACGTGCCCACCTAGTACTTCAATAAGAATAGGAAGCCGAACCAAACTCAGAGCCAACCTAGTAGCTCTTCTCAGGATAGATATTTTGAAGAAGAAATTGAACAAATGGGGGAATTGTTGGGAATAGGATGCCATTTAATTGTAATCCTAAATATATTTCATGTATCTCCTAAGTCCTTGGAAAGTGTTCTCCAATACTAGGATTAGAAAGTGATTAAATTCAAATGAAATGAACATGGAAATTGACATTTGTGATTATTTCTAAATGATAGGAACATGTGGGGATGTCCAAGAAGAGCACCTAGAAGATAGGAGCACATGGGGTTCCCACATGGAAGGTGGACCCTGCCTTTCTTCAGTTAACTATTTGGAGGATTGATAACACTTCAGTAATGCATGTTTAGATCCTACAAATTAGGGATTGATATAAACATGAGTGGATTTCAGTTTAGTTTAGTTTAGTTTAGTATAGTATTAGTTCAGTTTAGTTAAGTTCAATTATGGTTCAGTTATCTTCAGTTGCATGTAGTTATTTTGAGTTGAATGCTAGTTGACTTGGGTTGACTTGAGTTGCATGACTATGACTTCAGTTGCATGACAAATAATAGGTGGATACTTTTAGTTAAGTGGGGATGATCAATCATGCATAATATTTGCATGAATAGGAGGAGAGATATGTTTCAGTTAGCTAAGATTGATTTCGGACCACCTTGGGTGCCCAAGTTGGCATCTTTTAGTTAACACCTTTTGCATGAGAAGATATTTACAAGGCTCAGTCAAGTGGGCCCATTCTTGGGCACCAACTTTGAGGTGGAGCTTGCAAGATATTTTCTTGACCAAAGTTCAGTTAAGTGTTCAATTTGGGCCACCTAAATTGAGAAATACTTTGGGTTGACTTCAGATTACATGGTGGAACTCTACTTTCCCAATCTAGGCAAAGATTTTTGTGAGGGACTTTATTCTCTTGTTTTGTACAACTCTTATGAGTTTATATGATCATTAATTGTCTATTAATTGCAACAAGTTGAAGAGAGTTTTGTGCAGGTTGTGAAGAAGGATTGTTGAAGGCAATGAAGCATATCAATCAAGGATTGATACAGTGTTATTGTAATCTTGTTCTAAGGTTAAATAATACAAACACTATTGATTTTGGTGGAGTTTTTTCCTGAAAGTGTTTCTCTAAGTATATGTTGTGTCACTGCTATCTTCTTGTCTCATTCTTCTACAATCTTCTGTCTTCTTCTACAATTGGTAAAATTCATCTAAACAGATTAATCATACACAAATAATTGTGACAAAAAACAATTAATTAGATCTATAGTCTCATAGTTTTACAAGTTTTAAGCTACAATTTCACCTCCATTTTCAACATTTGGTATCAGAGCCAATGGTTGGTTAGAGTTTGGGACACCTTTCTCTTAAAATTTTGAAGGTTTTTTGGCTATAGTGGGATCTGTATACACCTAAAAATTGTCTGGAGAATATAATTAGTTAAATATGATATATTTGATTAATTACCTTTAAATTCATCTACTTAATAAATAAATAGAAATATTTATTTATATTAAGTTCACTTTTAATTCTTCTATTTTGCCATATTATTTCCTCTTAATTAAATAAAAAAATTTAAATACTTTGTTTTATTTAATTATTATCATTATTATTTCTTCTATATTTTATCCATTTATTCCATCTTAATTAAATAAGTAAACTTCAATAGTTTGTATTATTTAATTATCTTATCTTATTTCCTCTTAATTAAATAAATATATCCTAAAGTCTTATTTAATTATCATATCCCTTTTTATTAAATAAAGCAAATGTCAAAGATTTGTTTCATTTAATTAAATATCTTCTTACTTTGCTAATTTTGAATAAATCAAATTATTTAAATAAAGGCATAAAGATAATTTACTCTATTTACTCACCTACCAAATTAGATATTCAAATATCCAAAATTCAATTGGTATTCACAGGAAGCTATGGAGACAAATTGGAGACAAATTGGAATTAATCCTCTCAATCTCATTCCTCTGATTCTTCCTATCATCTGGCTTGATGTTTTCATGGGGAGAAACCATTCCCTTCATCATCTCAAGCTTCTCAATCTCTCACCATTCAATTCTCTAGATTGCATCCAAACCTTAGTTGTGTTGCCCCGTCACAATGTGTTGCCATGAAATCTATATATACAACTTCATTCAACAAGAAATAAAAATACTGAATCTTTCATATTTGTGCAAACTTACTCTGTAGGAATAGTAATCAAGCATCTTAAGCATAGCATCAACATTTTTATCAATAGCAATAGTATCATAGCATCAGTAAAATCAATATCATGACTACATCATAGTTTTATTGTAGCTTCCATCCATCAAGTTTCATGTTAGCATAGATTACAATAGCATCAATATCATTTAGAAATCACCATATAGAAGTAGATCATTGCATTTAGCATCATTCCATTCTCTAGATTGGCATTTTAAATAGTCACACTACTTACCAAATCTGAGAGCCTTCTGTGACTTGATAAATATTTGGAGATAGGAAACAATGAGATGCTTTCAAGTTTTTTGTGCTTTAAATTAGTTAATTGCTATTAAATCTTGTCATAATGTTTCATTAAGAAGTGTTTTAGTTGTTTTACTTATTTACTTATTCAAACTTACATTTTGGCACCCACTATGGGGCTCTAACCCCATATTAACATTTTTTTCTAAAAAGTGTTCATACAGGATACAGGTGTGATTCTTTTAGCACGATCGAGGGTTTCTGCAACACTTCTACTGAAATTTTTAGCACTTTTGCATTCTGTTTCAGCGCTTCTACTGAAATTTCTAGCGCTTCTGCACTTTGTTTCAATGCTTACACCAAAAGGTTTTCAAAACAGTCCACTATTCCAGCTCTAGTACCTTTTAGCACTTTTGCCGAATTCTGCAGCGCTTTTGCTGAAATTTCTAGTGGGAAAAAGTACTCAACCAATGGGAATGACCTGAGTGGGAACAACCAAGGCCAGGTTTTCCAACCCACTATAAAATAAAAGTAAATCTAGATAAATCCTCATTTACTAGAAGTGTGCAAGATAACCATCCCCAAAGCCTTTGTTCTAAAGGTTGGGAGGTCTCTTGAGGGAGTTTATCATTTTCCGCTCTGAATGGAAACCCTATCTACAAACCATAATGTAGTATCCAACTTGTCAATTTCTGAACATTGTAATACTCAACAGTACCAGGGAAGGGAAGAATCTACCCCCAAGACACTCACCATATAATTTCCAAGGACCGCTTGCTCAAGGGATTGAGAAATCTAACTTTGAGTATGTGCCTGGAAAAGACAAAAACACATGCGCCCTCTAGGGGGTGAGACGACTATGTGAGTCAATGCAATTTTAAGATGTGGGTTGTTTGAGTATAACGATGACCTTTTGTCCCTAAGAGTGAGTCTGTCTGAAGTGTATTTCTTTTCAAAACCTATGAAAATCAAGAAGGATCTGTTGATCCTTGAACATACACTTACTGTTTAAATTCTAGGACTTAAAAAAAGCAACTGTTCTACATTTGTTTGTTGTGTTTTCAAATCATTAATCCAGATAAAGATCATCCAAAACAAAACACAAAGAGTAAAAAAAAAAATCAAACGGTGAAATTTATGATTAGGGATTGGAAATCCACAAAGTTTGTCAAGAAGTCCCTCAAAAAAAGAGTCAGAAAACCAAAGAAACAACATAGTTACAAAAACCTTTTGAAAGAAGACGCTTTTTGTATCAAAATAGAAAAATCTTGCTTCAACATAGAACTTTCATCGATAGGTTTCAAGATTTTGCTAGGGGATATACTGATGATTATGCTTTAGAGCCTTTGTATTCACAAGCTTATTTTCAAAGAGCTCTTTCACAGGAACCTAATCATATTCAACCTATTCATCAATCTTCTATCCCACAACTAGCAATAGAGTACTCCAACAGGACAGATTAGTTCTTATAGTAAACAAAAAATTAGAAACATTAGGCTTGTTATCCAAAATTAGAGAGTTACCAGTGAAAATATTTTTCCAAAATATCCAAAATCTAGAAAAATACTCCAAAAAAGTCAATCTCTTCATGAAAAAGAAAATTAGACAACACTGTGGAGTACCAAACTAGTGCTTCTGCAATCTGTTTTAGTGATTCTGTGCTATCTTTTAGCGCTTACATAGTTAAAATAGCACTCCTACAGTCTATTTTAGTGCTTCTGTCAATAGCAACAAAACATTACCAGTATCATAATTCACCTGTCTTTTAGCGCATCTGTAGTTTGTTTTAGCACTTTTACCCTATTTTACAGTGCTTTTACCAGAAATTTTAGTGCTTCTGTAGTCTTTTTTAGTGCTTATACCCTCTATATTAGCACTTCTATAGGACACAAAAATAGAGCGCTTTTGAGAACATCTGTTACATTTTGTTGGCATAAAAAACTCAGGCTTTTATCAGACAAAAACATTCACAGTCCAAATAGTGTCTTAAAACCTAAAACAAATAGGTTCTTACAAGTCCAAAATACTTTTCAACATAAACCCAGATCTTGCAAATTACAAAGTGTCCAATTATCAAAACAAATCTTGAATATTGAGTTAAGTTTCCTCATCAGGATTTTGACATCCTATCATCACGAAACAAAACACAATAACCAGATTTTTTAACTTAGTCTCATCAATAAAATACATCATTCTATTTGAATTTTTTAAAATCCAATTGACACTAATCCAAACATAGAAGATCCAAGTTTAGTGAAAACAACCAATACTTGTATGCCAATCTTAACAAGCTTGCAAAGACAAAAACTCAAAGAGAAGGAAATTGAAACTCCAAACATAATGGCTGAAGAAAATCCCTTTTATAGATTCCAACAACATGATACCAATGAAATAATTCAAGGGGATATACAACACACCCAATAGTATCCAAATTTTCATAAATTCATGGAAAAGGTCTTAGAACAAGACATGGAAAAATATCTCTTGATGTTAGCAAAATTAGGCACAAAACTTCCGAAAGATTTTGACATGAATCGATTGAAGGAAACACCTAGAAATAATGAAACAGAACCAGCCAACACACAAGACACAAATCAAGTGGTTGCTCTAACTGCTCAAATGCAAAATTTACAATAACAAATTCAATATATTCAAAAGGGAACCACAAAGAGGTATTCATTATACGACATTTGTCCTTATCCCTTTCATCCGAGTGTAGATATGGTACCCTTCCCTAGGCATTGTGAGTTTCCCAAATATGACAAGTATAATGGAAAAACGGATCCGATTGAACATGTAAGGGAATTTAGAAAAATGAGCCTCGAGTTTGCACAAGAGGATACTTACCTAATGAGATTAATTACTAGGAGTTTAGGAGCACACTGTATGGAATGGTTCTCCAAATTACAACTGGGGATTTGATCCTTTGAAGAATTGGTTAATAGATTTATCACACAGTTCTCCTTCAATATTCAATATAATGTAACCATAAAAGATCTGTACAACATAAAACAAAAGAAGGGAGAAAAATTCCTATCATTCTTACAACATTGGTGAAATTTGCTCGCTAGATATCCTCGATCTATACCTGAAGAGGAAAAGATTGAATTATTTATCGACAACTTAAATGATGACATGAGTTATAGACTGGATTTACAATGTCGCTCGACATTTGAAAAGGTGATTGAGAATGGGCTTAAAATTGAAGATGCCTTAGTCAAAAGAGGAGTGATTAAACATTACAATGATATATCAAACAACGCAAATTCCTCAAATCATTATGGAAACAATGATAAGCCTAAATTTTGGCAGAAAAATAGAACTACTGGGAACAATGATTCTACAACTAGCACACAAAATACAAAACCAGTATTCAATTTGACAACAACACATGTGAAAACAAATCAGAATGAAAACCAAAATAGTAATCAAGGTACCACCCAAAACAATAACCCAAATAATGGAGAATCTCAGCCACCACCATATCAAAGACAATCCAATCGACAAAGATTTACACCATTAGGAAAAACTTTGGAATCAACAATGAGAGAGCTTATTGCCAATAGACTTATTACTCTACCAGAAGCATGAAATTGGGAGCCGAAAGTGAAACCATCTTTGTGGAACAATGTTGACTATTGCAACTTTCATAAAAATAAAGGACATAAAACAAATGACTGTATTCAATTAAACACCTGATACAAGACTTTATTGAAGCAAAGAAGGTGTTTGTCGAAGGACATCAAAAAAATAATGATCACATTGCGTTTACAAATCCTTTACCCAACTACGAAAAAGGAGAATCTTCTTCAAACAATAAAGGAAAAAGTGTAAACTATTTCTGTGACACCACCATTCTTTGCATTTCTGAGGTTGCGGAAAATAATGTCATTGATAATCAAACATATACCATAAACATTAATGACACTGTATCCTTGAATGTGATTCCAAATATAAACACATCCGAAAACCAAATCAATGTCCTAAAAATCAGGGAATCACAAGACTATCAACCGTTTAATGCAACAACTAGGGGGTAGTCCAAAGTGATACTAAAAGGAGTTTCACCTTAAATCACTACTCCCCCACCACATCAATACAACATTGTGGATCAACTACAAAAGATACTCGCATAGATATCCATACTGGAACTTCTTAAAATCTCACCATCACATAAAGAGGTTCTAAAATAGGCTCTGGTAGCCACTACGGTACCCAATAATTTGGATGTTTTTCAATTTGAAGCTATGGTGGGACATCTAACCACACCTCATTTTCTGTCATTCTCTGAACAAGATGATGTGTCACTAAATCACCCACACAATGTGGCCTTACATATAGAGGTTCTAATCCATAAACACCTTGTCAAGCGTGTCTTAATAGATGGTGGAGTTGGATTAAATTTTGTACTTTAAAACTATTTCGTGCACTAGGCTATTCCAACAATGCCATTGATGTCAAAACAAAGATAACAATAAAAGCATATGATGAAGAGGAAAGGTCTTCCAATGGGTTGATTGTACTACCAATTCAAGTGGGACCGATTGTCAAAAATATTGTTTGTCAAGTGTTAGATAAGGAGCTAACATATAACATACTCTTGGAATGTCCATGGATCCATGAAATGCAAGCGGTACCTTCGACATATCATCAATGCTTGAAATTTCTTGTCAATGGACAAGAGGTCACAATTTCAGCAAACAACAATAATCCTCAGACTTATAACATGATTAAGGAAAACTAATACACTTTGATACCCTACAATAGAGAAGCTAGCACATTTGCTTCATCTAGTGGTGAAAAGCAATTCAATTTTATATCCAAATGGGTTGAGAAGAAAGACCAGGCAAAGGAAACAACTATTGCTGACTCATCTATATCAAATAATGAAGGTGTTTTGAACACTCTATCACAACAATTTATAGACAAGATCTAGTTAAAGGACAAAGGCTTGGGAGAATGTTCCCTTGAGCAATCTTTATGCCTTTCAAAATTGCTACCATCCCCAAAATCATATGGAAAACCCACAACAAACACACGCAAATCATCACAACCCATCATAGCTCTAGATGAAAGGTTTGTAAAAGTAGTCCAACTCTAGAAGATGAATCAAAAGATAAGGCCATTCTTAATTGGCTATACAAGGATGAAGAAGCCTCAACATCAGCAAATATTAACATCAGAACATATCAGTATGGAAAAGGAAAGGCTATCTTAGAAAAAATGGGCTATGAGGGCCAAGGACCAATTGGCAAGAGAAAAGATGGTATTATAGAACCTATTCAACCTCTAACACTTCAACCTAAAGAAAAAATAGGATTAGGTTATAAAATGGAATCAAGAGAAGAAGTAACTCAGAAAGTGGTAGAGAGGATTCTGCAAATGAGGGATGGGTTTGAAACAGATTCAAATGAATATGAATGGGATCATTTATCTGCAACATCATAAACTGACAAAAAAATTGACGTCATCCAAGCGTATACACCCACACGAGAGGAGGGATAGAGTTCAGGAATTAGACCACTTGTTTTGGGATCAACAAATATCAATGACTCAAGCGAGGATGAACAAACATCGAGTGGGATAAATGACTCAGAGGAGGGAAATATCATAGACCTCGACCTTCCCACTAAAAAATTTGACCACTTGGCTATTGGAACACTTATGGCCACTGAACTTACTCAAGCTGATGATTTATTACCCTTGATCCATCCTGAACTAATTGACTGGAAACCCACCAAACCTATTAATATACTAGTCTTTTCAAATGATGAGCCCATCATAAAATTTCTTTGCAGTCTTGAACCCGATACAAGTTCTATCCATAACACTTAGAATGATACTTCAAATTAGGAGGGTGTCAAATATTCCAGTTGCAAAAATGACAACAGAAGAAAAGGATCTAATGGTGGAAACCTTTCTGAGGCAGCATTAGATTTTGAAAAAGAAAAAATAAAGAACATATCTAACAATGAAAACCTTTCTGAGGCACTAAAAGATGGAAGATTTTACACCCTTCCAGAGCATTACCATGACATATCATCAGTACTGGTGGAACCAACACAATCCATAAATCTTGGAACAATTGAAAAGGTAAAGATTCTACATCTGGCAGTGTCTATGACGAAACAGGAGAAGACCGCATTCACAAAATTCTTTGAAGAGCGACATATCAATTTTTCTTGGTCTTATTCTGACAAGCCAGGATTAGATCGAAATCTCTTGATGCATAATCTATCATTACCATCCAGAATCAAACCAGTAAAGCAAAAATTGAGCAAAATGCATCCCACATCGTTCTGATGGTAAAAGTTGAGTTGAAGAAATTGTTGGATGCAGGTTTCATCAAGTCTATAGAATACGTTGAGTTGATCTCCAATATTGTGCCTATATCTATACCAGATAATAACATTAGTATATGCACAGGTTTCAGAGATCTAAATAAAGCCTACCCAAAAGATGATTTTCCTCTACCAAGCATTGATATCATTGTGGATCTAATGGCAGGCCATTCCATGTTTTCATTAATGGATGGTTTCTCGAGGTACAACCAAATAAAGATAGCACTTGAAGATCAGGAAAAGATAGCATTCACTTGTACATGGGGTACATTCTGTTGGAATGTCATGCCCTTCGGGTTGAAAAATGTAGGTGCAACATATTAGCAGGTGATGACCACTATTTTTCATGATATGATGCATACTTTCATTGAAGATTATGTGAATGACATCTTAGAAAAATCATACACCTGAGAAGGACATCTAGAGATCCTCAAAAAAATCTTTACTAGATTGGAAAAGTTCAATGTTAGATTGAACCCGAAGAAATGTGTGTTTGAGGTAACATCAACAAAACTCCTTGGATACATAGTGTCAAAAAAAGGTATTGAAGTGGATCTGGCTAAGGTCAAAGCAATAATGGAGACTCCGCCGCCTCAAAACATCAGTCAATTATGGTCCCTACAAGGCAGGCTACAATCCATCAGAAGATTTATCTCCCAATTAGCAGAAAAAAGCCACCCATTCAATCATCTACTTCATAAGAATGTCTCATTCAAGTGGGATCATGAATGCGAAACAAATTTTAACTAGATAAAGCAATATTTGATGTCACCTCCAATACTCATGCCACCTATAGCAGAAAAACCATTGTTACTCTATATCGCAACAATAGACATTTCTTTAGGAGCTCTCTTAGAACAAGAAGATTCTGAGGGAAAAGAAAAAGCTATTTACTACATCAGTAGGACTCTTAACGGTTATGAAATAAATTACACATTCATAGAAAAAGCTTGTTTGGCAGTGGTATTTGTAACCCAGCAATTGCGGCACTGCATGTTGACTCATACAGTTAGACTCAACGTAAAAATAGACCCATTAAAATATCTACTTAGTAAAGCAGCTCTAATAGGGAGACTAGCAAAATGGGTCATGATCTTAAGTGAGTTCGACATCTATTATGTAGACTAGAAAGCCATCAAAGGACAGGTGATAGCTGATCAATTATTTGAAGCTCCATTCTAGGATAATCATCCAATAAACATTGAATTTTTGGACGCGGACATTCTCAATATTACCACACAACAATAGAGACTTTATTTTGATGGATCATACACACAAAGAGGGTTTTGTGCAAGAATTCTATTTGTTACACCTCAGGGACACACCATCCCACGGTCCTATAGACTAATGTTTCCATGTACCAATAATGTGGCTAAGTATGAGGCATTGATTATCGATATCAAAGTGGCTATTGAATGAAACATCACAAAAATACAAGTGTATGGGGACTCACAGCTTGTCATCTATCAAGTAAATGACGAGTATCAGACAAAGGATGAAAAACTCATGCCATATAAGAAAATGATAGATTATCTTAAAAAGTACTTTGTGGAGATCAAGTTCAAATAGATACCAAGGGTGGAGAACAAAGCTGTGGATGATATGGCAACAATTGCTTCCCTCGTACAATTACCAAAAAAGCAAGGTCGTTATGAGTTTATGGTAGAACAAGTATCTAACCCTACCTACGATAATCCTGAATCACAAACCATATGTCAACTAGACGATGTTCAAAACTCACTATATGGAGAGATCTATACTTAACTCAAGGATAATATCCTTCCTCCTGATCTTTCTAGAAACCAAAAGTGTAACTTCATCCACCAATCCACTCAACATACATTGATTGCCGATATCCTTTACCGTCGAGGTCTAGATGGTACTCTTCTTCGGTGTTTAGAACACAACGAATTTGAATTAGCCTTACATGAGGTTCATGAAGGTATTTTTGGAACTCATTCAAGTGGATCAATCCTAGCAAAGAAACTCCTCCATTTGGGGTATTATTGGCCGAACATGGAAAATAAGTCTTATCAATTTGTTAAGAAATGTCAAAAATGTTAGATCCATGGTAATCTAATCCATGCGCTAGTACAAGAATTACACCCATTTACATCAACATGGCCCTTTTGTTAGTGGGGACTAGACTTGTTAGGAAAAATAAACCTGCCTTCATCCAATGGACACAAGTTCATAATCACAGCAACAAAATATGTTACAAAATGGATAGAAGTGGTTCCTTTAACAACAATCATTGGAAAGTAGATCTCGTCTTTCATATTGAACTACATAATCTGTCGGTATGGAATACCTCAGTCCATTGTTACAGACTATGGAAGACCATTTAAGAACTAGGACGCCCAGGAATTGTGTGAAGAATTTCATATCCAACATTGTTTCTCAACACCGTATTATACTCAAGGAAATGGCCAAGCAGAGGCCTCAAACAAGACAATTCTAAAAATACTAAATAAAATGGTTAACAATGTTGGACGTGATTGGCATGTTCAACTCAATCCTACATTATGGGCCTACAGAATAAGCATTAGAACACCAAAAGAGGAAACACCATATGCCTTGGTATATGGATCAGATGCCATCTTACCCATCAAGGTAGAAATACCATCACTCTGAGTCTCACTGAAGGGTATCATTACAGATGAGGATTATACAATATCTAGACTACAAGAATTGGAATTGTTGGATGAACACTATCAAAAAGCTATCAATCATTTGAAAGAATACCAAAAAATAATGTCAAGGAGCTACAATCACAGGGTAAAACCTAGTCTTTCAAGTTGGAGACTTGGTCCTAAAGGAAAACCCTAGAAATTAGTAGGATAGAGAAAATAAAGGGAAGTTTGAACCTAATTGGCTAGGTCCCTTTGTCATCATATTAGTGTATATATTAGGAGCATATTAATTGTCTACACCTGAAGGGGATTTGTTCGATGAACCTATCAATAGTATCCATCTCAAAAAGTTCTACACCTGAGTCACCTAGTGCACGAATTAGTTTCTAAAAATGGTTACCTTGATGAAAACCTGGTAAATAGGTGTCTTGGCAACAGGAAAATACAAAAAAATTAGAAAAATACAAAAATACAAAAAAAAAGGACTGAAAAGTGCAATAAAAACATATAGTGAAAACTTGGAAATAGGTGCTATTTGTGATTTAACCAGCTTTTCCATGTATTGGACACATGTCATGGTTGTTACTTTCACCATCATTTTACATCCATTATCATATCATTGCAAGTAGTCATGTCTCACCCTAGCTTGGGGGCAATATCTGAACCTCACTGGGGGAAATAAACATCGAGCTTAATCAAATGGACAAACAATAGAAGGAAAAACACAACAAAAACAACGATCAAAACACAACCCAACAATGAACATCAATCACCATTAGGAACACATTGGACATCCATATCACAACGAAAAATCCAAAAATAGGTCTAAAGGTCAGTTTCAAAAGCCAAAAACATGAGTCTGTGTCATTCAAACTACATGGTCTCTATGTATATAATGTAGGCAAGGCTAATATTTGATCAGCCCCCGAGGCCCCTAGAATAGGTCTTTGGTCAAAAATCTCAAAAATCATAAAAACATCATAAAATCGGGATGGATGATCTAATATGAATAATGGTTGAAATACTTTAGGAAAAGGTTGGATATGTTGTACTTTGATCATTATTATCATTTCTTTGGAGAAACTCGATGATGTATTGAACTAGAGAAGCTAGGAAGAAGAATGGTATTTTTTCTTTATCTGCTGTTTGTGAATTAATCATAATTACTGTGTGAATTTTCGCGGGAAGTGCTCTACAAAGTATCATGGATGACATTCCAATTCACATAGGAAAGTGGTTGATTCTTGTCTATTTATGCAAGAAATCCTTAGGTCATCTCGGTTTAATTATACCTAGATGCTTGTGTTCACGTGCAATATCAAAAATCATGGAAGTAGCACTCAAGTCATCATTGGTTTACAGTATACCATTGATGCTTGTACTTTCAACATTTTTAAAGCTCTATGATGATACAAAGCACAAAAGTACTGTTAAAATTCCAATATTTGCATGTAGATTTGCATGGTACAATTAGATTGCAATCATAAATAGTTTTTACATCTACAGAGTGTTTGTTACAAAAGCTCATGAAGGGTTCAAATTAATGATTATCTTTTCTCATAATAGATTGAGTATACTTGACATTAACAAAAACATCATCATGATCATGTAGTTGCATCATCCATTTCATTTGCATACATTAGAAATAATTTAATTATCATTTCATCATTCATGCATTTGAATCAAATAATTTTGCATTGATCATACCATATTTTTCATATCATATAAATTTGCATAAGAAAATCTAAAAAATAAATCTATATCATTGCATTTTCATTCATCCATCAATTATATCATATATCATATAGTTACATTTCCATCAACATATCATTTATTACATCATTTTTTATCCATTTATTACATCATATAACACATTCATTCAACATATCATATATCATACATCATTATAATCCATTTATTACATCATATTCATCCATTTATTACATCATATGTTTTCATAAGAATAAAAATACACACATCCCATTTACATCACCCATCATAAATCATTTAAACCATTTCATGTACATCCATGCATATAGGCACATTATCATATACATCATACATCCATACATCATGCATACATATACATCATGCATCCATATACATCATGCATCCATACATCATCATTATGCACATCATAAATAGAACATCATAAATAGAACATCATAAATCATAGCATATCATCATGAATATAAAACTGCATCCATAGCATCATAATACAAGGATCATCACATGACATATAGAAAGTAGAAAGTAAATGCATCCATCATAGAATCATACACAACACATGATAGATCGATAAAATCTGTCACATATCATATAGATCTCAAAAACCATAAGTGTCAAGTATACAATGATGTCTAAACTGAAGAGAGATATATCATAAAAAATGGTTGTAATCAAAATACACATCGTATCTCAAAAATATCATGGAGGGTACAATCACAAGACTATGTAGTGCTAGCTCCTGATGGTGTAGGCATCGCTAGGCCAGTACCTCCTCCACCATCGGAAGTACCAGGATTTCTCAGATCTTTGGGAGGCGGCTGGGTCACACCTGCACTGACAGTCTTGGTACGAGACCTTCCTGATCGAAACAACACGTAGCTGACTCTCTGCTTGGAGGGAACTGCATCATAATTTCTCCCTCTATAGTACTCTATCTCCTCACCAATACAGAAAAACTCTCGTATGTAATCCGTTAAACTGGTACCATCTGCCAATCTCTGTAGTCTCTCGATAGTCATTTGAGCATGGTCTACAGCTCGTCTGGTAGTGTCCCTCTCAGCTATTAAGGATGTGATTTGTGCCTATGCTGGAGCCAAGTGAGCCTGTACTAATGCAAGAGCCTATGCATGGGCCTGAGCCTGAGCTTGCATCTATTTCTAGGTCTATGCCAACAAACCCTGTGCCTAAGTTAGTTGCCCTTTAATGTCTGAACCTGTACCTGCATGCTCGCTATTTGTGTTTGCTGCTGCTGCACATCCTCCTCTGATGGATCTACAACTGCTCGCCTCTTGCGAGGCATCATGTACTCCTCCAAGGATGGACCTGACCCACCTGCACTCAATCTTTCTGGGCTATCTTCATCACTGTCACCACTGCTACTCTCCCCATCTCCATCACCACTACTATCACTCTCATCTATGCTGCCCTCCTCATCCCTGCTACTCTCCACCTTCTCCACCTCCACATCTTGATCACCACCGACAATCTCCTCACCACCAATCTCCTCTCTCCTTCGTCAGAATTGATGTGCAAACACAACCTCCTCCCCAACAGGTAATGGTGTTGGCGAGGAAATGGATGCAAAACAAGGTACTTAGCATAATCTATTGTAACAGGTGCCTCCACAATATTCAACCGAATCTTCCAAATATATGGTTGTAAAGCCTAAAAATCTTGTACTACCACATCATATGATATCCCAGGCCCCCAATCTATCGAATCCAACTATCATCGAGCATAGTGTACGACACCCTAAGGAATACCCTGAACAATGTTGTATTACTGAAGCACCTGTTTCAGAAGAAATCTCTCCAAAATACATCATGTATG
The DNA here is from genome assembly GCA_007258455.2 of Sequoia sempervirens. Taxonomy (NCBI): domain Eukaryota; kingdom Viridiplantae; phylum Streptophyta; class Pinopsida; order Cupressales; family Cupressaceae; genus Sequoia; species Sequoia sempervirens. Next base: position 521,837,410 of record VDFB02281492.1, read on the forward strand.
CCCAATCAAAGTAAAAGACTGACATAAGGATGGCAACTGCACATAATCCTCATCCGACTGCTCGCAATCCAAGTAGGGGTGCTAGATAACTATCTCCATATCATCTAACACTCTGCGCCAGTGATCTAACTTACCCAGCTTAGGATAAGTAAGTCGAATGACATAAATATGTACATATGGCCACCTGGCAAGACACTGCCTCACTGACACTAGCCGTGTGACAACAATATGCTCTGAGGCTCATACCTAAAGTAAAGTAACACTAGACGATAAGCTCTAACCTCCAAGGTATACCACGAAATGCAAATCATGATAAAGGTGGGCAAGCATACACATGCCCCAAGCATATATAGTACCATGTACAACCATACTCTCTAGCACATGGCCTCAACCAATAGTGAATCCATTTGACCTGCGATCAATACAAAGGAATCCTCTGATGAATCTGGCAAGAATTGCCAACAAAGTGGGATAAGCATCCACCATCTCCCACCATGGAATCCACACTCCAACAATCCTAGCATCCTGAAATACCCTCCGAAGAGCCTCAGTACCACCCTTCTCTGATGAATCATAAACAAAAATATCACCCACAACTAGTATCTGCAAAATCCTCCAGACATCCTCTAGAGTGATTGTGATCTCACTGGTGGCTAAGTGGAAGGTGTTGTGCTCACTGTGCCACCTCTCTGCTAATGGTATCAACAGACCTTGATTAATCCTAATCTGGAGCATATCAAGTAGAGAAGACAATCCACAACGCGTAATGATAGTTGTCTTAGCCTGGGCCAAATTTCGTATCAAATCAAACGTCTGTAGAAATTGCTCTCTAATTTGGAGGTTCACCAACAACTCCTATCATCATGGAATGCTCAAAGCTAGAACTTTTGTCAAAATAATCATCAAAACATCAAATATCCTATCAAACCTAATCAGCTCTTGATGATAATTTTTGAACAAATCTCATGGGCGAACACCATTGAACCTCACCTATCATGTAGTAAATCATCAAGCATCATTGAACCTCAGCTATCATGAGGTCAATACATCAAATCAACCTTTCCTATCATGAGGTTCATTAGTCAAATTATAATTATTCCTCGCCTATCATGAGGATAATTATCATCAAATCAAACATCATACCTTGCCTATCATGAGGTTGAACATCATCTACTTGATCAGGATCATCAATCATATCAAACCAAAGGCTGACACGATTAAAAATTGACAACATCAAGGACAAATTTGACAAATTTTTGCAACCTGACTTAGAAGTGCTAAAACAGAGTTTTTAAGTGCCAAACTATCAAAAGTGCTATTTTAAAATGAAAAAGTGCTAAAACAGGCGATAAAAGTGCTAAAAATCAAAAGCACTACTTCATCAGGCAAAAGCACCATAATAGATGGTCAACACGCCAAAACATTAAAAGCGCTATTTCATTAGGGAAATGCACTAAAATATTGGGTATAAGTGCTAAAAATTTGAAAGCGCTAAAAAAGTATGTCCAAGCACTAAAATTTTGATCCTACGCGCTAAAACTACTGAAGCGCTAAACTATCCTACGAAAGCGCTAAAATATTTTTAGTCGAAGCACTAAAAGCTCAAAAGTGCTAGAACAACACACAAAAGCACTACTGCAGCATGTAGAAGCACTAGAAAACATGAAAATTTTAAAAACAAAAAAAGCATTAAAAATGAGGAAATGCACAAAAAAACGAGGGGTTATCGGGTACGTACCAAAGGTCCGTAAGTGGTCGGGCGCTAGTGACGTCGAACATGCTTGAACTGGTGAGTGATAGGGAATTGAAATCCTGCTCCAAATTGCACAAAATTGCTCTCACAAATATTTCAAAACTCAAATGCACAAATGAGGTTGAAATGACCCTTTTTACATATTTAAGGTTATTTTTGGTGGGATTTTTATGGGGTTAATTAATATTTTTTAAGGGGAGATTAATTCAAGTTCAACCAGGGGAAAACTTTGTACATTTTTAATTGGGAGATAAATTATTTCACCACCGAATCTTCATCACATCATCATCAAATCATTGAAAAATCATAAAAATTTGAAAAATTCTGAAAAATTCAAAAGAATCAAAAACTCATTAATTTATCTCCGAAGGGGGCATATATTCATCATTTCTTGAAAATCAATGTCTGGGGCATTTCTGGGGCATACTAATTTTTTTTTGTTGATACTAGTAGCAATGCAAAATTTTCTCTGAAGCAATGTGTAAACACATCACTTCAAAGAGGGAAAAAATGTATACACCTAAAAATGGTCTGGAGAATATAATTAATTAAATATGATATATTTGATTAATTACCTTTAAATTCATCTAGTTAATAAATAAATAGAAATATTTATTTATATTAAGTTCACTTTTAATTCTTCTATTTTACCATATTATTTCCTCTTAATTAAATAAACAAATTTAATTACTTTGTTTTATTTAATTATTATCATTATTATTTCTTCTATATTTTATCCATTTATTCTATCTTAATTAAATAAGCAAACTTCAATAGTTTGTATTATTTAATTATCTTATCGTATTTCCTCTTAATTAAATAAAGATATCCTAAAGTCTTATTTAATTATCATATCCCTTTTTATTAAATAAAGCAAATGTCAAAGATTTGTTTCATTTAATTAAATATCTTCCTACTTTGCTAATTTTGAATAAATCAAATTATTCAAATAAAGGCATAAAGCAAATTTCCTCTATTTACTCACCTACCAAATTAGATATTCAAATATCCAATTTAATTCAACTGGTATTGATGAGAAGCTATGGAGACAAATTGGAGACAAATTGGAGACAAATTGGAATTAATCCTCTCAATCTCATTTCTCTAATTCTTCCTATCATCTTGCCTGATGTTTTCATGGGGAGAAACCATTCCCTTCATCAGCTCAAGCTTCTCAATCTCTCACCATTCAATTCTCCATATTGAATCCAAACCTCTGTTGTGCTGCCCCGTCACAATGTGCTGCTGTGAAATCTATATGTACAACTTCATTCAATAGGAAATCAAAATCTAGAATCTTTCATATTTGTGCAAACTTACTCTGTAGGAATAGTAATCAAGCATCTTAAGCATAGCATCAACATTTTTATCAATAGCAATAGCATCATAGCATCAATAAAATCAATATCATGACTGCATCATAGTTTTACTATAGCTCCCATCCATCAAGTTTCATGTCAGCATAGATTACAATAGCATCAATATCATTTAGAAATCACCATATAGAAGTAGATCATTGCATTTAGTATCATTCCATTCTCTAGATTGGCATTTTAAATAGTCACACTGCTTATCAAACCTGAGAGCCTTCAGTGAATTGATAAATCTTTGGAGATAGGAAACAATGAGATACTTTCAAGTTTTTTGTGCTTTAAATTAGTTAATTGCTGTTAAATATTGATATAATGTTTCATTAAGAAGTGTTTTAGTTGTTTTACTTATTTACTTATTTACTTATTCACACTTACAGGATCTTTTACTATTGTTTTATTACAGATTTGAAAAAGAAGTGTGTTACAATGAGTTCTACTTCTCGTCTAGATATTGAAATATTCAATGGATCTAGTTATGAGATGTGGAAACTAAAAATGGAGGATCTCCTTGAAGAGAGATATCAATGATTAGTTTTTTGTAATAAGACAAAGCCATCTACAATGATGTCAAATGAGGATTGTGCTAAGCTTGATAAGAAGGCAAGAGGGACCATAAGGTTGTGTCTTGCTGATGTTGTTCTCTTGAATGTTTCAGTTGACACTACAACATATAAATTGTGGAAGAGGATAGGTGATATCTATCAAACCAAAAGCCTTACTAATAATTTGTATTTGAAAATATAGTTGTATTCTTTAAATATGAAAGATGGTGATTATGTTGCAAATCATTTAAATGATTTTAGTTTGGTTCTAAGTTAGTTAGCATCTGTAGATGTAAAGCTAGAAGATGAAGATAAATGCATTTTGTTACTTTGTTCTTTAGCAGAGTCTCAAGAAAATCTAATTGTTGCTATCAGTGGTAGTGGTGCAGATCCTAAGATGGAAAATATAATTTCTACTCTCCTATTAGAGGAGATGAGGAGGAAGTCTAAAACGGGATCCCAAGATGCCTTGTTTGCAAGAGGTAGGCCTAAGGAAAAGGAACCTAAGGGATACAAGAAAGGAAAGGGTAAGTCCAAAGGATGGTCTAAAACCCCTGGTAAGAGTAAGGTAAAGTGTTGGAACTATGGGAAAATTGGACATGTAAAGAAGGATTGTAAGATCAAGAAAAAGAGTTTTGATGCTTCTACAGAGAAATCCTTGGATGACAGTAATGATGCATTGATCATTTCAAGTAATACCATTAGTGATAACTCTTGGCTTATTGATTCAGGTTGCTCCTATCATATGACTCCTAACAAGGGGTGGTTCACTAAGTATACTACATATGATGGAGGGAATGTATGATTTGAAGATAATAGCACAACAAAGGTTGTGGGAAAAGGAGAGGTAAAGTTGTGTTTCAATGATGGTAGGGTTAAGACCCTTAATGATGTTTTACATATTCCAAGACTTGTTAGAAATCTATTTTTTGTATCTAATTTCAATGATTCTAGAATGCATGTGACATTTGACAAAGGTGGTTGTAGATTGGTGAAAGGGAATATGGTGGTTTCTAAAGGATCTCGGATTGGGACTTTGTTTAAGCTTAATACCTCCAATTTGAATAAATCAGCCAATGTAACCGAAGCTGAAAATACATGTATGTTGTGGCACCATAGATTGGGCCACATTGGTGAAAAAGGTCTTAGGACCATTCTTAATAAGAAATTGGTTGACGGTATTCTTGATTATAATATTGGAAAAAATGATTTTTGTGAGCATTGTGTGTTTGGAAAGAAATCTAGATCTTCATTTCCTAATGGAACAAATAAAGCTAAAAGATTATTAGAGATTATTCATTCAGATGTTATGGGTCTTGTGGAAATTGACTCTATTGAAAAGTCTAGATATTATGTCACATTTATTAATGATGTATCAAGATACACTTGGATCTATTTTATGCATAACAAATCTAATGTGTTCAATAAGTTTAAAGAATTTAAGGATTTGGTTGAGAAACAATCAGATCATAAGATAAAAGTGTTGAGATTAGATAATGGTGGTGAACATTGTTCTAAGGAATTTGATGATTATTGTAAGCATGCAGGAATTTTGAGACATAAAACTACTCCATATACACCTCAACAAAATGGAGTAGCAGAAAGGATGAACCGAACCTTAATGGAAAGAGCTAAGAGTATGTTAAGTAGTGCTAGGCTAGATCGATGCCTTTGGGCTAAGGTTGTAAGTACTTATTATTTAATCAATAGATCTCCTAGTTCACCTCTTGAAGATAAACCCCCTTATGAAATGTGGTTAGGTAGGAAACCTAGTGTTGTAAATTTAAGGATCTTTGGTTGTAAGGATTTTGTTCATGTGCCTAAAGAAAAGTAGTCTAAGTTGGATCCAAAAGCATAGAAATGCATATTCATAGGTTATGGTGAAAATGTAAAAGGTTACAAGCTTTGGAATCCTCTAACCCAAAAAATTACTCTATCTAGAGATGTGTTTTTCAGGGAATTTAGAACTTATTCAGGAGAAGAACAACCAAAGAAGGACACTTCTCAAACAATGCATTTTGAGATAAATACTGAGAAGCATGAAGATGCACATGTTGAAGAACAATTGGATGGATTGGATGAGGAGAGTTCACAGAGTTTTGAGATAGATACTCATGATGAGCATATTGAGGAACAAGAAGAATGCTTTTTGAGAAGATCCACAAGACAAAAAAATCTCGTTGATAGGTACAACCCACCTAATTTCCATTGTATATTTTCTTTAATGAGTACTAATGATGAACCTAGATCTTACAGGGAAGCTTTGTCTTTAGATGAGAACAAGCTTTAGTCACAAGCTATGCATGAGGAAATGGTTTCCTTAGATACTTGTGACACATGGGATCTTGAGAGTTTTCCCAAAGAAAGAAAGGGCATTGGTTGTAGATGTATCTTTAAAAAGAAAATTGGAGTAGATGGTAATCTCAAAAGGTACAAGGCTAGATTAGTAGCCAAGGGAAACTCCCAGAGAGAGGGATTTGGCTTTAATGAAATATTCTCTCTTGTTGCTAAATTAACTTCTATTAGATTCTTTTTATCTATTGTTGTTGCTTATGATTTTGAGATAGAGCAAATGGATGTGAAAAATTCTTTCTTACATGGGGATCTTGATGAGGAGATTTATATGAGGCAACCTGATGGTTTTATTGTAAAAGGAAAATCACCTAGGACATGGTACTAGAAGTTTGATGCTTTTGCATTGAAAATTGGTTATGTTAGGAGTGAGGAAGATCATTGTGTTTACATAAAAGTTATTGATGATCAACTTTTAATTATTATCTTGTATATTGATGAAATGTTGTTTATTGGTAACAACAAGGTAATGATCAAAGAATTAAAAGAACAACTCTCTAGCACATTTGAGATGAAAGATCTAGGGGCTGCAAAATATATCCTTGGTATGGAGATCAATAGAGATATAGGTAAAAAAAAGTTTTTCTTAAGTCAAAGCAACTATGTTGAAACTATTTTGAAATGGTTTAACATGCAGGATAGTAAACCAATTAGTATTCCTTTACCAGTTGGCACAAAGTTAAGTTTAGAAATGGGTCCTAAATCTGATTTTGATCATGAGGAAATGTCTAAAATTCCATATGCTAGTGCAGTTGGTAGTTTGATGTATGCAATGGTCTGTACAAGACCAAATATAGCCCAAGCAGTGGGAGTTCTAAGTAGGTTTATGTCTAACCCTAGTAAAGAACATTGGACTTATGTTAAGAGGGTGTTTAGATATTTATGAGGTACTTTTGATTACTATTTGGTTTATCATGGTGCTAATGATATTGATATTATGCACAGATAAATGGACATATAGGGTTTTGTTGATTCAAATTGGGTAGGAGACCTGGATAGTTGGAGGTCGACAAGTGGCTATGTGTTTACTTTGTTTGGAGTTGCAGTTAGTTGGATGAGTAAGAGGTAGCCCACGGTTGTTGTTTCCACCACAAAAGTAGAGTACATGGCTTCTACACATGCCTCTAAAGAGGCAATTTAGTTATAGAAACTTGGGAAAGGTATTGGTTTTAATTGCAAGCAAATTAGACTTGAATGTGATATTTAGAGTGTTATTTGTTTAGCCAAAAATCCTATGTATCATGCTCATACTAAGCATGTTGATGTTTAGTATCACTTTGTGTGAGAAATGGTTGAGAGTGGGAAGGTATTGATTGAGAAAGTTGACACTTTGATCAATGTTGTAGATTATCTTACAAACCAATTCCTACAAATAAGTTCTCTTGGTGTAGGAAGGTCATTGGCCTTGAGTCTTGTACTTGATTTATAATAATTATTCCTTGTTTAGAATAATTGCAATGTATAATGTCAAGTGGGAGAATGTTGGGAATAGGATGTCATTTAATTGCAATCCTAAACATATTTCATGTATCTCCTAAGTCCTTGGAAAGTGTTCCCCAACACTAGGATTAGAAAGAGATTAAATTCAAATGAAATGAACATGTAAATTGACATTTGTGATTATTCCTAAATGATAGGAAAATGTGGGGACATCCAAGAAGAGCTCCTATAAGATTGGAGCACATGGGGCACCCACATGGATGGTGGACCCCACCTTGCTTCAGTTAATTGCTTGGAGGATTAATAACAATTTAGTAATGCATGTTTAGATCCTACAAATTAGGTATTGATATTTACATGAGTGGAGTTCAGTTTAGTTTAGTTTAGTTATGGTTCAATTATCTTCAGTTGCATGTAGTTATTTTGAGTTGAATGCTAGTTGAATTGAGTTGCATGACTAATGAATTTAGTTGCTTGATAGATAATAGGTGGATACTTTTAGTTAAGTGGGGATGATCAATCATGCATAATGTTTGCATGAATTGGTGGACAAATATGTTTCAGTTAACTAAGATTGACTTGGGACCACCTTGAGCGCCCAAGTTGGCATCTTTCAGTTAACACCTTTTACATGAGAAGATATTTACAAGGCTCAGTCAAGTGGTCCCATTCTTGGGCACCAACTTTGAGTTGGAGCTTACAAGATATTTTCTTGCCCAACGTTTAGTTAAGTGTTTAGTTTGGGGCACCTCAATTAAGGAAGACTTTGGTTTGACTCCATATTACACGGTGGAACTCTACTTGACCCTTCTAGCATATATTTTTGTGAGGAGCTTTATGCTCTTTTTTTGTACAACTCGTATGAGTTTATATGCTTATTAATTGTCTATTAATTGCAGAAAGTTGAAGAGAGTTCCATGAGAGTTTTGTGCAAGTTGTGAAGAAAGATTGTTGAAGGAAAGGAAGCATATCAATCAAGGATTGATATAGTGTTATTGTAATCTTGTTCTAAGGTTAAATAATACACACACTATTGATTCTGGTGGAGTTTTTTCCCGAAAGTGTTTCTCCACATATATGCTATGTCACTTCTATCTTCTTGTCTCATTCTTCTACAATTTTTTGTCTCTTTCTACAATTGGTAAAATTGATCTAAACAAATTAATCATACACAAATAATTGTGACAAAGAACAGTTAATTAGATCTACAGTCTCATAGTTTTACAAGTTTGAAGCTTCAATTTCACCTCTATTTTGAACATATGTGGTAGAGGAATTTCAAGAAAGTCAAATTGAGTTTTTCAGCTTATGAATTACTCCAAGTCCTAGCAGTCATAAATGCTTTCTTTAGAATGCTCAATGGGACTGCCCCATCCAAACTAGCCCAAGAGGTACCCACCAAAAAGGTATCCTTTAACACCTCACAAAATGAGTTTGTAATAAGGGAAATCCTAGGAAAGAAAACATATCAGCCACAAAATCAACAATTAGACAAGAAAATGGCTAAAGAGAAAAAACAAGTGCAAACCAGGGATAAAAAAAATAAAAAGGATAAGGCCCAAGTATCTCCTGTCGATGTTTCAATGGGGCTATTCTAGGGGAAGTTGGAGACCCCTACCTTCTTGACCACAATTAGAATCTTTGGAAATAATCTGCATAATTTCCTACTAGATTTAGGAGCCTCAACCAATGTCATGCCTTTGGCAATATGCAAAGCCTTAGGAATAACTCCAACTCCCTCTTGACGGAAGGTGACTTAGTTGGACAAGACGAAAGTGAGCATTGTTGGAGAAATCAATAAGATACCCATGCAGATTTCTACTTATCCGAGGGTGCAACAGGTGATCAAAATTCAACTTGCTAATATTCCTGACACGTATAGCATAATACTAGGAAGGGATTTCGCCCAAGCCTTGAATAGATATGCAGCAACAAATTATTCTCACTTATGGCTACCGTGGAAAGGGTTGTGAAACCAAATTTGCAATGACCAAGAGCCATGAATAAAGTTCATGATTACAAAGTATAACAATATGAATGAAGTGTTGTTTGTTGAAACAGAGTTAGGAAATTACTATCCCGTGTCTTATTAGGATGAGCAAGAATTCTAGGAAGAGGAAGTGACTGAAGAGGTCCTTCTTGTGTTATGCAGTACCCTTGCCAACCTAACTCATGCACTTGAGAGTATAGAAGTGCTGATTGGATCCGAAGATGAAGAATCCTATGAGGATGGTAACCTTGGATTGCTGGATGGATTCCAAGAGTTTATGCAAAAATTCTTGCAAGATAAGCTTAGCCTAGGAGCTAGGATGGATTTTTAGGAGCTCCTGTTACCCAGCTAGTGAAGGATACATAATGTTGCACATTCTGAATTCGAATGTTGTTTATGCCAAGTAGTAGTAGAGCACATAGTAGGGTAGATCAATCCTGACGGGAAGCTTCAAGAAGAACAACCAAATCAAGGCCATGTCAAATTCACATAGTCACCAAAGGTTGCTAAAGTAGATATGCTACCAAGAAAGGAAGCATGCTTCATTGGCTCCAAAGCCAAAGAGTCCTCTAAGTTTTAGATGCTGTAATTCGATGGGTCCAAATCTAAGCAAGGGGCGGGAGCCAAATTAAAACTCATCAGCCCCATGGGTAAGACATATTTTGTTGCTCATAGGCTTCAATTTTATTGTACCAATAATGTAGCAGAATATGAAGCACTAGTTCATGGACTCCTAATGGCATTAAGAAAAAGGTAAAAATGCTCCAAGTCTTTGGTGATTCCGAGCTAGTAGTAAAACAAGTTAGGAAGCTTTAATCTTATCATGATAGAAGACTATATAACTATAGGCATAGAGTATGGGATCTCATAGAGGGGCTAGGCACATTTAATATTCAGCTGATCCCACATTCCAAAAATCACACTACCAATGCATTAGCCCAAGCTGCTAGTACCCTTCGACCTCTCTCTTTAGCTGGCCTAAGGAAATTCACTATAGATCTCACTTCCACTCCATTAATACTTGAAAATATGACCAATTTCCAAGTGTTCAATGACGACAAGCATATCTTGGATTTCATCACTAGCTCTGATATGTTTGCAACTCAAATCATTGATGAAGTAGAGCTTGAAGAAGCTAAATTAGATATAGAGGGGGTCATTAGCCTAAAAAAAATACAATACCATGAGGTATAGTTTAGTTGGAGAGAATATTTGACTTGGATTAGATAAGGGATCGAGATCAACAAAATAAGGACTCAATTGACAATTAGTGTGTTGCTCACAACATGGGTACCACTGAGGAAATCAAGAATGTCTTCATAGGCAGAGTGTGCACACTAGACGAAAGAAGGGGAATCATTGATTCCCTATGTACATACCATGATGTGATTTCTTGGAGTTATGAAAATTTAAAGACATATTATACCTCAATCATTACTCACACCATTCCCCTCAAGCCAGATATGAGGCCTTTTTGGTAATGCCAACGCCCAATCAATGCATTTTTGGAGACTATTATTTACAAGTAAGTTCAAAAACTACTATATGCTTGAATTATCTTCCTAGTTAGGCACTCCACATGGGTGGAAAATCTAGTTCTGGTTAGAAAGAAAAATGGCGAGATCAGATTGTGTGTAGATTTCTGAAACTTGAATAGAGCCTCTGAAAAAGACAATTATCTAGTACCCTTAGTAGATGAAGTACTACAAATAGTCAACGGATCTTAGATGATGTCCTTTTTGGACGGATACTTAGGATACAATTAGGTGATGGTGCAATATGAAGACAAACACAAAATGAATTTCACCACAAAATGGGGAACCTTCACATACAAAAGAATGCCATTTGGGTTAATCAACATTGGCGCTACATTTCAGCATGCAATGGATATTTCCTTTAAGGATCTGATTGGAAAGTGCATAATCATATATATGGATGAACTCATCATGTTCTCTAAGAAAAGAGGGGACCATGTCTCCAATTTGTGCAAGGTTTTCTAGAAATGCATAGAGTTCAACATTTCGTTGAATACAAAGAAGTGCATTTTTGGGGTAACAAAAGGAAAGTTTCTACGAACATGATCTCAAAAAAGGGAATCTCAATAGAACTCGAACGAATCCAAGCTATACTGAAAATTTAGCTTCCAGGAAACAAGAAAGAATTGAAATATTTCTTTGGAAAAATCAACTTCGTCAGAAAGTTCATCATGAGATTTGCGGAAATTGTCAAACCATTGAACGCTATGCTTAAGTAGGATGCTAAAGTGGAATGGACGCCTGAAGCCAAGAAGGATTTTGAAGAAATTAAGAAATAAATTACTAATGCACAAGTACTGGTTAGTTCATATTATCTAAAGCCATTTTATATCTATTTGTTTGCTTAAGATCACTCTTGTACTAGCATATTGACGTAGAAAGATGATGAAGGGAATGAACACCCTATTTCCTTCATGAGTGCTCCAATGAAGGATGTAGAGTTAAGATATCACAATATTGAGAAACAAGCATACGGCTTAGTCAGAGGAGTCAAAAAATTATGGCACTATAACTTGAGGAATAAGGTGTTCACAATTGTGCCTGATTTGGCAGTCAAGAGTTTGTTAAAGCAGAACGAGTTGGGAGAAAGAAGAGAAAAATAGGTCACATTATTGCATGAATATGACATGGAAATTCAGCCCATGAAATTGGTTTGAGGGCAGACCCTCACTCAAATGATAGCTGAAATAGGACTCGAGCTCACTGTACAATAGTACCAATTGGAAGATGTTTCTCTCAGAGAATGGTATGATGACATTGTCTATTACTTGTTGAACAACAAGTGTCCATAATGATTGCAAGGAGTACAAAAATGTGCCTTAAGATTGAAGAGCATCTGCTATATGCTAGAAGGATCCATACTCAACAAGAGAGATCATGAAGGGATCTATCTTAGATGCCTTGGAAAAGAAGAAGTAGCTAGGGTTATGAAATAATTTCATGACAAATTTGGCACTAGCCACAGATTTGGTCCTTTGACCTCCCATCAGATTCCATGGGCTGGGTACTACTAGTCGATGGTGTTTAAGGATGCACATAACCATGTCAAAACATGTCATGTTTGTCAAACTGCTGCTACCAAAGAAAGGAATGTTGTTGTCCCGTTGCAACTAGTACTGGAGGTAAGGCCTTTTGCTTAATTGGGACTCAAATTTATTGGTCCGGTAAGCCCACCATAATTTGCAAGCCACAGGTACATTCTGACTACTTTTAATTACTACACTAGATGGATATAAGCAATAACATGTAGGCAATGCACTGCTAAAGTTGTTACTAATTTTCTACAAAGTTTTATCTTAAATCACTTCGATTGCCCATTTTCCCTCATGTGTGATAAGGGCCCTACGTTTTTGTCCCTTAAGTTTGCTAGCTGGACTTTTTATTATAGGATCACACTCAAATTCTTGTCTAACTACTACCCTTAGGGAAATGGCCTAGCCGAGTCAACGAATACAAATTTGCTAAGTATAATCAAGAAGTTGCTAGACCACAATCCAAAAGACTGGCACACCCAATTGTGTTTTACCCTCTAGGCAGATCATACGTGTCATAAGGTTGTCTTGGGTACTTCCCTATTCCACCTCGTCTATGTCTTAGAGCCCATCTTCCCCGTCCACCTCAATATTCCCATGCTCCAGTTTATTAATACATATTATGAGGAGGGAGACCATCAAGCGACTCGTTTAGCTAAGTTGTTGCATCTAGAAGAAGTTTGTGATAGAGCAATAGAAAATTTCACCAAACACCAAGGCATAGTCAAAAGATGGTTTGATCACTGAGCCAAAGTAAAGGGCTTTAGGATTACTGATTTGGTCCTCTGTTGGGACAAGGCCCATGAAAAGAAAGGGGGACATGAAAAATTTGACAAGCTCTAGCTTGGCCCCTTTCAAATTGTGGGAAGTTTAGGAGATAATGCCTTTTGCCTCAAAACACTCACTAGGGAGGATGTCCTATTGCACGTCAATGGGTAGTACCTCAAGCATTATTTCCTTTCCTGAGCTACTCAAGCTCATTCTTTGTATATAGTTGTATATAGGTTAGCTTAGGTTCTTTTGCTTTTGCTGCTTTGCTTTCACCTTGCTTTTGCTCGCTTTCTTGGCTCTTGTTTTTGCTAAGGGTTTTTCTCTATTTCGATGCGGTGGCTATGCTTGGCCTATCAAAGGGCCTACTATGTTGTCCACTCCTATTTGTTCTTTGGATAAGTCTTCATCTGTACTATTAGTTTCTGACCACCCGGCGAAGCAGGTTTCCTTACTTGAACTCTAACTTGATCTAAGATAGAACCCTTATTTGAATCTCCTCACGCTTATCTCATATCACATAGAAAGACACATCTTAAACATTTCTGATGAGTTGTGCAATAGCTATTATGAGGTTCAACATAGTGAAAAATCCTAAGTCTACTCCAGTGACCACTATGAATCCAAACCCAGTGTAAGCTTTGGTGAGCTTACACAGTTGAGAAAATGAAAAGAGTATTAAAAAAAATATTATAGGAAAGAAGAGAAAGTTTTGAAATAAGCAATTGTGTGGGTGTGCAGACAAATCTATTGGGGCTATGGATGCCTGACTAGCAATAGAGCAATGTTCGTGGGGTCATAGCGACAACTCCGTCAGGGCTATGGATGCCTGACTTGCAACAGAGTAATGTCTAGGTTACTTTTGGGGTTAGAAAACTTACGTAGCTTTCCTTGACTAATTGATTGTTGTTTGTATAATCTCTAAAGAAAGGGAAATGAACTCACTGCACACACTTCTGAGATACCCTATGACTTGATTCAATTAAGGATTGCCTCTTCCTTTGAGTTCCTAGTTCCATTATGGAAACTGGCTTCTGGTATAAGAAACCAGAGACTCTGGGTTCTAGATGAATCCTTACCCTTAGAATGCTCTAGAGCATTCTCCCAGTAGAGTTTCCATTTGTTGTTCCTATAGCACACACACCCCATTCGAAACGGGGACCCCCTTTTTCCTTTCTCCTTCATTGGGTTGCTTTTTTCCTTTGCCTCATTTTGCGTGCCCCTAGTTTTGAGCTTCAAGTGGTCAAGAATACTAAAGTCATCATTCTCCAGTTGAACAGATTCATCACCCAAAAATTCTCTAAGTCTTTGGCTTTTGCAGAATTTCCCTTACAGATTTCTCTTGGCCTTTCACCCTGGTGTCCTCCAAACCCTACGGGTCCGCAGTTGCAGGTTACCCTTTGCATGACATTGTTGTCCCTTCGCTACTCAACAATGACTGGCCATAGGAATCTACTAGCATGGGGGGTCCCACATTATCACACATCACCATCTCTTAGCTGTTAGCCAACGACAAAGCATAAGGGTCATCTCGCATTGCGGGTTCCACATTTCCCTCCACCGGTTCGTCAATTTTTGTGCTCCAACCACCACGCCTACCTCCATACCCTACATTTAATGTGGGTCATAAATGAAAATTTTCCTATAAATAGGCACGTTGACTTGTCATTTTCACGCCTATCAGTTGGATTTCCAAAGAGAGAAAAAAATGATCGATGCCTACGTGCCTGTATTAGCTCCTGTTAGATCAAAAACCAAATCTTCATCAAATTCCCACATCATTTCCAGGTAAGTCTACCTTTGGCCTCTTAGAACACATATATTTCTATAGCTATGGCTTGCAAGTTGATGATTAAATCTTCAAAGTAAACCGGTTAGACATCCGGTGGCCTGCCTAACCATAGATTCTACATAAAATTTGCTCACTACGCTTGAAATTCCTTGTAAAATCATTCAAATTTCACCCTTAAAACATTGTGGAACTCAACAATCCCTCTTCCATTCTTTGAATGGCATGGACATCCCTACGACCCATGGCATTACTGTCGTTGCCTTGGCTAGGGCACAAAACGTCAAACTTTAAATGAAAAAACCCAAGTTGTGAACCCCTGTGGATCCGTTCATGTAGGCCGCAATTTATGGGTGGTCGTCATCTTTCCATTGTTGGAAAATGACCTTCCACTACTTGCCTCCTACATTGTGGGCTCCACCGAAATCATCTTTGCCAAGTGAAAAATCACTAAGTTCCATGTCTTTGCGGACCGCTTCTTATGGTCCACCACCTGCAACCCTTCATTGCCCGATTACTGCTGGCTAGAGGATGTACCATTCCTTTCGCCCGTGACGTGAAGCCTATGTCTGCCGCTGCCATCTGAGATCATCTAACCCAAAATGTCTAAGTTAATATTTTTACGGACTGATTTGTGTGGGTGGCCGCTTGCAAGTAGCTACCTCCTTTTTGTTGCTTCTTAACGACCTCATACTTGCAACCTCCCACATTGCAGATCCTGCATTGGGCATTTCCCTCTCCAAAAGTTGAAACATCTAATGCCTATACTTAGTCCTTGAGCTCGTTGCAGGTCCCTTCATGCAGACCACTGCATGCGGACCATCATTGCTTCAGCACCATTCCTAATGGAAATCACATGATGACTACCTACCGGTTCTTCACTATACCTGCCAAGTTGATCAAACTTTACAATGGAAAGCCTAACATCTGAGGGTCTTGTGTGTCCCGCGCTGTGAACTTCTCCTTGCGGGATTTTGTCTCCTAAAGGCCACTAACTTAATGGCATAGCTATGATGTCCTTTGAGCCTCCTACCTCTACATACCCCTAGCCTGTAAGGGAATAATGACCAATCAAATCGCTGCAAGGGGCCGATAACTGATTTCCACATGTGTTAGGTTTCCTCCTGAAGACTTTGACTGGCAGGATCATGTTGTAGAACTATTGTTGTGGGTGGCTGTGTGCAGGTTTCCATGACCCTAGCATTATCTTGCTCCCAGTTGCTTCTGACAGCTTCCAGCCTAGGGAAACCTGCATCATTGTATTTGATCCAAAAGAGCCTCAATTGATGGATATTGATAAATTTTATGATCTCTTAAGAATGAATTTTAGGATCTAACCCTCATTTTGCAGGATTTGACTAACACCTTCCTTGATTTCTATATGAATGCACTTATTGCATCTTTGTATGAATGATGTATGGAATCTGCTATGGGTCCATCAGGGAAGTCTGTCAAAAAGGAAAAGGGAAAGAAACCTGCATGCCTACCAAGGGGGAAAGAGGAAAATGATCAGATGAAATATCAGTTCCATGGGGTGGAGTGCACCTCAAAGATCACTTCCACTTGGGATTCCATATCAAACACAAATCTTGGGCATGTGGACATAGATGAGTTCTAGCAAAGGGTAGTGATCCACCCTACAACTTAGAATGCATGAAAGATCAGAGCAAGTGGCCTCACCAAAGCAGTCGGCTTCCCTCCCATGCTTGTGGCCCTAGAGTTAGTTATGGTCTGTATGAATGCTATCACAATAATAGGAAGATCATTGACCATGATGGTAGAGTGTTAGCAGATTTTTCCACCAAATCTATAAGCAAGATGTTCCATATCCCCACATTTGACATAATGGAAGAAATCGAGAAGGGATATGCTAATAATATGTGGAAAGCGGACCCTTAGAATGTAAGAGAATGATCAACCAACATTGGTTGAAGGAGAAGAGGGGCAGTGCTACCAAAGTGCCCCAAGACCTATTCAGAAGCGACTTTCATGAAGAATACCATGACATGGTCACCCTACTGAGCAGGGTAATGGTCCTCCCTACTGCTGCCTTCTTTGAAGAATGGATGATCTACTTCATCGAAGAGATCATCTAAGGCATGACAAAATTACATTGGGCCAAGATCATCAATGATTACATGCATAACCAACTTATGGCTATGAAGAAGAGATCCAAATTTTATATGACCTCCTACTTGGTGTACCTCTTAGTAGAAAATTTCCCATACAAAGGTCTCTTCATCACAAGCAACCCAGTGGCTAAGAATGGAGACCTCAAGGTATACGATCGCTACCCTCAGTTGTAGTACTGAAACTTCAAAAGGGAATATCAGAGGGTAATTGATGCCTTCTTGCCCACATCATCAGAATCCTGGGAGGATACTTTCAAAGGAGGGTGTCACACAATGCTAGAGCCTTCATCCAATGGTTTGGGTATGCGTTCATATAGTTCCCAAAGTTTACATATATTAGAATGGAAGGGTTCTCTGACAGGCCCTACAGGTTGCCACGCTCTCCCAACGACTGCATGATCTTGCTAGAGTTTTCTTGGAAACTACAAAATTCCCACACCCTATTGAGTGACAAACATAGAGTAAGGATCCCATATGCCCTAACCTTCAGGCAGGGCATGTATGCCTATCCTGCTGCCCAATGCACAAAGTACTCAGAAAAGGAATTGGTAGAGTATAACCTAGACATCCACACAAGCCGAGGACAAATGGACCCATATGGAAAATTGAAGAAATGGGTTGGAAGACAATATGCTCATCGACCTCGGGTCAAGGACTTCTAGGCCAATTTCCAAGATGATAAGGAAGTGAAAATGAGGCACTACATGAGATTGACAGCTCAATTTGTGAGGTCGGTGAATCTATTGCCTGTGCCCGACTAGATAGTAGAAGAAGACGATAATATTGTGGATGACCACTACAATGCTATGGCTGAATTGCCTCTACCATTGATAAATTGGAGTGAAGAAGAGTTCACTGATAAGGCCCATTAAGAATAAGAAAAAGCAATGGGTAGACACCCAAATTGCTCAACTCAAAGTACAAGGCGCTACACTAACATATGGTGAGCTCGAGAGTGAAACAGATAGTGGAGCAGCTGCTGCCCAATAGAGGAAGCACCCAAATCCCCTCTAGCCACAAGGTCAAAGAAAAGGAAGAATGTGCATGAGCGCAATCCTAAGCACAAGGTATACTCATGAAAGAATAGAGAGGGAGAGTCATCCAAAAAGGCAAAGGGAATAGGGGGATTCATGAGTGAAATGTATACATTCGAGGAGGACCCCCAACACGAGGGAGAAGAAGAAACCGAGCGGCCACATTCACCACCTACCACCTCTACTATTGTTGCTGCTACCACCATTGCCACTCCTCCTCCTTCGGCCTCTTAGGCATTGACTATCTCATCTCCATTCATCATGGATATCTTAGTCCACCTTGCTTCCACCTCACCAATGGCCCCAATAATGGTACTAGACTCCTTCTCATATACTACATCCCCATTGTTTTCTTCCTCACTTCCTCCTCCATTTCCCACTCTCTCCGCCCCATTGCCTATGGTAGCCACTGCCATGATGCCTCCTCTTACATTGCCACATGTTTTCGTGATTTACATGTGTATACACTTAAAAATGGTCATATCACATTGTCTGGTAATTAATTAAATATTTTTAATATTTAATTAAAATCTTTTGATTCTATCTACGTATAAATAAATTTAAATAATTTATTTATATTGTTCATGATTTCATTTCGATTAGATATTTAATCACCTTTTCATATTCATTTCTTAATTAATTAAATAAATGTTACAATTTATTTATATTAATTATCATATAATATTAGTTTGAATATTTTATTCAAATAAAGATTAAAATATTATAATTCTTCTAAATATCATTTATAATTAAATATTCCAAAATATTTGATTATTTCCTCTAAATCCAATATTCATTTTTAAATCATTTCAAAATTCCTCCAATTCAATAATCTATTCATAATTAAATATTTCCAAAAATATTTAATTAAATTCTTCTAAATATTTCAAAAATCTTCTAAAGTCATTCATGATTAAATATTACCAAAATATTTAATTAATTCTTCTATAGTTTTAAAAAAAAATCAAATATCAAATATCAAAAAGCAATAAAGGAAATTAAATAAATTTAAATATTTATTTAATTTGGGATTTATCTTCAACTCCCGGGAAACAAACTGCCAAAACAGAAAATTAAATTTCTCTGTTTCTGTGCAGGTTTGTTCTCGTGGGTTGAAGACAAGCTTCCATTCTTCTCTCCAACCTCTCAACCTCCCCCATTTTCTTCTCAACCTCTCAATCTCTCACCATTCAAACATACCAGATAATTCATAGCCATAGATTCTTGCCAGCCGGGATGAAGCCTGCAAAAAATCTATAAATACAGCTGCCGGGAGCTCCAAATCATATAGAATTTAGAAGCAAGTAAACTATAGACAAATAATATTAGCATTCATAGCAATAGCATTATCACAGCAATAGCATAGCAATCATAGCAATAGAATCATGATTCATCTCATCTACACCCCCTGTACATAATCTACAGCCCCTGTGCATAATTACAGCCCCTGTCCATCTTCACCAGCATATAGAATAGTTTTTCTTTGCATACTCGTTCTGCAGTAGTCATTTGGAGAAGCTCACACAATCTGAGAGCCAAAAAGCTTCAAACCAATCTCTGGAGATAGAGAAAGACGGAACGTTCTTGAAGAATTTTTATTTTATAGCCAAGTTTATTTCAAATTTCTTCAATTTAAAGTTCTGTTAATAGTGTTTTGTTTTAATTAGATTAACAATAGAATACACGACACATTTTTGGCGCCCACCGTGGGGCTCTTGCCCCTTTTTAATGTTTTGTTTGTAGTTTTTTTTGGACAGGTTACAGGAAAAACAGCGGAATAGAGCAGACGACACATTTTCGGAAGAATACCTCCAGTTTAGCGCCCCTGACAAATCTTTCAGTGCCCGTGAAGACTGTTTTAGCGCCCCTGACAAATCTTTCAGCGCCCGTGAAGACTGTTTTAGCGCCCGTGAAGACTGTTTTAGCGCCCGTGAAGACTGTTTCAGCACCCATAAATTGTATTGTAGCGCCCGTAATGATTCTTTCAGCGCCCATAATATTTCTTGCAGCGCAATTTTTTAAAAACACTGTAATCTGTAATCTGTACTCGTAGTTTAGTTTTAACTGATTCCGACGCAGCCGCGGACAGTTAATAATCTAAGGATAAAATTAACCAATCCTAGGGTAGTCATCTAAAGGATAAAACGAAGCAATCCTAGGGTAGCCATTTAAAGAAAAACGAACCAATCCTAGGATAGACACATCATTTTTCAATTTTAGCTTAAAATGAATTTTCTGTTTATGTGAAGCAAAATCTTCACTTAGTTTAGAAAATTTCAATTTGGTGCTTAAAATTGAATCTAGTGTTTGCTTTGTTCTCAAGTGATAGGCCTATGCTCTCCCCTTAACTGGGGATCACGCCAAACCTATCCTATTTTTCATCTTAAGCTCTTTTATTACAACTCAGGAGGTTCCAGTAAAAAGTACTCACCCAAGAGGAATCTGATCAAGTGGTTCAAGCCAAAGCCGTGCTATTCCACCCCACTATAAAATTTAAAGCAAAATTGGGGAAACCCTCTTTTGACGGTAGTGTGCATGATAACCATCCCCAAAGCCTTTGTTCTAAAGGTAGGGAGGTCTCTCGAGGGAGTTTATCATTTGCCGCACCGAACGAAAATCCTTACTACGAACCTAGTGTAGTAGCTAACCGAGTCAGTATCCAAACATCATCTCAGTCACAGTGCAGGGGAGGGAAGAATCTACCCCCAAGATACTCACCATATAACTGCCAAGGATTGTTTGCTCAGGGGATTCGGTATCCACTTCCGTCACTCTGAGTACGCACCTGGAAAAGACAAAAACACGGGCGCCCTTTCGGGGGTGACACAGCTGTGTGAGTCGATGCAGTTTTAAGATGTGGGCTGTTGATTGCTATGATGACCTACTTGAGAACTAAGAGTGAGTCTGTTTGAAGTGCTTGTCATGTGTAAAACCTGTTAAAACAATTTTTGAAAAACATTTTGGTTACACACTTAATGTTTAGCATAGGACTTAAAAACAACTGTTTTCAATTTGTTTGATGTGTTTTCACTACATTAATTTAGATAAAGATCATCCAAAGCACTCATTATCATATTGATCAATCTCATGTTACGAGATTGGAAATCTACAAATTTTGTAAAAAAATCCGTTTCCAAAAGGATTAAGAAGCCAAAGAAACCTCTCAACCACAAGAAATTATTGAAGAAACAAAAATTCTTATATCAAAGTCGAAAAGTTTTACTTAAATATAGAACTTTTCTTCATAGGTATCATGATTGTGTTAGAGGTCTCTCAGATGATTATGCCATAGAGCCCTTGTATTCACAAGCTTATTTTCAAAGAAGAGCCCTTTCTCAAAGGCATAACCATAGTCAACGCATCCGTTTTAGTTATATTCCCCAACCAGCAATCGAATACTCTACTTGTCCAAATCAAATCTTACAATAGAGAACTTAGAAAACATTAGGCATCTATCATTAAATCCATCTTTTTACAAAGCCATGATCAAAACTTCATAAAGTGCAACAACCATCCTTTTCTAGATCTTTTGCTTATATTCCCACCAACAGGATTTTCATCCTTTCACTTAGGGAACAACACAAGCTACAAGATTAGAAAATTTTGTATAAGTCATAGAATTTTCATTCTATCTTGACCTTCATACATACCACATCAATTGCACTATTTAACTCCTTTGATCAAAAGCGAGTAAAATTTTGATACAAATCTATGCCTGTCTTCACAAGATCTCAAAAACAAATGGAAAAAGACGAGGGAGAAACTACAACTAGTAAAATGGGTGATCGAAATGAAAAAGAAGAGGAAACATTTAATCTTGATGAGATAACGGGAGAAAAGCTTCAAGAAGCATAACAAGATCCTCAATTCCATACTCTTATGGAGAGAATCCTAGAACGTAACAAAGAAAAATATTTTCTTACATTAGCTAATCAAGGAGCTAAGTTGCCTCACACCTTTGACATAGAGGGGATTAAACAAAATCCTGAAAATCCTCCTAATGACTTTAGTGCTCTTAACCAACAGATAAAAGAATTACAAGGGAAAATAAAGGAAATGCAAGGAGGTACAACAAAGAAATATGTTTTGGAAGACATATCTCCTTATCCATTTGATAGGAGTCTTCAAATGATTCCATTTCCAAAACATTGCAAAATTCCTAAGTATGATAGGTATAATGGAAAAACTGATCCCATAGACCATGTTAGGGATTTCCGAAACATGAGTCTTGAATTCGCCTATGATGATACTTACTTGATGCGATTATTTCCACGAAGTCTAGGCATACAATCCATGGAGTGGCTTTCAAAAATTACTCCACCTATCAAAACTTTTGAGGAGTTGATAAATCAATTTATCTCACAATACTCCTACAATATTCAACATCAAATAACAATGCTTGATCTTTGTAAAGTGAAACAAAAAGTAGGAGAACCCTTTACTACATTTTTACAAAGATGGAGAAGGTTATTTGCACGATATTCTCGTCCTATTCCTGAAAAGGAAAAGATGGATATTTTTATCAATAGCCTTGATCCAGAATTAAGCTATAGGCTTAACCTTCATTGTCCTCATAACTTTGAAAAACAGATTGAAAATGCAATCACCATTGAAGGGGCCTTGGTTAAAAGGGGAGTGATAAAACTTGATAATCCAAGTACATCAAATCAAAACAACGATAAAACAAGGTTTTGGAATAGAAACAAAAATGTTGTTAATGATGGCATAGTGGATGCCAATAATTTACGAACAAGGCCATCCGTTTTCAATCTATCAAGTGTTCCAAGAAACAATTCACAAGGAAATACAATACAACAAGGAAACAACAATCAACAAGGACAAATTTCCAAGCAAGAGAACATAACCAATCAAAATCATGGTAATTTCAATAATAATCTTGGCAATGCCCAAATATCAAATCCGTCTAGACCTTCATTTTTTTCAAATCGACGGACTTTTACTGCTTTGGGTCAATCTCTTGAATCTGCTCTCAAGGAACTTCTTGATAATAAGGTTATCACTTTACCACCACAAAGAGATTATGAGCCACAAGTTAAACCACCATCATGGAATGACTCGTATTATTGCAATTATCATCGATGTAAAGGTCATAGAACAAACAATTGTCAAGCTTTGAAAAATCTAGTACAAGATTTAATTGACAATGGTACTATTACAATTGAGGGACATCATACCAACGATGATCATCAAGCATTCAAAGATCCTTTGCCAAACTACCAAAAGGGGGAAACATCGGATACCAAAGCCAAAAGCATACATAATGTTGAAGACAATATAATCCGCTATATTTACACAGATGATAATCGGATTAATGTTATCAAAATTAAAGGAAAACAAGAATATCAACAGGTTAATGTAACAACAAGAGGTCAAGCAAAGGTTGTTTTAAAAGGAAGTTCGTCTAAAACAACTATTTCTTCTCCAACTCAATATAATCTGGTTGATCAATTGAGAAAAACATCAGCTCAAATTTCTATTCTTGAACTTCTTAAAATATCCCCTATACACAAAAATATTTTAGAAGAAGTGCTTGTGAACACAACTGTTGATACTGATCTAGATGCAAACAGATTTCAAGCCATGGTAGGACATTTGTCTTCCCCCACTTGTCTTTCATTTTCCGATAAAGATGATGCTTCTATGACACATCCACATAATTCCTCGCTCTATCTTGAAGTCATGATCCATAAACATCGAATTAGACGTGTCTTAATAGATGGAGGAGCCGGTTTGAATATTTGTACCTTAAAATTGATAAATTCCTTAGGAATTTCAGAAAATGAAATTGATTCACGAAGGAAGATAACTATTAAGGCATATGATGATGAAGAAAGAGCTTCTAAGGGATTAATATTGCTACCTATCAGAGTGGGACCTGTTGTGAAGAATACTTTTTGTCAGGTTCTAGATCGAGATTTGTCTTATAACATACTTTTGGGTCGTCCGTGGATTCATGATATGCAGGCCGTACCATCAACATATCACCAATGTATCAAGTTTCCATATGATGGACAAGAAATAACCATACAAGCTGATTACAATAGTACCCAAACTTGTTCCAATCTTAGGGTGAGTCAAGATGTCTTTGTGCCACATAATAGAGAAGCTCTTGTTGTTTCTTCTTCTAATTTACAAGTCCAATTGCAAGAATTGACAAACAATCTTGATACTAAGCTGAAGTTTAAAGACAAAGGGGTAGGTGAATATTCACTATCTCTTTCTACTTTACCCCCTCCTCCAAGATCACATGGATTACCAACTTTATCAAATCAAAAGACTGCAACTGCTTCTACATCTCAAACTTCCGTGCCAATCACAAAGTTTGATGGAAAATTCATTAGAGCTAATACCACTGAAGAAGAAGCTGAAGATAGGGACATCCTAAATTGGCTATACAAAGATGAAGATGAATCTCTCTTGCACATTAAGTTACCTAAAGAACAATATGGTAAAGGGTACGCTATCATGCAAAAGATGGGTTATGAAGGAAATGGTGCTATAGGGAAACGAAGAGAAGGAATTGTGGAACCAATTCAGCCTATTTCAAAGCATTCAAGTGATAAAACAGGACTTGGATATGGTAAAGATAAAGAAGAACTTACTTCACAGCAGACATCATTAGTTCATAAAGGAGAATCCGTGTCAGATAAATCTCACGAATCAGTTTTCCAATTGCAAAATAGTTCAGATACTGATTCTAATGAATATGAATGGGACACCATTTATAATGATGAATTCTGGAGGGATAAACAAGTTGATACTATACATAAATATGCACCTGTTCTTATACAAGGAGAAGGTTCAAGGCCTCCACTCGATTATATTTTACAAAGCGATCATGACTCAAGTGAGGAAGAATCAGATTCTAACGAGATTGATAATCAACAGGAGAATACCATCACAGACTTTGTTTACCATGAGGATGACAACCACATCATGACTTTGACAATTCAAGACCTTACCCAACCTAATGATCCTATGCCTTTAGTTTATCCAGAACTTATAGATTGGGATATTGACGCACCTATCCATATTCCTACATTCAGTAATGATGAAGATGTTATAACTTTCCTTTGTTCCTCAAATGAAGAAAACAATTGTTTCATTCAAGAATCTTATACTCATGATTTTGACAAGGAGAGTGTCAAGTCTCTTAGCTGCAAAATAAATGAAATAAAAGGTGGATCTATTGATGAAAACCGAAAAAAGGCAGTGATAGATCAAAACAAAAGAAAAATAAAGAGCGAATCTGACAGTGAAAACCTTTTTGAGGCATTGAAGGATGAGAAATTTGACACTCTTCCCAAGTATTATCATGAAAGATCTTCTATTTTGATTGAACCAACGGAATCAATCAACATAAGTACACCAGAGCAGCCAAAAGTTGTGCAAATTGCAGCATCATTAACAGTTGAAGAAGTCCAGAAATTCATGCAATTCTTGAAGGATAATCAAATTAACTTTGCTTGGTCATATGTTGATATGCCAGGGTTAGATCCTAATTTGATAATGCATCATTTATCTATCAAACCTGGGATAAAACCTGTAAAGCAAAAGCTCAGAAAGATGCATCCACATGTTGCATTATTGGTCAAGGAAGAATTAAAGAAGCTTTTAGATGTTGGATTCATTCGAACTATTGACTATGCAGAATGGATTTCAAACATTGTACCTGTTTCAAAGCCAGATGGAAGGATCAGAGTTTGTACGGATTTCAGGGATTTAAATAAAGCATGCCCTAAAGATGATTTTCCTTTACCTAACATAGATTTGATTGTTGACTTAACTGCTGGACATGCAATGTATTCATTAATGGATGGATTCTCAGGATACAACCAGATAAAAATTGCACCAGAAGATCAAGATAAAACAGCGTTTACATGTCCTTGGGGTACTTATTGCTGGAATGTCATGCCATTCGGGTTAAAGAATGCTGGAGCTACTTATCAAAGAGCAATGACAACTATTTTTCATGATATGATGCATACATTCATGGAAGATTATGTTGACGATTTACTTGCTAAATCTCATACACGAGATGAACACCTAGAAATCTTGTCAAAAATCTTTGTCAGAATGGAAAAATTCAATGTTCGAATGAATCCAAAGAAATGTGTCTTCGGTGTTACATCTGGAAAACTCCTAGGGTACATTGTTTCAGAAAAGGGTATAGAAGTTGATCCAGAAAAGGTACAAGCTATAATAGACATGCCTCCACCACGAAATATCAGTCAATTAAGATCCTTGCAAGGAAGATTACAGTCCATCAGAAGGTTTATAGCTCAACTGGCAGACAAAAGCTTTCCATTCACACATTTATTGCATAAAAATGTTCCATTTAAATGGGATGACAAATGTGAAGCAAAGCGATTCAATCGCATCGTCATCTACACATCCACCCGCCTCTAATCTCGCCATTCCCGAGACCATTTGTTCTATATTTGAAAACGTGTTTATCTTTTAAGTGCATTCGCTAGCACAAGAAGACTCTCTTAATGTGGCATGAGCTATTATATATTATATCACAGAATTCCAATCAAGACATGAGTTGCAAAACTACACAGCTCACTGAAAAGCTTGTCTTTAGGTGTTTGCTTCTCAAAAAGTGGCTATACTATATGTTAACTCACGCTTAGGTTGGATAACAAAGATTGATCCATTGAAGTACCTATTAAGCAGAGCTACTTTAACAGGAAGACTTGCAAAATGGGTAATGATATTAAGTGAGTTTGATATTCACTATGTAGACCGAAAAGCGATTAAAGGACAGGTCATTGCAGATCAGTTAGCTGAAGCTCCTCTACAAGAAGATAATCCAATGCATATTGAGTTTCCTGATGCAGATGTCTTTTCAACAACAATTCAGAGACCATGGACATTATACTTTGATGGATCATATACACAATATGGCTCGGGGACAGGGATTCTTTTTGTTACACCTGAAAGACATACCATCTCAAGATCATATCGGTTGATGTTTCCTTGCACAAATAACATAGTAGAATATGAGGCATTACTCATAGGATTAAAGATAGCTTTGGAATGGCAGATTACAGAGCTAGAAGTTTATGGTGATTCACAACTTGTCATTAATCAAATTAATGATGACTATCAAACAAAAGATGATAAGTTGTTACCATACAAAAACATGGTGGATGATTATAAGAAATATTTTGTGTCAATCAAATTTTCACAAATATCAAGAATTGACAATAAAGCTGCAGATGCAATGGCTACCATTGCTTCTTTATTACAAATATCAGAAGATCAAACCAAGTATGAATTCTTGGTGGAATAATTGTTTTCTCCTGCATATGATAATCCTGAAACCCAAGTTATATGTCATTTGACTGGTTCAGATTCACCTTTATATAGCAAAACATATACCTATTTGAAAGATAACATCTTGCCTTCAGATTTATCCTGAAACCAAAAACGGAATTTTATTCGTCAATCATCCCGTTATACTTTAATTGCCAATATCCTTTATAGACGTGGTCTTGATGGTACACTCCTTAGATGTCTTGAACGTGACGAATCTGAAAAAGCCTTACAAGAGGTTCACGGTGGTATTTGTGGAACTCACTCAAGTGGTTTGACTTTAGCAAAGAAACTTGTCAGAATGGGATACTATTGGCCTACCATGGAGCAAGATTCTTTTACCTTTGTTAAGAAGTGTTCTAAATGCCAGATCCATGGGAATCTTATTCATGCACCTGCACAAGAATTGCAGCCTTTTATTTCAACATGGCCCTTTTCTCAGTGGGGATTAGATCTTGTTGGAAAAATACATCCTTCATCATCAAATGGTCATAAGTTTATCATCACAGCTACTGAGTATTTTACAAAATGGATTGAAGATGTTCCTCTAATAACAGTGACTGGTAAACAAATATCTTCATTTATCTTGAATTACATTATTTGTAGATATGGAATTCCTAATTCTATTGTTACTGATAATGGAAGACCTTTTAAGAATCAGGATGTTGATGAACTTTGTGAAAGATTTCATATCCAACACAGGTACTCCACACCTTATTATCCACAAGGTAATGGTCAAGCAGAAGCTTCTAACAAGACTATTTTAAAGATATTAAAGAAGACAGTAAATGATGCTGGACGTGATTGGCATGTTCAACTCAACCCAGCTTTGTGGGCATATAGAACTAGTATTCGCACACCAACAGGAGCTACACCATATGCTTTAGTCTATGGAGCAGAAGCAATCTTACCATTGGAAGTTGAAATACCTTCGCTTAGGGTTTCACTTAAGGGATTGATAAGTGATGAAGATTACCGAGTTTCTCGCCTTCAAGAACTCGAACTATTAGATGAAAGACGCCAACATGCAGCTGATCACTTGAAAGGTTATCAACAAGTCATATCTCGTAGTTATAATCACAGAGTTAAACCACGGGCATTTCAAGTGGGTGACTTAGTTTTGAAGGAAAATCCACGTAATCAGCAAGATAGAGAAAAGAAAGGCAAATTTGAACCTAATTGGCTTGGTCCATTTGTTATTATAGCAGCATATGGTTCTGGAGCATATCAATTATCCACATCAGAGGGGGACCTGTTTGAAGAGCCAACCAATAGTATTCACCTTAAGAAGTTTTATGTCTAAAAAGTCCTAAAAAAATCAAAAAAATCATAAAAAGTCCTGAAAAAATCAAAAAAATCAGAAAAATCTTGAAAAAGTGCAATAAAAACAAGTGGTGAAAACTTGGCAAACAAGCGCTACTTGTGATCGAAATGGGCTCCTCCATTTATTAGTTTATGTCTTATTTTCACTTTAGGCATCATTCATCCACGTCTATCATCTGTAAATATCTTTCATTATCCATACCATGTAGTGGGAATCTTTAGGTTTTATCATGGTTTGATAAAATTTGTACATATCTTTTATCTTTAGGTTGTGTTTACATTAAGGGTAAAACATGGAAACATACAAGAGAGGGGCAACGAGCTTTCCAAATATCTCAAGCAGGCAAATAACAGTTTGACAAAACACAACCTCGTCATATCAAATCAATCACAAACATATTCATGTCAATCGAAATCTAAACAAAATGATCCAAACAAACTATCGACATGCAGAATATCAATGATGGTAACCAAATTGGATGATCTTAATCTGAATAAATGTTTGAAATGCCTTAAACAGGATTTGAATGGTTGTTTGATTTTCTATCATATCTCTGGAGTAATTCGATGATGTTCTGAACTAGAAAAGCAAGGAAGGAGTATGATTTTTCTTTGTCTTCTGTTTGTGAGGAAACTCATTAGTACTATGCAAATTGGTCGCGAGACATGCTCTACTATGTATCATGGATGACATTTCAGAATTTGCATGGGAAAAGGGTTAACTCTTGTCTGTTTATGCAAGCAATACTCAGGTCATCTTGGTTCAATTATACCTAGATGCTTGTATTAACTTGCTATATCAAAAATCATGAAAGCAATACTCAGGTCATCACTGGTGCTAACATACCCTTTGATGTTTGTATTAACTTTCAACATTTCAAAGCTCTATGATGATACAAAAAGCATGTATAAGCTTTCCAAATGGCAATATTGTATGAATGTCCTGCATGGTTAGTATAGGTTGCATTCATGTTAGAATTTGCATCTTGCATTTATAGATTCTTAAAAGCTGGCAAAAAAATCAAAAATTTATATCTCCTCAAATATGACTGAGTATATTTTGACGTTCACAAAACATCATACATTCATTCATTTATCATAAACATCATACATTCATTCATCTATCATAAACATCATACATTCATTTATCTCATACCATCATGAAACCCTCATATGCATACACATCATATATCATGTAAAATCATCACTGCATTTCATATATCTCAAAATGAATGTCAAAATGTACAAGGATGTCAAACTACAAATGATATAATATCATCAAAAATGTGATCATCTCACGGTGTATACAAAATGTCTCAACAGAATATCATAAAAGAGATCATATATAATGCACTAGGCAGAGCTATCCTGTGATGGAGCTGGCCTAGGACCTGTATCACCTGCCCCTGATGGACCTGCTCCGCCTGACCCCGGTGGCCCTCTAGGAGGTAATGGCTGTGTCACACCCCTGCTGGTAGTACGAGAGCGACCATGAGCGCAGATCAAGATCGTGAGGTAGTTTTCCTTTCGCTGCCTGGATCGGTGATTATGATTCGTGCGATAAAACTTTGCTTCGAGTAGCTCCCTCAGAATTCCTTCATCATAATACTCGCAGTAAGTACCTTCGCCACTTCTCAGGGTTATTCATGGCGTAATGGCTCGCCATCCCCGGGCCGTTTAGCCAGTATTCTTCGTTTAATCAAGTTACCTCGGGACCAGACCAGAAATTGGCAGTACGCTCAGGATAGCCGAGCTCGTTCAGTTTCCAGCATCGCGGCTTCGCGAAAGAGGATATCCATCAAGCATCGGCAGATTCACTGACGGAGATGGGTCACGATGTTCTCATCTCAGGGTTCACCTTCGCCTCGTGACTCACTTCCTCTTCTAATACCTCTCGCCATCTTTGTCGCTCTCGCCAACTCTACTATCACTACTCATCATTCCCATTCGAAGCCATCATTCTTACCTTCCTCATCTCATCGCCTCCTCAATCGCTATCACCGGATTTCGGAAGTCTTCTGCCGACGCTTCGCCTACGACAAGAGTAACGGCATTATCAGATTAAACATGCGTGAGGGTGATGTTGAAACATACCGCATATATTTCGTGTTGCCTCTCGCATCTGCAATATCCACTGTGCAGTCTCACATTCGTAAAAATTCTTAAACCGGTGGAACTTCGCAATACTGTGCGATTGTTGAGATCCGTGGCTCCTACATCAGAGTAAGTTTTGCTCGCTGCCACAAGACAAATAGCTGGGAATTCACGTATACTGAAGTTCCCACTAAACCGTTTAATACACGCCCAAGAAGAAATTCTCAAGATTCATGTGGTCTGGGCTCAATGCAATCTGGAAGTGCATACAAAAGGCATCTCCCTCGCATCCTCTGGCCATGGCTCACAATCCAAATATGGCCTCCAACATACTGTGTCCAAACTATCTAACAGCCGCTGCCAATACACTAGTTTGCCCAGTCTAGGCTGAGCAATAATATGTGAATATCTCCATCTGTATGGTCGACCAGGTGGATGATCTCCTCGAGTCAATGGACGTAACACTGCAAAATGCTCCCATGCCCATATCTGTAATAATGAACATCCGACAGCAAAACTCCGGCCTCTACCATATACAATGTGATGTAGCTCGTCATATAAGTGGGCTAGCATACAGGTACCCCATGCATATCGTGTGCCCTGCATCACCATGCTCTCTAAGACACGACCCCATCCGATCGCGAACCCCTTCGACCTATGGTCGGGGCACAACACACCTCCAATGAATCCTGCAAGTACAGCCGGTAGTGGTGGATAGGCATCTGTAATCTCACCCCATGGGATGAAGTACCCAGCAATCTGATCATCTCTGAATATCCGTCTCAAAGCAAGAGTACCTCCAGCCTCTCGTCTGTCAAAAACAACAATCTCTCCCATCACTGGGATCCGTAGGATGCGATATACATCCTCGGGAGTCACTGTAATCTCACCGGTCGGTAAATGAAAGGTGTTGGTGTCGCTATGCCACCGCTCTGCAAGTGCTGTCAATAGAGCCCTATTGAGGCGAACCTCAGGCATATCAAGTAATGCAGTCAAACCACAAGCGTCAATCACATCTCTATCAGACTGTAATAAATGTGGAATCAATGACCATGTGCTCGGGAAAGCCTCTCGTATCTGCAGGACACCTAGTCTCTCCTGTTCACATACATCATCAAAACAACATCAATATCAAATCATCTTAACATATCAATCCAAAATGAATCAATCAAATTATTTGTTATACAAATAATATCAAAATCATGTTTGTTTTTAACAATCTTAGAAGCAAACAAATCAATCAAACTATTTGTTTTTCATCATCATGGAACGCAAATAATCAACATCAAGTTTCTTTCTAACAACTTTAGGAGAAAACTTATCTATCCTATTTGTTTTTAACAACTTTAAAAGCAAATTTATCAGCTACTATTTGTTCTCCAACAACTTGGGAAACAAATTTATCATGTGGAACAAAATGCGCTACAGAACTTAGTTGTATGCGCTACAAAATTCTTTATCAGCGCTAAGTAACTTTTTGCGCTACAGAATCAATTAATGGCGCTATGATTTTTATCAACAGCGCTATGGAATATTTTGCGCTACAATATTTGTTAAGAGCGCTGCAATA
The DNA here is from genome assembly GCA_007258455.2 of Sequoia sempervirens. Lineage (NCBI taxonomy): Eukaryota > Viridiplantae > Streptophyta > Pinopsida > Cupressales > Cupressaceae > Sequoia > Sequoia sempervirens. Next base: position 521,869,979 of record VDFB02281492.1, read on the forward strand.
CATCTTAGTTGCGCTACGATATCATATGCGCTATGAAAATCATCAAATGCGCTATGAAATCTATCACAGGCGCTACGACATTGTATGCGCTATGGAAAATTTCAAATGCGCTACGATACGCCTTAAGGGCGCTACAATATTAAACGCGCTACGAAAATTATTGCATGCGCTACGATACACTTTAAGAGCGCTAAAACTCAATGTTTTTAAATTAAAACATTAAAAACGTGCGCAAAATGAAATTTTCAACAGACAGGGATTTACGAGACACATACCGGAGGTCCGTAGTGCGCTGGCCGCTGATGACGTCGGATACGCTCGAAACGGTGCAGGTGAACTGGAAGTGCCATGATTATCCACTCAGAGCTCAATATTTGCAAATTTTACTAGGTTAAAATTGAAAATGACATGGAAAATGACATTTTTAACCTATATAATGGTAAAATTGGGGCATTTTTATCATATTTTCACATCCTAGGGGCAATTTCTTTATCAAATTTTCATTTCATATCTTATCAGGGCAATTTCTTCATATCATAAGTTTCGAACGACAAATCGATATCTTAAAAATCATCAAAATTCAAAAATTCAAATATCGATTCATCGTTCGCGGGGGCATACACATACATCTATCAATATTTCAAATCAATATTTGGGGCAAAATTTCAAAATTCTTTGAAGTAATGCGTAAAACACATCACTTCAAAGAGGGGCAAAATGTATACACTTAAAAATGGTCATATCACATTGTCTGGTAATTAATTAAATATTTTTAATATTTAATTAAAATCTTTTGATTCTATCTACGTATAAATAAATTTAAATAATTTATTTATATTGTTCATGATTTCATTTCGATTAGATATTTAATCACCTTTTCATATTCATTTCTTAATTAATTAAATAAATGTTATAATTTATTTTTATTAATTATCCTATAATCTTAGTTTGAAATATTTTATTCAAATAAAGATTAAAATATTAAATTCTTCTAAATATCATTTATAATTAAATATTCCAAAATATTTGATTATTTCCTCTAATCCAATATTCATTTTTAAATCATTTCAAAATTCCTCCAATTCAATAATCTATTCATAATTAAATATTTCCAAAAATATTTAATTAAATTCTTCTAAATATTTCAAAAATCTTCTAAAGTCACATCATGATTAAATATTACCAAAATATTTAATTAATTCTTCTATAGTTTTCAAAAATCAAATATCAAATATCAAAAAGCAATAAATTAAATTAAATAAATTTTATTTATTTAATTTGGGATTTATCTTCAACTCCCGGGAAACAAACTGCCAAAACAGAAAATTAAATTTCTCTGTTTCTGTGCAGGCTTGTTCCCGTGGGTTGAAGACAAGCTTCCATTCTTCTCTCCAACCTCTCAACCTCCCCCATTTTCTTCTCAACCTCTCAATCTCTCACCATTCAAACATACCAGATAATTCATAGCCATAGATTCTTGCCAGCCGGGATGAAGCCTGCAAAAAATCTATAAATACAGCTGCCGGGAGCTCCAAATCATATAGAATTTAGAAGCAAGTAAACTATAGACAAATAATATTAGCATTCATAGCAATAGCATTATCACAGCAATAGCATAGCAATCATAGCAATAGAATCATGATTCATCTCACCCCCTGTACATAATCTACAGCCCCTGTGCATAATTACAGCCCCTGTCCATCTTCACCAGCATATAGAATAGTTTTTCTTTGCATACTCGTTCTGCAGTAGTCATTTGGAGAAGCTCACACAATCTGAGAGCCAGAAAGCTTCAAACCAATCTCTGGAGATAGAGAAAGACGGAACGTTCTTGAAGAATTTTTATTTTATAGCCAAGTTTATTTCAAATTTCTTCAATTTAAAGTTCTGTTAATAGTGTTTTGTTTTAATTAGATTAACAATAGAATACACGACACAACAACCATTCACTAAAATTTTACTTCAAAACTTAAAATAGATCATTCACTCATCATCAAAACACATATCAAATAGATATAATAGAAATGCCATTCATAGATAACTCAATGAGATAATCTTGAATCCAGTTTCTCTATTGAATCCCAACAAATAGAAAACATTTAGGCACAACAAAATCACTTACATATGGATTGATTATGATTCATTAACTTTATCCAAAAGGTCCAAAAACTTAACAACATATAACATGTATAAAACTATAAAGTATAACCAAGTTCAACTGAACTTTCCAAAGTATCTTGCTAACAACTATGAAATTCTAAGACTATGATTCCTATTGTTATCATCAGGTGGATAATCTTCCTTCAATGAGCTAACCTTTATAAAATAGAGCCAAGAAGTACATAGAGACATATCATGCACAAGTTCCTCTCAATCAACAACTTAGATCCACAAATCAAGGAACCAAAACTAAATGAAGGACTGGACTATTGATCTTAAGTTCCAATACTGATTGCTCTATTGCACAAAATTCTAACATCCAAGGAAGAAGATGGAACTAATGGATTGAATTAGAGTCAAGTTCATATCAAAACCCTGCAAAAGAGGAGAGAAGAAGATGTTGAGTCAAGTGAAGAGAGTGTTCAACTATCAGCTCAATTTTGTGTTGCATGCTCAAGGATGTACTCATCATAATTAGAGAACATTTGTTGAAGGGTATCTGAATTAGTCCCATCTAGCCAATCATCCTCCAATTTAATCCTTTCTAACTCTGTTGAAACCAATCCCTACACCTCCTTTAACTTGATCACTTCCCTTCTAGTAGCCTTTACTTCTTCTCTAATGTCCATAAACCTATCTAATAACAAATCTTTTCCATCATACCCCTTTTGCATTACATCTTCAAACCTTCTGGTCCATTTTTCTTTCATCTTGTCCAAATAAATACCCTCCTTGACCGAGGTATCTAGATTCACTAAAATAGCCACTATTGCCTCCAATTCATCAATCTACTAGTTCAAGTCTTTAGTCACCTCTTGAACCTCATTCTTATGCTCATGAATAGACTTGGATTTGTATCCTATTATCCTCATAGTTTTCTGAATAAAATCTACATTATCATCTTCAAGAATTGATTGCTCAAGTAGAGTTGACTTAGGCACTTTGCTAATGTCCTTAAGCTTTTTAATATATTCTTTATACTCTTCATCTTGCTTGTCTAAATCTTCAGCACACTTGTTCAAACTTCCTACCAACTCAAGTGTTGTTTCATGAATCTTAAAACTATCAGTTAGCACTTCATCAACCTCCTGATTGAGCCTATCAATCCATCTTTCCAACATACCCACCTTACTCTTCATCTGCACCAAGTCATCAACTTCCTTCTTTGTCAGTAAGATTGGGGATTCGTGAGCAGCAGTTTGTTGAGAAATTGGAGTTGAGACGTCTTTTAAAAACGTATGCAATTGATCCAATTGAACCTTAAGCTCATCTTTCTTTTGCTTATCTTTGATCATCCTGGACTTGGTAGAGGAAGCTATAATATCAATTAAATTCATTTGCTGGTTCCTTGTAGTTCTTCCCAAATTCACCATACCCAACTAATAATTAGTCATTTGCATATCATCCTGGTTATTGTCCACCATTGGCATTGCACATTCAAGAATAATTTCTCTTGCATCTGTAAGCTTGGTGGAGTGAAGAACCCTGGCCTTCTTTTTGGGTCTCTCCTCAATTTCCTTGATCATTTCATCCCAATTGAGAGGCTGAGGTTGAATTATCTATTTCTTTTCCAAGTCAAGCTTCAACCATGTAGGAGCAGTAGGATTAGTAGCTATTTGTGTTGAAGAAGAAGCAACAGTGGTAGAAGATAAAGGTTGCAATATTGTGTTCTCAAGTTGAGAGTCAACCTCTTGCACATTTTTCTGCTCTTTAAGTGCCTTTTCTTGTGAAATTTTCTTAGCCTCTTCCTTATCCTTTTTTTCTTGCAGCCTTTTGGCTTCAAACTCCTTCTTTAGATGTTCCTCTTCCAACTTTTTTTCCTCTAGCATATGTTCCCTTTATCTTTTCAACTCCTCAACATAGTCCCATGCTTCTTTGAACTTCTTCTCATGTAGAGCAAGTTCTGTAGCCTCCTTCTCCCTCACTAGGCATTCTTGATCTTCTTTTCTTCGGTGGGCCTCTTCTACAACTCGATCCATTAGGGTTTTTCTTGAGCAGTTTCTTCCTAAAGTCATAATTTTTAAAGCTAATTTGTCCTTTTTCTTATTTTGATTTCATTCCTTTATTCGTTACAGATTCAATTCATCCACTTTGCCTTGAGTTTGAAGTTCGTGGTTTCATTACATCAAAATTGTGTTTTACTATTATTTTATTTTGCGGGCTTGAAGCCTCCAGACTTTTCCTTTAATTTCAAACAAATTTTCTCCATTCGTCTCCTTCTTGTCACCACTGCTCAGTCCCTTAATCATCTTCATCGCACCGCGCGATTTTCACCATGCTTTTTTCGATGGTAGCTCTCAAAGAGTTAGTGTTATTACTATGAATCTTATTTCAGTCTCTCTTCCTTCAATAACCTTATTGAGATCCTCCCATGTTATCCCTCACACGGTTGCTCAAGGACATGGCTGAGTGGATGCCCTGCTACACAGATGCTGAGGCAACCAACTTCTATTCACACTTCATCTTCATGTGTTCAAAGAACCCTGCAGGACCCTCACTTCCAAAGACAGGAGGAAGAACCTAGGGCCCCACTGCTTTCATTCTTCTCTTTGTATTATTGTACCCTTGAGTGGTACCTACAAATTTATTTTCTTTGAAGTCTGAGCCTCTAGCTCCTTAATTCTCATGACCACCCACTGAATGCTTCTATCCAAAATTGGTGTTGCAATCTGCTTTGCATTGATGGATTCTTCCACATTTCAGTCCACTGGATCGAGATATTTGGTGCCTATATTCTCTGCCTCGTATTGGGGATCCAAAGTTACCCCATCATCTCATAATGTCTTTGGGATGTCCTCCTTAATCCCATACTCAACCATGAGTGGGATAGGCAATCTTTCATAGTTTCTCCTTCAAAGATCATATTCATCTTGTAAATCTATCCAAAAGTCCTCTACTAAACTAAAATATTTGTCAAAAACACTGGGGAGTAAAGCCTGCATCTTGTGTCTAGGATCAAAATTCTTTCTAGAAGTGTTTAAACCCAATTTTAGATGAATCAACTCTTCACAAACTACCTTAGCTGCTACGATATGTGGACAGCTATACTCACTCAACTTCATGGGGAACTTGTGACAACCAGTCTTGTGCTTGGTAGCAAATTTGAAGTTGACCCTCAAAGCTTGATAGATAAATTCCATCAGGAAAATCCTGTTGTTGCAACACCTAGGTAGTAGATGGGGATGACCATCAAAACCAACCATCCTGAAGTAGGTAAATATGGGGTATTGGATATACCAATTTCCCCACTCATTGATGAAGGCCATGGCCTCCCTGCTTAGTCTGTAACTAGCATACCCTGTTAGCCGGTTAATGATGATATAAATAAATGCATATTTAACCCTCCTATAATGTGACTCTGAGGTCTTCAAGGTAATCTAATCATAGTGATTCCATATATTATTTTGTCCTTGAGCCTCTCCCAATACACCAACTACATTAAGTCCTAGAAAGATCCCTCTTCTGGTAGCTACATAGACTACATAAGAGGTCATGAAGAAATACTTAGTTTCTCTCACTCTAAGCATCTGATTATGTATGCAATCTAAGATAATCATGGGCCAATCAAACTATTGTCTACCATCAAGGATAGTTTGGATGAATGGGAACATCCATTCTTTAAATTGGGAGGCATCCCTCTTCCCAAACACCCTATAGAGCATCATTATTATATCAGAAATCTCCTTATAGAAGTCTGCCCTCTTAGGTTGATTAGGAAGCTTTGCCAAAGAATTTTTCTCAACTCTCATCCAGCTCTTATTCATATGAATTCTATTAGCTTCCTTCTTGTCATTATATAGTTTTAGTGCCTCCACCTCATTGACTTATTTGGGATTTTGTGGAGGAGGTGCATTGAACAAAAATCTAATCATTTGGGGTGTTAATTCAATGATAACATTCCCCTACAAATCCACACACTACCTTGTGGCAGGATTGTAGGCTCCGGCTGCAGTCATTATTAATTCAGGACATTAGACTGATAGTGGGAAGATAGCAACATGTGCAAGTCCAGATTGGACCATCCTTTGTGTCCTTCATGTTACCTCTTCCCCAAATGTCTCCAAGAGCAGCTCATTATAATTGTATGTACCTAAATTGGTGTCGATGATGTCTTCCCAATCAGAATCAACTTTGCTAGTAGTAAGAGTGGCCTCCCTATGTTTGTACCTCAAAGTGTAAGGGATTTGTTCCACTTTTATCTTCTTTGGCTTACCCTCTGCCTTGAAGTTTTTGCAGGTTGGTTCCTTTGAGAAGCCTCTTCTGATCCTCCAAACATCTTTCAATTTTTTCAATAAACTCCTGTATTAGATGAACCATAGACATAAAAGTTAATATATCAATCAACATCTATCTCTACCTCCTTGGAACAATGTTTATACTTATCCTAACTTCCAACTTCATCAAAGGTAGAACCACAGAAGAATAAGAAACAAAGAAACATTTCAGTATAAAGCGGGACTGGGACTGAAATTGGAATAGAAACCGAACCCTAAATAATTGCTCCACCATAACCGGAATCAGGATCATCTTGGGAATGAACCCAATCAAACATTAATGGAACAAAAATAATTGCGAGTCTACTTCCACTAGTTTTAATATGAAACAAAATACCTTATTGAAGACGTGTTCACATGAATCTAAGGACTTGGGTCACATGGGCCTATCAGGAAAAAAAAAAAAGGGGCTTAACGCTACCCCTCAACCGTACAAAGGCCAATTTTAACCCTAGGGAAAAACATTTTGTAAAGGTAGTCGAGCAAACCCTAGTTTGCATGACATGTTGAATCAGAAAATTAGGGCATCACAAACCCAATGCGTAAATCAGAGTTGACACAAAATTGAAACTAGAAGGGTTTCCAAAAGGATTCTAAAACATTCAAATACAAAAAACCCCAATAAATGAAACCCTAGTTAAAAACTAGGGCAGGACAAAACGTACCTACCACAAAAGTGACAACAAACATAAAACAACAAACTGAAAGCAAACAAAACTGAACAGGAAAATAGAAAAAGACAAAAAAAGAAACCAAAAGAAACAAGCAATGAGTGAAGAATTCACAGAAGAAGATTCTATGAACATGCTAAAACACGATAAGCAAGATCAATGAGAAAGCGACGACACAACAACACGAAATGGGAAAAGAAGGCATAAAGAACCCTACCTTAAAATGCTCACAAGGAAAGACTGAAATTTGATAAAGATTCACTCCACGACATGCTTCTGCAATCAAATCACTCCTCTTGAAGTTCTTTTAGCTCTGGTTTGCTTAAATGCTTTGGATAACAAAGATAATGAGCCAGTTAAACATAATTAGGATTTTAAAATCACTTCGCGTGTGTGAGGAGGCTACAATTAATGTCATTAATATGATAGGTCAGAGGTGGAGCAAACAATGCAAACAAACAGTTAACTCCTGTGAACATCAAAAGCAAGGCAGATGCAAACTCGGGTCTGAGATAGCATAAAGAACTTTTAGCAAGTCCCTTACCTAACTTTGAACCCGGCTTCGGTCCCGCGATAAAGACAAACAACAAAGAAAGGAAACGGGGGTAGAATTAGGATCAAAACTAGAACTGGAACTTTTACAAAGTTCAAAGTTCGGTTCCGATTCCAGTTTCGATCCCAACCAAGGAACAAGAAACAAAACAAGGACAACAAACACAACGGGAAGTGGGACTGGAACAAAAAATGAACCGGCCCGCACACCAACGGGAACAACAACACAAAGCAAATGAGCGGAGTCGGGATCAGAGTGGGAAAAAAATCTGGAAATTTTAGAAAGTTCCAAGTTCCGGTTCCAATTTTGGTTCCGCTTCTGCTCGGGCAAAACAAAATGCAAGGAAAACAACAAACAACTCAAGGGAGAAACAGAGTCGAGAGTGCAAGACACACCGACAAATAGAGAAAAGAACAAAGAAGGGAGGCAGACGTAGAACTGGAATGAATCCTGGACTTGGAACCAAAAAAAAATTTTAAGTCCAGTTTCCATCCCGATTCTAGTTTCGAAAGACAAAAAGAAACAAGGACTTAGGAGCAAAATGAACAACTCCTAAGACCCAAACACAACCAAAGGACAAAAATGAAACACAAGGGGAACCCATTTTGTTCCAAAAATAATAATGGGGTGGCTATGCAAGGCATAACAAATGACACCTCGATTGGGAAAATGGTTTACCCATTTTCAAGATAATGAAGAATTCAGTCACCCAGAACCTCTAGTTTATGAAACATGCTAACTTAAGTAGGATTAGATATATTGAGTAAGGTTGAGCTAGAATCTCATATGTATATCAACATGAACTACTTTGAATTTGAGTGTGTGCATATATGGTGCATCTTTCTTCATAAAAAATTTCTCCACCCCTGAATAATTATACCTAATATCTAAGCTACGTAGGTTGAGTCCTTCAACTGTTGTGCAACAAAATCCTAGGCATTGTTGCGCTGCCAGTTAGGCGTTCATAGCCCTGATGGAGATACCTCTAGTTCTCTCAAAGCATTGCTCTACTACTAGACAGGCATCCATAGCCCCGATAGAGATACTTGAATCACCCATTTAATATTGAGTTTTCTTTCTTTCAATGGTTTTCTTTTCTCTTTTCTTTTTCAAGCTTCATTTATGGGAATTCTTTATTGACTTTGCTCAATACTCAGATATCAATAATCTGCAATGTGGGTTGAGAACTACAGTGGACCTTATGACAGTTTTTGGAATCAGATTTTTCACTTGAATTAGAGATACAATCACCCTGAGATGAATAGGCACTTTACACAGGCAAATGTTTTATCTATTTTGTGACAGACATCAATCATAGTTCATAAGATTATCTACAATGTACCTTATTCTTTATAACCTTTCAAACCAATGTTATAATGACCATAAGACATAAGTTTAGAACGAAATATTTCAACAGATATACCTGAAAATACCTAAATCAATTTCCCTCCTAGTGCCTGCAGCATACTTTGAATAACAACCCCTTCATTTCAAAATGGAAAGAAATGAAGGCCCCCAAAGAACAAGACAACACACCAAAAAGAAACAAAAGAAAAAGAACAAACAAACAAGCAAAAGAAGTAATTACATATATTACAACCGAATCAAAAAATCAGACCCTCATGGACCAAAGTAATGTTTGAGAAACTAACCATTGACAGGCAATGGTACAGGTTCTCCTATTAGGGTGGTCAACCGAAAAGCGTTCTCGCCCAAGATCTCAGCTATTTGGTACAGACCCAACCAGAGTTTATCAAACTTCTAGTGGTCCCCCTTTTTCTCTTTAGCCTTATCCCACAGCAACACAAGATTTGATATCCTAAAAGCTTTTATTTTAGCTCTCTTGTCAAACTAGTGTTTGACAACAGCCTGATGTTTGAAGAACTATTGTAAAGCAGCATCTCTCTGTTCTTCCATGTTTAAAAGATTGGTTAGCCTTACCTCAATTGGATCATCCTTTGAATAAAATTCCTACATAAACCTGAGGACAAGTATCTACAGATGTATGGGGAAGACTAGCTCTTGGCCATAGACTAACTTAAAAGGGGAATTTCCTAGAGCAACATTAATATGGGTTCGATTTTCCCATAAGGAAAATCTTAGCTGGGTATTCCAGTCTCTAGGATTGTTCACTAGCAATTTCTTTATTACTTCCAATAGGTTCTTATTGGTAGACTTTGCTACACCATTTCCCTGAGGGTAGTAATTTGACGAGTACTTTAGAATGATTTTATGTTCATAGGCCCATTGTATGAACTCAACAGATGAGAAAGCAGGGCCATTGCCACATACCAGGGCGAAGGGTACTCTAAACCTGGTTATGATGCTTTCATTAAGAAACCTGATAACCACCTTTGTGGTGTTGTTTTTGCATGGTTGAGCCTCGATCCAATGTGTGTAATAGTCAGTACCTGTTAGGATTAACTTATGAACTACAGAAGAGTTTGGATTAATTGCCCCTACAAAATCTAGTGCTAGTTGGATGAATGGTCTTACCTCATAAACTAGTTGTAAAGGCATTGTAGAATTACGCTCCTTGGGTGTAGAGGTATGGCATGTGTGACATGTTCTGACATGTTGATGTGCATCCCTGAACACATGGGGCCAATAATAAACTAACCTAAGAATTTGATGAGCCAATAAATCTGCAGATCCATGCCATGTGTCGTGTCTACCATGAAATTCAACAATAGCATGCCTGGCTTCTTGTTGATCCAAACAACACAAGTAAACTCCCTCATAATTTCTTGTGTATAGGGATCCTCCTTTGAGCATGTAATGGGAACTCTTCATCCTCAGTTCTCTCCTTTGAGTAGCATTCATTCCCTCTAGGCATTCTTTATTGAGAAGGAAGAAGATCAAATCTGTGTACCACAGATCCTTGGTGAATGACTGCACTGTATATTGTTGGCAAGTAATACTCTTGTCAACATCTGTCATAGCCTTTCATAAGCCCTATCCTTGGATGAGCTTCATTGGATGGATTTCTAAATCATACTCTTGCAAGATATTCATCCATTTTCCTCTTCTTTCTCCTAACTCACTCTGCATAAGGAGAGATTTAATATCCAGATCAGGAACTATGGCCACAACTTGGCTCCTAAGAATGTAGTGCCTGATTTTTTTTACTGCTCGCACCAATGCAAAGACCTGCTTCTCAAGGGGTGGATACCTAACTTCTGCATTTTTGAAAGGGATCTCATGAAAGCAATTGGCCTTTCCTCTCCCTCTCCTCTTCATTGTGTTAGAATAGCTACACATGAATGGTTAGATGCAAAGGAATAGATATAGAAGGGCTTTAGATAATCTAGGCTAGTCAAGACTGGTGCCTTAGATATTAATTGTTTAATTTGTGAGAAAGCAGATTTAGCCTCATTGCTTCATTCTATTTTTGCATCTTTCCTCATCATCTCATTAAGTGGTTTGACAATTTTTGCAAACCTTGTTATAAATTTATCTCACAAAATTGATCCTTTTGAAGAAGGATCTCATCTCCTTTTTACTTCTGGGCATTGTTAGTTTCAAGACGGCTTCAACTCTATTAGGGTCTATGGATATCCCTTTCTCCGATATCACATGGCCTAAAATTTTCCCTTTAGAAACTCCAAACACACATTTCTTGGGATTTAGGGACACACTATAGCTTATACATCTCTTAAGGACTTTGGCTAAATCAGCAACATGGTACTTCATGTTCTTACAGAAGATAGTTAAGTCATCTACATAGATAATGATACACTTACATATCAAATCCTTGAATGCGATGTCCATTGCACGTTGGAAGGTAGCTCCAACATTTATTAGTCCAAACGACATTTTGCGATAGGAAAATGTCCCCCACTTAGTAGTGTAGGTAGTCTTCATTCTATCCTCATGGCTGATAAGCACTTGATTGTACCCAAAATAGCCATCCAAGAATGACATCATATGAGATCCATTGACAGTTTGTAATACCTCATCAACAGAAGGAAGTGGATAGTTATCCTTCTCTGAGGCTTTGTTTAGGTTCCTGAAGTCAACACATAGTCTGATCTCCTCACTTTTCTTGCATACTAGAGCTGAATTGGCAACCCAAGTGGAGTGTCGTACTGGGAAGATGATTCTTGCTAACAAAAGATTTTGCACTTCCTTTTAAATTAATGGCTCGATCAAAGCATTCACTGGGAATTATTTTTGATGGAAGGGCTTTGCTTCTAGCTTCAAAGGTATTGTATGCGTAATCACAGAGGTGTCAAAAGTCTTTAAATCTTCATAACTCTAGGTAATTGCTGCAATGTCTTCTTTTAACACCTTAACTATTTCATCTCTTATCTCCTCAGGGTAGGCTTTTCCTATATAAACATTTCTTTCAGGACCTGAATCAACCAGATTAATAGATTCATACTTCCCTCCATCACTTTTTTTTGGCACTCTCTCACGAGCCCTAGGATCAAAGTCAAATATTCTTTCCAAAGCTACCATCCCCTTGGGAATGCTATTGCTTTTCAAATTCATTATCCCTTCAGTGTCACAACTCTCAGGGTCCCAATCCCCATGATCTCTTTATGATTCATCTATTATATGTCCTTCAAAGGCATCATAACTTGCCAAGAAGGTGAGTATGTGTTGGTCAGTATCGAAGACTTGAAAATTCTGGACATTATCTAGGACTGTTGGGATTGAGACCAGTTCGATTGAAAATCTTTTCAACTTGGAGTCTTGTATAGGCTCCGGAGTGCTAGCAGTGACTATAAGGGCATTTGCAATCTGATTATGTTCCCTAGGAATCGAAGTGATTCCAAAAGCATCAAAATCCTCAATCAGATTCCAAACTCTATTTTTGTAAGCAACCAATCTTTTGTTATGACAAGTATATTGGTTGCGAACTTGCTTGACAATTACTTCAGAATCCCCCATAACCATGAGAGATGTGACCTTCTTCTGATGAGAGAACATCAGACCTCAAGCAAGTGCTTCATACTTTTCCATGTTGTTTGTGCAACCAAACTGTAACCTGTAAGAAGCAAAGTAAGTCTTCCCCTTTGGGTTGGTTAATTCAATCCCTGCCCCACTTCCTGATTTGGACTTGGAGCCATCAAATTTAAGACTCCATAATTGATCTGGAGCTGGGATTTCTTTCTTCTTTGGGTTTATAGTTTTTTTCTTGCTAGAAGTATGTGGTGACTCAGACTGGTGTTGGTCATCAAAATTTAAAGGTAATGGCAGACTATGTTTGTGAGAAGATTCACCTATATTCAAAACCTATTCAGGAATTATTTCCTGAACCTCTTCTTGGATCAGATCATGATTTAATACATTTTTCACCAATTCCTTGGCCATTGGAAGGGTATTTGGGGTTGGTGTAACAAGCGAAGGATGAGATTCCTCAGTCTCTCTTTGTATTTCAAAGCATAAAACCTCAGTCTGCTCAAGTTGGGAAGAATCTTCCTTTTGAGCAAGACTAGTTCTCGTAAGGATGGTTGCATCTTTTGCTTCAAATGAAAACTTATTAGTGAGTGCTTGGGGTTGAAATTCACAAGTTTCCTCAACTTGGGAGACATGATTTAAGATATCTACACATGGTTGACAAGTTAACTCAGAATGATTCTGATAATGGACCCTACACAAATTGGGAAGCAACAAACTCCACATATCAACCTCTTCTCCCAGTACCTGCCTATCCTGTTGCAATTTTTTATTAGGACTTGATGGTTGACTGTAATCATTGGGTCATTCTATTCTGGAAGCAGTGGGTCATCATAATGGAGTATAGAGAAAGTCATGATGTCCTCCTACTTATAAACTCCTATCTTGGTTTCGAAATAGGCCACTTCGTTGGGAGTATCATATTCAGTAATCATATGCTTAAGCCTAGGCTCGCTCTCAATTCTGATCTATGTTGCAATTCCCTTCCAGGGGAGCCACATGTGTGAGAAGTCCAAGGACAAATATCCCCCAATACTCTTCATTAGATCTATGCTTAAAAGCATACCATAGGTTTCTGGGATATCAACAACTTGGATATCCATATAATTTTGGATCCTTGGATCAGATCCAATCTATACATGAATATTCTTAAGTTCTCCTACCACAGGATTCTATTTTATCCAATTGGATAACCTTTTTATTTGTCTGGAGTGGACTCAGACCTAACTTCCTACAAATTGAAAATGGCATGATGTTTCTCGATGCTCCAAAATCTAGCAAACAGTTGTGTAGATACTTTCCAAAAATTCTTAAACTCAAAAGGAAAGGTGGAGTACCGGTCTTACCTTTATAGAGGGTTGCATTCATCTCATTTGTTGGAGTCACCTTACCTTTCCCTTTTGACCAATCTGCTTCCTCCAAGGCTCTTAACACAATTTCACGTTGAGTCGGGCACCACTTCATAATATTGAAGAAAGACAATGAAGTCTTTTGCTTCTACATCTTTGCAATGAAATCAAACTTTGAATCATTCTTTACCTGATACTTAGGAAAAGAAGGTGGGTTATCTTTATTCTGAGAGTTTGATGGACCCTTTGGTGGTGGCAGGTTATTATTCACATTTTGATTACGTGGGACCATGTTATTAGGAGGGGCAGGCGTGGTGAATGGCCCTTTGTTCTAATTTATGAGGAAATGGCCTCCCTTGGTTTGGAAGGCTTGGGCATCATATACATCTTCCACTATTTCATTCTCTTCCTAGTTGGGGAATGGAAGTTCTTCCTCAAAGATGTCGTAGGCCATGGAAGTATCCATTGATCCACTAGATTTATTGGATACACCTTGAAATGGAGCATCAACTTGTGTAATTTTGACTACCTTCTCCATTTCTAGGCAATTAACCTTAGAATGAGCTACAATATCATGCAACCTACACCAATTTTTCATGAAGTTGAGATTTGCCACATTTGCAGTGTGTGGCTTTTCATCACCCACTTGATAATTGTGGGAAAATCCCCAATTATTAGGTCCAGTATTCTATGGCCTATTGTTATTAGACCAAGTATGCCTTGTATAACCACCCCACTTTGATCCTCGATCAAACCGGGTCCCCTCTTTAATTTCCCATTTGCCTTTTGTTATTTGCTTTGTTTTTGCCCTTCTCGCTTCTCCATTCTTCATCTTTTGTTCGACCGATCTAATTTTGTCTCCGCCTTTAGTCAATTTGGGTTTTCTCCTCGAAATCGTGGTTTTCCACCCAACTGGATTTTCTCAGATCTCACCAAGCCTGCTCAAAGACTTGTCGTGATTTTATTCATCGAACTGCTGTGGACCGTATTTTCCCGAATCCCCGAGGCCTCCCGAGGAATGTCTCCTCTTCATGGATTTCTCGGCCTTCCTGATCTCACTCAAGCTCCAAATTGAGAGTTGTAGTTCAGTGATTTTTGGTCTCGAAACTGTGGACCTAATTTTCATCAATTTTTCTCCCAGATTTTCCCAAAACTGTTCCCCGCTTTGTTCCGGTTTTCCTAAACGTCTCTTCTTCACGGAAATCGCGGTCCTTGTTTTGATTTCCCATCCGTGGAATGTGAAGAAGTATGGAGTAGTAAGGCTAGTTAATAAATGATGATGCATTTTATGAATAATTGATGCTATTTTGAGATCTCACATGTTGTTCCTTGATTGATAATGATCGGATTAAGTTTCTAATGGGTGTTTTCATGTTTATTCCGCTGGAATCTGCCTGACTCAGAATTCTCTTAAGTTCCTCCCCGGCTTGGATTCCTCAGGTCGACCTAAAACCCGAACTGCTTGTATGATCATTTTGTTTGAAGATTTAATGGCACCTTACTAACATAGGTTTCTTTTCAATGACGATTTTTATTAATTAACTTATGTCTGTATGATCTTTATTGTGGTTTTCTTTGTTGAATGCAGGATTAAATCACATACAGGATGATAGTTGTTAAGGGAGCTCAGTTGGGGTGCATTCTTCAATACAGTTGGTCATAAAAATTAGCTAAGGCAAAGGTCAGCAAGACTTTCCTAACCTCTTGCCGACTGGTGGCTTGGCTCTGTCTGCTAAGGATCCAAAGGGGGTGTTAGAACTGCACAATTTTGATGATATTACATATTGTCCATACTCGCAAAGTTTCCAAAAAAGTCCCACCATGAGCATATTTTCCCCATATCTGGCCCTGTTGCACTATAGATTCCATCAAGTCTGAATACTCCACATTACAGGTCATATCGCCATGAGATCATCAAAGTCTTCCCCACTTATCATGCATTTTGCTAAGTATGCATCTTTGTTGCCTGTCGGCAAGACCTCAGGGGTGTTACCGCGACTGGAGTTCACATGCAGTTGCCAATCGACAACACATCATTCAGAGTCAATATGACTAAGAGTTTCATGTCTGGGTAGGTTGGTCTTTGGGGACCGCCTTGGAGAAATATTCAAGCCCCACCAACCACCAACAAAGCAAACACACTCTAAAGCAGGACTCCAACCGACGGCACCGCCTCACCGAGTGCCTCGGGTCACGACATAGCTAGGATTCTATCGCGATGTCTTCGGGGAGAGAATCAAAGTGTCTTGACAACAAGGAGGGGTCCCATCAAAGGTCTAAGGTCAGCAATAATTTTTCCTTCGGTAGGAGATCTTGTCGATTGGCATGGGTCTCACCGAAGGGAGTTGCATTCGACGAAGGATAAAACCTTCAGCATAATGTCTGGCCGAAGAGTTGGGGTCATAGCGACAAAAATGACATCGACAAAATGGAGTGGCTTCGGCCAAAGGTCCCACCGATGTGAGATTGTCTCAGCGAAAGGACAGAACGAGCTCACTGAAAGATCTAAAGTTCGGCAAGATGTCTCATCGACTAAACAAACTCTCGCCGAACTCAAATGAACACTTGGCGAAGGACAAGACTCGTGCGGTCTTACCGGTCCGGTTGTCATAATAAACAAACTAAGATCGAGACCTTAAGAATAAAGGGCACTTGGCGAAATGTTTGGACAACTCCAAGGTGTCTTAGCGAAAGAAATGGAGGTCGGCAGAAGGTTGTGGCTTTGGTGAAATGTTTTGCCAAAAGAAAGAGAGTGACATCGAAAGGAAATGGACTCAGTAAGAAGAAAGAAGTTCGGGAAAGGTCTCCTTAAAACATTGGGGCCCCCGACATCGAGATGAGCTCTCAAGGAGTCCGGCATCATTTAGACTCTCACGACAAAATGAACCTCGAGGAGAAAAGAGGACATCGCGAGGTCACAATGACAAGTGATGTCTCACATTACGGAGAGGTTCAATGGAAGTTGTTTCCAGATTCACAAGATGTCTTAGCCGGAAATCGAAGGAGTCTTACGATGGGTTTTGTGGACTCTATATGACTCTTAATCACAATGTAAAACATCTTGCCAACCCGCCTAGTGTCATGCTAATAACCCAAGACAATGGTGAATACATCTGCGAGACACCATGGTGTCTCACCACATGACATTCAATGGGGGATCACTCTTTGAATGCTCGAACTGCATATGCAAATTTCTAACCAATCGAGGAGCTAAGAGGGCTGACCTACGATAGTTTGATCAATTGACCACCCCTGTGGAAAAGACTAATAGAATGCAATCAAGATGGATTCATTCTGAGATCACTGAGGGATGAATCTGTTTGGATAAAATGTTCAAATATGTAAAGAATCCCGATGGCATTTCTAGAAGATGGTCAAACGTACAGAGAGGTTCAGAATAGAAAGGAGGTCACAGTTGGACTGACTCATAGGGATAGCTGAAATGACCACTGGTAAGGAGGTAGATCAATATTAATGGAGATATTTTGAGCATTCAAGGTGACCCCAACAGAGTTTGAAGATGGACAAGTAGATAGGAGAGTAAAGGCTGTAGCTGCAAAAGATCTAAGGTCATCCCTGAAACAACTTTTCAGCATGGACAACAGGGCTTCACATTGAATGCAGTTTTGACTTCTTTTAAAAAGATCCGAGAGCTCCACTCTCCAAATCAGATATTTTAAAACCCTGTGTGGACAACATACCTTGTTGGTACATTCTCAGATATAAGGCATTTTGCCTCGTAGTTGCTAGAACTTTTAGTGTTAGCACTTCTAGATTAGAACTTCTAGGTTTAGAGGACTTTTAGACTGAGAACTGTTTAGAATTAGAACTATTAGGAGTTAGTCAGTTAACAGAAGGAGATAGAGTTGCATCTCGATTCTCAGTAATGAGAGCTTCTCTTATCTTCTTGTTGAAGTACTAGATTTCAAAGACAGATTAAATGTATTTTCTAAGTTCTTTCTTAGTGTAGCTAAAACAATCGAGCCCCGTGATTCTCCTCTATTAATCGGGTGATTGTGCCAACTTTGTAAATATTGCTTATCCGGTTTATCACGTAGAAGCTAAATCGAGTTTAATCTACTCTGTGTTCCTCGAATGATATTTTATTCTAATTGATCATTTGATTTGTAGAAGTCTATAAGGAATGAAATATTATTTTGTGTTTTATTTAAATGGTAATTAAAAATCTGTTATGCGAATTAGCACTGTGAATGAAGGAGGTTGTGTGTCAATCACCAGTTTACTTTGTTCTACAGTTTTGGTTTACAAATTCCTTGAAGTTAACAAGTCTAGTTAAGATTGGATGAACTATTGTTCTTTTCTATTTCAAAACTCTAACTTATCTTTTTATATTTCTTTAAAAACCCCTGTTAGAGTAGGTTTTATTTCATGCTTGATCTTAGAACCATCCGGCTTCAACACCTCAGAAATTCTTTAACATTATCACAGATTGGATCTCACTAAGTAACATTAGCAAAGTTGAGAGACCCAACTACAAAGACCTTGGGAGTTAAGGCATCCATGTGTTGCCTTCTCTTTTCAGAGTAGCTAATAGCACATTCTGCTTGCATTGTTTGTGCCAAAATCGCCATCAAACAAGACCTTTGGTTGTATCCTCTATTCTAATTTTGATAGTTTTGGTTAGAGGAATTTTGGTTTTGGAAGTTCCTATTGGTGTTCTAGTTGGTGTTATAATTTTGGTTGGAGTAACCACCCTGATTAGAATACCCTCCCTGATTCTAAAAATTTTGGTTATGGTTCTGAGGGGGGTTCTGTCTAAGTTGGGCCATATCATTAGACATCTGAGATAGAGTCTTCTTGAGGGTTTCCATCTCATTAGTCAATTGGAGAGTTCTTTCACTTTCTGCAGTCTTCCTACAGATTGTTGACCAACAAGATTTGATCCTCCAGCTTGATTTTGGTAATTTTGGGTTTGTTGGGAGGAGTCTCGAGTACCATTAGTGAAGAATGGTAAGGAAGATGGGGCTTGCAAGTTAGACAGGGGTCCATATTGGGAACAAGACATCCCTAGAACTATGTTGAACCGAGGAGTTGGGTTAGGCATCTGATATCCTATGGGAGGAAGAACTCCTCCCAAACTCCCCGTTTGTAAACTTATCTATTGTTGCAGTTTGATGGCTAAATAATAAACTTTAGACAATGAATCAATTTCATTTGCAGCATATGTCCTCTGCAAGAATAGACCAATCAAAGGATCCATAGCCCTTAAATATGCCAGAATGGCAATATTCTCAATAACTAGGTAAGGATCCTGTAGTCTTCGGTACATTCTCTAGAATCTCGTGTTGAATAAAGGCAATGTTTCATGAGATTCCTTCCTTATGGTAGCAAATTGGTGATATATAATGGATGGGTCTACATAGACCTAAAATTGATTAATAAATGCATTTTCTAAGTCTATCCAACTTAGAATAGACCCTTGAGGCAAGTTTAAATACCAGTTATATGCCATATCCCCCAAAGAATAGGGGAATAACCTACACACAATGTCATGATGAGCTACCTGAGCCTGAGTACATGCATCCTTAAAGGCGTGTATGTGCTCTTCAACTCTCCTTGATTCTCCATGCATATACTTGGGACAAAACCTCTCAAGATTCTTCAAGATTCTTGGGTAGATCATGTATACCACCTACAATAGTCCCTAATGGTGAGGGATTATTCACAAAGAAATCCACGGGTCGTGGTGGTGGGACTAGTTGGACGGGTGGTGGAATAGGTGGATTTCGTGGAAAGCCAGGTGGAGTAAGTGGTGGTGGCAATGGTGGGATCAAAACCCTACGGGCTTGGGGTCTATACCTAATAGGGGTTTGGAGTTCAATCAATGGTTAAGGATTCTGAGAAGATTTAAGAACCCTATCGTACCTATTTGGTGAAAATGACCCAGTTCGAGCCAGTTTGTTCCTCAGGCCCTCCTTCTAGCGCCAGACCAGTTGATGGTTAAAACAACACAACAACATTAAACAAAATATCAATATTCTATTTCTCCTAAAAGAGAAAGACAACATATAGTAATATAACTCCCAAGGTCCTGGTTGTTGGTTCTCAACTGTGCTAATATTGCTCAATAGTCAATGTAACTGTAATATGCAAGGGGGACTTTGCTGGTAATGGGGAACAAAATTGCATTAGATCAACTAACCTAAGTTTGGGGGGGTTTAAATAAAGATAAAAAGATACATCAGAGCTTTGAAACAAAAGAACATGAACAAAACTTCTTAATATCCAAACATGCATATCAATAATGAGTGTTTCTTTACTTAATCAAAACCACAACATGATGCAATACATAGAATAATCTATACCATTGCATACATTCATAGTGCTAATTCATAGTCACAACCATTCACTAAACTTTTACTTCAAAACTTAAAATAGATCATTCACTCATCATCAAAACATAGAACAAATAGATATAACATAAATGCCATTCACAGATAACTCAATGAGATAATCTTGAATCTGGTTTCCTCTATTGATTCCCATCAAATAGAAAACATTTAGCACAAAAAAATCATTGGCATACGGATTGATTATGATTCATTAACTTTATCCAAAAGGTCCAAAAACTTAACAACATATAAAAATGTATAAAACTATAAGGTATAACCAAGTTCAACTGAACTTTCCAAAGTATCTTGCTAACAACTATGAAATTCTAAGACTATGATTCCTATTGTTATCATTAGGTGGCTAATCTTCCTTCAATGAGCCAACCTTTACAAAATAGAGCCAAGTACATAAAGACATATCATGCACAAGTTCCTCTCAATCAACAACTTAGATCCACAAATCAAGGAACCGTAACTGAATGAAGGACTGGACTGTTGATCTTAAGTTCCAAGACTGATTGCTCTGTTGCACAAAATTCTAACATTCAAGGAAGAAGATGGAACTAATGGATCGAACTGGAGTCAAGTTCATATCAAACCCTGCAAAAGAGGAGAGGAGAAGATGTTGTGTCAAGTGAAGAGAGTGTTCAACTATCAGCTCAATTTTGTGCTGCATGCTCAAGGATGTACTCATCATAATTAGAGAACACTTGTTGAAGGGTATCCAAATTAGGCCCATCCAACCAATCATCCTCAAATTTAATCCTTTCTAACTCTACTGAAACCAATCCCTACACCTCCTTTAACTTGATCACTTCCCTTCTAGTAGCCTTTACTTCTTCTCTAATGTCCATAAACCTATCCAATAACAAATCTTTTCCATCATCCCCTTTTTGCATTACCTCTTCAAACCTACTGCTCCACTTTTCTTTCATATTGACCAAAGAAAGACCCTCCTTGATAGAGGTATCTAGATTGACTAAAATAGCCACTATTGCCTCCAATTCATCAATCTACTAGTTCAAGTCTTTACTCACCTCTTTAACCTCATTCTTATGCTCATGAATAGACTTGGATTTGTATCCTATTATCCTCACAGTTTTCTCAATAAATTCTGCATTATCATCTTCAAGAATTGATTGCTCAAGTAGAGTTGACTTAGGCACTTTGCTAATGTCCTTAAGATTTTTAATATATTCTTTATACTCTTCATCTTGCTTGTCTAGATCTTCAGCACGCTGGTTCAAACTTCCTGCCAACTCAAGTGTTGTTTCATGAATCTTAAAACTATCAGTTAGCACTTCATCAACCTCTTGATTGAGCTTATCAATCCATCTTTCCAACATTCCCACCTTACTCTTCATCTGCACCAAGTCATCTACTTCCTTCTTTGTCAGTAAGATTGGGGATTCGTGAGCAGCTGCTTGTTGAGAAATTGGAGTTGAGACATCTTTTAAAAACTTATGCAATTGATCCAATTGAGCCTTAAGCTCATCTTTCTTTTGCTTGTCTTTGATCATCTTGGACTTGGTAGAGGAAGCTACAGTATCAATTAAGTTCATTTGCTAGTTCCTTGTAGGTCTTCCCAAATTCACCGTACCCAACTAATAATCAGTCATTTGCATATCATCCTGGTTCTTTTCCACCATTGGTATTGCACATTCAAGAATAATTTATCCTACATCTATAAGTTTGGTGGAGTGAAGAACCCTGGCCTTCTTTTTGGGTCTCTCCTTAATTTCCTTCATCATTTCATCCCAATTGAGAGGCCGAGGTTGAATTATCTGTTTCTTTTCCAAGTCAAGCTTCAACCATGTAGGAGCAATAGGAGTAGTAGCTATTTGTGTTGAAGAAGAAGCAACAATGGTAGAAGATAAAGGTTGCAATATTATGTTCTCAAGTTGAGAGTCAACCTCTTGCACATTTTGCTGCTCTCTTTGTGTCGTTTCTTAGCCTCTTCCTTATCCTTTTGTTCTTGCAGCCTTTTGGCTTCAAACTCCTTCAAACATTCCTCTTCCAACTTTTTTTTCTCTAGCATCTGGTCCCTTTATCTTTTCAACTCCTTAACATAGTCCCATCCTTCTTTAGACTTCTTCTCATGTAGAGCAAGTTTTGCAGCCTCCTTCTCCCTCTCTAGGCATTCTTGATCTTCTTTTCTTCGGTGGGCCTCTTCTACAACTTTGAACTTAGCCTCCAGGGCTTTTTTCTCTCTTCTTTGAGCAGCCTTCTCTTCCTCAAGGCCATGTATTTTCTGCTGCAAATCCAATTTATCCCTTTCCTCTTTCATTTTGAGCTCTTGCTCCCTTTGTTGTTGTTGTTTGACTAATTCATCATCCTTGTCCTGAGCTTCCAATTCCTGTTGCTTCAATACATCATATTGTTCCTTAGCATCAATCTCTTGTTGTTTAGCCAGTGCCTTGGCATCTGCTTCCCTTTTAGCCTCCTCAAAAAGCTTCCATTGGTCCTCTTTTGTCAACACATGCTCAATCCTTGCATCATCTACTACATCAAGGGATGCCACCACATGAGTTTCTTTATTAGATGGGGTAGTCTTAAAGTCAGTGTTAATATCATTAATTCTATTTCGGGCTCCTTCTCCTTCAATAACTCATATTCCTTATGGAGACTTCCCATAGGCATTTCCTCACTTGGTTGCTCTGTTACAAGGGGCCGAGTGTATGTTTCTACTGCAATAGATGTTGAGGCACCAACTTCTATTGCCACTTCTTCATGTGTCTTTGGAGGATCTTGAGAAGGAATTTCAATTTCCTCTCCAACATTAGGAGGGAAGAACTCTAGGGGCTCCTTGGGATCCATTCTTCTCTTTGTCCTCTTGTACCCTTGAGTGGTACTTGCAGCCTTTCTTTTCTTTGAAGTCTGAGCCTCTGGCTCCTTAATTCTCATGACCACCCATTGAATGCTTCTGTCTAAAGCTGGTCTTGCAATATGCTTTATGTCGATGGATTCTTCCACATTCCAATCCACTGGATCAAGACCTTTGGTGCCTATATTCTCTGCCTCGTATTGGGGATCCAAAGTTACCCCATCATCTAATAATGTCTCCAAGATGTCCTCATTAATCACATACTCAACCATGAGTGGGATAGGCAATATTTCATAGTTTCTCCTTCGGAGAAACTATCCAAAAGTCCTCCAGTAAACTAAAATGTTTGTCAAAAACACTGGGGATCAAGGCCTGCATCTTATGTCTAGGATCAAAATGCTTTCTAGAAGTGTATAAATCCAATTTTAGATGAATCAACTCTTCACAAACTACCTTAGCTACTAGAATATGTGGACAACTATACTCACCAAACTTCATGGGGAACTTGTGACAACCAGTCTTGTGCTTGGTACCAAATTTGAAGTTGAACCTCAAAGCTTGATAGATAAATTCCATCAAGACAATCCTGTTGCTGCAACACCTAGGCAGTAGATGGGGATGACCATCAAAACCAGCCATCTTGAAGTAGGTAAATCTGGGGTATTAGATATACCAATGTCCCCACTCATTGATGAAGGCCATGGCCTCCCTACTTAGTATGTAACCAACATCCCCTATTAGCTGGTTAATGATGATATAAAGAAATGCAACATTAACCCTCTTGTAATGTGACTCTGAGGTCTACAAGGTAAGTTGATAATAGTGATCCCATATATTCTTTTGTCCTTGAGCCTCTCCTAATACACCAACTGCATTAAGTCTCGGAAAGATCCCTCTTTTGGTAGCTACATAGACTACATAAGAGGTCATGAAGAAACACTTAGTTTCTCTCACTCTAAGCATCTGATTATGTATACAATTTGAGATAATCATGGGTCAATCAAACTTTTGTCTACCATCAAGGATAGTTTGGATGAGTGGGAACATCCGTTCTTTAAATTGGGAGGCATCCCTCTTCCCAAACACCCTACAGAGCATCATTATTATATCAGAAATCTCCTTATAGAAGTCTGCCCTCTTAGGTTGATCAGGAAGCTTTTCCAAAGACTTTTTCTCAACTCTCATCCAACTCTTATTCATATGAATTCTATTAGCTTCCTTCTTGTCACTATATAGTTTCAGTGCCTCTGCCTCATTAAGTTGTTTGGGATTTTGTGGAGCAGGTGCATTGAACAAAAATCTAATCATTTGGGGTGTTAAGTCAACGATAACATTCCCCTACAAATCCACACACTGCCTAGTGGCAAGATTGTAGGCTCCAACTGGAGTCATTATTAATTCAAGACATTGAACTGATAGTGGGAAGATAGCAACATGTGCAAGACTAGATTGGACAATCCTTTGTGTCCTTCCCATTACCTCTTCCCTAAATGTCTCCAAGAGTAGCTCCTCATAATTGTATGTACCTAAATTGGTGTCGGTGATGTCTACCCAATCATAATCAACTTTTCTAGTAGTAAGAGTGGCCTCCTTGTGTTTGTACCTTAGAGTGTAAGGGAGCTGCTCCACTTTTATCTTCTTTGGCTTACCCCCCTGCCTTGAAGTTTCTGTAGGTTGGCGCCTTTGAGAAGCCTCTTCTAATGCTCCAGAGATATTTCAATTTCTGCAATAAACTCTTGTATTAGATGAACAAAAGGCATAAAAGTTAATATATCAATCAACATCTATCTCTACCTCCTTGGAACAATGTTTATACTTAGCCTAACTTCCAACTTCATCAAAGGAAAAACCACAAATGAATAAGAAACGAAGAAACATTTTAGTATAAAGCAGGACCAAGACTGGAATCGAAATAGAAACTAAACCCGAAACTAATCGCTAGTTTCTAGTTCAACCCTCACTCCAATTTTGATTCTGATTAAAGGCAAGTATGAAGACCAATTTCCACCATAACCGGAAGTGGGATCATTTTGGGAATGAACCCCAATCAAACATTAATGGAACGAAAATAATCGTGAGTCCGCTTCCGCCAGTTTTAATATGAAATAGAATACCTTATTGAAGACGTGGTCACATGAATCTAAGGACTTGGGTCACATGGGCCTACGAGGAAAAACAAACAAAGGGGCTTAACGCTACCCCTCAACCGTACAAAGACCAATTTTAACCCTAGGGAAAGACATTTTGTAAAGGTAGTCGAGCAAACCCTAGTTTGTACAACACGCCAACTTAGAAAATTAGGGCATCACAAACCCAATGCAGAAATAAAAGAGTCGACACATAATTGAAACTAGAAGGGTTTCCAAATGGATTCTAAAATATTCAAGTATAGAAAACCCCAATAAACAGAAACCCTTGTTAAATACTAGGGCATGACAAAACGCACTTGCCACAAAAGCGACAACAAACGGAAAGCAAACAAATCTGAAAGGGAAAACATAAAAAGACAAAAAAAGAAACCAAAAGAAACAAGCAACAATTGAAGAATTCACAGAAGAAAATTTTGCGAACGCACTAAAACACGACAAGCAAGAACAATGAGAAAGCGACGACACAACAACAAGAAATGGGAAAAGAAGGGAAAAAGAACCCTACCTTAAAACGCTCACAAGGAAATATTGAAATCTAATAAAGATTCGCTCCATGACATGCCTTTGCAATCAAATCGCTCCTCTCGAAGTTCTTTTGGCTTTGGTTCGCTTAAATGTTTTGGATAACAAAGATAATGAGCCAGTTAAACATAATTAGGATTTTAAAATCACTTCGCGCGTGTGAGGAGGCTGCAATTAATGCCATTAATATAGTAGGTCAGAGGTAGAGCAAACAATGCAAACAAATAGTTAACTCTTGTGAACATCAAAAGCAGGGCAGACGTGGACTCGGATCTGAGACAGCATAAAGAACTTTTAGCAAGTCCCTTACCTAACTCCGAACCTGGCTCTGGTCCCACGACAAAGACAAACAACGAAGAAAGGAAATGAGGGTAGAATCGAGACCAAAACCGAAACTGGAACTTTTACAAAGTTCAAAGTTCAGTTCCAATTCTGGTTTCACTCTCAACCAAGGAACAAGAAATGAAACAAGGATAACAAACACGATGGGAAGCGAGACCAAAACAAAAACCAAACCGGGCCGCACACCAACAGGAACAACAACACAAAGCAAACTAGCGGAGTCGGGATCGGAGCAGGAACAAAATCTAGAAATTTTAGAAAGTTTCAAGTTCTGGTTCCAATTTTGCTTCCGCTTCTACTTGAGCAAAACAAAACGCAAGGAAAACGACAAACAACTCAAGGGAGAAACAAACCCAAGAGTAAGACACACCGGCTAAATAGAGTAGGGCCAATAAAGAAGGGAGGTGACAAGGAACTAAAATGAATCCTGGATCAGAACCAAAACAAAAGTTTCAAGTCTAGTTTCCATCCCGACTCGACTTCTGGCAGACAAAAAGAAACAAGGACTTAGGAGCAAAATGAACAAATCCTAAGACCCAAACAAAACCAAAGGACAAAAAAAAAGCACAAGGGGGATCGATTTTGTTCCAAAATAATAATGGGGTGGTTATGCATGGCATTACAGTCCTCCACCCCTAATCCCTCAACCCCTCAACCCCTCAACCCCTATCACTTTCTCTATCTATTCATCTCCCACCTCTCCCTCCCTCTCTCCTGCACCCTCTCTAATTGTCTCTATCTACTCCTCTCTCCCTCTCTTTTTATATCTCCCTGCTCACTAATCAATCCCTACTCACTCTGTATGGCTCCCCTCTATCTATCTCTCTATCTCCCTCCCACTCTCCCACTCTCCCTCTCTCTCTCTCTCATGTATCTCCTCCCACCTCTTTCTCTCTCTAAGTCTCTGTATCTCCTCTAGCAACCTAACTAGGTAACTCTCTCTCTCCTCTCTCTCTATCTATCCCTCCCACCCTACCTAGATAAGTCCCTCCTCACCCACCCCTATCTCTCTCTCTCCCTCTATTAGGTCACTCCCTCCCACAACCTCTCCCTCTCGTGCTCCATTACCTACACTCTCTCTCCCCATCTGGCCACTCTAAGACTCCCTCCTCACTATCTATTTCAAGTCTCTCCCTCTCACCCCCTCACACTCTCAGGTCTTTCCCTTTGGCACCCTACCCACATAACTCTCACTTTCTCACCGTCTCTCTCTATCCCCCTCTCTCTCTCCCTCTCTCTCAATTCTCTCTCTTCCACCCCCTCTCTATCTCTCTCCTTCCCTCTATCCCTCCCACCCTACCTAGCTAAGTCCCTCACTCCAACACCTTCTCTCCTACTCTCTCTCTTAAACTCTCACTCTATCCCTCCTCACCTCCCCCTACACTCTCAAGTCTCTCCCTTTGGTACCCTACCTACATAAATCTCTCTTTCTCTTTGTCTCTCTCTCTCCCCCCCTCTCTCTCTCCCTCTCTCTCACCCCCCCTCTCTCTCACTCCCTTTATCCCTCACACCCTACCTAGCTAAGTCACTCTCACTCCAACCCCTTATCTCCTAATTTCTAAAACTCACTTCCACCCTCTCTCTCTCTCTCCCTCCCTTCCTCCCCCTTCCCTTCCCTCCACTCCCACCCCACTGCACAACTCTAGATTCTCTCTCTCTCTCCTCTTAAAATTCTCCCTCCCTCTAAAGACATACATGAATACATACATACAAGCATAATAAATATACATACAATCCTAAGATACATACAAGCATACATTGGTATGCACGATATACAATCTTTTACATACAAGTAGGCATACATTCAATATACAGATACATACATACATACATACATACATATATACATATACATACATACATACATACATACATACATGACATACATACATGTGCATACAAACATACAAATATATAAACATACATTCAATATGCATTTAACACAAAGCAAGACATAACGCAAGCGTGTTATACTGCGCTCACATTATGCCTTGCTAGACATGCTCCCCACAAACGAAAAAAAAACCACGCCAAAACTGAGATATAATGCGAGCGCGTTATATCTTTCTTTGGGAATCCCCAAGCCTTGGCATTGGTATTTGCCTTGGAATACCAACCCAAAGGCTTGGAGGGCATTCCCAACGACTAGAGATGTGTTTTTGCAATTCTACAATATTTCACATAATTGGGTTTGTGCTCACCGCCAGGATTGTACGTGGTTCAATATCAAACAAATCGAACATCTGGGTAATGTCAGGTTCTCTCTTAGTTATCCAACGATGTGATTTTTTTCACTTTCTAACAATGTTAAGTCATTCATCCATAATTTTTTTGTTTGTATGTCTCTTTTTTGGCAAAAAGCAATGTTTGGTGTTTTTTTCGTTATAAATTAACCGTTCATCAAAATTTCAAATAAATTACATTTTTAGAAACTAGACTCCATTCTTCAAATTTAAAAAGAAAAAATTTAATTAGTTTCCAAAATTTGTAGGGGTAGCACGGCCAAAATTCTATTTTTTAGGAAGTGTCCACTTTGAAAATTAGTAAAAAACAAAATATTCATTAAAAAATTATTAGAAAAATTGTGCATCAACTACATACTGTTAGCTAACTTTTGATTGTAGCGATTTTCAAAATACTAAAAAAAAGTTCACCATACAAGGGTCGTACAAGAGTTGCTATGTTATGTTTTTCTCACAAAAACAACACCAATTTGTGTACGTCCCTCATTTGAACCCCTTAATCTCAACTATTTTCAAAATAAATTAGTGGCTTAGAAAGTAGACTCAGAGCAATTGAATCCTTCTTTTTGTTCCATCTCAAATTTTTGAGTGTAAGTATCCTCAATTTCACGTCCAAGGTTAGTATTTCCTTATTTCAAAAAAAAAGTGGCCACTTAAGCCCCCTTTTTGGGAACCATCTTGGTTCACTTACCCCCATCTCCTCATTCATTACCACTTTCCAAGACTCCACATTATTCATACTTGTAGCTTCCTTTACATTCCTAGGCTCATAAGTCTTAGTAATCAAAGAAAAATGCATCTACAATTAGGAAGATTATATATGTCTAATTTTTGTTTGTGTTGAGTGGACCTCCTCAAGAGATGAGGTGGTGATTATACTTGCTCTTCATAACTCTCAAATCTATCTAATATCTCCTCCTCTTCAAATCTTTCATGGGATTCTTATTCAAATTTCTTATTCAAATTTCTCAATTTTTGGGGATAGGTGAACACATCTCTCTTTTTATCATTTTCTAGTTGTAATATAGTGTAATAAGGCTTAACTTCTCTAAGGTAACACTTGTACTATAGAGTGTTCAAGTAATGAATATAATAATCCCTATCAATATTCTACAATCACATACACAGAAGTTGAGGAATGACAACATAATTTAAAATGCATATAATGTTTAGTTAAATTTTAATGTATTGAGGAGATGGCCTGGGGAAAAAATTATAGATAATGTCCTATATCTAATGGGCACATAGTATTGAATTTATGTAAACCATGTAACAACTAAAAATAAAAGGGGTACCTTAATCAAAATATATCTAAAGACCATATTCATTTAGGCAGACACATAAACCAAGTTCTACATATGCAAATGAATTAACACATAAGTTGCAAAAATTTATAAGAGTCTACTCATCAATCTAATAATAAACCACTATATTCCTTTATTTATGTTGAAAATATACATTTCAAAGGATTTGGAATGATTTTATGATCTTTTGGTCGATCAACTAATCTAAACCTATCAAGGCAATATACACAAATATTTCTCGAGACACTCCAACAATGTTAGATCTACTAATTATATCCTTTCTTCAATGTTTACAACAATGCTATTACATATTTTACACAAACCCATAGAATATATTAACAAAATCATGATACCCATCAAAAAATGGAAACTCAAACCCTAGAGTTCACTACGATATTTTATACTTTCTAGCTTTGTAACTGTTACTTTTCCTATTTTTCCATCGATCAAATGAAAATATTTTTTATTTTCAATACCCTATTTGAAGAATATCATATTTGTAATAAATGTGTCATGATTGTGGATAACATGCTACAAATAACACCCATACCCATTAGGTGCCTTTTCCCTAACTTGCTTCATAAATTACATTGCAAATATATTTGGATACACTAGAAAATGTGGGGGAATGTCCTTCCTTGATATGTAGGTGTTCTTTTCATTAATGTTGTAGTTATTTTTGAAGTGTATGCTAAGAAAAAACTTATGAAGTTATTGGAATAGTGGTTGAGCTTCACTTGCTACATTAAAAGAACAATCAATATTTTCCCTTTTTTAGTTATTGGAAGTGTGTGGATCTGTACCCATTATGATGAATAATCATTTTTGGGTAGGAAAATCTTATCTATAAGGTCTCTACATCATATTTGGTTATTAATGGAAGTGTTGGATGCATTGGTGGTAGGTGGGAGCAAGCTCCAAGAGTTTAATACTGCTACAGGTTATTAGTGCCCTTTTTATAATTTTAAAATATTAATTTTATTTGCCCTTTATCTGCTATGTCAAAGATTTTAGCCTTTTGTGAACCATGTTGCATTGTTGGTAGAATGGAAAATATTAGAACTATGTTGCACTTTTGGATGGTTCATGAACTCACAAACCATGTGACATTTAAAACATTGCCACTTTCTTCTTCATCCCTCTTCGTTTCACTTTGTCAAAAATTTGGACCTTGTCAAAACCATGTTGGAAAGTTCAAGGAATTGTGAACTCTTTGGCATCCATTCACACACTATCTTCATACCAAAGATTTTGGCCTTTTTGGAACCATGTTGAAGGTTCAAGAGGTTCTTGAACCTTCAAAAAATCTGACACAATACTTAGTCTTTTTTTCTTTTACATTAGAGAACTGGGCAACATTTTAAATTGTTAGGGTTGAATGTTCAAGAGTATTAAGGAAGTCATACTAGTAGAAATATGGGAAATATATTGACTCTGAAGAAGCAAATGAAAGAATCAATAAGGTTTAGGAGTTAGAAATACCTTAGAAGAGGTGTCAGGATGAAAGGAAGTTCACCAACTCCAACAAAGAACACATAATTTTTTTCATGTGAAATGAACTTTGAAGGTTTGGGGAAGGGATGAAAGCATGATCTAGTTTGAATGTCTAGTGTTGAAATAATTGAATTCAATAATATGTTTTGGAGGTTAGAGATCACAAATGTG
The DNA here is from genome assembly GCA_007258455.2 of Sequoia sempervirens. Classification (NCBI taxonomy): domain Eukaryota; kingdom Viridiplantae; phylum Streptophyta; class Pinopsida; order Cupressales; family Cupressaceae; genus Sequoia; species Sequoia sempervirens. The sequence goes on from VDFB02281492.1 coordinate 521,901,294, forward strand.
ATGGGAGTAGTATGAATGGAGGATCAAGTATGAAACTTCAATGATATAAAATATTCAGAGACATTAAAATATTTCAGATTTTGGATGATCGAAATGTGATAGTAATGATAGGGTTGATAGGTCGACAAAATTCACATAAACACATTTTACAAAGACTTAGTATGGATTGTTAGGATTAGGTGGAAGGGCATGCTATGAAGATGAAAGTCAAAAACCCGATAAACAAAAGGAAAATAGAGATGGAGAGGATGATATATCAAGATGGAAAACCTTGAATGTTTGAAACTTTAATAACATCTAAAAATTAAGGAAATGACCCAAACACACCTAACACTTAGAAAATTTTGGAAATTTTGTAATATTGGACACATAGTGAGCACAAGGGGATGACACAAAGTAGCAACTTAAGAATCACTTTGACATAAAAAAACCCACTTATACTATCTCAAATCAATTATAAAGGGTGACCTATCACAAAGCAACTATAACATAAGCAAAAAATAGAGAAAGAGTGTTGGTGTAAATAAAGTCTTGTACCTAGTTCATTCATCACTGTGGGACTTATTTACACATGTTAAGTTTACTTAGGTCCTAGGAAGGAATGTTTCTAGAAGGTGTTAGTTATCATTAGTTGTTATCTTATCCTTTGACAACTACTACATGTGAACCTAGGTAAGTGTGATTAGTTGTCTCATGTCATATGATTAAGACACTTGTCATAATCCTACGACATCTTGCATCTCACCTTGGCTATATAACCAAGGGGTTTCTCTCATTTGTATTCCATCTCAAATCATCTCATATCATTGACATTGAATATAGTTTATTCTTGTCATATGCATATTCTCTCTTTTTGTGCTTTCCATTTGGTCCATAGATCTTGGCATCCATAGCCAATTCTAACACTATGTCTCCTATCTTGATGCGAAACAATACATACACAAGTGTAATAGGGAAGGGATCTATTAGCTTTGGGGACAACACTTTTCAGGATGTCTTGTGTGTTCCTCATTTGATGAACAATCTTCTTTCCATATATTAGATTACACATGGTGGAGATGGGAGAACTATGGAGTTCACACCTGATTCAGTCATCATTCAAGACTTGGAGACTCAAGAGATCATTGCTACTGGGGTGGTTGATCATTCATCTCGGTTGTATACCTTTGCACATTTTGCTTCTGATGGTGATATTGTTCCTTTGACTGTTGATCGTATGAACCATGATTTAGAGGAGACATTTGGATTTTTGAACTTGGCAGTTCTCACATCAGATCCAGTTCTCGAGTCATGTATTTCATCTCCTCCACCTACTTTTACAGTTGATGATGCTTGCAATTCCACATTTTGGGTTCCTTGTGATTCAGTGCAACAGGATATACATAGTCTTCCAAATATAGCTACTTTGGATGACTTCTTGACAGGTATTTCAGACTTGTTTGTGGAGTCTCATCTTGTAAATTTGGAGGACACCATTGATGACATTCATCTTCTCTTTGATGAAGATGCACCTTCTTCAGTTGTTGTGAGGGAACACCTTGAACCTCTTGTTCATTCTCTACATGATCATCCTTCGTAGATTGACATGAGTGTGGATACTTTTGGACAACATTTGGAGGAGGCTTCTTTGTCTTTAGAAGGGATATCTGTCTTTGGATCATGTTGTATATTCATCTCTACTAGATGTTGGATTGTCCTCTTCAACATTGTGGCCTAGAACGCTTGTTTGGAGTGTGTCAACTTTTGACATCGACATGGAGACACTTGAGCATGCTTCAGAGACATCATCCACCATTCATCTTCTTGACATCCTGCATACATCCATGGTTTTGTTTCTTCCTAAGGGGAGGAACGTTGTTCGACGAGATTGGATCATCTTCAACATTCAATGTCGAGCTTCTACCATCATTGTAGGAGACTTAACATTGAGGGGGGGCTTCCTTGTCTCTCTTCTACTTCTCTCTTATGGGGGGTCTTTTTCCTCACATGGGGTTTTTACCTTCTCATTCTTCATTGAGAGAATTTCTATTTTGTATTTCATCTCTCTTTTGGGGAGGAGTTTTTTCCCACTGGGTTTTCTCCTTTTCTCCATTTGTGAGAGATTACATTGCATGTACATGGGTACCTAACATGGCCTAGTAGTCATGACCCATCATCATCTTTGTGTTATTTGCATAATAATTTTCTACTCCCTAAGTTGTACTTAAGGGGGGGGGTGTTGGTGTAAATAAAGTCTTGTACCTAGTTCATTCATTACGAGGGGACTTATTTACACATGTTAAGTTTACTTAGGTCCCAGGAAGGAATATTTCTGGAAGGTGTTAGTTGTCATTAGTTGTTATCTTATCCTTTGACAACTACTACATGTGAACCACCTAGGTAAGTGTGATTAGTTGTCTCATGTCATATGATTAAGACACTTGTCATAATCCTATGACATCTTGCATCTCACCTTGGCTATATAACCAAGGGGTTTCTCTCATTTGTAATCCATCTCAAATCATCTTATATCATTGACATTGAATATAGTTTATTCTTGTCATATTCATATTCTCTCTTTTTGTGCTTTCCATTTGGTCCATAGATCTTGGCATCCATAGCCAATTCTATCAAAGAGAACAAAATGGAGAACCAAAAAACTCCAGTTTACATTGAGCTCCACCATATTATATATATAGCCTACCACATCTAAGCAATCTCCTTAGTGTATGAACTCAAAGACCACGACTCTCCTCAAGGCTCTCATATTCCTAAATGATCTATGTGTTCACATGGTCCAATGTCATAGTGAATAAATTGCATTCGACCATGTGTCCCTATGGTGACATGTAATTGAGGGTGTGGTAAGCTTACCATGTTAACAAAAATAAAATATTTTTTTCTAAATAAAAAAAGATTGATTATATTTTGAGATCAAATTTCTTGCTTGGGTTTAATGAATTTTAATTTGGTTGCAAGGCCTTAATCATTACAGTTGTTATCAAATTACTTCAATTTAATATCTATCATGTGCATGATCTCATTTTGTTTGTCTAGGGTTATCATCCTTTGTTCCTAATCATGTTGGAGATAACAAATAAACAAATGAAGATAAAATTTGGTTTGTTCGATCTAAGAATTTACTTTGGGTAGGTGGGTTATCCATGTGAGGCATCCCAGGAAAACATTTAGGTGGGATTATTGTTACCTGCACAATTATAAGTGTGAATTTAGAGGCTCAAAACTTCGAGAATGATATGTCATGTCTTCTTAGGACTCTTTTTATGAAGATCATACATGAATATAAATCTTTTCTTGGACATTAATTGTAATCTAATAGAGTTTAATAACATAGGTAAGAAACTTATTGACCTATGTAAATTATAAATCCTATACAAACCATACAATCTAATTGTAATCTAATTTGGGATAACTCAACAATCTAAAACTTATTCACATTAATTTACGAAATTAGAATTTGTGTAAGGATAGGTAGTGTTTATTAGAGAATTTGTAGAATTGTGAGGGTCAAGTTCTCTTTAGTTAGATGAATTAATTTAATGATGACCTAAACCAAGGTTGATAACAACAAGCAAGCAAGCAACATGCTCTCAAGACAACAATACAATATTGAAGAACATTTCTTTTATCCACTTGTAATTGAATTCATATATGTGCTTAATAGATCCATAAACTATTCTTGGATGATTTGTTCCAACTAGGGTTAATCTTTAAATGCACTACTTTAGCATGTGATTTAGACAAATCATATTTTAGCTAGCTCACAATGATAAAATTAAGAAAAAAAAGGTAACTAAAATATAATTTAAATTTTGAATTTTTAAAATGTGGGGTTTAGACACACAGAACAGGATTGGTCCAAATTAGTACTCATGTTTATAAATAATGCAGAAAATGAAATATTTAGAAATGGGCTCAATTTTTGAGATGAGTGATGTTAAAATCGAAATGGATAATCATATACCAACTTCCATATAAAATAGACCACCTTACACACTAAATGTATTAAAGATAACTTAATCATTATAGACCCGATCAAAGAAAAAAATAGTACAAATATAATGGCGGTATGAATGGTAGTGGTAAGGACTCCCATCACCAACGGCTAGTGCATAACAATATGAAATTCAAATAAAATTTTTACCAATAAAAGCTCATGTTGTATAAGGTTCCTTGAAAAGAAAAATCAAGAATATCAAGGAGAAATTATTATTAGGCTATACATAAAAGAATTCCAACTTGCAATCTGTCATTTGAGGTGAAATTTGGCCAAAAGCAGCATAACCCTAACCTGATTCCTGTAGACGCTCTGCCCTACATGTGACAAGGATAAGCGGTAAGATAGACAAGCAGGAATTTTGGTTTAACGGGGAGTGAATTGAAATAAGCCTTATAATTTTTTGTACAAAATGAACAGCCATTTCGGGCGATTATTTCAAAAATCAAATTCAAGCGTCTCCCTGCAATGCGGAAACGCCCTGCAATCCTCAGTCGTCCGCCTGCGAGACAAAGTTTTTCTCCTCGACGCGGGCCTTGCAACTCCCATCGCCTGCACGCATGACGAGCTAACCAGAGTCCCCGCCAACCATACCGCCAGGTTCATCAACAGGGTAGGGTTTCTCGATGTAGCAGGTGGCAATTCCAGGTCAGCAGCCGGTCTAAGCAAGGCAGGCCTTGCCGACATCAAAATGGGGGGTCAATTGCCGGGCTCCAAAATTCTGGAGAGATTATTTGTGGATATCGTGGCGGGGGATGAAGTGGCAAAAGGTCGCGCAACAATGAGATTGAATGACATAGCGGGGTTTGCGGATTCCGTTGCCGGGGAGCCGCAGATTATATCTCCTTACAAATTCAGGCAGCATAGGGCTTGGATCGAGCTGAATAAGTATTGGCGGAGGAATAAGAAGGTCCAGGGCGTTGTTCTTGGGAAAGTGAACAGAGGTTATGCCGTGGCCGTTTCGGGCTTCGTGGCGTTTCTTCCGCAGAGCTTGGGGAGGAATAAGAGGATTGTTGATAAGTTCGTCATTGATGAGCTTAACCCCAAGTCGATGAATTTTGTGGTGAAATAGGTTGCTACAGGTAATTAAATTGTTATGTTTTAAATGGTTCCCTTATTGATGGCGGAGCGATACAATAATTGGCATTTTTTTCCCTATTGGATTTTGAAAGAGATTCTGGTTATGAGTATTCTGTTATTTAGGTTAACTCGTTTTTTTGTTGCTTGTTTTATTCTCTTATTGCTGGTAAAAACAGGATTGTTGATTTTTTCTTTAATTGATCAGGTTTTCCCTTAAGGTAAACATGATATGTTTTGCTCGTTTTTTCCCCCTAAAAAATGAATCTCCTATTGCTGGTAGAATGTATTGCCAGAGAAAAATATTAATAGCCATCCCCTTTTGCTGTTGATTGGAAAGATATTTTTAGTTGTGTGGGTATTCGGTTCTTGAGGCAATAGAACAGTTGGTACATCCACGTCAAGTTGCTTTGTTTTTACATTCCACAACTTAATTGCCCCTTGGAGTTAGGTTGTTTGTGCACAAGAAGGCACAAGTTGGATGCACATAATCTACCTCCTTGGCCTTTTTTTGATGCCAATTGATTGTGTTTGAACTTTGACCAATTGGGTGAAGGGGTATGAATTCCAGTTCTGCCCAGGTGAAGATGAATTGACAGCTTGTTGAGGCAAAGTTATAGAGTTGTAGTTATTGTAGTGTAAAAAAGTCTATACGCTTACACTTTTACATTATGTTTTTGGCACCCTAATTTATTGGACTTAATTAAGTTTTTAATTTACTAAATTATGCATTCCAAAGCTTGATTTTACTGTTTTCGAAAGGGGAACCAATATTAAACAAATGTATTCAATCATTAAATTGCCCTAGATCAAATGTGTCCTAGAAAATTGGGCCAGGACCCAAGGGCGAATGGGTCCCCCTCCTTAGCCAGGACCTAAATTCAAATATGTTATTGCGGCATTTTAATGTCCAAAATTCAAATATGAAGTGCCGGCTTTAGAAATCTAATTTTCGGGAAATGGGATAAACACCTATAAATACCTCTACTTTTTATAATTTGAAATTTAAGACACACAATTGAGCAAATACTATTGTCAAGAGCATTATTGAGTAGTTCAAGAGCAGCATATCACAGTTTATTACAACAATTCAAAATCCAACATCATGTCAAAGTTTATGTGGGTTCATATTGTCTTGTGAAGGCTAACATTGTTATAGGTCTCCAAGCATTCAAGCAAATCAAGCAAGCAAGATCCAAGATCCTTGAAGAGATGTGTGTGTCTTTAGTCCTTCAAGGAAGCCACTGAAAGGTGGTGAGTTGCAGCATTGTGTTCATTCATCATTTCCTTCCTTTCCATTCAAGGTTTTATCATTGACATTGCCATTGTGGAAGTGGAAACACTAACACGGGGTTTGATTGAGGAAAGCCACTATATGGCACAACATTTCCTCTTTTTGTGAATGTGTAGGTTGCAGGTTTGAAGTGGATTGAAGAGAGCTCAAAGATCCATTTTGCATTGTTGTATTTGTTGTCATCAACCTTGTCAAGACACGGAAACCCACCTACAAGGTTTATTTACAACATTCCAATTGTGGGATAGGCATAAAATAAAAGCTCAAATTTGACATTAGAGGACCCAGAAAGTTGAGTGGGACACCCTTACAAGGACTCAATAGCCACATGGCGACCCAATTCTTGTAGGCACACCAGAACCAATTTTTTTGGGTAGGTACATATCAGTCTGCACCTTCTAGATCTGCTGGATCTTGAGCGTTTCTATTTATTAGTTGTCAGATAATTACATTTATTGCATTAGGTCATATAGTTCAATTAGGGCAATCATTTCCAAATCATTCCTATCCTCAAAAAGATGCAGATCCAGGTCGAATTGGCTCACCATTGAGGTTGATAATCAATCTATTCACCTTGTTGATTTGTATCCCATTGAAACTATAGAAATGATAAAATACACCCTAAGTCTTGGTACATTCAACTTAGGGTGTACCAAATTTTTATGTTTCAGTCATAAAATTTTAAATCAAACTTCAAACTTGAAGAAAAATTATTTCAAAAATGAAAACAAATTCAAATTTGGAAGGTTAAAAACTTTTTGAAATAAAATTTTTGAATCACAAGAGGCTGTAGGTGTAGGAATGCTTTTCCATGTAAGTACCACCAAGAGCAAGCATCCTTTTTATACTGGTTAGTTGTCACTAAGATTGGAAAGACTTTGACTAGTGGAGGCAACAAAATCAGCAAACTTACTTGTAACTATATCCTCCACATTAGGATCATGGAAAAGTGTAACAAACACTAGCTTGTACCTGTTGACGTGCGTTTTATGACATGACAAACATTTTAGAACAAAGAGTCACAGACGCTCTATTCTCTCTTGAAAAACTACTTCCTATGCTAAGATTGCCAGTAAGTTCATAGGGTAATTCCAATGTTTAAGATGAACGCGGATAGGCTCTGTGGTATGGATGTGATTTGCTATGGGCACAAGTAGATTTTGCAAGTCATTCTGAGAAGTGGAGACATGAATGCAGTACCATTTTTTTTGGATTTTTGATTTTTTATAAAAAAAAAATGGAAAAAGATTTAGGGTTTAGAGAATCTATTCTACTCCTAAGAAATCAAGAGAAGACGAAGACTAAGTGAAACCAAATAAACTATACTCTGTTTCGCCACGTTCAACAACAACTACGCAGAGCAAGTGCAATCTTCTAGGAATGTGCTTGTGATTTTCATGTGATAAATAATTGCCATCAGATCGAACAACAATTATCAAGACAGAAGTTAAGCATCCACAGTAAAGCTCAGTCTAACTTTGCACATTGGGCGAAATCATCCACCCAAAGAAAGTATGAGCTCGGTTTCACTAATCGACGTTATCAATCAATCATTCTTCTAACATACATTTTAATTTAAATCTACTAAGAGAGAAAGAAAATATGCGACCATGCAACTATTCAACAACCAAGTACTCAAAGCACCTCATGCATTTGAACTTCATTATCAAAGTAGCTTTTCACAACAATCTCATAAAACTCTCTCTTTATTTCTAACTATCTCAAATCTGCTCTAACTCTTAATCTCCTCTAACTTCTAAGCTTCTAACTATCCATTAATCTATCTTCTAATGAGAATGAGAGAGTGAGGGGGGGGTTTATATAGTTTTTCCGGATTACAAAGAACGGCCCAGATTGATTCAAGATCAATGGCCAAGATTAAATTGAACTAAACCCTAATTAGGGTTTCCAAAACCACAATCAGTTAACTAAAGAGAACACTAGACAACTGGAGTGTCGTCCTTATCCGCTTGTGCAGCCTCACGTTCGGCGAACCTGGACACTATCAGGTCGACCTCCTCCATAGCAATGTCGGGCAGCACGCTGATGTTGTACTCCAGCAAATCCAAGTTCTCGGCACATTCTGCAAACACATTCGCCCAAGCTGGTTCCTGTAGCAAGAAAGAACTTTTGGTAGCCATGAAGTCGAACACTTTGGTGAAGCCTTCCTTCATGATTGGCCCAGTGGTGGAGAAAACTTTATGTACTTGCTCCTTTAAAACTTTGGCCGCAAGTGTTTCCTTCGGACAATCTCCTTGTCGTGCACATCTGCAGCCATCTCATAGATTTTTCTTTGAATTTCTTTTATTTGCTCTTCCACTCTACCACTATCCTGTTTCACCTTTTCGAGGACTCCCCTTCTCGAGACTAAGGCATAGTACCATCCGTTGAAGTCATAAGCTGCACCGGCTTCAATAACTTTATCTTCGATCAACCGTTGCTTTGAAATGCCTTTCAGTTCTCGGATGTATGGGATGATCCTGCTCTGAATGTCCTCGAGGCTGCTCCATGACTCTGCAAGATCTGCAACTCGTGAAAGTATGAAGGAAGCCTGCTCATTTACTTGCGCCAACTTTCTTGCAAACACCAACGCCTCTTTTTTCCTTGCAACCATCCAATCTTTAGCCTCCCTTGCTGTTGTCAACTCTTCTTCAAAATGAGCATCTGGTTCCTGTGAAGCAGTTGGAGGTAAAGGCGCCACTTGTTCGCCTTCGTTTAGTGGCCTAGTCAGGTGCTGGATATAATCTTTTAAACGCTGAATTTCTTTCTTGTATTCTTTCTTCTTGGCAACTTCTTTTTCTAATCTGCCCTTGATGGTGGCCACTGAATTATCCAAGTCTTCGACTTCCTGCCCCTTTGATGTCGGACCCATGTCGACAGTCGTGATAACATATTCTTCAGGAGCAATCTCGTCTTGAAACTTGTCATCCGCAGGCACTGCAATTTGCACCGTGCGATTTCCAGCTTCATCTCTTTGAATAGTTGAGAACTTTTTGGCCTTCTTCCTCGGGGCAGTCTGTTCTAATCTTGCAAGAAAATCTGCGTCGTTGTCCTCCTCCGGGACTTCCACTGGCGCTTTTCTTTTCAATCTTTCCCTCAGCCACTCAGGTACCGTTGGCTGTTCAATCATGTCCTCTTGATTTTGGACGTCTGGCATGTCCTGTACTTCCTGTTCTTCTTGAATTTCCGGCACACTTTGAATTTCTTGGACTAGCTGCATATCCTGGATCTCCTGGACGGATGGGTCCTCTTGAATGCCTTTGAGGGCGGAAATCATTCCTTCCTCGAATTCTCCATCCTCGATGTCTGTGTTGTTATCTGATTCCAAGATTTCTGTGCTTGCCGGAGAGGGTTGATCGTTATCTTCTATTTGGATTGGCTCTATATTTTCAATTGGAGAAGGTATCATAGCATTTTCCCAGGATTCTCTATCCATGGCAAGCATCTCTTCTATGTTCCGGGATGTAGCCGACTGAAGGGGTTTGGACTTGTGTTTCTTCCGCGAGGGACCTTCATCTATCCCTTTACCCTTGTCTTGAACTGCAGATTTATCGGCTTCTTTTCTCTTTTTGGAGTTGGCAGCGTCTGCTTGTCCATCAGCATGAGATGCACCGGCGTTCGAAGAACATGACTCGGTGTCTCCCATCAACTCGTAGGTAAATTGCATATTTCTCTGTTTTAGCACTTCTACTTGCCTATCTATCCACCACTGAGAGTATTTGAAAACAGGGCGCATCAAAGTGGTTAGATCACCCATCTCAGGTTCGAACCATTTCATAGGTGGAAGCGGCTCATTTTCCTTGAAGCCTGGCTGCACATATATCCCGTCATCTTGTAGCTGGTCAGGTATTTTGAAAAGCTCTGTCGCTCTGATCATGCTCAGGGGTAACCTTGACCATAATCTTCTTCTTACATCGTATTCATCGGCTGCGTTGGCCCAAAAGTCCTCTAGGTCAACCCGATGTTTGTATCTTTCTCCGTCCACAATCTTGATGTGATGAAGCGGATCGAAGTTGCTTCTGGCTTTGTATGATATAAAAGGATACTGTTGAATCTCCAGTCGAGCAACCTCTGCTGCTTGGGCTGTTGGGCATGACTCCTCCATGTTGCCGATGAAAAAGGGGAAGGTGACGGCAGCTTTCTGCTTAGGTCTTTGGATGTTCTGATATGTTTCTAGTTGCCTTAGCACCTCCAACAACACCATCCTATTTGTCGGGTAGACAGGCAACCTATAAGGATTTCCGGAAAATCCTTGGATTCTGATGTAGGTGAACTTTGGATATTGAATAAACCAGAATCCATACCGGCTTATCAAGCTTTTGGCTTCATGCGAGAGTCTCTGGTGCGTTCCGCCCTGAAGAAGCCGGGTGATATACATCAAGAATGCATCGTGAGCTCTCCGGAAATGGGACTTCTCTTTCAGCTGCAGCTGTGGATAGCAGTCGTAGACTTTGAATTTCCCCTCACCGTTGCCGACCACGCCTTTGCATGTCAAGCCAGGATATTTATAATATCTTGCCAATGAATAAACAACGTATGAGCTCATGTGGAAAACTTTGGTCTGTTCAAAGTTGACCAACTGTTCGTGCAAGCTGTCACTGATCATCCATTCTGTTAAGTAGCAGAACGATATCACCATATTCTTCTTTGAAGTGGGTTCTGATCAACTTTTTAGGCATCTTGCTGGCAGTAGGCTTTGGTTTTAGCAACCAATTTTTGTTTATATTCGATGCACATAGATCCTTCTGACTTTGATAGAGTTTGAATGTGTCTTGTTTGCTGCGGTAGGATGTTCGGTTATATACTGGAATGCCAAAAGTCTCCTGGATTGCTGGTTCAGACAAGTAAGCAAGGACTCTCCCGTCAGTAGCTTCAATCTGTCGGTCTTGTGCGTTGTAATGAAGTGCACACTCTACTATTAACTCAGGACATTCTTTTGCTGGTGGAAATCCAGCTGCATGGACGATTCCGTTTCGCATCATCCTCATGGCGATTGGCGTTGGCAGACGTCCGTCAGTTCCATACATTCTCTTTCGGAAATCTTCAAGATCAACATGGCCGAGGTCTGTGTCAAGAACGTGCTCCCACTTGGACTTGATCTTTGACTGAGTTTGGACACCTTTGCTTGCAAATTTCATCTTGGCTGCTTCGAAAAATAGATCTGCAAGAGAAGGAAGAAAGGAAAATCAGAATTCGATATTAAAATCAATTTGAAAGAACATTCCAGCTGGTAATCAACTTAGACTTCACAAAAAATAACAATCTGGAATGAAAATAAATGGTGGAGCTTCATGTTAACATGAAATGGACAAGAAAAAATCTGCCTTGTGACTTCGTGAAGACGTGATTGCGACTGCAATGCAAGCTGATAACAGAATATTTCTTTTACTTTGCTGCAAAAATCTTTCAGCCTTTTGCCTTAAACACTTTTTCCTCACCACCTTCCTTCTCAAAATCGAGTGATTGCAAAAATGAAAAATGAAATCACTTATAGAAGTGAGAAGGTCGATCATTTTAGCATATTTGCAAAGTTTCCTTTGCATCAAGTTCGAACTCATTCTTGCACTTCGTTTCTGAATGGCAAGTTCTTTCTTTAACAACTTCGCTTGGGAAAGTTTCTAATTTGATTCACAGTCCAACAAGACTCTTTTTTTCACTTTCCAATTTCGAAATTTTTTATGACTTATCTCTTTTTTGGTGTTGGAAATAAAATATTAAAATAATTAAAAATAATTATTTTATGTGTCCATTCCAACCCGTTCGATTTTATGGCTAATTACTTTTGATTTTTCGAAAATTTCTCGCCATATTCTCGATCATCCAATTTATTTGTCCATGATTTTTTTTTTTGATCGTTTCTCAAAAATACTTGGCCATGTCCGATTTTATTTGGCCAAAAATGTTTCTTGTCTGACATTTTCTAGTCACGTCCAACTTTTTCTTAGCCATGTCCAAAGATTTTCTAGCCATGACCGATTTTATTCATCCAAATTCTCTTGATTTTTCACAAATTTTCCTTGACAAATCCAATTTTATTTCGTCCATTTGCTCAATTTTCTAGCCATGGCGAAGATTTTTCTTCATATTTTCTTGGGCGAATCTTCAAGTGCCATGTATATTTTAGCTTTTCAAAGGCTTGGACTTAGGCGAATTTCAATTTTTATACTCTTGATACATGGCGGACTTTAGCCTTTTCTTTGCCATTCGTGCCTTAGCCATTTTTTCTTTCCTTTCATCTTAGGCGGATTTCATCAACTTTGTAGCCACTTTACCTCTTTGCTAGGGCGGACTTTGTTGGTTCTTTGGCCATTTGATCTTGCTTAGGGCGGACTTTGTTTCTTTATCTGCCATTTGACCCTTTGCTTTAAGCGTTTTCTTCTTCTCTATGGCGGACTTCAGCTTGTCTTTAGCCACTTTATCTTTACTTTGTCCATGCCTTAGTCATTTTTATCTCATTTTACTTTGGGCGGACTTTGGCTTCTTTCTAGCCACTCCTTTTATGTCTAGGGCGGACTTTGGGGTTATGCTTGCCATACATAGGCGGACTTCAACATCTTCTTTGCCACTTCCATTTTGACTTAGGCGGACTTCCTTGTTTCCTTGGCCAATGGACCTCTTGCATAGGGCGGACTTGCTGCTTTGGTTGGCCAAGACTAGGGCGGACTTCATGCTTTCCCTTGCCAACTTGAAACTACCTAGGGCGGACTTCATGCCTTCCTTAGCCATTGCTCAATATTCTAAGGCGGACTTCATTACATCTGTTGCCATTTCACTCTTGGCTGGGGCGGACTTTGGCATTTGGATGGCCATGACAAGGGCGGACTTCAGCTTGGTCCTGACCATTCACCATTTGCCTTAGACATTTGCCAGATTTTCTTAGACATTTCCTTCATTCTCCATGGGCGGACTTCAACATCTGACTGTCCATTGCCACTTTAACTTAGACATTTCCAAGGGCGGACTTCATGGTTTGTATGTCCATTGCTCAGATTTTTGTGCCATTGATCAGATTTTCATGCCATTTACATCTTTGACAGAGGCGGACTTGACAAACTTCATTGCCATTGCCCAGATTTTCATGCCATTTACATCTTTGACAGAGGCGGACTTGACAAACTTCATTGCCATTGCCCAGATTTTCATGCCATTGACCAGTTGGTTGAAGCTTCTTATCATCCATTTCCTCTGTGCTTAGGCGAATTTACCAGTTTTCTCCATGACTGTGCTCAGATTTTCCATGAATTTCCAGATTTCTTCACAATTTTCCAGATTACTCCATGAACTTCGTGAACTTCTTGCAGATTTCTTCATGAATGTTCAGATTTCTTGATGAATTTCATCAAATCTTCAACCATTTTAGTGCTTTTACCAGATTTCCCAGTGATTTTCCAGAATTTCTCACCATTTTCGAATGAATTTTCCAGGTTTTTGAACTTTTTTGTGATTTTTCCAGATTTTTACCAAAATTTCAAAAAATCTTCGAATCGATTTTCTGAGAGTTTCGTTGCTCGTTTCGAACTTCTGAGTGCGTTTTTGAAACTCGTGGCCCTTCTAAAAATAGAAACTTTCTAAAAATAGAAATTTTCCAAAAATAGCAACTTTCTAAAAATAGACCCTAAAAAATAGGGATCCCAGAATTGCCCAAAAGTGCCAAAAAAATAGGTCCTAAAAAATAGGGGGCCCGGGGTGAGAAACCCTAAAAATATGGAAGTGTCAGAATCGACCGAAACGACAGTCGATCTTCGTCTCCCAGGCCTTCTAAGCACAATGGTGACGTTTATTCATTGATCCAGACTCAAATTCACTGACTCGACTCGGGTGACCGTTCAAAATTGAAGCTAAAAAACCCCCAAACGAAGAGCAGACAAAACGAAAGCAGGTGAAAGCAAAACCCTAAAAGCAAACGACAAGGGTCCCCATCTGCAATGGGGCGAGGTGTGAGTTAGGTCACAACAGTACCCTTTGTTGACTTCCACATCTTTGTATTGTGGCACCCTCCTTGGCAAAGAAATATTCTTCAAGTTATAATATTTGAGGTCAATGCAAATGCAAGATGTGGTGGGGCAGTCATATTGTTCCACCACTCAACAATAATTGTCTACACCTATTTGAAGGATGTTTCTTTAGGATCTCATTCTTTTGAAATTTATGAAGATCTTCATTTTTTTAATCTAAGAAACTGGTTTTGGTATGGGTGTAGGTATGATATTTTTTTTTCCCCTTGGGTATGGGTAAGGGTTTGGGTACATGTATGTATGCATGTATAATTACGCTGAGAGGCGTATTACAATGGCATCCACCAAAAAGCAAAATTCAATGTAAGGAAAAACTCTTTAGCTTGAATTTGACGTTCAAATGACATGCAACTGGCATAACTACATTCATTGTGTGTAGACGTCTTTTCAAGCAGATTTAAAGCAGATTTAAAAACGGTTTTAAATGGATTTGCTATCTTTGTTTTACATAGACAATGTGAAAACCCCTCCACTGCAAAAATATGAATACAAATTTAAAGAAAGAATAAAATATTCTTATCTACTCTAAAATACTTGTTTTTTATATCATAATCAATTTTATAATGATTTCATTTTTATTATTATTAATACTCAAATTTAATATTAATAATTATAATTAATTTAATTATAGTAATTAAATGTTTATAATTGCAATAGGCGCCTGATAATGATAACTCTCGGTGTATTTTATATATATTAATATTTAATAAATGTATGCTAGTATAAACCAGTGATACTCATACTTGCCAATAAAAACATATTTAAATACCTGATTTGCAAAATTGAAAATACTTGTAAATTTATAATTCGGTGATTTGTCAAATGTCAATACACAATGAAAATTACAATCAATTTTTAATAATCTTCATATTGCTCTTCATTAAAAGCATCAAAGTCAACATTTGGTTCAATTTCATTTGAACCACAATGAGCTACAATGCCACTTCCACTAGCCATGTACTCACTGTACAAGTTGCCTTATCTAAAAATAATATTTTTGGCAAGTTGTTTAACAATGATGTCCAAGTCAAAACACTCAAGAGTTAGATCCCAATTCCTAATCACCTTGTCTTTGTAATCAAATTTTTTACGTGATGAGAGATCTTTATAATTAGTGGGGTTTGGGAGTGGAGACCCCAATGGGGTTGAGGGGTAGCACCCCTCATGGGGTCTAGGGGCAACGCCCCCAATAGGTTGAGAGGCTTCACCCCTTGTGGGGTTTGGGGGTAGTGCCCTTATCATGTTCCTTGTCGCGATATAGGACAGGGTTGAGGGGTAACGCCCACACCACCAAGACCAAATTAAGGCCTTTGAAACCACACAAACCTTCACGACACATGCCATTTTCACCCTTCTATTACTTAAGGGTGAAATTAGGTACATAGACACTTTTTTGTTTATAAAAGAGTTTTAAAAGAATAACTTCTTTTTTTATTTTTTTTGGGCAGCCCTTGGGTCCCTTTGGGTTTCCCTAGGGTCCCTCTTGGGCACCCTGGGAGGGTTCTTGGGTGAACTCAGAGGGAAACTAGCTCGAGACTTGGACTCAAACTATACCCATACAGGTACGGGGGGTTTGAGAGAAACCTGCTTACATAATTTTTAATCATTGAGTTGATACCTTTGTATATCATTTCCAAGAACGGCTGATAAATGTCAACAAAATAAATCATACTCAAAATGGGCTCAATAAAACTAAGATATTCCACATGATCCCACCATGTGTCATCTAGGATCATTTGCTTAACATTCATTGCCACACAATCCTTTTAGTATTGGAGTGTCTCTATATGGACCAAAGTTGGTTGCTGACCATGCTAAAAAGTACCTACCACACTTTTACAAGTTGTCTCAAGACAATTATGTTGGAGATGAATAGGGTCTCAACTACCTATTTGAAAATAAGAACAATTTTCAATTGTTTCACCGACCTTAGACAGTTCCTATTCTAAGAATGCTTGAATATGATTTGTGATATAGTCCTAGTTGGTGATGAACATTTGGATCTCTTTTGCCTTGATGTACACTTGTTTGATACAATTAATTTTTTTGCCCAACTTTTGTAGCATTGGTTTGAACAAGTGGACAACACAAGGTGTCCACCTACAAACTAACTGTTTCACAATTTTTTGTGTTGTTTGTTATGACTTGGACAATGTTTGTAGTCCCCATTTCTTCAATGGCTTGTATGATGATGCCAACAATAATTTGCACTTCCTTCTTCCACCTTTCACATTTCATGAATTTCAAAACCATAAACTTTTCAAGGGACACTAGAATCGCATTGATCAAGGGCTAACTTTTGGCATCCTTCCATCTCTTGAAAACAATGAAATCACCTATCTTGATCCTTGAATCCCTAATGGTTGTAGTGAATAATGTACACATTTCAACTCCTTTGTGAATAATGTGGGCTGTATTTTCTCAAAAGCTAGGCCCTTGCACCCTTTTGGTGCCTCATTAACTTTCCTTACCATTTCTTGCCAATATGGTGATCAAACAATATTGAAAGGCAATCCATTTGCATAGAGGCATCTTGTAACACAACAATTGGGAATCTCTTGAGAATCATTTTAAAGTGATTTATTAAATGGCCTCTTTTTCTCTATGTATAATTGATTCCTTTTCGTGCTTGGCCAAAAGTGGGTGGCTTATAGTCACAATTTCAGGAATTGTAGGAGATGGGGTAGGAGAGGGGGCTTCCTTGATTAAAATCTTCTGTTTGTAAAAGGTTGACCTGATCTAAGGGTAATTGTTGTTTCCAATAGCTCTTGCTCTCAGATATATTTCAACACTCTAGATGTTGACATAGGTGCATCCATCTTGCCTAGGCAAGATTCTAAGCTTATGCTAGGAATGCCACACTATTGGGTTTTCACTTGACTATATGAGCTTGTATATCTTACACCACACCCACTGCAATCCAAACATATGTTCCACCTCTTGCAACCTATTCTATGTCCCACTTCCTGCAACCTACTCTATGTCCCACCACTTGCAACTTACTCTATCCACAAGGGTGAATTTTGGCTAGTTTTGAAGTGGGGCTGGCCAATAGAGCTACAAGTGATTGCCATTGTAATCTTTATGGCAACAAGTTTGGAAAACAACACATATAAATCAAATAACAAAAAAAAATCCTAGCTCAATTAAATGTAGAAGGATGAAAAACAAAACAAGACAGTTCGTTTATAGAAGAAAAACTGAACAAAAAATCCAAAAAAAATTACCTATAATCCAAGAATCTTCCTATACAATCACCTTGGCTGTGAATGAGCTCAACATGCACAATGACAAGCAAGAATGAGGGTGAGGCAAATGTATTTGTTTTGTGTGTTTTGCTTTTCATAATGAGGTAAATGTATTTCTTTTGTGTTTTAAGTTGTTTTGGTTCTTTGAGGTCTAATTTGGGTTTTAGGGTTAGGTTTTTAAATTTTAAGTTGACAAGTCAAACTTGAGGGTCCATACATTTATTTTTTAATTTTTTGAAAAAGTGTGGGTACCTCGTGGAATCACATAGGGTAACTATACCCAGGCAGCTTATAGGCCAATTTGGTAACTTAGATTAATATGCATAGAATGGCATCGATTGAGAGGGAAATAAGATTTTAATGCTGGTTCTAACTGTATTCTCAGAAAGTAGTGTGAGAGCAATAAAACAGTTGATACCATGTGGATGGCTTTTTGATTCATTTTTTGCACCTTTAGATAACTCTGTCGCTATTTCTGTTGTGCATGACCCTGTGCCATCTGCTTTGATAAAATCTTGAACACAATCTAGTCTGTCATGTGTGGATTCACTCCTACGAAGTTATTACAGATTTGATTTTTGCCTGCTTATTGATCTTTCTTTGTTTGGGGCTTAACTGCTTTAGATATACCCCTCTTGTTAAATGGAGGGGTGTGATGAAATATATCAAAGAATTCTAGGACAAATCTGTTAGAAACTTGTCACATAAGGTTACTTGAGCTGTTGAGCTGTTAAAAGGAGATTACTAGGATGCATTGCATATATTGGGTGCTATAGAGGAATCTTTGAGGTCTGTTACATTGTTTAATGTTTATAAATTTATACGAGAGGGATTATAGAAGTTTGTTTGCCTGGAATATTACAGTTATCATTTTGAATTTCTGAAAAATATAATTCAAAGCCTGCCTTTTGGGGCCTCTCAAGAGCTGCCATGAACAGCAAGTCTCCTATATCTATGGGTAAGGGTATTTTTAGTGCTATCAGGGTTCATATTTATAATAAAGTAAAATGAATCCTTGTTCAAGATATACATAATAAAGTAAAAGGAAATGGTATAAAATGCAATGTGTATGTGTGGGCCTACCAGGGCTGACTAGATAATTAATAGGACTGATATGTTCTAACATTCCTATTGGGAAGTTACTATTCCTAGATGAAAAATGCCACTTCAGCTGGAAAGAGTGATAAAATGTTACCAACCACGGTCACATATATACCTTAACTACACATCAATTTGTATTAGAGTGTGAAGACCATGCCTTCTTTACATGCTTATATAATCAGATTCTTTTTCTTGTACTATGTTTAATGAGTTTAGTATTTACACCATGATTGTTTAGATTCTAGACGGTATAAATGTCTTCTCTCAATCTTTTGCTTTTTAGTTCCAGAAAGTTTCTTACATTCTGTATTGCATGGATTCAAAGGCATTTTACTTGTAAACTTTTCTGAAATACATTACATTCACCAAGTACAGTGCTCATTAGATTTCCTTAAGCCAACATACACAATGCTTTAAGTATAGACCCTTTCTGAAACTAAAGTTGAAAATTTGGTGACACAATCTGTGTGTTGTGAAATGTAGAGGATAGTTCCAAATTGAAGCAACGATACAATCTGCATTGCCTACCATGATATCATCGAAATGCTAACAAAAAATGAAAAATTCTGGCATAAAGGAGTATTTTTGAAATGATCATTCAAAGCCTCGATATTTTCATTGGGATGTATAATTTGTTTGTGGCTTCTGAATGTTGTTTTTGCCTTTTCATGTTTGGGAATTCCTACTTAGAGTCTGTGAAACTTTTTGTTTGTAAACACCACCCTCTAAAATCCGTATCTTTGTTATGGCAGAAAGAGGCTAACATTTTCAACTTAGTTGTACTTTCATCCCCTCTATCTTTCTTGGTATTTCTAACTAGTATCATGTGCACCCTTTCTTCATAAACCTTTGACTGCATCTAGTGTTTGTTCATTAATGTTTTAAGATGTTTCTCAGTCTTTAAATGTGTTCATCTTTTTATTCAACCAACCTTCCCATTATGTAATTC
>VDFB02281492.1:521921074-521946738 GCA_007258455.2 Sequoia sempervirens
ATGCACAAATGACACAAAAACAAATAAGGTATTGCCCCTATCAAGTTGCAAACCAATGAGTAATTAATTGACTGATGATGATGACTAAAAGTGTTGTCATTGCGGGGAAAGACATATCCCTAGATCAACACAAGGATGATTGACTATTTGACTAGTTGACTTTGATTGATTGGTTTATGACAAGATTAAGATCAAGACCAAAGGATGTGATTGGATAATTTGACAAGATTGATTGACTTGATTGGTATGGACTAAGGATTGACTTGCATTTGGATTATTGCTTGGCATTTTATGATTTTTATTTTTTTTTGGATTTTGACATTTTATGATTTTTTTTGGCTTTTTGACATTTTATGATTTTTTGTTTTTGGGGAATTTTTTGAAATTTTATGATTTTTTTTTTTGGCTTTTTGACATGTTTTGAGGTGTCAATGGATGAAAATTTGGGTAGCCTTTGTGCTAGATACCGATGACAAGGAGAAAACCAAGTCTAGGTGTAAGGAGATAAATGGGATTAATGGATGAAATGGATGTATGCATAAGAGAGCAAGGATGTGATCTCCAAAGACTATGTCGCATAGGAATAACATGCCCCATTCTAGGTACAATAGTTAAGATTTTTCATGACAAAGCTTATGACAATAAGATAATGATATGCCTGTTTGGAAGGGATGAGGTATGCCAAGAGATGTCCAAAAAACATGTTTCAACACTTTGCCCCTATATCTTCATCAAGATCAAAAGGAGAAGGGTGGATAAATGGACTAAGATGATAGGTATATATGATGGCTAAAGATGGTAGGTAGGATGGAAATGATATGACATGAAAATGATAGGTTGGATAGATAAGACATTGTGCCCCCAAGTGTAAGTGACATAGAAGATCAACCTACACATGATGCCTGTTTGCCAGGTTTTCATCATGGTACTTATCCAGGGCACCTGTTTACCAGGTCTTCACCGTTGGACGAAAGGATTTCTCTTTACTTCTTTTTTTTCATTTTTTTTTTTACTTTTTAACCTTTTGACTTTTTGACCTTTTTTAGATTGAAGGGGAATATGGATAGGAGGGACTCAAGTGTCTAGTTTCATGAAAGGTGATAGTCCCACTAGAGATAGATGTCATTGCATGGACCATGTCAAATTTCATTATGCTCATAGATGTTGTTAAGGGATGACATGAAAGGGAGATGTAGTAGGTAGATTATGGATTATGATGTGTATTATGGAGGAAAATAATGGATTATGATGCAGATTATGTTGGGAAGATGATAGGGATTAAATGGCATTTATGGAAAAGATGAATGAGGAGGCTTAGCCAAAAGCATGGACCATAGGAATGTGGGGGAGATATGTAGGATAATGGGTGAAGGGTGAGGAGATGGAGGTATGTTGAATTGTTGTGAAATGGAAGGGAACCATGACCAATGGTTGCACACATTGTGATAAACATTGAATCTTTTGATGTGGATGGAGTGTAGGAAGCAATGGAGATGTTTGCTTAGGAGATGGTGGATGAAGTGCTTTAGGCACTCACATAGACTTAGTATTTTTATGACTTTTATTTTTCTTGTGGGCTTTAGGAATTTTAGATTTTTCAATGGAATGTGTATTTTGGATGGAAGTGGATGGTTGGGATTTTTGTGATGTGGATGACTCATTTGACTTGATTTATTTTTGCTTAGGTACCCAAACCATTTTGTTTTTAGACTTTTCTTTTGGAGGTATGGGCTTATATAGCTTTTTATATGTACTTGGCTTTGACTTTTTGCAATTGTAGGCTAAGGCATTAGGACCATTAGAATTTTTGACTTTATGTATAGAGGCATCCAAATTTTTATTTTGGAATCCCTTGGGTTTGGTGGAATGAGTGGAAGCTTTATGTTTAGACAATGTGTGCATTGATTGGTCACGATTAAGATGTTTAAAGGATTTATGGATAAATGGATAAGAGGATTGAATGGTAGGGATATTAGGTATTGGGAGTAATGGTGGTAAAGTGGATGGAGGGAGATTAGGATTTGGAAGCAATGGTGGTAGAGTGGATGGAGGGAAGTGTATGGTCACATGCTTTTGACATTTGTAGGATGACGGTGGTGGAATGGAAACATATGTTTTAGGTGTATGATAGGCTTTATGATGGAAAGTGGACTTAGGATGAATGGAGGAAATACCAACATCTTGAGATTGGTGTCCTTGGAGTGTATGTCCAAGGTCATAAGAGCGTGAAGGGACTTTGACATGGATGGGCTCCAAAATACCTTGTTCATGAAGGTCTAAACCTTTACCTTGGTGGTTCATGTTTTGGAGTATACAATGGACAACAGGACTAGGTGTAGGTGGAACACTAGACACGAGTTCCTTATTGGATGGAGAAAATGAAGCAAGGGAAGATAATGGTTGTTTTTGTTCTAAAGAGGAACATTCATGAATGAGGGTGGAAAGACCAATAGGATATGATGGAGGACTTGCAATGGGGTTGATAGTGGGTAATGGAGGATCATTAGGATCTTGATTAGCATTGTGTTCACTTAGATCCAAGGTATTTGTTTGATCTTCTATGTGTGCTTGGGAGGCACTTGTGTCATCAAGGGAAGTGGATGTTGATGGATCATGGATATGAATTTGGAATATCTTGCTCATGGATGGGTATAGGATCAAGTTGCTCATGGATAGGCTCTTCATCATTATGGATATCATCTTGATCATAAAAAAGATATATATTATGGACAGGTTGGATGAAAATGATTTGATCTTGATTAGGACTAGGGCTTGATGTTTCCACATGCTTGGGAGTAGACTCTTGATATACCTCTTGGGTTGCTTGAATGGAATTGCAAGGGGATGACTCTTGGAGAGACTTGACATGTTCTTGATGGTCAACAATGTGGAGACATGATGGAGGTTGACTTGGACTTATGAGGGGAGACTCTTGACTTGGCCCAAGGGGTTGAGGATGACATGGTTGACTTGAAGGACTTGGCATGATGTTTGAGGACTCTTTTGTATGTTCAAATATATGTGTTGAATGACATGGTAGAAATTGATTCCTTTCTTGTAGCCATTGGGTCACATCCTTTGTAGGTGGATTGGTTGATTTATGTAGTGCCATCAATTTATGTTTTAAATATCTAAATGTAAGGCATTGATTTGATGGAGGATTAGATGATGGTGGGGGTAATGAAGAGTTTGATGGGTCAGAAGGTGGAGATGCCAATGGATTAGGACTAGGACATGGTGGATTAGGGATAGGAATTTGATTGGATGGTGGTAAGGGTGTATGGACTAGATTGGTGTTCCCCTTGTCAAAGGTGGCATTAAGACTTAAAGGATCTTGATGTTGTTGCCAAGGTGGACTCGGGATCCTATATTCTTGTTGTGATATGGGTGGATATGTTGATGTGGAATTGACATGGAAGGTAAATGGGTTTTGTTGGTATGATGATGAAGGTGACACATAGGATTGTGGTGGAATGTCTTGAGGTTGGAATGGTGTTTGGACTTGTGATATGATTTGTTGTTGTGATGATGATGGATGGGTTGAATAGGATAACGATTGTTGAAAGGTTGATTGATGTGGATAAGGGTTGACATTAGAAGAGTTGTGATAGGTTGATGAAGGGAAACTTGATGTGTGGATGGATGAGGCTGATATGATGATATAGGTGACACATAGGGTTGATGTGAAATGTGTTGATGTGGTGATTGGACTTGATAATGTGCTTGTTGGACTTGACAATTGGCCATGAGGTATTGGATTTGTGCTATGAGTTGTTGCATTTGAGGTGATTGGTTTGTTTGAAGTTGTTGGATAATGTTATGGGTGCTTTGAATGATTTGTTGGGTTAAAGGTGTTTGACTTGTTTGAGCTATGTAAAGCATGTGAACAAGCGCTTGTGCTACGTCTTCCAATGTTTGCATGGTGTAAAATGATGTTGATTGGATTAAAGAGATGATGATGTGGAATGACAAGATTGTATGATTTGGATGATGTGGCAAGTGTTTATTGGAAGTTTGACTTGGGCAATATCAAACACAAGATCTCACATGTAAATGCATGAACACACACACCAAGCACAATGATAAGTTTGTCTTCCAAGATTAAATGTTATGATTAAGCAAACACTTGAATACACAACAACAAGCCTTATGACTAGTCAAGTGGGGTATGGACAATTAGGTCTCAAGTGAGTTTTCATAAGGTTGAATAGGTATAATTTGGAAGAAAAATATTACCAATAAGCTGGGAGAAAGGGGTAACCCACCCTTCACCGTCACTTCCCAAAGGTATAAAGTTCTTTGGGGCTTAGCCTAGAGTGACAAGATTTCAACTCCCAAAGGAGCATGTCTTTGGATTCACACTCAATTGAAGTCGTCCCTTGGAGGGGTGTGTGCTCCAAGCAAGCCTCCTAAGAAGGGTATGACAAAAGAAAACCAAGTGAGGTGTTATGGAGGACACACACACTTGATTCACACTCGTAGTGATTAATATCCCTTTAGAAAATTGAAATGTTTGTAAAACAGTTTAAACACTTGTTCTTTTTAACCCCAAGTGAAGATGTGTGATTGAATACAATGGTTCTTTTTAGCCTAATTTCAATGATGTGACAACAAACAAGATTTATTTTAGACCCCAAATTACAAATGTGTGACAAACAAGATGTTCTTTTTAGGCCCAAATTGAAGTGTTTTGACAAAAAATGATTAAGAGATGAAAGGTGGAATGTGTGCACCTAGAATTTATTTAGCTCCAAATCTTTGTCCACTTGATCCAATGTGTCCTTTGAAGTGTTTATTTTCTGCACATGCACAAAACCAACAACAAACCCTAACAAAATAATGGATCACTACTATTAGAGGGTTAGCTAGTCAAGACAAATCTGATTTTTAGAAACTTTTTTGACAGTAAAATGAAAAATACAGAAAATAAATCATGTCTAAAATCTCAAGAGGTTTCCAAAAATGTAAATAAATCAGAATTTTTTTTTGTTTTGTACTTGAAATTAATTTTTTTATGAAAAATCATAAAAAAAAATATAAAAAATAAAAAAATCTCCCAAATCTCTAATTTTTTTACTGAAGTCGTATTATGTCATTCCAAATCTTCAAAAAAAAAATTGTGATTAGATCTGCAACCGTTTGTGAGATATAGGTAAATATGTGTGA
The DNA here is from genome assembly GCA_007258455.2 of Sequoia sempervirens. NCBI lineage: Eukaryota > Viridiplantae > Streptophyta > Pinopsida > Cupressales > Cupressaceae > Sequoia > Sequoia sempervirens. The sequence goes on from VDFB02281492.1 coordinate 521,926,241, forward strand.
AACCCTAATTTTAAAAGATCTGTTGTTTGACTAATAATTGTACGTCTAAATTTGAAAGACAAAGAACAGACCCCTATTAAAATTTAGAGAGATTTCCAGAAATGTAAACCTATCTGAAAAATTTGATAATTTTCTCTCAAAATTAATTTTTCATGAAAAACAGAAAAAAAATTATAAAAAAATCAAACTAGCTCCGAAAAATCTGATTTTTGGTATGGAAGCTCCAGACGTTGTCTCCAACTTGCTAAAAAAAAATTTGAAAAAATGCACAGCCGTTTGAAAGTTATGGTTGACTCTTTAGAAACTAGGGCTTTATCCACAATGATGTCAAACCTGCAACAAAAATCAAACAAGACCTGCAAAAAAAGAATCCAACTCCAAGATTTCTCAAAATGTGTTAAAATATGTCAGGTTCACCAATGTAAATAGGAAAAAATTCAGATTTAAAATGTTGAAAGCAACAAATTAACTAAACCCTATCAAGCACCATGAAGCACAAACTAGAATGAAAATGCAAATAAACAAAGGAAATGCAAACCAATTTTCAAACTAGACTTGATTGACCTCCATGGATCTTCTCCACCTGCATGAGAATGCAATATTTTGAAGGTTGATTGTTGGATGAATGTTGGTTGCTCAATTCAGTAGCATAACATTGACATGGGGATGATAGATGAATGACAATAGATAGAAATTGATGAAAGATTCAAGAATGATTTTGATAGCATAAAAATACTTGAAGAATCAAAGCCCCCCTAAATGGCTTATGAGAGAGTTTATTTATAGGAAATGTCTTATTTGGATTGATGGTTGAGATTGAATGTCAATAATATGTCTAAATCAATGGCCAAGATTGAATGTTGTAGTATGGACTAGGGTTAGGTCAAAATTAGGGAAATGACATAAAATGAATGGCTAAGATTGAATTATATGATAATTCAATCAAGGGTTAAAATTAATGAGATGTCAAGAAATAAGATTTGATGTGGAAGATAAGATTGGCATGAACAAAGAGGTGATAGGAGAAATTAAATAATAAAAATTATTTAATTTAGGTGACCAATGAATAATTAAATGATTAAAGATATTTAATTATAGAAGAATGTGAAAAAAGGAATCATTTTGAATTAAATAATGATTTATTTCAAAATTGAAGAGAGTGGACCAAATTAAATAAATAAAACTTATTTAATTTATGAGAGAAGAGGCTAATGAATAATTAAATAATTAAAATAATTATTTAATTATTAAGAATGAAAGGGGCAATGTTGAATAATCTAAGAGTTGCAAGCCTAGGACAATTTTATGTGTCTACAAGAACAGTTTGATCAATGCCAGAAAGCTTCCACCATGCCTACCAATGCTAGTATTTGTAGAAATCACTAGTGGCCCCCAAGAAGAAATATCTTTGAACACTTATACCCTATGATCAATCATGTCGGTTGCACCACGATCCATGTATGTATATCCTATTGCACAACCAAGCACATTGAGTTCCTCTTCACTAGCGGCGGAAGTCAATGATATGAAGAGTCTCGTGTGGTCATTTTCTAATGAGCTAGTCCTCATTCGATGACAAAAAACAGCACCCCCAAAGAAATCCACACAAACCTATCAAGGAGGAAGGACATCTTATCAAAAAAACACACACCAAGGAGCCTCAAAGGGAGGAGGTCAGCAACCAACATTCACAAACTAGATAGTCCTAGTTACCATATCACTTCAAGCTGTCAAGAGTAGTCCAAGCATGGATTTATTCCCAAGCTAGAACAACTTGGCGGAGGATGAAAATGCATGGTGCTTCCCATGTAACGATATTCATATGCCCCAAATTTTCCTAATGGGAAACCTACAATAGAAAATAGCGGATCAAAGAAGCCAAGGCATGTTCTCAAGTATGGAAGAATTTCAATCTTCAGAAATGGAGAATGCCCACTTCAAAGTGAAAACACAAGGAATGTATTTAGAACAACAGGTGGATATTGCACCAAACCTAGCACTTTTCTCATGGATGGAGGAAGAGGACACAGTATTTTCAAATGACACTCTAACAACTAGTTCCCTGCAAGTAAAGTCAGACTACAACATGAGGTCTAAAATAATGCTCATTGGAGAATATATACAACAAACTTTGCCGCATCCACAACTATATCAACCACAACTACAAGAAAATCAAGCTCTACAATCCATTTCTCGACCTACTTAGCAGTTGAAAACTCCTCTATTGCCAAAAAAGAGAAGGAAAAAATGATGAGTCTGCTCACGTCTGATTGGCTCCTCCCAAAGACAAGAGAGATACCATCGTTCAAACCAAAGACCCCACCCATCGAAGTGCTCAACATGGTTGAACAATTAAAGAAGGCGCCTACTAACGTGTCCCTATGGGACATAATATTTATTCCTAAACAAAATAAATTTCTCTAGGAAGCATTAAAAAAGGGGGAAAAAATACCATGAGTAGATATGGTCCCACCGAATGATTTGGTTAAAGATAAAGGGATCACATCAAGACCTCATCTTTCAAGATTCATAGCTTATGTGAATGCTACATACAATGCAAAAGACAAAGAGGTAGGCAAGCCAAATCCCACGCCTTTCTTTTTAACACTTATTGTGGGAGATAAGCTTTTGCATAATAACATGATTGATTCGGGATCTAGTACAATAGTCATGCCTAAACAAGTGGTCGAATCCCTAAAACTCGAGTATGAGCCTCTCAAGAAAGGAATCATGTAATTAGCTGGGAATAAAGTTCCAACTATCATCCACATCAAGGATCTATCTTTGACCCTCTTCTCATGTCCAAGCCAAATAGTCACGCAAGAAGTAGTTGTGGTAGACATTCTCCCAGTATTCAAAATGTGTCCATCAAGGGATTCCATGGCAAAGCTTGGTGGATATTTAGTGCTTGAATGATGTCACCTAATATTATGGATCAAGCATGGGCAAAGATGAATATTTTATCTAAATCTTTGCATTCGGAACACAACAGATAATTTGTTTATGTGCTTTGAAGTAGCACATACATCATTCTCACAAAGGGATAAGTATTATGCAGAAATGTTGAAAGACGCGGAAGACACGAGTGATCAAACCCCTGAAGAAGAGATCCTGCTCAACCAATTCATTGACTCCAACCCATACAGAAATTTTCATGCTACCGGGTTAGGAACCTAAGTGATCTTCGATGATGGTCAAGTCTTCCCCAAGTTGGTAAAAGAACAAGAAGAGCATAATGGTCTGGGTGACAATATTCTATGGACATTTTATTTTGATGGAACCAAATGAAAAGTCAGTTTTAAAGTAGGTGTTCAACTAGTATCCCCAACAGGGTCAGAAACCCTCAAGTCTTTTCCTTTCCAATTCCCATGCTCCAATAATGAAGCAAAATATGAAGCCCTTTCCCATGGTTTGTTCCTCATAGAATGGATGGGTGTAAAGAGAATACAAGAATTCAGAGATTCAAATTTGGTTGTAGGCCAAATCCATGGGCAGGTAGTTACCAAAAATATAAGAATGAACACATACAAACACAGGTTATGGGATTTGATCAAGAGCTTTGAGGATTTTAACATTTAGGTTATCCCACATTCCCAGAATGATGCTACCAATCGGATGGCTTCAATTGGTGCACAATTTGAACCGATCTTTGATTCAACAATGAAACATGTAATATAGATCATCGTCCAACCAGTAATCCCCGAAAATGATCAAAACTAGCAAGTATTTGAGGATGATGTTTAGATTGCCGCTTTTTTACAAAAATTAGGAAAGGATCTCAACCATTCAAAGACTGGAGTCGGGCCCTCTAAAGGGCAGGTAATCTAGTTAAAAGGAAATAAGTTTCCTCAAGTTTTAATCTCTCTTGAAAATATTTTTGATTATGAGGACACAAGAAATATCAAACAAAGGTTCACTACCGATGAGAAAGATTATGAAGATATTGATGTCGAAAAGGGCAAAAAATTAAAGGTCGGAAGGGACATTCCTCGAAAAGACAAAGAGAGATTAAAAGGGTTGTGTTCTAGATATGACGAGGTCATAGCTTGGACCTATGATGATCTCAAAGGATACGATTCTGACATAATTCATCATACTATTGACTCAGACAAGGGCTTGAAGCCTTTTTGACATAAAAAAGGGCCATTCAATTTGAAGGTTGAAGCATTGATGGCCTAAGAACTCGCTAAATTAATCGAATCAAAGATCATATACCCTATTAAGAATTCTACCTGGGTGTCTAATCTAGTACCATCTTGAAAAAAGAATGGTGATATTTGGCTCTATGTAGACTTTAGGAACTTGAACAAAGCCTCATTGAAAGATCACTACCCTTTGCCATCAATGGAGTGAATTCTATAGACTATGGCCAGATTAGAAATATTCTCTTTGCTCGATGGTTTTTCAGGTTATAACCAGGTATATGTCAAAGAAGGAGATCAACATAAAACTATGTTCACCACTAAGTGGGGAATGTTTTCATACTCAAAGATGTCATTCAAAATCTCCAATGTTGGTGTGAATTTTCAACGAGTGATGGATATCACTTTCAGAGTATTAATTAATCAGATTATTTTAATATGTCTTGATGACCTAATGATCTTTTCAAAGTCAAAGAACGATCACTTTAATCATTTGCAGAAGTTTTTCTAGAAGTATCAATAGTTTGATATTTCCTTAAATCCCAAAAAAATTGTTTTTCAGGGTACCCCAAGGCAAGCTACTTGGTTTTGTGGTATTAAAGGAAGGAATAGTGATAGATCTTGAAATGGTGAAATATATAATGGAGTTACCGCTACTAGTCAACCAAAAGGGGTTGTAGTCTTTTTTGGGTAATATTAATTTTGTTAGCTGATTCATTTCAAACTTTGTAGGCATCGTGATACCTATTACGCTAATGCTTAAAAATAATCTAATATTCAAATTGACCCCTAAAGGAAAGAAAACATTCGAGTGGATAAAGGTAGCCATCTTCGTGACCCTAGTGTTAACTAACCTAGACTTCTCCAAGGATTTCTTGCTCTACATCTACAACAACCAGTACAACATAGCTTTTGTGCTCACCCAAAAGGACGAAGACAATAGCAGAGAGCATACCACTACATTCCACTCCAGGACTCTAAAATGATATGAGGCTAGGTACAACTTTGTTGAGAAATAGGATTTTGTTCTTTTTAAGAGCCTAAAGAAATCCTGACACCTAGTATCAGCCAACAAAATCATTGTTCTTGTCACCCATTCCAATGTTCAGGAGTATATCACTGAAGGATAAATAACTAAGAAAAGGGACAACTTGATCACCAAGGTCCTAGGATACGATGTGGATATTAGACCAACCAAGCTAGTATGGTGAAGAGGTTTGTGTGAATACCTTGCACTAGAGTTAAGTTCTTTGAAGGAAGAAACCGACTAGGTTTACATAAACCAATTCAAGTTTGACGAATCATGGGTGGTTGATCAGACACAATATATGCAAAAAGGGTAGTACCTAATCAACATTTTTCCTCATAAAAGGTGATACTACTAACTACAATGCACTAGGTATGTACTAATTGAAGGCATCTTGTTTAAAAGGAATTATGATGGTGTTATGCTCTGATGCTTAAATAAATCATAGGCGAAAATAGTTTTGAATGAATTTCATAGCAGTCCTAATGGTGGAAATTACTTCGCCAAGACTACCACTTTAAAAATAATGTAGGTAGGATATTACTAGCCTTCTATGTTCTCTGAGGTGCACCATCTAGTGCGAAGGTGCACTCAATGTCAATATTTTTTTGGCAGATAGAAGAATTGTGCCATCCCCCTAAACCTGATTGTAACCGAAGAGCCCTTTGTTGAATGGGGTTTGGATTTTGTCGAAATGATAAATAATATTTCTAGTGTAGGCCATAAGTGGATACCTACGGTAACTGACTATTTCACAAGATGGATAGAAGCCATTGCTCTAATAAATGCTATGAAATTTGAAATTGTCAGTTTTCTTGAGGAGTTGGTGGCAAGGTTTGGTTCACCAAAAACCATCATATCCAACATGTGAGATTTTGTGGGATCTAGAATGTCTGATTTTTCTCTCAAGCATGGGATCTACCTCAATACTTCATCGAATTATTACCCACAAGGAAATAGGCTAGCAAAATAGACCAACAAAAACCTAATTAGGTTAATCAAGCACATTGGGTCAAAAAGATAGAGGGAGTGGCACAAGCATCTATGATCCGCTCTATGGTCCAATAGGATTACACCCAAAAAAATCTCGAAGGACTCCCCTTATGAGCTAGTATATGAAAAGGAGGTGGTTTTACTTGTTTCTATAGAGATTCGGACATTACAACTTTAAAGGCTTTGGAAGTCAAACAAAGTAGCAGGATGGAAGTAAGGTTGGAAAGACTCCTAAACCTTGAATAAAAATGGCAAAAATCCTATGAAGCCATGATCAGTTACCAGTAAATAGTTAAATGATGGTTCGACAAAAAGTCCTCAAACCCAGATTTCAGGGAGGGGAGCCTAGTGTTAAAATACAATGAGCGCACTATAAAACTAGGGCAACATACAAAATTTGAATCCCTATGGAAGGGTCCCTTTTGTATCAGTGTGTGCAAGGAAAATAATACATATGAGCTAGAAGATATAGAAGGTAATGGTTTGGATATACCAGTAAACAGTATTCATCTAAAATTATTCCATTAAAGTACATGATTTCTTTTAAAAAAATTCACAGTTATGTACTATATGTAAAAAAATTGTAAACTATGTTTTTTTTTTAAGTTTTGTGAATAAGCCATGAGAATAACAAAAAGAAGATGCAGAAACGTATTATATATTATGTGCATTAAAAAATTTATAATATATAGTATGAGCCTGAGGCTCTGAGAAGCTTGAAACTTTTTAGAACAAACCCAAAATGGATTACAGTGCAAAAGGGAAAAAAGGAGGAGGCATGCTAAAAAGGCAATGAAATTAAAGCCTCCATGCCATTGCTACGTAGTCAAAATAACACTTCATCGGGTTCTTTTTCTTCTTCCTCTTCTTCTTCAGCAGAAAGGAAAGGGGGTCAACACAACATGGGAAAGTTCAGCATAATGAGGAACTCAGTCATTGTTCCCATGGTTGTACACCAGGAATTTGAAATGCTTTTTCTAGTCCAACCCGAGAACGCGCTCCATGCCAAACTCCCTTAGGAGGAAGGTAACCGTAGGATGAGACAACAAGCAATGCCTCTTGAGATCCATGGTTCAAAAATCATTAAGCAAAGGCAACCAAACCACGTCCTCCCCATAATCAACGTGTCTACAAAATTCCATGCCATTCGGAATACCACCACCAAGGATGGCCACTTATACAACTTCACTAAGCCTGTCCAAATACAAAGATTCAAACATGGCATGACACAATGCAATTATCCAAGGCTTGGATATATCCAAGTTGAGAAGGGAGGCCACAAAGTGGGAAACAACATTGGAGTTACAGCGTGGCTAGTTCTCGTCCTTCACATAGTCCTTGTTGAGCACCCACTTAAACACCACAACAATGAGGCAATTGTTCTTCCTCACCAGGCACTTAATTCAGTCGTTGGTAATTTCGCCCACGAAGGAGTATTGTGACCTTCATCCCATGAGCTGAATGGTAGTTCCTAGGCTAGATGGCATGATGGAAAATAGACTAAAGCTAGTGGAATGGGATACAATGAAGAAGGATTGCTAACTAAGAATATCTTTTAAGGGGAATATTTCGCTAAGGTGGCATAGCCATTTATAGAAAAAGGTGTGTCGGTGAGCTCGACCAATGGAAAACCCATCACCCACCAGATGACAATAAACAAATATCAAAGCAATTGGAGGGAAAGGGACAAATCATACAAAAAATTTGTCATCATTCCTAGAGAAATAAATTTGGGCATTGGGATTAAATGGTCACGTATGTTGATTGTTTCCATGTGTCAATTTTCGTCATCAATGCCAACTTGCTTATTTATGTGAAAATACATTGATTAACATACTAAGTCTTGACAAATTAAATAAGCATGTCTTTTCAAAGTACCTTACACTGCTTAAGCACTCTTCCCATGGCTAAAATCATGCTTTCCAAAAACATAAAGCTTATTTGTGAAAGAGGCGGCAAGGATAATGTACTAATTCCATTCTCACAACAATTTTTGCATTCTCGAGGGATATGGATCCCAAATCCACACGTATTTCCTTGGTGGTAGCATTTAGTAAGCCTAAGGTAACGGAAGTGTTTTAATGGATGTACATGCAAGAAGTATTAAACCGAAAAGCAATTTTTGTTGAGTAGAAAAACACAAGTAGTCATTTCTCTAAGGAAGCTCTCTGCAAATTTTTGAGGTGCAATGCCGAAAGCATCAACTTCTAGAAGAAATGTCGAACCCTCATATAAAAAACCAAGTTATTCCAATGTCTTTGGGAGAGAGTCATTTGCAAATGCACTAGCACCGAAAGAACAAAAACTTTCATATACCAAACTGGTAGAGACAGGCAACCCTATGAAGAAGGAGGTCATGCTAGACTTTGCAAACAACATTTTTGACCCAAAGGTGGTGGTGAACCCCAAAATCCTAAGAGAAGGGGATTTTCAAAGAATGATGAAACATGGGGCAGTTGAAGGTTTTGCTTCACAATTTTGGAATTTTGGTTTGCCACAATTTATGTTTCCTATTGTACACCAATTCCCATAGCTGGTAGATGCATTTTCCAGTAGGTTCGACAAAGAAAAAGGAGTTATAGTTAGTAGTAGAATAAGGGTTATGATCAATGCAACAACTATCTGGGATATGTTATGTATCCCTGTAGACTGGGTCATCAAGAGTTTCAACTAGGAAGATATGGAAGAGTTATGGAACACCAGAACTAGACAATTGGACTTTTATAAGGATACAACCGAGGAGAAGCTGGAAGGAGGTCAAATCATCTTCCCTATATCAAATGCAGGAAATTTAGAGTAGATCTTTGGGTTGTTTTCACAATGTTGGCCTATGTCTATAGTCATGACGACAATAGAGGGGTTCATCCTTTTCAAATGGGCTTGGCCTTTATGTTGAAGAAAGAAAAGAGTCAAAAATATTATGATTTCACAAAAATAATAGCAGAAAAGATGCTAGAACAGTTGAGGAATTATGACACAATGCAAATTCAGGTACTTTTCTTTTACGGTTCATCTAATTTTACACCAAAACTTTGAGTTCCTTGAGAGGCGTGTGTCATTGTTTAGGTTTGATGTAAAGGGGTCATACTAGCCAATTTTGGTTTGGACCCATGTGCTTTCAAAGAAATGGGATTATTATTGGTTTGTAAAGAATTTTATGAGGCCAGTACTCTTAGACTTGTCCCCACACCTTCTAAGATGTTTCTCTCATGAGGTATTGCAATGGATGAGGACCTCATAGACCCCAATGGATTATTTTCTAGGAGATGAATACACATTCATCAAATTTCATAGTTTTGTCAAGGAGCCTTTTAGGCTCCCCAAATTTGTAATAGATAGGGTTTTTTCTTTAGATTCATGTCATTAGTTAACTATCGCTAACAACATCTATGGTGTCGAAAGGCACAAGACAGAGCTTTACTTGACTCCTCTTTCCATTGCCAATAGCCAGGTAACATTGATGAAAATAAAGGCGCAGGATGTGCTTACAAACAAATTGGTGTACTTGGGCCTAGTTCTCATTTGTGACACATGGGATTAAAATCCAATAAGGCACCTCTCGACTTTAAGGCATGAGAGTCAGGAGTATTTTGAATCAAGAAGGAACCCAACTAAAGAAAGGCCAAAATTGTACATCGACTTGGCCCAAATACTATTCAATCAACCACCATGGCTTTATTTTTATGTCAAGATGACAGAGTATCATCTAATCCTTCTAATAGGTGGGTCCCTAAATACATAGCTAAAGTGCCTAGGGTGGTTGAAGAGAAAGAGGCCGTACTTCTATAGGTTCTAATAGGAAATGAGGTTCCTCAATGCCATGTATGGAGAGCTCCAGCCACATGATGAAAATTTTGATGAAATTTATGATAAAGAGGTTGATACTGAGGATAGTAATCTTGAGACCAATCAGAAGATTGAACAAGAAGAGCTTCCACTCTGTACTTATCAGCCTTAGGATCCCAACAAAAGAAAGGGATCAAAATGGAAGGACCCATAAGTTACACCCTTTTTCAATGCCCGAGGAAAAGGAAAGAGGATCCAAAAGTCCTCAAAGCAATCCGCTATGGGTATCGAAGGCCAAGTTTCATTTGCATCATCTACCAAGGGATTGAAATCTTTCAATTCTACTCATACAAAAAGATGATTATAGGACTTAGGTAGGCCTGATGCAGCAACCAGGGGAGAAGAAGAAGTGGAGTCTAGTCTACCAAGATATTCAGCTTCAGCAACCCAATTTTTTCTCCCCCTCTTCTTTTTTCCTTTACATCTTTGGTTGTTCCTCTGCCCCCTTCTATTGAAAAGAGTCATTCATTTGTGGATTTCGATCTTCTTTTTCTAAACAAACCCCCTACCATATTCAACAATGAACCCCATAAGGAAACCCCATGCGTCGAGTGAGCATCATTTGCCTTGGTTGTGATTGATTCTTTATTCTCCCTATCAAGGGCCCCCATTGAACAAGCTAAAGCATCCATATTGCCAATTTCACTAAATCCATCTACTTTTGGGAAAATGTCACTTTTGCTACCCACTTCCCCTTTCATTTCAATGAGTGTTCCCACTCTACAGTCCCCCTATGGTATCTCATTCTTTTCAATGATAATGCTCCCCTTCTCCTCTCTGCAATCCCATACAGTCAAGGTTTCTCCTTCCATCACCCTATTTGGTCTCCCTTCAGGTGCTTACATTGCTACACAAAGCATTGACACCCCACAGAATCTCTAAAGTCATTTCGATGTAACAAAGTAGGCCTGACATGCTAGAAAATAGAAGCTATAGACTAAAAATATGGCACGGCTAGCTACTAAGAAGATTGAGGCTTGTTTTAATGAAGAGAAGAACTTTGTGTTTATTGCTACCATGAAGCCGCTAGTATCCAAGTTAGAGGGAGAAATGTAGATGGAGGATTACAACATCAGGGCTATGGGCCTGGACTTAATGAAACTCACCTGTGCGACAAGGTGGTTCTAGCTAAGGCTATCCAGCATGTGGTCTATACTGATTATGAGAAACTGGAAAAGAAATTGAAGTGCAAGGTTGAGCTGGTACATGTAAGGGACATTGTGAGTAGGATGTGAGGGAAATTAAGGTAAATATGTCAAGATGGCCCATATAAGATAGATATAGGATCAATAAGGGAAAGTAACTAAGTTGCTAGAGGAGGCCCAAAGTGAACAAATCCAGTTTTATGTCGAGATAGAAAAGTTAAGGATTGATATTGCTAGTGAACGACAGAAAAATGAAGAATACCAGCATATTCAAGAGAATATGCAGAAAGAGTTGGATGGTGTCCAACCTCAAGATTTTGACAGTCTAAGGAAATCCCTAGCAGAAATAGAAAGGGAAAATCAAGAGAAGCAAGAGATCGAGTCTATTTTGCAGACTCATGGTCAGGAGTTTGAAAGGTTGAGTTTTGAACTAACAAATGCCCTCCAAGAGAAGAATTAGATGGAGGAGAATATAAGGGCAAGAGAAGCTCAGTTCCATTAGGAATTAGTTGATGTGCAAGGATTTGGGACCCTCTCGATATTGAAAATATTGATATCTATGCATTGGGAAAGAATCAGAGTTGTGGTTTCCATTCTCAAACCAATCTTGTAGTTTCTAAGGGATGCTCGAGAATTAAATGAGAAGGTTAGTTCGATGGTTGACCAAATTCTACAGATTTATGCTCCACGAGTTGTAGAGTCAGAAAACCTGATTTCTAGGTTATGCAAGGCCACTGAAGAAGCTCTAAGAGGCGCAAAAAGTCTAGATTGGAGGGCCACCTCAAGAAAATCAAATGAATTTTTCAATTGCTACAAGGTCACAGAAAAAAGAAAAGAATGCCAGATAGTGTTGAATAGAAGGATCGATGAAATGAAAAAGTATTTCAATGTTCTATTAGACTTCGGTTTTTCTTCCCTTTTCTTACTAGATGGAGAGGTGCTATTAGTCAAACAAATCATAGATGAAATCAGACACAAGGTCTAGACTGCTACAGAACTCCCAGGTATAAGTTTTCTGCCCACTGTTGACAAAATCAAGAAGGAAATTATTCCTCTTTCTCAGCTCTATTACCACCTTAGGGCTATTTCATCAAGATGGGGAGTTGTTTCTTTTAAAGAATTTTTTGAGTTGGATCAAGCATACGAGATCCTTTGCACTCTCATCCGGCCCACTAATTTGGATTGGGAAGTACAACACTCCACCTTCCTCAGATTCCAAGAGTCTCCAGAGCTCTAGGTTCGCACCTCTGCAAACGTAGGTCCCCTGTGAGTTGCCAAAAATATAAAGCAATTTTTTTTTTTAAATCTTTTGGGTTTTTCAAATTTTACCTTTCTTCAGCTTCAAGAAGAGTCAACACTTAATGAAAATAAGACTACTCCAAAAAGAATGGAATTTTCCACATGGTGGTTGTGTGGCTTTTATATATCACTTTTCTCTTTGGGCGCAAGCTAAGACACATGTCAGCTTGGCAGATTTTTTCTCCAAATCCATTCTCTTAGTTTTGAGATTGCCCGCCCGCTCGACACATCATCTATTCATCCAAGCAGTTATTATTTTTGTGGAGGGGTCTCTTTGGGTGAAGTTTTTTGGAAATCAATGGATGTCTTGTCTTCAAGGTGGAAACTTTGAGTAAGCACCATCAATCTGTATGATTAATCAATCAATTTTTTTCCAAGCTGTGTCAAATCCGATTGTTTTTAGATTGCAATCTTTGCTAAATATCTAAGTCATTAATAAAGTATTTGGGACTTCATGAGCAAAGATTGTTGCAATCTAATAATGATCTAAGATCAGATCATGGGCTATTAGGTGTAGGCATCTGGCAGTATTTGCTTCTAGAATGTTGGTGGCAGTGTTCTCTTCTTCCAGTTATAAATAGGGGTTGACATATGCAAAGAAGTTTTTTAAGTTTTCTTTAATTTTTTAGAGATATTTTCAGAAGTTGAAAGTTTATAGAATACTGCTTTTCTCTAACATGTTATATTTTAACTCAAACTATCATCAGATTGGCATCTGACCTTTGTTTCTTAGTTCATTTGATATTAAAATTTGATCTATTTAGAAGAAATATTTGAAACTGTGCATGTTATGGCCTTTGTCAAGTTCCTTCTTTATATTTTTGTTCATTTTAAAAAATTGTGTTAAGCTTACTTTGATAGTTCGGATAGCTAATTTTCATGTTGTAAGCTTCTCTGTTGAATGATAGCTTTCAAAATTTGGATTGTGTCTATTGAAATTTTCCATTTTCTTTAAGGGTTGTTATTTTTCATATTATACCATTAAAAGAGGAAGGGTTTCTATAATTTCTAGATATTTTTGTTAAATTTTGGAGCTTTCTTATGTTTGATCGAACCTTAATGAGTGCTTCCCATGGGGATTTTTGAAATATTGCATTGTGCTTTTACTTAGCCTTTGTCGTTCATTCTCTTCCCAACAATGAAGGGTTTGTGGCATTTTGTTTCTATTATATCATTCATATGAAATAAGTTAAGGTTTTAAATATTGTAAAAGCTTTAGCGCATCACCATTTTCATGTTTTCTTTGCATTTCCTTCTACCTTTTCTCCCAACACAAAGAAGAGTCGGCTTTCTATAAAAATATTGGAGCTATTCAATGAGGCACAAATTAGTCCCCCACTCATTGAATTTCCCATAAGGATTTCAGAGAGGCACAAGCTTTGATGATCAACAATTTCACAATAGGTTTAGCTACCCCTTATGTGCTTGGACCTAATTATGAATTTAATTGCTTTCTTTATAAATCTCTTCAAAAAATTAAATAATGGGAATGAAAATTAATATTTAATATTCACCCCCAATGTTTAAGGCCTCAACAAGGATGGGTTTGGACTAGGCCACCCAATTCCCTTTTCCAATCCTTTTGGACCCCAATTTTAATATGTCAATGTTAGTATTTTATTATTTGAAAATCCAATTTTGTTTTTCAGCTATCAGTAATTATTTTTTGGGAAATTAGAAGAATTGCCATTTCAATATTAGCAATTTTGGGAGAGAAAATTGAAGATCCTAAAATCAGTCAAGGCAATTCAAGAGTGGAATTAGTAGCATTATTATAGCACTTTCATAAATCAAGTTCAAGCTTGCAAGACATCAAGAAGAATGAAGCAATATATGTGCAAGCAACTATAATAATCGATCATGCTAAATTATGAAGATGTATTGAGTTATCCTATATATGCTAGCTACAACAATCTATTGTGTTTTAAGAACTAACATCTTTTAGGTCTATCAAGCAATCAAGGCATCCATAAATCAACATTTGTGGAAAATTGTGGTGTGGCATCACTTCATCAAGGATTTAACATCAAGGTAACATTATCGTTTCAGTCAATTATCATTATTTTGGCCTCTACCCAACCTAGGGTACACCCTCTTCATCATCATCAATTTCATTATATGTGGAGTTAGAAATACCAAAATGGGATTTAACTTAGGTAATCCCCTATACAACTCAACCTTTCCCTCTCTTTTCTTGTGTGGGTCAAATCCAACAATTTCAACAAAAGATAGATCTAGAAAGCATAGTGTTGACTATAACCTATATCTTAGACTTTGTAAATACAAAAAGGAGGAAGCTAATTTGGGTCACCCCACATGCTTGACCTTACAAATCAACCCACAATTTTAGTTGCATGTTCCTCTTTGTATCTCAATCTCATATCTAAATCTTTTCCATTACTTTTTGTTTTCATTTGTGTGATAAATTACATGTTTAGATCTAGGGTTATATGTAAAATAGGCTTATTAAAATGCACATCAAATTTATCATCACAACTCAAAAAGGAAAAGGACCCCTAGGAGATTGGCTCTCCTTTCTGGTAGCAAGCCAATTATTGAAGCCTAGTTGGTTTATGCTCAAATGTGGATTCAAGTGAAAAGAAGCTAATCCTATTGGATCTAAGATCACTTTTCCCACTTCACACTAACATTGAGTTAATTGGGGTAGTTTCTTGAGGTTTATAATGATGCCTTCCTGAAGGGGTCCTTGGGTATAAACTTTAATAGAGGCATTATCAAACTAATTCACAAAGATGGGGATAAAAATCTTATAAAGAACTAGAGGCCTATAACCTTATTAAATGTCTCCTATAAAATCTTGGCAAAGACTCTAGTTTCTAGGTTGGTTAATATTTTAGGGAACATGGTATTTTTCACTCAGACTAGCTTCATCAAAGGGAAATACATTTTAGATAACATGATAACCATTTGGGAAGGTATGCACTGGGCTAGACATAGTGACCAAAATGTTTCCAATGTTCTATTGGATTTTGAGAAGGAATATGACAAGATTGAATGGTCCTTTGTGATTGAAATGTTGAAATCACTTGTGTTTCCTTAGAAATTATTTAGATGATTCAATATTATTTTCAATGATTCATCCACACAAATTGACTGTAATGGAGATCTTATAGAGCCCATTCTATTTTTGAGATATATCTAGTAGCGATTTCCTATTGCTCATGTATTGTTTGTATTATCTATATATGTACTCCATTATGTTTTAAAAACTAATATTATTATCCCACCAGTGTATGGTATATGCCTTCTAAACAAGGATCAACTACTAAATGCATATTTTGTTGATGATAGAAATTTGTTTATTGAGATGAATTGAGGTAATTTTAATAATTTAATGAAAATATTGGATATATTTTGTTTGGACTCTGGTGCTAATATTTCTAGTTGCAAATCCATAATCCTAAATTAGGAAAGGGAGGCTCTAGATTGGATAATGAATAAAAATTGGCAATGGTTGGTCTAACCAAGGTAGTAAAGTATCTAGGTATTTCTTTTTCTATTCCTCCTTACTTGAAACTCATGTCAGAGTGGCAATTTGAGAAGATTGAGAAAACAAAATTATAAATGGTAGACTCGCCATCTTTATCTAGTAGGAAGGATTCAGGCTCAAAAGATGATCTTTTACCATTCTATTTATTTTTCATCTACTTGAATTTTTGAAAATTTTCAATTTGAAAAACTTCAAAATATCTTGAGGGATTTTCTATGGTCATTTGGTAAAGGGGGTAAAAAGATACATGCTATGAATTTGGTGGTGTTTTCTTCCAAAGAATCAAGGGTTATGGGCCTTAAGGACCTTAAGACTTAAGGAATTGATTTAGCTGTTAAGTCGCTCATTAATGCTTGTGAAGGATTTAATTCCTAAAAAACATTAATAAGGAATAATATGGCTCTTTTGTATCCAAAAAAGATTAAAATCTAGAATTCATTACATCTACATGATATTATGTTTGGAAATTTTGAGGTGAAATTATTTGGCTCAATAATTTTTATTAGCATTTGGAAGACATGAATGAAAATTAAGTATATGATAAGATGTGGTAGTGCATACTCTGATGATTCCAATTCTTGTATTGGATATAGATCTATGTGGTGAGATTTGGAACTAAATGGTAAGCCTTTGGCCCTCACTCAAGGGTATTTTTCAAAGGCTTGGAATGAAAAAGGGGTTTCAAATTTTAGTAACATCTTTGAGAATGATAGTCTTAAGATATAGGAGAAAATGTGGATTGAATTCAATATCTTTAATTATAATTAAATAGCATATTTTCAATTGAAAAATGCATTGGAAAAGTTGAGGCTTCTACTCCTTGTGACCAATGCATTGAATGTGACCTACCGTGTTTCATGGGAAGATAGATTTGGATTTAATAATACCTCTATTATAGAACTCTTCTACACGATGTCAACTAGTATGATGGGTATCTTCTCTTGGTTGAAAAATTGTTAGAATCTTGATTGGTGTAAGTCACTTTGGTCTAATATATTAGCTCACATTTGGTTGAACTCTAGTGAGCCTAAAAAATCTTGTTTTGGGTGGTTGTTCCTATTGAAAAGACTTGTTAAGTTGAGTTACAATACATTGGTATTTCTGATAATTGTAGTTATTTGTGTAACAAAGTTGAAACTTTTGAACATTTATTTTTTGAATGTCAATTTTTTGCCTCTATTTGGTCTCTATTTTTGGGAAACATGATTGGATGAGACTATAAGGATAGATTTACTTGGTCTAATTTTTTTGGTTATGCAATTATTCTTTCTATTGAGCTTTTTTTTTTTTGGATTGTTCTTACTAATGAGAATTTTTGGTTTTTAAAGAAAAAGAGAAACAAAGAGGTATTCCAAGGAAAGAGAATGTGTCTTACTAAGTTTCATAGTTAACTCACATTTATCTATATTATTTTATAGGTTTCTTCTATAATGGAGATACCTAAATATAGGTTCATAGTGTTGGAGATATTGTCATTGATGTCAAATGAGATCTTTGTCAAATAAAACTAAGCAACTAATCAATTTCTAAGTACTAAGAGAGTGAAGGTAGTGACAATGATAATGGATATGAGTAAAGAATGAACAATAGCAATAAGGAGAAGTGAGATAGAAGAGATTATACAACAATAAGGAACTTAATGTTGGAGGAATTGGAATAATAAAAAGTGATAATAGTATGATAAGGTTAGGTCATCTTGAGTACTATATTAGAGAATAAATTTACTATACAACCCCACGAACTATGGTTGTTCTTATAAATTTGGATATATCACAATTGAAAAGAATATAATACATGAAAGAGAACTAAAAAGACATGATCTTAGATATAATAAATTTGTTTCTAAGGTCTATAACTCAAAATAAGAATATGGAAGAACAATTTTGAATGAAGAGCATCATCTTGGAGCCACATTTTATTGGAAAATTTTGAAGAATTTCCCATTTGAAGCCAAAAATTAGCAAGATGGAAAGAGAGGTTAATAATACATCATCATATAGTGGTGTTCTTACAAAGACAATTAATGATGCATTTCAGGAGATGACCAAGCTATAGGCTAAAGAAAATAATTGTATATCAGTGAAGCATGATTTAAATAAATATATTCATAGTATGTTTTAGGTATAGTGGATAACATTCCTCTCAACAATGAAATGGAATTTAATATTACCAATTGAGAGAAATGTCTCAAAGAAATTTAGAAGGATAGTACAGTAAAAAATGATTCTAATGACATGGAAGTCAAAAGTATATAGAAACATTTTGAATTTTTCAGCAAATGGTGTAGTGACTTTGAAGATCAAAAATATGTAACAAAAAAGAGGTAATTGAGAAGCCAAATTTCAGCTAAAGAGAGAAACTGAAACATATACATGACCAATATGGTTGGTAGAGTCAAAAGGGATGACACAACATGTGAGGGATCATTATGGTGGCTCTCATGATTAAAGATTATGCTAATGAATCTCATATAATGACAATTAAAATTAAATTATAAATTAGCAAGAGTCATTGGACATCATGAAGATTTATGCCAATTAATAGAAAAATATATATAAGAAATATAAAATCAAGGGGAAGAATATATTGAAGATTATTTTATGAAGAATATATATTTAAGTGTGTGGAATCATAGAAGTATGTAGCATGAAGTAAATAAGAGTGAATATAATTATATGAATAAGGAGTAGCAAATACTAAAAGGGAAGTGATCATAATAAAAAAGCAACGATCATATTAAAGTAGTGATTATGTTTTAAGAAGGGAACCGATTAGTAAAAGAAGCGTGCCTCTCTTGGAAAGTAAAGCATCTTCTAAGAAGTGTCATATCCTTTCAGAAGAGACATGTAGATATAAGATGAGAGTGTGGAATGTGGAGGTATGTGGATATTTGAAGATAAATTATATATACACTAGCAGTTATTAGAGGAGAAAAGGGTGGTGTGAGATGGGCAAAGATTAACTAGGAATAATAAAAATTGAGAAAGAAGCAAGTGCGGAACCAGAAAAAGGATACATCATATAAACTTAAGAAGAGTTTATGAGGAATAAAGAATAAACATTTTATCAAGGCATACTTTTGTATGAAGAAAATAATAGAAAGGCAGATTGTGAAGGATATTATATGAATCTTTGAGAAGAATATATGTAGAATTGTAAAGGAAATATATTTAGATTTGTGAAAGAATTATAACAATATTTGTGAATAAAATATGTTCATTATCTATTGAAGAAACAACAAGTTGGAACTTTTTTGTAGAAGTTAGTGCTTCCTAAAGGAGATATTGGTGTCTCTCACTAAGTCGGTGCTTAGAAGTAGGGGTTGGTGCCTACAATAGGTTGGTGCCTAAAAATTGTGGGGATTAGTGTCTCTAATGGGTTGGTTCTCACAAATTGTATAAGAAGGGATTGTTGTCTCTTGTAGGTTGGTTCCTATGAATTTTGTATAAGAGCTATATAAGCAATATTTTTCCATGGTTTTCTCCCATAAGGGTTTCCATGTAAATCATCTATTATTCTTCTGTTGCATAATTGTCAGATATTATGTGAATGATGTGCAATTGATTGTTGAGTTGAAAAATTAAAAGATTGTATTTTACTGATTCACCCCCTCTCATTATAATTGTGTGCTCATCACATGATATTGCTAATTGAAGGATTAACTATTGTTTACATAACAATGATTAAAAATGAAAGATTCTTTCCTCAAGGAAGGAATAACCTCAATAAGGGGGAGCTAAGAATTCTAAAGATTTACATGGAGAAACATAAAATATAGAAAGCTATAAAAAAAGGTTGATTGTTCCTACTACACCAAATTGCAAACTTCAACCAATAGTGAAGGACATTGACCCTGAAGATGAGGCTAAACTGCTACATGGTAATTTTGACTATGACAAATGTGAGAATAGTAGTAATGTTAGGTGTTTCTTGGAGTATAATTTTATTATTACATATGTAAATACCTTCAAGGAGTTTGATACCCTATTTTTTTGGTTAAAATTTGGTGATGTAAAAGACGTCCATCTAGATCTCTAGCTCCATATATTGTTAAGAACTTTGTTTTTTCATAATTGATTTATATATATGATGAAACTTAATGATTACTGAGAAACTTGTCCTTGAAATTCAAGATGGGATCCATTTGCACCAATCTTTGGGGAAACTAATCCTTGTGAGAACTTGGATTTAAAAATCCTCACTTTACCCTTTGTAGGCCTTCAACATGTCCAAGTATAAGACCATCACCACCAAATTATTTTTTTGAATGGAGTACAATACCTCATGTTCAATAAATATACCTCTTGAGGTTAATCTCCTAAGAATAAATAAACATTTTATTATAATATAAACTTATCTATAACAAACCCCAACCTATTTACTATAGCTTTAAAAAATATTTTGTTGATTTTAAATTGCAAAGGAAGATCGACCTAAAATATTTGAAAGAAGAGGGATTAGATTTTTTTGGGATTAAAGCTACGAAATATGATTTCATTTCGTTTAGATTTTTTTTCTATTGATCCTCTTTAAGG
>VDFB02281492.1:521946838-522182593 GCA_007258455.2 Sequoia sempervirens
TATACTTTTCATTGGGGCATCCAAAAAAATTAGAAAATTTTTTGAACTCTGATCTCAGCATGATTATTCTTTGAACCAATGCAGCAAGTACATTGCTTCAAAGAGGGGGAAAATTTAGACACTCAAAATATCTTGATCGATACCATGCACTTTATTTTGATTAACACTAATTCTTTCTTAATCATTTCCACACTAACCAATTAATTGTATAATCTTCCTCCTAAAATCAAATAATACACTTTATCAAATTATCCTAATGTTCTTCCTTTAATTAAATAAATCAATTTTATTTAATTAAAATCTTATTGTTCCAGCATCCTCTGATTTGATTTAAATAAACCCAAGCATTTAACTTAAATGTCATAAATAAATAAATTTCATCCAAGTTAATTAATCCTAAATTAATTAACTCCTAACACTAATCCCTCATTTCTCTATCTTTTAACTCCACCCTAGGGTAAGTCAACCTCGGTCAATTAACCAAGTTGCACATGTAAATCAATTTATTTGATTTACTAAATTACCTTATTTTCATTCAAAAATGGCATATTCTTTGAATATTCCACCCACTTAACTTTTTCCTCCCAAAGGACTTTTGTCCTCTTTATGAGCCACCTTGGCATCAAAGGCTCTTACATCTCCTCTTTTTTGAGACACCTTTGCATTAAGGGCTCTTACACCTCCTCTTACACAAGTCGCCTCTTGGAATTCATTCCTCTTACACATCCCATCCCCCAAGATGTACTCACACATGTGTGAGCACATCTCCTCTAGATTCATTAGCATGTTGACAAGTGGCATAATGCCATTGGTCCAATTTTTAATCCCACATTCTCCCCATTTTTCACTCTTCAACCCTTCTTCCTTATAAATAGAGGCCTTCTCTATTGATTTAGGATCCATAATTTCATGTAAGGTTATTATCCACAATATCATCCACAAGTTAGGCATAGAATTCATCATTCATAGCTAGGTTATTGGAATTTTGCATCAAAAAGTACACATTTCATCCAAGATCTTATCAAGGGATTGGGAAAGGGCTTCTTTCAACATCAAAGAAGCACCAATCCCCCTATGGGATGCTAGTTTGAGCATTTAGAACAGTATTTCATTAGTAGTTTATTTGATATTTTACTTTTTTTTCATGTTCTTATGTTTAAATGAATTTCATAAGGAATGCTTAATTTCTATTTGTTTATTGACTAATGATCACTTGTTTGTTCATGTTTGAGTAGGTCTAGGAAGAGCATTCACACTCTCTTAGAAAGTGATACTGGATTGAGATATGCTTTGTTCTTAAATGCATCACCAAATTCTTTGATATATTGATTGCACTTGTACTATCACATAGGATAGAGATAGGTTCATCATATGATATTCTGATATCTTTCAATGTCTACTTCATCCACAACACCTGTGTGTAGCAAGATACTACCACAATATATGTTTCCTTTGCAGTAGATAAAGACATTGAATCTTGCTTCTTACTCAACTACGAATCCAATCTGCTTCCAAGAAAGAAAGCATCTCCACTTGTACTTTTATCATTCACACAACCTACCTAATATGAATCTGTATAGACACTTAAAGATAAATTAGTATCCTTTGGATACCATAGATCAAAGCAAGAGTGCCCTAAAAATATTTGAATATCCTCTTTACTATTTCCACAAGTGATTATCTAGGATCTTCTTGAAATCTAGACACAATATAAACTGCATGCATAATATCCAGTCTAGTAGTAGTTAGATATAGCAATCTGCCAATCATTGATCTATAATTGGTCTAATCAGTCTTGAACCAAGGGAAATAGGATTCCACTTTTTAGGAGATGGATCTAAACCTATTTCACACTCTGGTTCATTAGGAAACCAAGATCCCTCAACCAAGTGACCCAATTGAGGGAAGGACTATGTGGTTTCCTTGGGTTTGATTAAATGTGGGTTCACCATAAAATGAAGTTTCAAAGGAGAAATAAAAATATACATGCACAAAACCCTAGAAACTTAAAACATGAAATCAAATTGATAAATAGAGAGAAATAGAAAAGTACCTAGAGGATAGGAGATGTCTAACTAAGATCTGAAAACCCTAGAATTTGTTTTTTTCTAAAGTGCACTAGGACTGATACACCAAACTAGGCGATTTAGTCTTAGTTTAGGGTTTCTAGGTAGAATCTATAATCTCCTAATGACTTATTAGAATCCACTAAAAAATGGTAAAAGGGTTATACTAGGAGTTACATGCCCAAACAATTGCAAAGTGTCCCAAAAAAGTGAAAAGTGTCCTAGGAGAAAAATTTTGAATTGATACTTTGTGAGCCTCTAAAGATGGATTAAATAAGCACTTTCCCACTAGTTTCACGTAAATAAGTTGGATATCTTGATCTAGATCTAAGTATCTGTGAGCCTTGACAACTTCTTATGACAACTTTTGCAACTCTTTATAACTTTGCAATTTTGGTACTTTGGAAGGCTTCAAATCCACTTTTTTCTCAACCTATAAACCTACAAAATACAAAGAGAGGAAAAAAAGTTGTTTTTTTAGGGAATGGGGGTTTGCCTTGGTCAAACACTGTTTTGGTAATCAAACCTTAATGATAAATGAAGCATGAATGAAATGAAACATGAAACATAAGATGAAACAATAGAACCTTGTTTTAAACCTTGTAGATCTATAAACAAGCATGAAGTAGCCTTAATGGATGTAGATCTTGATCATGATTCTTGATGAAATATAATTCCTTTGAATACTTGAATTGATCTTGAACAATACATCACAACATTAGCTCAAAACCACATACATGATGCACTAAATCTTTGACATGATGAAATGACTCCTAATTGCTACAATAATCTTCTATAAATCTTCCCTTGAATGCCTTAGAAATGCTCTTGTGAAAGTACTCTTGATTTCTTATGAAATTCTAGGATGAAACTATGTGAAAAAACCCTGTATTTATACTTTTTTATGCAAAATTTCCCAAAATCACAACAGTATAAGCCGACATCAGATCTAGGATAGTAAAATCCTGCCAAGAATTTGATTTAAAATAGGTCCAAGTTAAAGAAAGGCTCATATGCAAGGTTGGCCATATGAGTCCTAGTGGCTTAAACTAGGATAGAAACTTCAAAAAATGCTAAGTTCAATGTCACATTTAAGATCAGGCCCTAAGACCTAGGTGGGACCCATACATCCAAGGTGGCGTATAAGTCCCAAATCACTAGATCTAGAACACATAACCCAAAAAACATGAATTATAATTTATGATTTTTTAAATGTCGATATTATCCATAGAGAAATACATTTAATAAGGCTCGTGGATGCAAAATACGACCAATTAGGGCATAAAGAAGCCAAATTTTAATGCAAAGGGTCCAAAATTTAATGTGAATATGTAAAACATAGTAGAACACCAAATTAAGGCATCACTTAGCTCATTTTATCAATTATTCCCAAATTAAGTGTGGAAAAGGGATACTTTTTTTGTCACTAAAAGTCTTAGGAGATTCATCATTCTTGATCAACTTGCAACTAGTAACCATAGGAGTACATATTGGTTTAGAGCCTTCTATTCCAAAATTCTTCAATATTTTCTTCACATTTTTAACTATGAAATAAATATTCCTTTTTCTATCTGACTGATTTGTATTCCAAAGAATAAATTCATCTCCCCAAACATAGACAACTCAAACTCTTTATGCATCTCTTCTACAAATCTCTTGCACATACCTTTATTTTCTCCAAAGATTATATTATCAACATACATAGCCACAATCAAGATTTGATCCTTCTCAACTTTAAAGTAAATATTTCTATCTACAACACTTTTATTGAATCCATGTTGCAACAAGTACCTATTTGATCTTGCATGCCAAGCTCTAGGATCTTGCTTAATTCCATATAATGCCTTCTTCAATCTGCAAACCATATTAGGATCATCTGATAAAAGAAATCCTTCTGGTTGTTTAATGTATACCTCTTCTTCCAACTCACCATTCAAGAATGTATACTTCACATCCATCTGATAAACCTTGAAAGCCTTATGTGCTACAAAGGTTAAAAACATCTTAATGCCCTCCATTCTTTCCATTAAAGAAAAATTCTCCTCAAAATCTATTCCTTCCACTTGTGAGTAGCCCTTACACACAATTACAGCCTTATTTCTGACAACTTCCCCATTTTCATTTACCTTGTTCCAAAATACCCATTTAGCTCCTATTACATTATTGTTTATTGGTCTTGGGACTAATTACCAAGTCTAATTATTCTCAATCTACATCAATTCTTCTTCAATATTTTTGGTCCAATTCCCATCCTTACAAGCCTCAATCACTATCTTAAGTTCTACTTTGGAAAGTAGACACAAGTTTACCTATTCTTCAATCATATTAGATTTCCTTCTTGTCAACACACCTCTGCTCTTATCACCAATAATCTGATCTTTAGATTGATTCTTCTACACATACTTAGGAGTCTTAGGAATCATTTAAAAAGCTTCTTCCTCTTCAACCCACATCTCCTTTTCATTTTCTTCTTATTTTCCTTCTTCTCTTCCAGAAGACTCATCAGATCATATCCTTCTACCAGTATTGAGCTTTAATTTGGTTCTTCATCTATGTTGACACTTGAAATTTAAACTATCTTCTTCAGCCTCTTGTTGTAGCACCGATAATCCTTGCTTCTTGTAGAATATCAAAGAAATACTCATCTAATCTTGCATCAAAATTTTTGAAGTTTTCTTCATCTCTTCTGATATAACATTTGCTTCCAAACACTAAAATATTTGATAGTAGGAGCTCTTCCATACCTTAGTTCATAATGAGACTTTGAATTTTTTACTCTTGCTTATACTTTGTTGAGTATGTATACTACAATAAGAATAGCTTCTCTCCAATAGATTTCTAATAGATTTTCTTCCATCATCACTGTCATTATTGCTTCCTGAATTGTCATATTCTTTCTTTCCACAACTCCATTTTTTTGAGGAGTTATATGAGCTAAAAAATACCTCTTTATTCCATGATCTCCACAAAAAAATTTAAAATAATTGGAGGGA
The DNA here is from genome assembly GCA_007258455.2 of Sequoia sempervirens. Classification (NCBI taxonomy): domain Eukaryota; kingdom Viridiplantae; phylum Streptophyta; class Pinopsida; order Cupressales; family Cupressaceae; genus Sequoia; species Sequoia sempervirens. Next base: position 521,951,898 of record VDFB02281492.1, read on the forward strand.
AATTCTCCACCTTTATCAAACCTTAATCACTTGATTTTCATATCCATTGCATTCTCAAACATAGCTTTAAATGCTTTAAACTTGTTTAGAGCTTTTGATTTTTCTTTAAGAAAAGTTACCCAAGTCATTCTAGAGTAATCATCAATTAACAACATGAAATACATGTCACCTTGAAAGCTTCATATTCTTGTAGGTCCACATAGGTCTGTATGCACCAACTCAAAAGGTCCTGCAATAGAATATTATTTGATATAGAACCTCTTTCTTATTTACTTACCAACCTAATATTCCTTGCAAACTACATTAATAGGCTTTGTAATTCTTGGAAAATATCTCATGGAATGACTAGAGTTGATCCTCACTAGGGTATCAAAATTTATGTGACATATTCTTATATGCCATAGCCAACTTTTATTACATTGAATCATAAAGAACTTACCATTAGCACATTTGAGTTGATAAACATTCCCATATATCCTTGTTCCTATAGCAACCAGAGTTCAACATCCTCCTTTTCTGATTTCAAAACCACCATCCTAAAATACAAGATTATATCCTTTCCTACACATCTATCCTACACTCTAAATATTATGTCAAAAACCCTTGACATAAAGAACATCATTTGTATTATTTTTTCCATCAAAACTAACTGAACCTTTTCCACATATCTTAGTTGATGTATTATCACCAAACTTAACATGACCACCTTCAAACTTCTCAAGTTTAAAAAAATTACTCTTATCACTTGTCATATGATTTGAGCATCCACTGTCAATTGTCCAGTGACTTTTCTCCTCTCTAGCATGAAAATCAATCACTATACTCCCTTTGGTGTTGTGACCTATTTCCAAAGAAATTTCCTTCATACATCTTTCAAAGTCAGTAGAATTATTTCCAACATTCAAATACATGAACAAGCATTGATCATTTTCATCATTCGAGTATTCAAATTCATCATCAAATATATTAGCATCCTCTTTAACATAATACCTTCTCTTGAAAAATTTACATTTATTATCCTTATATTTATCTTTTGAAACTTCGGTTGGACATCTTGAACCATAATGACCTATCTTTCCACAATTAAAAAATTTGAACGATAACTCACCTTTGTATTTTCCAATCCAATTTTTCAATCTCCTAACAAAATTTTCTTCTATCTCATCAAGATCATCTTGATCTAATCCATCATCCTTCCTTTTTTTGATAGCTTTAAAAGTAGTCTCTTTTCTTGAATCATTTTGATCAAACTCTCACAATTCAAAATTAGTTAAAGCACCAAATCATTGATCTCTAGAATAATGATCTAAATTCTAAAATTCTTCAATAGAAAAAAATTTATGATTATGATTTAGGAATTTTTCTTATTACCTTTTTTACCGCCTCATCTTCTTTTATTTTTCTACCAATGTCATTGATGTAACTGACAACTTCATCCACTCTATGCATGTATCTTGCAATGTCTTCATCTTCGAACATCCTTAGGATTTCAAACTTAGTCTTCAAATTTTGCATCTTTGTTTACTTGACCTTATCATCTCCTTCATAGACACTTTCCAACTTCTAGATTTCTTTAGCATATTTTTAGCTCATAACCTTCACAACTTCTGAATCAACAAGACCACTCAAAAGAGCATTCTTATATTTTCCATTTTTTTCATATGCCTTGATCTCATCATCATTTTTCAAACCATTAGTAGGTATGGTATATCCATCCTTAATTGACTTTCAAACTCCAAACCCTAGGAAAACAAGGAAACCTTCAATCTTGGTTTTCCAAAATGCATAATTTGTCCCATCAAACAAGGGAGCCTCCTTGTGCGCCATTTGGACCTACCTCAAGCGATTAAGATTCTTCCAAGGAACCTTGCTCTGATATCAATTATTAGATGCACAAGACAACTAAAATGGGGTGAATTAGTTTTACACTTTAAACATTCAATCCCTCAATATATTTTTAAACCCTTATTATGCATTAATAGAATGTAAACATGAGGAATGGTAATGCAAACACATAAAATACATAAGAACATTGGATTTATGTAAAAACCCAAGAATGGAAAATCATAGTGAGCATTAGTTCACAATATAAAGTAATAGCAACAATGAATAAAATATTCTCACTACTGGAGGGCTCACTACCCAAAAGAAAGAAGGGATCACTGCTAAAGGACTCACTATCTAGAAGAAAGAAGATCGAATAAAGGGTGGCTCACTACCAATTTTAACTACTAACTATGCATCTCTCCTATGTTGAAGGTATAGTTCCATTGAATAAAAAACAACTCATTCAACAATATAGAATGTAGACACCTTTTACTTACTGCATCTGGGATTCATAGGAATTGAAGGTCACACTCAAACCACCACACTTGATCACTTTCATATCTTTCACATTACACACACTTTTCTTAATCTACATAATAACTCACCTTGTATTTATACCAACCACAACTTAAAACAATCTCAATTAGGTTGGCCTTAAGGAAATGTATGCACCTCAACCATGCAACATCAAATAGGTCAGAACCAAACACTTCCACAGTATAAAGAAGTGAAGGAATACCACACCACAAATTAATTGGGACCAAAAACTACACTGACACACTTCTCAACACTTCCAAAAACAACAATCATCCTCCACAATTAGTGCTAGCATGCCAAGTTATCCAAACTCGCACTAACACTAACAAGCAACCACAAGCACGCCTCTCTAAGTCTATAAAAAAAAATTGGACCTCATAGAAACATTCCAAAACATCTCATAATATTCCACATCATCATATATTTTTCACTACTACTGTAGCCACCTGAAACTTAATAACATCTTTATTTTGTGCAACCAAACACACTGGTATAGACATCCAACACACCAAACAACCTTGTGGAACACCACAACACCTAAAAATTCAAGTAAAGGTACATACAAAAAATATAATAATGTTCCCATATCCAAAATACAAGAACCTTCATTGCAAAGAAATCTCGCTTATCCTACACCATGTTTCACTAGATAGACATACTGTCAAACACATCTTTCACTGTAGTACAATACAAAACCTAAAAATTTGGATATAGAATCTCTGAACACCTCTAAACATCATATCCAGACCACACAAGCATATCTTCAACCACGAAGAAATGTGGATTAGAAAAATGAACATCACTCAATCACACTAAACTCTCTTTTATTCAAATTTTCTCAAATTCACTTGGAAACCAAGTGAACCAACTACACCAAAAACACTACTAACATCTCTACAACACATCTATAGCATTTGTAACACCTCTCATCAACTATATCACACCAACTATCTCTCCAAACACAACTTATACAACTATACTAAATTAAGACATCAATGACAACACCAACAACATTTTTGACATAAATACCAACAGCTCCAAGCTTCCACCAACTCCAATGCTAGGGGTTGACATCATCAACACCAACAAAATTCTAGAATTCTCTTCATAGAGGGGGTTGACATCAATGAAAACACCCAAACAACTCACAAACAACTCAAGAGTTCAACATAGAATATTTTATTTTGAATGGATAATTACTTTTTTCCATAAAATACTTTTAAAGTCATCTATAAATAGGGGTATTCCTAATTATTTATAAAGTAGAGCTTCAAATTTCAATTGGAGCATCTTGGATATGCTTTATTATATATTCTAGTTAGATGTTGAAGAAGAATATTTTACATTTAGTAACATTTATTCTTTCAAAAAGAGGACTATTTATAACATCAAAATTTATTTATGATGACCTTGGTGATGGATAAGATTGAATTAAATAATATGGTATCATTGGAAAATAGATTTTTGTTACTAGAATCCTACATATGGATATCATGGGCTAATTATTTTTCTTCTTTCATTTTCAGGTCATTTCCCATCTACATATGGGTATTAATTATGTAATTTGAAACTTTTATTATATTAATATATTTCAAGCCAATGTGTCTTTTATCCAACAAAAAAAATTGTTACAATAAGTAATTATTCCATAAGTATAAATAAGAAATAAGAGAGGGGTCTTCATGTCTAATTCCTTGACAAGATTTTTAAAAGATAGATGGGGAGGTGTAGGAACTCTCTAGAATTTGAATGGTCATCTTCCATTGCAACTTTTTCAAAATTCTGCATTCACTCTATTGAAGCTAGGATTATTACTCTTAATCTCCCTTGGTTCAATTGGTGCTCTTTTTTTCCTATGTTTCCTAGTTTGGGTACTTTGGGGGGTTGAATTTTTATTATTATTGATTGATTTTCTTTATTGATTGTCTTTCAGTTTGAATTTTCTTTGTGTGATGGAGATTGTTTAAATTTTATTTTGATTTTAACATATTTTAATCTTTATTTCCTATATGATTTACGTTCTTTCTCATGATCTTATTTGTCTTTAATGAATGGTCTAGTCTTAGGTGTTTGGTTTAATATCCCCTTGTACCAAGTAACTCTATGGAGGTGACAAATGGAGGTGGAATTAATGATAGAGGTGGCATGTGTGAAGGAATGAAAAATAGAGATAACTCTTTGATAATTTGCGTCACTTCCAACTTGGATGAATTGAATAAGAATCCCTCATAAAAACAAGCTCTAAGTGTTAGTATCATGGGTGAGGGCCTCTCAACTTTAGGTGAATTTTATGTGGTGGATAATGGAGAATTTTTAGGGATCAGGGTAGTTAGAATGAGAGAAAGAAACTTCATTAAAGGATGATACATTGGACAAAGAAAACTTGATAAGTCTCCTTCCTTTGCTAAGGTTCTCTTAGTTTCTCCTAACTAGGAGATGTTGCAAGCCCTTAAAGATGAGGAAAATAGGCATTAAAATGTTTCAATTTTCTGTCTATTTGGATGATAATTTTTTTCCTTCAAGAAAATTTTATGATGATTGGATAGCTAATGTTTGGGGTAAGAAATTAGGGATATATGTTTCCTTTTGTAGAATTTTGTAAAAGGGATTATTCATGTTATTTTTTGAAATTTGAATGGTATGTAGGAAAGGGTTTTTAAGAAGGAATTTTAGAATCTAGATCATTCAATATTCAGAGAAATCCCTTGGTCCCTGAGGAAAAAATATAAGAGGTGATGGCCAACTTGGCCCCAAAATGGTTAGAAATAAAAAAATTTCCCTCCTCATCTATGGATGTTTATTCCTAATTTTCTTTCACCTCTAGGGAATTTACTGCAACTGGAAGAATCAAGAATTAATCTTCCTCACTTAAATTCTTGATTTTTAATCTCTATTTCTCCTTCAGTTGACATTCTTGGTGCCATTTATATTAAAATAGGTTAAATCTACGTGACATACAAAATTGAATTGTTGGGTAGTCTCAATTATTGTGTTTTTGTGTAAGAAAATGAGTAGATCTAAGAAACGATTTCCCTAAGGCTCTGGTCAAGGCCATATGAGCATTTGAAAAGGCCCCTGCTAAATAGGTAGTTCCATCTAAGAATGGGAACAAGGTCTTAAACTCCCATAACAAGTCCAAAAGTGTTGTTAACACTCAGATGGAATTGGATATTGATGTAAGTAATGTAATTAGGCAAGAAGTGTTGATGAATAATGGACAAAATGAAGTGATAAAAGAACCAAAGGTGGCTCTCTCTCTACCAGAGAATGGGTCTATAGTGAAAGATAATAAGAAGCCACTTTCTCTCTCATACCCTTTATTCAATGGTGAGATAGTGGTTATTAAAGATATGACCCCCTTAGTTTCCAAGAATTTATAGAATATCCCTAAGTTAGATATGATTTTGGCTTTGGATCTCAATAATTGGCATTGAAAATGTTATACGATAGGGCATATCACATTAGAAATAAAGATGGATCATCCATGTCTTTCCAATGGATGATATAATCTACCCCCCTTCGACCCTTCCCAAAAACATGGTGGAGCAGCCAATAATAGTGAGGTCATATTGGATTGTTATACTTCATTGTTCTTTGATTCTACAAGTGATTTAAAGTTTTCAAAAGTGGTAGATTCTAAAAATAAAGAGGATAAAAAAGATAAATAAATTTGATAGAGGTAGAAATGTTAAGACTCAAAATGGTAAAAAGTGTTAAAAAAATAAATGGCACTGAAAATGTTTTGAAGTGATTTAATAGGATTTATAAGAATTAGAAATCCTCCTACACATGGTAAATGATAATTCTTAATATCAACATCTAGAATGTTTGGGGATTGGAATTCCCAAATAGAATAATATTGTTAGAAAATTATGTAGAGACAGACCTAGACTTGATTTCCTATGCTTGTAGGAAATTAAGGTAGTGGGATTTTATTTGGAATGTGTTATGAACTTTGTCTAGAAAAATACAAAGGACTTTTGCACTCAAAATGAAAAAGGAAAGGTTGATTGGAAATTATTTTTGAGCATTTATGGGTTAAATATGTCCCTCAATGGGTCTTATCACCTTGCAATAGACTAGTTTGGATTGAATTGGAAAGTAATAAGAAGGCATTTAGTTTGTTCTCCCTATATAAGCTTCCAATTACTATAAGGAGAGGTGTGAATTATGGAACTAGATGGCATCTAATATCCCTAGGGTTGGCTTATCATTCATGAATTTGACATGTTGGACTATAGGGAGAACAATGTGGGAGGTAAGGATGGTCTTTGGAAGAAAAAATGGATTTTCTTTTGGTTTAGATTGAAAACATCACTTTTTCTAATTGATCCTCTTGAGAAAGATAAATCTCAAAATAAAGATGTACAGTTCACATGGTGTAATAATCAAGCAAAAAATAAAAGGATTTATTCAAAATAAGATAGTTTATATGCAAACCTGAATTTATTTTTATTTAAATTGGATGCTAAAGGAAGAGTGGTCTCAGTTTTCCCAACCTTTATGTCTGATCATGCACCTATTGCTTGGCCAGTGTTGAGGTTGGGGTTAATACATGAATCATCCTTTATCCTTTTAACTAAACACCTCTCTATTACAAGAATCAAAAATTTTGAGTGGTGTTAAGATTGTCATTGTGATTTATAAAATATTGAATAAGATGGACTTTGTGATTTAGAGGTGGGATAAATTAGTTGACTTGTGGAGGAATTTGCTTAATATTGTTAGAAAAGGAAATTAATTGATAGGAGATTGGAGTTTTTCTTTCAAGAAAAATTTTTGACCCTAGAATGGGAGTTACAGAAGAATATTGGGTATCTGAATGTTGAAAATAAATTCGTAAGAACTAATACCTTGATAAAAAATAAAAAACTACAAACTTCAAGGTGCTAGAATAAAAGCTAGGATGACTTGGGTCAAATAAGGAGATAGAGCCTCAAAGTATTTTTTCAATATTGTTAGACATAAACAGAATAAAGATAAAAATAAGCCCCATATATAAGGATGGGGTATCTTCATATGATAGTATATTCATGAAGGAGGCTTTCTATTCATTTTTTCACTCCTTATTTTCCTCTGAGGAAATTAATAAGTCTAGGGAGGCTAGGGGTTTCTACCAAAGTACTATCCCAAAGAAAGTTCTAATGAAGGATTCTCTCCCTGACCAAAGCCCTCTCAACTGATGAAATTGTTAGGATCATTCACTCTTTCAAGAATGGTAAGTCCCCAAGAATCAATAGCCTAACTATTCATTATATAAAGCTAATTGTAGCATCGTAAATTATCACCCTTAAAAAAAATTGTAGAGCAAATTTTTCTTTTTAAATCTTTTTGGTTTTTTGACTTATACCTTTTTCAGCTCTCAGAAGAGTCAATGCTTTTAGAAAAGAAGATTGCTCCAAAAAGTACCCAATGCACCACATGGTGGCTATGTGGATTTTATATATCTTTTCTCTTTGGGCATAAGCTAAGACACATGTCAATTTGGTGGGGTTTTCCTCCAAATCCATCCTCTTAGTTTCAATATTGCTCGACCACTCAACACGGCATTTATTCATCCAAGAAATTATTATTTTTGCAAAGGGGTCTCTTTGGGCCAAGTTTCTCAGAAAGCGGTGGATGTCTTGTCTTCAAGGTGGAACCTTTGGGTCGGCACCATCAATCTATATGATTGATCGATCATATTTTTTCCAAGGTGTGTTAGATCCGATTATTTTCTGATGTAGAGGGAATGGGAACTTTAGGAAAACAATACAATGATTTCAAAGGTCACAACAATGCACTCTCAAACACCCTTATAGAAATAAGGCTCAATGGCTCACTTATAACTTATATGCTTCCTTATGGACCCAAACCCTAGGAGTGCTCTTGATAGACTCATACAAACTTGTCTTGAATGTTTACAAAGCCCCAATCCTTTGTCTTAAGCACAACTCTCTTTTTGCAACTTGACTAGGCTTCTAGCCTAACTAGGCCTCTAGTGATGGATTCTTGAACTTTCACTCAATGTTCCCAAAGGACCCTCCAAACTAATGATTAAACCAGATTTGGTTTATGATGCTACACAACATACAATATTTTTTATGGCACTTGTTTTGGAGCACACCAACCAAAATCTGTTGTTTCCTCAAAAACTAGGCCTAATTAGCCCTCTTTTTCAAAGAAACCCCTCTCTAAAATCAACCCCTGACCATGAAACTTTCAACAATCTCTTAAAACATTCCCAAACCAAGTATTTTCAATCTTTAAGTCTTCTATGACACCCTTAATACACTTAAACACAAAACCCTCCATAAATTGCCTCAAAACTAGGGCTTTTTAGTTACTCACCTTCCAAACACTTCCAGAACCCTCTCTTTGACTTTTCACCATTAGAACAACATAATAAATCAATACAAACTTAAAAACTTTCCCCTTATTAAGGCAGATCTTCTGCTGCTATACTTTAGCCCCCATCCTCATGCACTTTTCCTTGCTAAAACTTGGTGTACACCTTAGAATTCCTCTTCCCTGCATATTAGCTTGTTATATTTGTATTATACATGTTATAATAGATCCATTTCACAAGTTACAGCATCATTTCCTCGTGAAATGGATCAAACATCCATGAAAACCACCAAAAAATAGTGAAAATTTGTACTTTCTTGAGGATAGTCAATATATAATGTAAGAAACAGATTTCTAACATCTATCAGGGAATTCAAAAGGTTAAATTAATGTAAATACAATTCTCTACTTCATCCAATGGAACTTATCTTCAGTAGAAATCAATAAATCATCAAATGAGCACAAGAAAATGCAAAAAAAAAAGTTTTTATTGATTTTCTGTAGCAGTCTGTATAGCACTTAGAATATCAGCCAACAGCCTATACAAATGACTTTTCCAACCTTAAAAACCCTTCCCCCAACTTTCCCAACCAATTAGAATTGGTTTCATTACATTATTAGTGCTAAATCATTAAAAATACACTTTCCCGCCAAAGTTGAAATTTGAAAATCTAAATTTTCCAACTCTTATTTTATTGATTCCTACAACCTAAAAACTATTGAATCTTTAACATCCAACCTTATTTGACATAATTAAATCATTTTATACCTCTCTAAACCCCTAGGACACTATTGGTCCATTTACAATCATTTTTGGTCCTATGGTCCTTATTAGGACCCTTAGGACTTTTGATCTTCCAATTATTCTCATCCATGCCAAATGCCATTATAGCCTTCAATATGTCATAATTGATGTTCTAAGATCCTTGACAAGTCTTCATGACCCCTGCATCCTCCTGACTCTTGAAATGTTTCATGAAGTGCTTGGGTGCTCCTGCACCATTTTCAGATTGCAATCTTTGCTAAATATCTAAGTCGTTAATAAAGTAGTTGGGACTTAATGAGAAAAGATTGTTGTGATCTAATAAAGATCTAAGATTGGATCATGGGCTATCAGGTGTAGGAATCTAGCAGTTTATGCTTCTAGAATGTTGGTGGTAGTGTTCTCTTCTTCCAGCTATAAATAGGGGTTGACAACATATGCAAAGAAATTTTTTAGTTTTCCTTAAGTTTTAAGAGATATTTTCAGAAGTTGAAAGTTTACAGAATACTGCTATTTGTTAGTGTAATTGATATTTAATTACACATTAGCATAAGTTTAATTAGGCATATTTAATTCCTAAGTTATAGGTTTTATCCTTATCTTGCTAAGCTATCTTTTTTCTCAAGATAAGATTAGGTTTATGCATCTTTGTTTTTATAAAGCAAATTATCTCTTGTAATATTTGGTACTTCGAATATATCAATTTTCACATCTTTTGTAAATCTCTGCCTTTTCATTTTTCTCTTCTGTGGAAGGTTATTTTTTTGGTTTGCAATTAGATCTTGGTTTCTAACATGGTATCAAAGCCTTGATTTGCAGCCCCTTCTCAGATTTCTAGAGAAAATCAGTGTAGAGTCATTCAGGGTCCCTTGAGGGTTTCATACCTTGAGTTTGTCTCTCTATTTGGATGCTCTTGCATGGTCAATTTCAGTGCACGTTGGAGGAAATTTGAGCTCATTTTTGAGTCCAGGGCTATTGAAAAAGTCAAGATCGACTTTTGTTTCACCTGAATCCGACATTTTATGCCAGAGTTATGAGGGTTTGAAGATTTGCCAGATTTGGGAGTTGCGAAGCTTCTGGTGCATTTTTAGGTAGATCGGACCTCGCCATTAGATCTAGAGCATCTGAGAGATGAAAATTGACATATAACATGCCCTATTTTGGCATAAGTTGTTTGTGAGGCAAAAAAAAATTACCCAGCAGGCCGTACGGCCCGCCAGGTACAGGGTACGATTATTCATGCAAAAAAAATTCTAAAAATCTTTGCGTGTATTATTTATTCATCAGGATTTTTTATAAAAATAAAATTATTATTAAAAATTTTTTGGGGCATATTAAATTCTTTTGGAGAAAAAAGGTTCTGCGGATTTGTTTTGCAGTGCAGGGGTCGTATGGTCGTACCCTGCCATGTCCCATCCGCCAACCTCCATCCATTCTCCCACCAGTTTAATTCCTTCCAACCCCCGCTTCCACCGCTGACTCCCTTTATTTACTACCACCTATGCCTCTGGCCACCATCGGTTCCTATGGCCTAGCCCCCGGTCCCATCGTAAGCCCCGGGGGGGCTCATTGCCAACCAGTGGTGCTAGGCTCAACCCACCTGTCACCCGCCTGGCAGCGGGTTTTATTTTTGCATTGGAAGCACCCATGGTCACATGGAGGACCAAGGGCCAAGCCAAAAGGAGCTTAAATATTGCACCCATTTAGCCTGCCCATACCCTGAAGTGCCCTTCTATAGCCCTTTTTTTCATTTCATCATAACTTTTGATCCCTGAGGCAAATGTTTTGAAACAAGATATCATTGGAAAGCTGGTGAGCCCAATTTTTTGATGGTACAGTTTGTTCTCATAAATTTTTCTATTTGATGGAATTTTTTTCTAGTTGAAGTCATATGTTCAGATTTTGCTTCGAAGGGCATATTTTTGACTTGATGATCCTTTTTTCGTCATTCTCGCGGCATCGGAAAGCTGACTTTGTCCTCTACACAAATATGACATCAATTTCTATTTTATGTTTATTCATATTTATCATGCTCTCCTTTTTACAATCGTTGGGTTATTGTAATAAATGAACTGATATAAAGTTCCATTAAGGGGAGTTCTTGCATCCATTTTTTCGTATTGGTGACAACACACATGAGTTTGTCTGGTTTCCTATTGTCTCCTTTTAGCTTCTTTCTTGCTTAGCTGGACACATCTTTGATTTGCTTTGATTCACACTTCACATTGTGATTTTATGGTTCTTGATCCGCATTGGTTCAGATCTTTCTCATTTGAGGGCCATGTTTTTTATGGTTAATGTTCTAGAATCTTGATGGTACTCGTCCTATGGGCAGTTTTTAGTTTCAGTTTGGCATTGTCTTCGAGAGACACAACTTCCATATTTTTCATCATTATGGGTCCTTTCTTCCTTTCATCTACTGTTGTTCACAGAATCCAGGGTTGATCCAGTATGTGAGTTTCCATTGTTCCTTAGCATTGGGTTTGCTGTTGCATTTATGATTCTGATATGGTATTTTGCAAGCAGAAGTATCTTTCCTTGCTTTCCGGATTTGGGGTTCCAGTGTTGCTTCTTTAGAGTTCTTCCAGTGATTCTTCACAGTAGTTCATCTCATTGAGGGGGGGTTTTTCCCATTGGGTTTTCTCTCTCTTTGCATTTGTACATGGGTACCTGATCATGCCTTTGTTGTCGAGACCCATCTCACATCAATTGCATAATAATTTTCTTCTCCCTAAGTTGCACTTATGGGGGGGTGTTAGTGTAATTAATATTTAATTACACATTAGCATAAGTTTACTTAGGCATATTTAATTCCTAAGTTATAGGTTTTATCCTTATCTTGTTGAGCTATCTTTTTGCTCAAGATAAGATTAGGTTTATGCATCTTTTCTTTTATAAAGAAAATTATCTCTTGTAATATTTGGTACTTCGAATATCTCAATTTGCACATCTTTTGCAAATCTCTGCCTTTTCATTTTTCTCTTCTGTGGAAGGTGATTTTTCTGGTTTGCAATCAGATCTTGGTTTCTAAAACTATTCTCAGGCATGTTATATTTTAACTCAAACTATCATCAGATTGGCATTCGACCTTTGTTTTTCAATTCATTTGATATCGAAATTCAATTTAATTCGAAGAAATTTTTGAAATTGTGCATGTTATGGCCTTTTTCATGTTCTTTATGTTTTCTTCATGTTAAAACATTGTCTTAAGCTTACTTTCATAGTTCGAGTAGCTAATTTTCATGTTGTAAGATTCTATGTTGAATGATAGCTTTCGGAAATTAGATTATGTCTATTGAACTTTTCCATTTTCTTTAAGGGTTGTTATTTTTCATATTATGCCATAAAAAGAGGAAGGGTTTCTACAATTTTTGGATATTTCTATTAACTTTTGGAGCTTTCTTATGTTTGATCGGACCTTAATGAGTGCTTCCCATGGGGAGATTTGAAAGATTGCATTGTGCTTTTACTTAGCCTTTGTTGTTCGTTATCTTCCCAACAATGAAGGGTTTGTGGAATTTTGTGTCTATTATATCATTCATAGGAAATAAGTTGAGGTTTAAAATGTTGTAAAAGCTTTGGCACATTGCCATTTTTTGTGTTTTATTTGCATTTCCTTCTACCTTTTCTCCCAACACAAAGAAGAGTCATTTTTCTACAAAAATCCTAGAGGTATTTAGTGAGGCACAAATTAGTCCCCCACTCACTAAATTTCCCATAAGGTTGTCAGAGAGGTGCAAGCTTTTATGATCAATAGTTTTTTTTTTGGTATGCCTAGTGGGACCAAGTTTTCAAATGTCTAATTAAAAGTTAGAAATATTTCTAAAAATTAGACCAAGGAAAGAATCTAGAAATTTCATGCCCATAATCCAAACAAGAGCATTCTCAAGAGTTCATTTCCAATACTCTCAGTTACCCACCTTGGTATCAAGGAGAAGAATACTTACAAGTTTCGTATCACCTGTAAGGAGCAATAGGCAAGAAGCAACAGCCCAAGATCCAAAGCCTTGTCTACCCCACTTGGAGGCTGAACTTTTCAAATCAGAATACTAGTATACCTGATTCATAGGAATTTGTTTGCAATGGCCCATCTAATTGCCCCTACTCAAAGAAATTTCAAAACCTAGGATAGTGGTAATCTGCTACAACCACATATGCCCCTAGACGTATGGCCTGCCATACCTGCTAATGCCCTCAAATCCATCCCAAAGTTCTTTGAGGAGGATTTTAAAACTCCCTCCGAACATCTCCAAGATATAGTGGACATAAGCATAGTACATAACATAGCGGAGGAAAATATTGCTCTTGGGTTTTTGGCTGCATCTTTCAAAGGAAAATCTCATGATTGGTATCAATCTTTGGCTTCTCGTTAGATTCGCTCTTGGGATCAGCTCAGAGTGAGGTTTTTCAAACACTTCTTGTAAAAGGGGGATCGCTCCTCATTGTTGCATTACTTAATCACCATAAAAAGGGCCCCACAAGAGGCCATGAGCAACTTCAACATTAGGTTTCACAAAACTTGGCAAAGGATTCATGTGACTTCTCTACCTCCAGCTGCAATGGTGTTTATGTTTTACCTAAAGGACTTCATAAATTAAATAAGTTTTATTTATTTAATTTGGTCCACTCTCTTCAATTTTGAAATAAATCATTATTTAATTCAAAATGATTCCTTTTTTCACATTCTTCTATAATTAGTGACGTAATTAAATAAATAAAAATTTATTTAATTAATCAAGGAAGAATAAAGATAAAAAATGAATTAATTAAATAATTAAAATTATTTAATTAATAGAAGACATATGACTTTAGAAAATAATTAAATAATTAAAAATTATTTAATTATTAAGAATGAAAGGGGCAATGTTGAATAATCTAAGAGTTGCAAGCCTAGGACAATTTTATGTGTCTACATTTTTCCCCTCTTTGAGATGATGTTTGAGACGATGAGCTTTGTGTCGAGTAACATCATTTCAAAGAAGCTAAGGTATGGATAGAGAAAAATGGATGATGATAGAAAAATAGGATGATGAAGAAATAAGAATGGGATGATGATGCCCCCTCGAGAGGATAGGCAAGTTGGAAAAACACGGGTATGCTCTCGAAATGAAATGATAAGGAGGGAGAAGATGAATGACACGTTATGCTACAAGAAAGTGAGCAAGCATAATGTTTGATGTAACACTAGACATGATGTACCAAGGTATAAGGACCAAGGTGACAATGTGTCTCGTGCCCCAGCCTAATACAACCTTGTCTAGATACAAGATATGAATATTAGCTGGAATAAGTCGGATTCGACGCAAATGCAAGACAAAAATGATAACACACACAAGAAAGCAAGCAAGCATGCTGATAGGGAGGCTACAAGAACTCAAACACACTATTTTAGAAGCTGTAGGAAGCAACCATAGATTCCTGCACTAGGCCTTGTCATAGACCTCCTTGGTGAAATTGTTGTTCCACCTTAACCTATAGGAACTTTACCTTGTCTAAGTTCCCCTGGTTCTCCTGCCAACCTCACTATCTTGACAAATTTTGAATAACCCAACCAATCCTTGGTTCAACACTTCATTCTCCTTTGGCCCTTAATCTGCCCTAAAGACCAAATAAACTCAACCTTTTTCTAGGTTCTTGCAGGGGTTAGAAAAGGTCACAAAGACTTCAAAATGACTTGTCTAGGGTTCTTAAACAACCACAAGTTTCTATCTTGCCATCGCTTTCACAAGATGCTTTCCTAGGGTTTGAATAGCTAGTAGCCATTGAGCCTCTGAACAGAAGTAAATTGCTTTTCCCTCATAAACCCAC
The DNA here is from genome assembly GCA_007258455.2 of Sequoia sempervirens. Lineage (NCBI taxonomy): Eukaryota > Viridiplantae > Streptophyta > Pinopsida > Cupressales > Cupressaceae > Sequoia > Sequoia sempervirens. The sequence goes on from VDFB02281492.1 coordinate 521,967,160, forward strand.
CAAAGGACTTAGGTTCTTGACTTAGGTAATGTGTTTACCCTATCTACACCTTCAATATTTCAAGGGTTTTAGGTTCTCATAAACCCACCAAAGGACTTAGGTTCTTGACTTAGGTAATGTGTTTACCCTATCTACACCTTCAATATTTCAAGGGTTTTAGTCTTGCTCAGGCGGTGTTCTGTCCAAACACCAAATTGGTCAAGCAATTAGGGTTCTAAACTGCTCAGAAATAGTTTTAGGACTGGTGAAAAGTTATCCTCCTAAATATATTGCTGGGATCCCTTCCTTATCACCATACGTGTCCAAGACCTTCCCCTAAATTATCCAAAAATAATTTTTCAAAAATCTTTTCTCCCCTGCAAGTTATTAACACTATACTACAACCTTTCCTAGTCGAGCTCTTCACTGGCTCGCCTAGGGCAAGGCGTTTCTTCCAGCTCCTGCAACCAAAGAAAACCTAATACCTACCATATGTATAGCTACCATATTTACAAGCATGTAGCCTAGGAACATTTCCCAAAAGGCCATACAATTAGTACAATGGGGAGGCACCCTAGGACTCCATTATTAAAAACAGCTTGCTATAGGACTAAAAATGACAGAAAAACAAAGTATTTACAAACTACATATGGAAACAATCTACCAAAGAAAAAGAATGGTACACTAAGCTTGTATAAGACTACCACTACATTCTACCACAAAGAAACAGTAAGATTCAATCCATTGAAGCTCAATAAGAATGCAAAGAACAGGAAAACTGTCTTTTTGAACGCTTTTCACCAGCTTCACAAAATGCCACTTCAAAAATAAAACATCTAACCTCTTTCCAAAGTCGAGGCATGCCTTAAATAGGCTTCCAAAGTAGTTTAGATGCTTGGGTCGTGCTTCTAAATGACCTAAAAACAAACTTTGTAAAACCCACTGTGTTTTCAGACATTTAACAATTTTTTGCCAACCTAGCAATATGATGTTGTAAAATTATTTAATACTTGTCACCTTCTTTCCAAAAGTTAAAAAACACCCTAAGAACCTAAAATAATGGTCAACATGACCTTATGATAGCACAAAAAAATTAAGTACTTCAAACAAAATTTCAACAATAGTGCTTTGTCAGGTGCTCCTGCACCAGATGCACAAATGACACAAAAACAAACAAGGTATTGCCCCTATCAAGTTGCAAACCGATGAGTAATTAATTGATTGATGATGATGAGTAAAAGTGTTGTCATTGTGGGGAAAGACATATCACTATATCAACACAAGAATGACTGACTAATTGATTGATTGACTTTGATTGATTGGTTTACGACAAGATTAGGATCAAGACCAAAGGATGTGATTGGATAATTTGACAAGATTGACCGACTTGACTAATGTGGACTAAGGATTGACTTGCATTTGGATTATTGCTTGGCATTTTATAATTTTTTTTTTTTGGATTTTGACATTTTATGATTTTTTTGGCTTTTGACATTTTATGATTTTTTTGGGAATTTTTGAAATTTTATGATTTTTTTTGGATTTTTTTGAAATATTTTGAGGTTTCAATGGATGAAAATTTGGGTAGCCTTTGTGCTAGATACCAATGAAAAGGGGAAAACCAAGTCTAGGTGCAAGGAGATAAATGGGATTAATGGATGAAATGGATGTATGCATAAGAGAGCAAGGATGTGATCTCCAAAGACTATGTCACATAGGAATAACATGCCCCATTCTAGGTACAATAGTTAAGATTTTTCATGACAAAGCTTATGACAATAAGATAATGATATGCCTGTTTGGAAGGGATGAGGTATGCCAAGAGATATCCAAAAAACATGTTTCAACATTTTGCCCCTATATCTTCATCAAGATCAAAAGGAGAAGGGTGGATAAATGGACTTAAGATGATAGGTATGTATGATGGCTAAAGATGGTAGGTAGGATAGAAATGATATGGCATGAAAGTGATAGGTTGGATAGATAAGACATTGTGCCCCTAAGTGTAAGTGACATAGAAGATCAACCTACACATGACGCCTATTTTCCAGGTTTTCATCATGGTACTTATCCAGGGCGCCTGTTTACCAAGTTTTCACCATTGGACGAAAGGATTTCTCTTTACTTTTTTTTTTTGAATTTTTTTTCTTCTTTTTTTTGACTTTTCAACTTTTTGACCTTTTTTAGATTGAAGGGGAATATGGATAGGAGGGACTCAAGTGTCTAGTTTCATGAAAGGTGATAGTCCCACTAGAGATAGATGTCATTGCATGGACTATGTCAAATGTCATTATGCTCATAGATGTTGGTAAGAGATGACATGAAATGGAGATAGAGTAGGTATATGATGGATTATGATGTGTATTATGGAGGAAAATAATGGATTATGATGCTGATTATGTAGGGAAGATGATAGGGATTATATGGGACTTATGGAAAATATGAATGAGCAGGCTTAGCCAAAATCATGGACCATAGGAGTGTGGGGGAGATATGTAGGATAATGGGTGAAGGGTGAGGAGATGGAGGTATGTGGAATTGTTGTGAAATGGAAGGGAACCATGACCAATGGTTGCACACATTGTGATAAACATTGAATCTTTTGATGTGGACGGGGTGTAGGAAGCAATGGAGATGTTTGCTTAGGAGATGGTGGATGAAGTGCTTTAGGAACCCACATAGACTTAGTATTTTTATGACTTTTATTTTTCTTGTGGGCTTTAGGAATTTTAGATTTTTCAATGGAATGTGTATTTTGGATGGAAGTGGATGGTTGGGATTTTTGTGATGTGGATGACTCATTTGACTTGATTTATTTTTGCTTAGGTACCCAAACCATTTTGTTTTTAGACTTTTCTTTTGGAGGTATGGGCTTATATAGCTTTTTATATGTACTTGGCTTTGACTTTTTGCAATTGTAGGCTAAGGCATTAGGACCATTAGAATTTTTGACTTTATGTATAGAGGCATCCAAATTTTTATTTTGGAATCCCTTGGGTTTGGTGGAATGAGTGGAAGCTTTATGTTTAGACAATGTGTGCATTGATTGGTCACGATTAAGATGTTTAAAGGATTTATGGATAAATGGATAAGAGGATTGAATGGTAGGGATATTAGGTATTGGGAGTAATGGTGGTAAAGTGGATGGAGGGAGATTAGGATTTGGAAGCAATGGTGGTAGAGTGGATGGAGGGAAGTGTATGGTCACATGCTTTTGACATTTGTAGGATGACGGTGGTGGAATGGAAACATATGTTTTAGGTGTATGATAGGCTTTATGATGGAAAGTGGACTTAGGATGAATGGAGGAAATACCAACATCTTGAGATTGGTGTCCTTGGAGTGTATGTCCAAGGTCATAAGAGCGTGAAGGGACTTTGACATGGATGGGCTCCAAAATACCTTGTTCATGAAGGTCTAAACCTTTACCTTGGTGGTTCATGTTTTGGAGTATACAATGGACAACAGGACTAGGTGTAGGTGGAACACTAGACACGAGTTCCTTATTGGATGGAGAAAATGAAGCAAGGGAAGATAATGGTTGTTTTTGTTCTAAAGAGGAACATTCATGAATGAGGGTGGAAAGACCAATAGGATATGATGGAGGACTTGCAATGGGGTTGATAGTGGGTAATGGAGGATCATTAGGATCTTGATTAGCATTGTGTTCACTTAGATCCAAGGTATTTGTTTGATCTTCTATGTGTGCTTGGGAGGCACTTGTGTCATCAAGGGAAGTGGATGTTGATGGATCATGGATATGAATTTGGAATATCTTGCTCATGGATGGGTATAGGATCAAGTTGCTCATGGATAGGCTCTTCATCATTATGGATATCATCTTGATCATAAAAAAGATATATATTATGGACAGGTTGGATGAAAATGATTTGATCTTGATTAGGACTAGGGCTTGATGTTTCCACATGCTTGGGAGTAGACTCTTGATATACCTCTTGGGTTGCTTGAATGGAATTGCAAGGGGATGACTCTTGGAGAGACTTGACATGTTCTTGATGGCCAACAACATGGAGACATGATGGAGGTTGACTTGGACTTATGAGGGGAGACTCTTGACTTGGCCCAAGGGGTTGAGGATGACATGGTTGACTTGAAGGACTTGGCATGATGTTTGAGGACTCTTTTGTATGTTCAAGTATATGTGTTGAATGACATGGTGGAAATTGATTCCTTTCTTGTAGCCCTTGGGTCACATCCTTTGTAGGTGGATTGGTGGATTTATGTAATGCCATCAATTTATGTTTTAAATATCTAAATGTAAGGCATTGATTTGATGGAGGATTAGATGATGGTGGGGGTAATGAAGAGTTTGATGGGTCAGAAGGTGGAGATGCCAATGGATTAGGACTAGGACATGATGGATTAGGGATAGGCATTTGATTGGATGGCGGTAAGGGTGCATGGACTAGATTGGTGTTCCCCTTGACAAAGATGGCATTAAGACTTAAAGGCTCTTGATTTTGTTGCCAAGGTGGACTTGGGAAGCTATGTTCTTGTTGTGATATGGGTGGATATGTTGATGTGGAATTGACATGGTAGGTAAATGGGTTTGGTTGGCATGATGATGAAGGTGACACATAGGATTATGGTTGAATGTCTTGAGGTTGGAATGGCGTTTGGACTTGTGAAATGATTTGTTGTTGTGATGATGATGGAGGGGTTGAATAGGATAATGACTGTTGAAAGGTTGATTGATGTGGATAAGGGTTGAAATTAGAAGAGTTGTGATAGGTTGATGAAGGGGAAACTTGATGTGTGGATGGATGAGGTTGATATGATGATATAGGTGACACATAGGGTTGATGTGAAATGTGTTGATGTGGTGATTGGACTTGATAATGTGCTTGTTGGACTTTACAATTGGCCATGAGGTATTGGATTTGTGCTATGAATTGTTGCATTTGAGGTGATTGGTTTGTTTGAAGTTGTTGGATAATGTTATGGGCACTTTGAATGATTTGTTGGGTTAAAGGTGTTTGACTTGTTTGAGCTACGTGAAGCATGTGAACAAGCGCTTGTGCTACGTCTTCCAATGTTTGCATGGTGTAAAATGATGTTGATTGGATTAAAGAGATGATGATGTGGAATGACGAGATTGTATGATTTGGATGATGTGGCAAGTGTTTATTGGAAGTTTGACTTGGGAAATATCAAACACAAGATCTCACATGTAAATGCATGAACACACACACCAAGCACAATGATAAGTTTGTCTTCCAAGATTAAATGTTATGATTAAGCAAACACTTGAATACACAACAACAAGCCTTATGACTAGTCAAGTGGGATATGGACAATTAGGTCTCAAGTGAGTTTTCACAAGGTTGACTAGGTATAATTTGGAAGCAAAATCTTTCCAATAAGTTGGGAGAAAGGGGTAACCCACCCTTCACCGTCACTTCCCAAAGGTATAAAGTTCTTTGGGGCTTAGCCTAGAGTGACAAGATTTCAACTCCCAAAGGAGTGTGTCTTTGGATTCACACTCAATTGAGGTCGTCCCTTGGAGGGGTGTGTGCTCCAAGCAGGCCTCCTAAGAAGGGTATGACAAAAGCAAACCAAGTGAGGTGTTATGGAGGACACACACACTTGATTCACACTCGTAGTGATTAATATCCCTTTAGAAAATTGAAATGTTTGTAAAATAGTTTAAACACTTGTTCTTTTTAACCCCAAGTCAAGATGTGTGATTGAAGACAATGGTTCTTTTTAGCCTAATTTCAATGATGTGACAATCAAACAAGATTTATTTTAGACCCCAAAATCCAAATGTGTGACAAACAAGATGTTCTTTTTAAGCTCAAATTGAAGTGTTTTGACAAGAATGATTAAGAGATGAAAGATGGAATGTGTGCACCTAGAATTTCTTTAGCTCCAAATCTTTGTCCACTTGATCCAATGTGTCCTTTCAAATGTTTATTTTCTGCACATGCACAAAACCAACAACAAAGCTAAAACCCTAACAAGATAATTGATCACTACTATTAGAGGGTTAGCTAGTCAAGAAAAATCTGATTTTTGGAAATGTTTTTGATAGTAAAATGAAAAATACAGAGAATAAAGCATGTCTAAAATCTCAAGAGGTTTCCAAAAATGTAAATAAATCAGAAAAATTTGTTGTTTTGCACCTGAAATTAATTTTTTATGAAAAATCATAAAAAATTATAAAAAATACAAAACAGCTCCAAAAATTCTAATTTTTTTACTGCAATCCTATTCTATCATTCCAAATCTGCAAAAAAAAAAATTGTATCAGATCTGCAACCCTTTGTGAGATATAGGTAAATATGTGTGAAACCCTAATTTTAAAAGATTTGTTGTTTGACTAATAATTGTGTGTCCAAATTTGAAAGATAAAGAACAGACCCCTATTAAAATTTAGAGAGATTTCCAGAAATGTAAACCTATCTGAAAAATTCGATAATTTTCTCTCAAAATTAATTTTTCATGAAAAACAGAAAAAAAAAATTATAAAAAAATCAAACCAGCTTCGAAAAATCTGATTTTTCGAATGAAAGCTCTAGACATTGTCTCCAACCTACAAAACATTTTTTGTGAAAAAATAAGCAGTTGTTTGAAAGTTATGGTCGAATCTTTAGAAACTAGGGTTTTATCCACAATGATGTCAAACCTGCAACAAAAAGCAAACAAAACCTACAACAAAAGAATCCAACTCCAAGATTTCTCAAAATGTGTTAAAATATGTCAGGTTCACCAATGTAAATAGGGAAAAATTCAGATTTAATGTATTGAAAACAACAAATTAACTAAACCCTATCAAGCACCATGAAGCACAAACTAGCATGAAAATTAAAACAAGAAAGCAAAGCAAACCAATCTCCAAGCTAGACTTGATTTATCTCCATTGCTCTTCTTCACCTGCATAAGAAAGCAATATTTTGAAGGTTGATTGTTGGATGAATGTTGGTTGCTCAATTCAGCAGCATAACATTGACATGGGGATGATAGATGAATGACAATAGATAGAAATGGATGAAATATTGAAGAATGATTTTGACAACATGAGGATACTTGAAGAATCAACCCCCTAATGGCTTATGAGAGAGTTTATTTATAGGAAATGTTTGATTTGGATTGACGGTTGAGATTGAATGTCAATAAGATGTCTTAATCAATGGCCAAAATTGAAAGTTGTAGTATGGACTAGGGTTAGGTCAAAATTAGGGCAAATGGTAAAGATGAAGGGCTAAGATTGAATTATAAGATAATTCAATCAAGGGCTGAAGTTAAATGAGATGTCAAGAGATAAGATTTGATTTGGAAGAAAAGATTGGCATGGACAAAGAGGTGATAGGAGAAATTAAATAATAAAAATTATTTAATTTAGGTGGCCAATGAATAATTAAATAATTAAAATAATTATTTAATTATAGAAGAATATGACAAACGTAATTATTTTAAATTAAATAATGATTAATTCAAAATTCAAGAGAGTGGACAAATTAAATAAATAAAAATCTATTCCCGTTATGAAGGAGAAGAAGGCTAATGAATAATTAAATAATTAAAATAATTTATTCTCAATTAGATAATCAGACAAAAATTAAATAAATTAGAATTCTATTTAATTTTTAGAAAGAAGAGGACTTAATTAGTGACACAATTAAATAAACAAAATTTATTTAATTAATCAAACAAGAAATAAAAGTAGGAATGAATTAATTAAATAATTAAAATTATTTAATTAATAGAAGACATGACTTTAGAAAATAATTAAATAATTAAAAATTATTTAATTAAGACAAAAAGGGGAAATGATAGAGAATTTAGAAATCGCAAGCATAGGACAATTTTTAGTGTCTACAGGAACTATAATTGTTTCACGTAGAGTTTGGGAAGAAGGGTGAAATTTGTTGACATTGAGTCTGAACTCTATGAATTTAGAATTTAGGCTGTAATCCCTAGTTATTTTGAAACCCTAGTTTGATTACACTGAAAAGATGAGTGAGCCCAGTGAATCTACCATTCGAATTGAGAGAAAACCCAAACAAAAAAGAGTTAAATGGCCTAAACCTCAGGATGAAAAGCCCAAACTAGAGGTTCCTAAGGCATCTGCAAAGAAGAGAACCGCTAAAAAGAGACTATTCTAGGTTCATGGAAGAAGCTTCTAAGGACCCAACTATAGAAGTTAAACCAGTGGGAAAGAGAAAAACTGGTGAAGAAACATTAGCAAGTAATTTTTAGGATTCAACTCCTGGGGTTGGTGATGTGGTGTTACAACAGAGTGGTTGGGATTTGTTTCTATATGCTATCAAAAGGAGGTTTGCTAGCCATCCCACCTATCATCTATGGACCTATGATATTGGAAAACTAGTTTTCCCTACTATATTTGTGGAGATGGACTTGATTCTTGAATTGGCTAGGTGTTATGACCCTATTGATAGGACAATCAAGAGATTTCGAGACTTTGTTCCCATGATGTAAATTATAGGGAGACAAATAGTTGAAAATTTCAACTTGAACCCCTCTGCTACTAATTCAATCAAATTATGTGTATTGTACAATGAGTATGAGCAAAAAAAAATTCTTATCAGAAAAATGTTTTTCCAAGACACAAGAGGCAAGATTTGAACAAAAGAGGTGTGCCCTTCTCACCAAAGGAGTTTGAGCCATTTGACTACGATTATTTTGAAGATTATTTCAAGAATATTGACTATGCATTGTGTCAAGTTTTGCACAAGAAGTTTGATATCAAAATGGATGTTTCTTTGATGGTCATGGCAATTGATATACAAAACAAGTATTGGAACAAGAATTTTGATTATGCTTCTTATATTGCTGATCAATTGCATGGGGATTTGGTATAATTGAAGGATGCAAAGCCTCCATTGTCTTGTAGACACTATTCTTTATTGATGCATATGTTGTTGTGGAAAGGAAGAAAGGTGTGGAGAAATTTCATGAGGTTGAGAGAAAGAGATAATATGGATAATGAGCTATCAATACAAATGTGGACCCATATTTGGGATATACATTGTCCAAATACTAACTATGCTACCTTTTGCAATGGTTTTAAATTTAATGTGATGGATCAATTGGGCTTAAAGCCTATATACAAAATATCTAGAGGTGTGAAGGATATCTTGAGGCCTATGGAGTTTGAGTAGAATACAACAAAAAATTTCAATTGGGAGGATTGGCACTTACACACCGAGTATACTACAATTAGGATTTATGGATACCTAGTGCCACCACACCGGCTACTCAAGTATGCATCTGATAGACAAGATTTTATGGAAATAATGTGGCAGTTAGATGCCATGGAAAAAGAGCACTTTATAAAATCGAAGAAGGCATCATTGGTAAACCTTAAGTGTGGGTTTGCATACTTTGAGTGCATGTCCAAGGAAGGTATTGAGAGGTTTGGTTCCCTCTTGAATAACTAAAGGATGAAACAGGATATCATAAGATATTGTGATCCTGAGGGGGTTATTGGTGCAGAGAGAAGAGAAAAAGGATTATCAGGTAAATAACATCAATTCCTATATCAAGAAGATGCAATCAGAAATTTGTCTTCTGGTGCTAAGGTTGCAGAGAGGAAGAGTGAATGGAGGAAAATTTGTGCCATTGAAGAAAGGATGCTAAAAGAGAAGCCCTTTTATGTAAGTCCTTACTCGAAGATACTGGACAAATATGTGCAAGCTAAATTAATGCTTGGGGACTTCAAGGATAAAATTTTCTTTGATAAGGTTAAATAGGCTATAATAAAGCCCAAGGTTGCCAAGGAGCAACATGATGCAAGAGCAGGGAGCCATCTGGCTCATTCCATGGCTCAAGGTAGTGAAATGAAACTAAAAGAGACAGGGAAGAGACCTACAATCACCCCATCGGTGACTTATTCTAAGACTAAGCAAGGTGGTGAAGGTTATGCACCTAAAGAATCTACACAACATATTCCAACAGAACAAGAAGTTGACCAAAGGTTCCCTTCCCCTGATAAGGAGGTTGTATTAAATATTGATCATGTTCCTGCCAGTAAGATTATTAAATGGGAATACAATGAAGATGATTATGATGATGTTAGGATAAATATATGTAGGGATTTATGAGTGATGAAACCTTTGTCCAAACAAAGGAATTTAGGTATTTTGTCATCTAGTTGAGAGGTTCTGACATAAAGAAGAGAATTGAAAAAGCAAATGAAAAGGTTGATCTCTCATTAAAAGAACAAGCTAAGAAGGAGGAAGAAGACAAGATTATGAAATATATTGTTGCAATAACACCTCAAGAGGCAATGGACCTGGTTAAAGGAAGTGGAATTTTATTGTTACCAGGGTGGGAGCTTACATCTGCTATTGCTTTGGATGCAATAAAAAAGATCCCAATGCTTTTGTCTTTGAAGAGAGTTTTGATAACAAGGTGTTTGGTTTAGGTTTTAGCCCAAAGTTGCACACTCTTGCTATTTAGTCCATAGCACCAAATACTAGGAAACCTGAAGTTGTTCAGTCTGTGCAACAAGAAATTGTTGTTGTAGTGATAAAAAAGGCTACCAAGATGATTGCCACTATAGTTGCACGGTTAACTATGCATGGTGCTATGTTAAGTTTTGATACAACCCAAATTACGCAAGACATATATGACAAGCTATTTGATAGATACAATAAGTTGATGGATGAGCATAATAAGGTGCTTGCTACTATTGCTAGCTCAGTTAGAGCGCTACCTTCTCCTACTACCTATTCTTTTGATTTGTCTACCCAAGATAGAGAGACCTTGTCACTAAGAATTCATAATTTGAAACAAGAAGCACAAATAGAGAAGGACAACTCAAATAAACCCAAAGAGGAAACTGCTAAGGTGGCAAATGATATCTTTGATGATGTTTTAAAGCACAGGGTTATGAAGATAGTAAACAAGGCAGATAATGTATGGGATGTTTATAAGAATATTCATGAAGCCAATAAGAAATATTTTCTGGTTCAAAATGTATTCGAAACTGAGTGGAGCAAGTGGAGTACTAGGGTTGGGGCATTAAAAGAAATGATGCCTCATATGACAGAAGACCCTGAGGCTCCAACCAACATTTCTGATCTGTTAAAGGAAATAGATTTGTTAAGTGAAACCACAACTTTTCATGGTAAGTTGGGTATGCAGTTACAAAATAAGTTGACATTTTTTAGAGATATGGAAGGGCATGGCATGCCAAGGGTACTAACTGATGAAGGTGAATTGAAGGATCTTGTTGTATGGAAGTATGAGTTGGGAGGTTTACTCCCACATTTTAAGAATATGGTCAGTTTCATTGATTATACCATGTTAAATCTAATTGTTGATAATATGACAAGAATTGAAGTAAGAATGGATACGTTTGTGAAGGAGGACATAATATTGATTGATGCTAGATATAACCAACATAATACAAAGGTGCAGGAATTGTTGGATACACAATGGCCAGCTAAGGAGGAATATAACACATGGCTCAAAAAAATTATAGATTAAGCCTTAGATGAAGTATTGCAAAATGTTATATGCTCTCAGTCATGAAGAATGGTGACTAAGATGTTGATGTGGATGGGGTTTATGCTTTCCTCTTTTATCGCTTTCTTGTTACATCTCTATTGACTTGGTGCATACATGGAAGACAATTTTTCTCGTGAAGAAGATTTTTTGGTGTTGCTACAACAATTTAAGATGCCTTTTGGAAGGCGAGAAAATCCTCTTCAACAAATGGAAACAACTTTTATCTTATATGTTTTACCCCTCATGAAATGCAAATATAACTGAATGGGGATTTTTTGAAATTCAAATTCAAATGAATTTCAAATGTAAAATGTGACTTAATGTGTAATTTTTCCTTAATCTTATTGGTCCCATGTTCTTATAAATGGGAATTCAAGGACAATTGCATGGGTTTTTGGTTGGTTTAGTTTTGAACTCATGTAAGAGAATTTTTTAAATCAAGCACAAAGGAATAGAATAGTTTTTATTCCTAAGTATGAATTCTAGTTTGTAATAGGCATAATAGTTTTATAGTAGTAATGGCATTTGAATAAGAAATGACAATTCTGGAAAAATCTCTCTCCTATGTATTTTGTCACATGAATTATGAATAAAATGATCAAGGATCTTTTATTCGTCTTCAATCGTTTTGGTTGAATGTATGGTTTGGTCTCTATTTTATTTCAAAGAATTAATTAAATGCTTTGATGAGATCATGGGTTTATGTGATTAAGTATAAGGATTAATAAGTAGTTTCTATTCTTGGAGATCTTGAGTTGTTTTATTGCAAGGCAATATGACAATAGTCTATGAATGCTAAGTGTAATTACTGATGTATTACATTTTACTGCAAATTTAAATCCGTCACCCATGGATAAAGCACTGTTCAATTAATTTGGTAATCTTTTATGTAATTGAGTTGGTATTTCCTTTCAAAGAACAAATCCATACAAAAAATATTTTATACACCTCAAATTGTTCTAAAGTTCTATGAAGAATCATCCATTCCCTGCTTTAGGTGGTCATTTGTTAAAGAATTAGCAAGATACTTTAGGATTTTCATCTAATTTGCAAATGATGAGAATGTATCTATTGTTCACAAAGTTTTTGGTAATTTGGCACAAGAGTATCATTTAAAACATTGTAAGGATCACCCTCTTGGGTCTTATAGAGCCCAAAGTACAGAGGGAAAGCCTAAAAATATTTCACCTAATCATTGGCCAATCCTCACCATTGCTGATCCTTGAATTATGGAAAATTCATAGGCAATTGTTCAGATTAATTTTGGTTCTTAAAAAGCAACCAATAGGATTAGAAAAGGAAAGGGTGATGAATATCAGAAGATGGTTAGAGAGAGTGGCAGATAAGTTCAAAGAAACAAGGAGAGCACCATGGGATGAAAGAATGGGGCAGCTAGGGGAGATGTAGAATCAATCAATCTGACTCAATTTCCTTAGGGACCCTTCATGATAGTTACTCCAAGTATACCAATGAGGAATTTGGAGGTTGAATTTACCAAAAAGGGGATCATGAACACCAAGGGAGTTTCGAGTAAGGGTACAAGCTTCTGTTGAATGAACAAGACAACTGAGAGGGGGGTGAATCAGTTGTGGGAAATTAAAACATCAAAATCCTCAACAATAATCAGATCCACATGCATTCATTAAACCTTTATTCCGTTAAAGAGATTAATCATATAATGCAAATAACATAAACTGAAATAACATCACCATAGACAAGAGAACACCATATTTATGTGGAAAACCTAGTGAGAGAAAAACCACAATGAGGATTAGCTCACAATATAAGTAATATCAAAACCGGTACAATGGCTCACTGCCAGAATATGACACATTTTCCAAAAAGAGCTCACAACCAAGGCTCACTACCACAAAAAGAATACAAGAAGATAGAAGAGAAATGTTACACAAAGAACAACTTCTCAATGCAACAAGGAGTCCACCACAATTTCTCCAACACTTTCACAGCCTTGTATGAAATATTTCAGACACCTTCAAATCACTGCCTTTTAGGAATCCAAACACTTGAAATTCACACTTCTCTGCTCAAATTCGCATCATATACATCACTCGCATCAATCTCGCATCTATCTTGTCTCTCTCTCTTGATTCTCTCTTGCATCTCACAACATCACCACTCTTATTTATATCAACCTTAACCTTAAAAACCTTCTCCAAGGTTGACAACTATCTGTTATACTTACAAATTCAAATTAGGTTGGCACTTAAACATTCTTGTGGTGGATAAGAATCAAAGAAACCCATATAAATCCTTAATTAAGACCCAAATAGATCCCAACACATCTCAACACGCTTTCATAAGCCTCACATGTAGTGCTAACACAAGGTCGACCAATACCCGTGCTAAACACCATAGACATTAAGTACACACTTCCTTAAAAAAATCTAAAACTTCTGATACACCAGACCACAAATCATATTGACAAAAACAAGAGAACAACACCATTAACCCTCCTTCAAAACCATAAGTCTTGAAAAGCAACTGCAGAGAAATGTGGAGAAATACATTTCTCCCAGACACCTTTGTAAAACACTGCAAAACTAGTTCACATACTGGTGAACACAAATTCCTTGAATAAATGATCGAGAGGCCAAAATTTTGAATGTAGCAACCTCTAACAATCTCAAAAAAAATATCAGATCTTCATAGGCATAACATCAACATAGAAGAAACACTGAGAACAACTCAGAGCACATTCTGAACACTTGCACAACATTGGTTTCTCTGTTTATCAAATTTTCTCAAAAGCACATGGAAACCAAGTACCAGAGACATCATCTTAGCTCATTACTTCATTCCAACTAATCTTCAGACACTACAACAAAAAGATAGCTCCATGTACTCACAACACTTCCTCAATATCTCAACTACACATGCACCACTTGCAACAACCCGTTTTCCTCTTTTTCACAATTTTCTCAATATCCTCGATATCTTCATCATGCAACAAACTTCTTAACACATAATTGACATCAATGACACCTGTCAATAGACATCCCATTGGCATCAAGGACAACCCCTATTAGTAGACATCTTGTTGACATCAATGACAACACCTTCATACTTGCAATAGCTTCAAACTCAAGGTTAGACAATAGAGTAAAAGGCTCCCAACTATGATCAGAAGGTTGTTCTACCATGTTAAAATCACCTCCCAAAATTCACTTAGCATTGGGAAGAGAATAATGTAGCTAATCCCAAAGGCCGGTTCTCTCAGTAGAAGAATTAGGAGCATAAGTTGAGTAAAACCCCACAAGCATGTCCTTAATGAAGGTGGTGGCCCAAACACAATGACCATTGGGATCATAACGAAAAGCCACCAAATGTTTAGCCAACCATGGAGCTAGGTACAACACCACACCTCCTCCACCATCATAATGATTAGTATACACGAAATGAGCCTCAGGCCAAGTAGAGGCAAGAATCACGTCAAGAGGAACTGCACTAAATTTAACTTCCTAAAGCACAATAATGTCAATATGATTGGTCTAGACATAATTTTTTACATGATATTGCATGCAGGAAGAGTCAATCCATGCATTTTCCAAGACTGAATTTTGCACTTCATTGGGAGGAGTCAGGGAGGGTTTCCACATCTGAATGTAGCACATTAAACTAATTATCTAGTGATATGTTCTGAGTTTCAATCAGATCTTGTCCAAGGGGCCCAGTCATGTGATCATGATTCATAGGCAATTTGGTTTCATTATGTGAAATATTTGTTACATGGTTGCTTGACTAGGGCGAGTGATTATAGTTTAGTGAAGTAATGTGCTTTGGAGGGGGAGTTTCTTTCATCCTTTTAGAGGCTCTAGCTTGGGATACCATAGTAGCATCTTTGTAAGATATCCCCTCAGAGGTAGGTGATGAGTGAATAGGAGAGGTGGGAAAGGGAGTTGAAGGGAGATTGGGAACAAGCTAGGTATTATTTTGGGTTGGTGAAGAGGGGTGTGGTGGGCGATGGAGCAGTGTAGAGGGTTGAAGTTTATCCATAGTTGGAGAGTCATCTTGACGAAGATTGTCTGTAGTAGGTTGGAGTGTTTTAGGATTATGGAAGGGGCAATCACAGATCAGATGGCCTTCCCTACAGTAATAAAAACATGCATTTGGTTTGTGTAGATAAGTGATGTGTTGATCAAACTCAAAACCAGGTCCGACTAGTTTAATAGTGTTGGGTAAAGGGTGGGTTAATTCCATTTCAATACAGGCCCTAGGGTGTGAACCTAGGCTAGCCCATTTATCATACTATTGTTTACACCATAGGACTTTGTCAAGTTGTGTAGTAATGTCTTGAAGGAAAGGATGAAAAATGAGGTTAAGGAAAGGAAATTCCACCCACATGGGCTATTTGGATTTAGAAATCCCTTTTGAATGGAAGTCAAGATCCCAGGCTTGCATGCAACAAGTTTGTCCACATATAATTCAAGAACTGTATTGAAGGACAATATGGGCATGTTTAGGGTCTGAGATGGTGCAAGCAACATATCCTCTACCCAAACCCCTGAAGGATTCTATTGTCCAACCTTTCAATTCCCAGTTGTTACATGCCCATTTGAAAAAGTCTTGTTCTGATGGGATGCCTTTGAGGAAAAATAAAATGATAGTTTTTTCTTTGCATTCTAAAATAACATCAATAATATCATTTGGGAGGACAAATGAAATCACTTTAGCTTCCTGAGAATCAACGACAGGATGTTGGTCATTATCTAATGCGGAGGCATCACAAGTTGTCTTGTATTTGTGCACTAGTTGTGATTGAGGTTGTGAGCATCCTAGATGTATTTTAGTAGTTGTGGCAACCACATTATCTATTCTAGGCGAAGAAATGAGAGTGGAGGCACCACGTTTTCATCTTTCATTTTTGTTGTTTCAAATCCGCCTTTTTCCCGTGCTTTTTTCTTCATGCTTCGAGGCTTAACTTTTAGCAAGTGGGCTCTACGTGTCACATGTAGAGAGTCATCTTTTTTTTGGAGGAAGTTCTAGGGTAATTTGTTGATCTACAAGCAAGTTAGGATTAGGGCACACAGTCGTTGTTTTCCAACAGAATATAGTTGAGCTTTTCCGAAGATCCACTTCTTTCATTTTTCTTCATCAGAATCCTTAAGACTCTCCTTTCCCTTTAACCATTATCCTTAAAATAATTAACCCTCTTCATTAATTACTTACTTTAATTAACCCTCTTCTCTTGACATCCTCATTTGACATCTTCATTAATTACTTACTTTAAGAAAGGTATTATCCTACATCTCTCACTCTATTTTTTTTTCCTACATCCTTGACCTTAATGATAACCATCCTTACAATCACTTTCTACTTACCTTAACTTTTTATTTAAAGAGCGAGTGCATTACAACTATTGAAAACATCATCAATTTCCAATTTCCTTATTAAACATGAAATTGCTAATAAAAAGATAGAGTAGAGTGGCAACCACTAAATAGATACCTAATACTTTGGGTGGCAACCTACAGCCACGTACCTAGCAACGACCAAATACCCAAGTGTGCAATCAAAATCCATTATCTCTGACTTATTTATTGCCGGTGGAACCGCATCTAATTTATGACATACGTCCTGTAAAAATACCTAGAATAGCAAGGAGGGGGACGGCTAGGGTGTGGGGGGAGTGGTAGACGGAATGTCGTTAAAGAGTAGGGCGGGCATTTGTCCAGGTTTCGATCGAGTGCAGAAATGTAGCAAATCGTGTTGAAACCAGAGTTTCCGAGTAATTAATAATACTAATGACGAGAAGAATAGGAGAATTTCGAAGGGCCTTGAAGAAGTCAATTGTTTTGGGGACTTGTTCATTCAATTAATCGAAACCAATGGAGTTGTTAGCCGGGTGGGTATCCGATCCCGAGTGCATCAATCAACTTGACCTATCTAACCATTGAACCTTTATTCCAGAAGTCCCTATCTCCGATGTCGACGTTCAGGGGAGGTATAGCTGTCCATTCTGGTGCCCATCGAAATGGCACTTCCATACACCGTCCAGCGTGCTATATGGGACAAGAACGGTTCATTAGATATGTAAACCTTGCTTCTGACTCTATCTCTGTCGCTTACTGGATCCCATTCCTCCGGGGAGAAACCTTCCCTTGTGGCGTTGTGTCCATGAAGGCCTGCCTCCCTCCGTAAAGGGTGGAGGCCCATTTCCAATTACATTCGGTCAATGTATTTAATCATGGGTAGGAACCTCAAAGACATTATTTCTAGTTTGACTTTGTTCTCTTACTTTGGCTTATCCTAGCATCTTTTGGTGACTACTTTACATCTCTTAGGAATCACTAGCCTATTATTAGTACCAATTTCTAATTATAAAACATGGGTCATTGTCATTCTTGATCTCTTCAGATTTTATATTCATATAAAGATCTCTTGGCTTATCCCACCATCTTTTGGTGTCTACTTTACATCTCTTAGGCATCATTAGCTTATTACTAGTACCCAATTTTTAGACTAGTACCCAATTTTTAGATATCAATGATATTATCAAATATGGGTCATTGCTATTCTTGATCTCTTCATATCTTATATGAATCATATTTTTATATATCTCTTTGCCAAAGTAAATGATTAAAGTTTCTATCAGGCTTTATGTACTTTATTGCATTGTTCACTATAAAATGAAAAAAAGTTTCTATCATGCTTTTAACTATTTCTCCATCATAAATATATTAGAAATTTATTGTATTTCATGTTTTTATTTGATATTTATTTATTTTTATTTGTGTATATTTATATGTATGTTTTTTATGTCATTTAAAAAAAAAGAATCTTATTATATGTGTTAGCTATTTGATAGTGTTGATTTATATTGACTGTTTTTTACAAATGATTTTGTGTAACATGTATATATTTACATGAAGACTCTAGAAAATAAGTCAAATAATGACATCTTTTATTTATTTATAGTATATCATCTATATTTCATAGCTTATATAATTTACTTTAATAGAATTATTCCTTAGTGATCATAAGTTTACTAAAGTCGATGAAAATGCAAGATCAACAATTATAAAATTTGCAACATCCTTATGGTGCTATGTACTCATTTTCTCTAGCCTTGTCCTAGTTTTGATACGTCCCCTTCAACCCTTTTATGTGTTTATTCTTTTGATATATTATTTGTTGTCTTTTGCCTCCTTTTCCTAGGTATTGTTGAAGTTGGGAAAAATCAGCTCCATAGTTCCCAAGGATCACCTGCAATCAAACACTTGTCATAGAAAGAGAGAATAGCAAAGCTATAGAGGCAAAGAGCTATTGATCCCAGAAAACATGAATCATAATTAATGTGCATCTTAATGATTATACAATAAAGAATCCTTATAAAAGGATAATAAATCTAGAAACCCTAGGTGAGGATAAAACAAGATAATGACATGTGTCCTCATCCTATGACATGAGACATAAAAAGAACATGACCTAAGTAAGCTTAAGTAATTAGAGGAAAAGGAACCTAATAATTAAATAAATAATTAATTAGAATAACATTTTACTCTAACACCCCCCTTAAGTGAAACTTAGGGAGAAGCTCAAAACTCTAAAGATGAATGCATGATGGGTCTTGAAAAACAAGGCATACAAACAATCAAATCTCTCAAAAATATAGAAAAGGAGAAAAACCAAGTAAGAGAAAACTCCTATCCAAAACATAGAAATACAAGTGAAGGACTGAAGAAGCCTCCAAAACAAAGTGAATGAATGAAAAGACTCCAAACAAGATTATCCCAAAAGAGTAGGAACAAAGGATGAACATGAAGAACATCATTGAAGCATGAAGAAGCTGCAAACACTATTGAAGAATGACTTCTATAATGCTAAAAGAAGAACCTCCTCTAAAACAAATGATGATCATGATCAAGAAGACAATAATCTGCATGAGTTCCCCCAATGATACTACTCGAATCAAATGGAAAACAAAGGAAAAAACATCTAAAACTCGAAGATAAAGATGGCACAAGTACTAAAAGTCTAAAGAACATCGATCAAATGAAAATGGAAGGTCACCTCAAAAAATAATAATGCAAGAGTGTCAATATGGTAAATGCTTCATCTACCAAAGCGCATGGATAACTAGTCGTTGCATTTTCCTAGTACATAGGAGCAAATACTAGATACATAGCTCACTCTAACACAAAACCAAGAAAGCATTAGCACCAACAATAGAAATCCCCCCATAATGTTGACAAGGGAGAGCCAAGATAGATCCACTGAAATTGAATTCCAAAAAGAAGTGCATGAAGAAGAATCAAGAACATCTAAATGTGCATATGTTCAAGTACCAACAACTGAAGAAAAAAAAGTGCAAACAAAAGGCACACACACATGAGGCAAGAATCACCTGCAATCAAATTATCTAATAATAGGATTCTATTCCTTAATGTTAGTGTTGTAGCTCCATTTTTTTTCAAATCTCTACATGATTGGGAACCACCATCCTTGGGTAGAAAATATTCCCTTTCATCTATCTTAGGAAATTGATCTAGATTTGGCCTTGAGACATCTCCCCCATGGGCATAGAGGTGAGGAAAATCCACGACCTCCATTCAAGTTTAATTTTTCACAAAAAACTCATTCAATCATTGACCAATAGGATGTAAGGAAAGCTAAGTGTAGAAACACCTTCCTAATGCTAATTCTTAGAAGACAAATGCATATATGACGCTCAATTTCAAGTTACAGTTCATTAAGATGCACATTTACAAGTAACAAAATAGACAATTAAAACAACACACACATAGAGTTGAACACCAGTTTTATGTGGGAAAACCCTTACGAGAGAAAAAGCCCACACACCAAGCAAAATCTATTTGTATTGCAACAAATAATGATTACATACAAAGTTACAAACTATGCTTCCAGATGTTAATTCACAATATCTACTTCAGTAACATTACATTTCCTTAATCAACTTCACTTCAGTTTAATTCGAACACCAATCGTTAACATTACAAAACATTTGAACAATGTTGATACAAAATTTGTTCCATTTCTCATCACATTCGCTTTGCATTCCAAGCAACACTAGGACCCAGTTGATTCAATTCCCAAATGGTCTCAACACCGTTCAACTATTAATGAAATGTCAAACCATCAAAGAGACAACATCCAAACTCTCCTCGATCCTTCAACTTCACTTCGATGAGAATCATACCGCTCCATGTGGTCCCCATTGTCATGTCACTACCATAGACCACCAACTTATCGTCATGTTGAAGAGACTTTAGTTAGGGTCCCATTGATTTCATGAAGTCCTACCGATGAGAGCCCTTTACACCATGCTCACACTATTCCATCTTTCCACTGAGGAGACCTTGGAAGAAGTCCCCTTGAAAACTTAAAGTCACCTCGACAGAGGTTCTATCGGTGCATCGAGGAGACTAACTTCAAAGTCTCGGTGAAATCACAATGTCACACTGACAAGAGTCCCCTAGCCTCCCATTGACATGTCGAGGGGATAAGACTCAATGTCCTGGCGACATCACAATGTCACCTTGATACACTTTCATTGGAGTATCGAGGAGACACTAAGAAGAATCCCACCAAAATTTGATTGTCCCATTGATAAAGCCTTTACCGCTTGTGCAAACTTGAAACATGAAGTCCCTTCGCGGGTCAGGTTTTGGGGTTCCTCAATACCCGATATTGCAAACTCCACATGTTAGCTCTCCAAAATGCAGGTTTGAACCACGAAAGGCTGCCAAGCTTCCATGACGTTTTAGGGTAACAAAACAAGGTTTGAAACAATTAAACCTTCTACTCTCCAGGTGCTGCTAAACCTAGGCGGGTGTACCTATAACAAATGAAGCAGACTTGAATATCAATCTTCTCCTCATGCCAAGATTTGTCCACGATGGCAGATTGGAATGGACAAAATAAAACAAATTTGGTATATATTGTATACCAGTATTCAAAACTAAACCCTAATATGCTCAGTTAATAGATGTAAAAAGTATGAATAAAACTAAATGATGGAAAAAGTGAGACCAGTTCCTTATATAATATACGGAGTCAAATGAAATCATAGACAACTGACTTCTTTCTGGTTTCATTCAAATTGTTTGGCATATTTATTTATAACCAGTATAAAAATGCAAGGTTGTGATTATTGAGTTCTTACTGATCTAAATGAAATTCCCTGATTACTGTGATTAATCAAAAGGATTTAATCCTTCCTTGAAAGAACCTATCAACCAATCACACAGATACGACAAATACGTATTGATAAATCAGACATAAACTTGTTATGTTGATCTAAATAACCAAGCAACATCAATTTTAGAGACAACTCAAATAATTCTTTCAATAGGCACAACACAACAATTGGCACCAGAATACGCCAACAAATCAGGTGATTTTCATTGATATCTCCGTGGCTTCAAAAAACATACATCAGAGTCTCAACCCTGTGAAACATGGCATTCCACTATTTTTTCTATTCTCTATCCTATTCTATCTATCCACATATTGTTTAAAAAAAGGACATTTATACATTGACAATATGAAAGAACACATCCTTTCAGAAATAGAAAATACATATTATAAAACAAAAGATAGAGAATAACTAGGCTCTATTTAGCCATAAGTGAGTTTTATTGAGGTGGTCCAAATAATCCTAGCGTTCATACGTATCTGCATCTCCAACAACATTCTAGATCGTAACTTCCATCTTGACCATTTCCTCATTTTGCTTACTCACTTCTTCCAATGTTGTATCCTCTGCAGAAGCTATCTTCATGATTTCATTCAGCATTGATTCACATTCATTTTTCCATCTGGTGGCTTCTTTCAAATCCCCATTATCATCAGAAAATGTAATTACAGTTTTCTTAGCAGCTGCAATTAACCCCTATTCATCTCCTTGCAATTCATCATAGAAATTTCGATGGCGATTGATTATGTGATTTGTAGCTTCAAGTGCAGAACTGCTAGCTTCATCACTCTGAGCCAACTCATGAAATTTCTCCATGATTCATCCATCCATCCTTGTGTGCTCCTTCAATGCAGCAAGAGTATGAGAGTATTTTCCCCACAATTTCTTCAACCAGGATGTCAAATGATCCTACCTCTTCTTGATAACTGCAGCAATAGCATCATGTTTCCCCTGAGAATAAGCACTTGACCCTACCCAGTGGTGTTTTTCCTGAGAGCTTTCTCCTTGAGTGATCATTTTGGTTGTTCCCATTGAAACACCAACCAAGTCTTTGAGTCTATCATTTTCTCTCAGCAATTTCTCATTATTTGCTTTATACATTTCTCTTTCTTTTATCAATAATTGAATCTGTGCTTTATTCAACCTTGCAATATTTACCCCAATATCAGCAGTAGCTACAGGATCAACTTCTCCAGCTTTTAGAGTCAAGACATGACCAAATGCCTTCTCTGTATCAAGTACCACTGATTTCCTGTGGGGTGGGTACAAAGCCCATATCAACATTGATCTCTCATCAG
This sequence comes from Sequoia sempervirens, assembly GCA_007258455.2. NCBI lineage: Eukaryota > Viridiplantae > Streptophyta > Pinopsida > Cupressales > Cupressaceae > Sequoia > Sequoia sempervirens. The sequence continues at coordinate 521,990,113 of VDFB02281492.1, forward strand.
TATTATACTTGGAGCCCGTATACACTTCTATCACCTTTTCCTTATCAAGCTTGTGAGTAGCATTACTGCCCTTCAAGAAACTATCAAAAACCAATGTAGAGTTCAAATCTAAACCAGGAAATATCATGACACCAGCATCCTCCAACATTTTTCTCCCCACTTCAGGAGTCATATTTTTCATTTCATCATCCACACATTTTCTCAATTGAGCCAACAATTGCTCTTCATTCCCTGAAGTGACATCATCAACATTCTCTCTTATTTCCTTCCCCTTCTGCTTGTAAAAGAATGCTTTGAACTCAGGGGAATGTATAAACTCATCATTAGAAATAAATGATATGTACTCCATGTGCCTAGCATCAACATCACCACTTTCAACACTCTATTCTCTGACTGGGCAGACATATTGCTGAGTCCTCATTCTGGATACCTTTTCTATTTTACCCTGTGGCACATCAGCTCTTGGTGCTTCTTCATCTCCAGAAGACAATAACTCGGTATCTTGTAGCCCTTGATTATACCTTTCAACTACCCTTTCTGCTTCATCTTCATCCATATTTCTGATCATGTCATCAAAAGGATAGGGCACATGCTGATACCCTCCAAAGTTAATCCTCTCTTTGGCTGAATTGATATATCCTTCAGGGTCAAAGTATTTCCTGGTTGGTCCTCTTTACATATTATAATGCAACAATCTGTCAAGGATTGAATTATATCCCTCTTTAGCCAATACAGTGAAATCACCAAAGCATAAAGTACTAGGCATAAAAGCCTGCTTCCCAAAAGAACTAAAATGCATCACACTACAGAAATCCATTTGTCTGACAATTTCCAAGTATGCAACCCTGTTTGGAACTGCCCTTGGCAGAATGAAAGGAACATATTCAAATCCATATACTCTGATTACTATAGCTCCCTCCAAACAATACCAGTCTCCCTAATTATGGTCAATTGGCCCATTGAAATCTTTAGGCTGAAGGAATCTTTTGATCCCATCAGTTAATGAATAATTACAATGATAATGATACAATCTATACAATGTCTTTACAAAATGCTCTTCAAAATGAATAAAACTGGAACCAGCAAACCTACTGTCCCAAATGGCAGTCCACAACTGAACAGGCAATGCTTCACCCTCCTTACCAATCTGAGAAATTCTCACCTCAGGAGGCCATACCCCTAACTCCTGTCCGAAATATAACACCATGTGCATCAACAAAGAATAATTCCTGAGATGAACAATAGAAGGTCCACTCTTTATAGCCATCAATCCTGAATCAAGCTCGTTAGAAATATATGAAGCATAATCAAATGGCCTAGAATTGTGATATTGAATATCTGCTGCAATGACCATTGGAACCATTGACATGAATTCTGGGGCATCCATCCCCAACACCTGACACACTGAAAAATATGTATATTTCATGTAGGGTTCAAACAAATCTACATTATAGGGAGGCCCCTCACTATCTTCTAGAGGTTCTGGCTTGTTACCCTGTTTAACCTTGTGAATTGGTAACCCCCAACCCTTGTAACTTGTATCCATTTTGGAAAATTCCTTCTGCAACTATTCACAGTTAATTTCCTTGTTGCAAAACCCTTCCAATTTGAAAACCTCACCAATTGCTTCTTTTGACACATGTATTTTTGGTTTTCCAAAAGGATCACATATTGCTTTATACTTTGGATCATAATGATCAGCAAGCAATTTTACCAATTCAGCATTAACGAATACATTAGGGCATACCAATTTCCCTACATTCAACCTCCATGGATTACAGACTGGCTCAAAATGATTCCTCCTATGGTAGTGGAAATTGAAAAGCTCATACCCCCTTACAGTAGTCCAGACATCACCTATGAACTTGCATTTATCATCTAACTTATCAACTTCTGCCCTAAGTTGTGCGGACCTTCTAGCTTTAGGCCCTGAACTAGGTAATTGATCAATAAGGTCTTGATTCAACCTCCGTTCAATGCCTTCATGCTCTGTATCAGTATTTTGTTTCTTTCCCTTCGACTAACTACTCTCACCAAGTTTTCTACCCTTACCCTTTCCAGAACCAGAAGATTCCATTTTCAAGCTTACAAAATCAAAATGCAAATAACAGAGGAGCAATTACTTACAGTATTCTGCTTAAGCTTTTCAAACTGAAAAATGTCCCGGTTCTTTGTTTAGCATGCCAATTCACCAACAATCAATTCAGAAATGAGGAATTGATTAAAACACTACTGTCATTACTATTTTATCCCATCGCACCATTAATGAAGCACGAATGAAGCCTCTTTTGAAACTGGAACTGTCGCATCAAGTGTCCTTTCGATGAGAAAATTTCAAATCTGGGGTGAAATCCCTTTTCAATGTTTATTTCACCATTCACCAAGACATTCTATGGTCATACCGACACCTGAAATCAACTTGATGACTAATGCTTCTGCTTTTCATGTTGCTGTGACAATTAAAAATTGGGGAAACGTCTCATAGATATCATGGAACAATACCAATATGTATTCTTCAAAGCATTTTCCAATCCCTGAGACATTAATGTTATTCACACCGACTGAAATCCTTTATCTTTATGTTCTTCACTATAACCTGCAGATGTCGAGGAAACCTCTCATAGACTTCATCCTGTTTCACCAAAAGTCTTTATTTACATTGGGTCGCCAAGACAAATTTGTACTCTTGCCGATACAATCTTCATTTCACCGGCTTCGCTGTGACTTTCAAAGTCGGGGAGATGTTATGCAGATATCTTTGCATCTTACCGATATGTACTTTTCAATGTATTTTCAATTCGTTGAGACAAAATCACCCCTTTGACCGATGAATTCTCATTTCGGCGTGTCCACCAAGTTTCCTCACCGAAGGAATAAACCCAAGAAATGAAACAATACTCTTGGCAAGACAATGAACCCTCAGGAAGACACATACCGACACCAAATGTATTACTGAAATCACTCCTCCATATTACTCCTATTCGGAAAAACTCACCCCGAGCTATCTGTTAGTATAATATTCATACTTCGGTGAAACTTATGCCGAAAAGTTCCTCTCCCGACAATGCAAATCTCTATCGGCATAAGTTTGGACTCGGCAAGACTATATAACTTCTCTTCGATAGCTTTTGAATATCCTTGAACTTGGTTTGGTGAAACAATAGCCACTTCACTAAGACCTTCCCCGATGCACACAAGTCTTACCAAGACAATTGCTTGCAAGCCAGTCAGTAAGACAAAATGACTTCGTTATGAGTTCACGCCGATACCAATCAGTCTAGCCGAAATGACCCCTTTATGCATTAGTCGGTATGACATATTGTCTTCACCCTGACATTACATCGATGCCCCAACATATGCCGATTTACTTTTTTTCTAGATGCCTTTCGGCAAGAAAAATTAGTTCACCGAAAGATTTTCCCGAACACCTTTATCTTGAGCGATAAACTTCCACATGCACCGATCAGCGAAACACACTGTATTCGCTATGAATTCACTCCGACAATGACTCTGCTTTGCCAAAATGATTCCTTTTTTTGCCAAAACAAGCAAATTTTCCTGCTGATAGTTTGCAACAAACATATATTTGTGAAAAATCAGGTCAGGAAGACTTTTACAATGTCTTGCTGATTCAGGTCTTTTAATGAAAAATGAAAGACTTGATGGATTCAATGGCTTTTATGACAGAAAACAAGCAAGACAATACAAAGAGGGACTTTGATGCTTATGATGAGTACTCAATGCTGGAACTTTTGGACGTAATAGAATGTAAAAATTTCAAAATTTTACAGTTCTAACAGTGGCTCTGTCTGGGGATGAATGATAGTGAGATCATTGCAAGGATTCAAATTTTTGGGTGAGCAGACCAAACTCAAAGTGATGGAACATGTGAGTAGAATGGAACAAATGGAAATAGCAATGAATGAGACCCTACACTACTGTACATGGAAGAATCTATTTCAAAAGAAGGAAAATCAGGATTTTCCATGTACATGCAATTCCTGTTCCTTTTATTTCCTAAACTACTGTGCATGGAAAAGAATTTCAAAGAGGATCATCAAGAACTGCCCATGCACTAGCAACCCTTAATCCTCTGTGTCACCTCAGGAGAAAAAATGTTTCAGAAATTGCCCATGTACAGGCAATTCCTGATCTTCACCGGCCATATTCTGCAAATAGTATGAGTCTTCGCCTTTCTTTCCAACCACCACAAAAGGCCCTAGCCATAAGGATTCAAACTTCCCATGTTTTCCCTTCTCCTGGCACCTTGCATTCCACATCAGTACCAGATCACTTTCTCCAAATTTCCTATCCTTTGCTTTTTTGTCAAATAAATATTTCATCTGCTTCTGCAACTTTATATTTTGATTTTGAGCCACTCTCCTCATTTCATCCAATTTAGCTAGCTACTCCATTCTTTCCTCCATGGGTTTAGGAATATCCAGATCTTCCTAAAGAACAAACCTGTAAACTGGTAACAAGTTCTGCAAAGGCATCCTGGCTTGTACTCCATATACTAACTCAAATGGGGACTTCCCAATTTCCTTCTTCACTGTAATTCTATCAGCCCATACAACCAATCTTAATTTTGAATCCCAAGCCTTCTTATTCTAACCTAACATCCTTCTTATAATCTTCAAAAGACTCTTATTACTAGATTCCGCCTGTCCATTTGCTTGTGGATGATAAGGGGCTGCATAAGAAATAGTAATACCATATGTGCTACAAAAGCCTTTGAATTCATTTGATCTAAAACACATCCCATTGTTAGTAATCAACCTTATTGGTGTACCAAATCTAGTAATGATATTATCCATCAGGAACTGTATGACCACCTTACTTGTAGCTTGTTTAGTTGGGATGGCCTCTACCCACTTGGTGAAATAATCAGTGGCTACCAATATCCACCTATATCCACCACTTGATTTTTCTTGTATTTCTCCGATGAAATCAATTCCCCATTGATGAAAAGGGGCATCAACCTATAAAGGTATTAATGGAAAAGCTCCCTGATATTTCAATTTTCCAGAGAACTTCTGGCAAGCTTCACATTTTTTCACATATGCAAAAGAGTCATTAAAAATCTTAGACCAATAATACCTTGCCCTGAGGATTTTATGAGTAGTTGTATTTGTTGAGTAATGTCCTCGACACACTCCTTCATGCATTTCACTCAAAACACGTTTAGATTGAAATTCATCCAAACACAACAATAATACACCATCCCTATTTTTCCAAAATAAATCCCCATCTATAAAAACATATTTTGACGCCTACAACTTCAGTGTTCTTTTCTGGTTATCATTCATTCCCTCTGGACACTTCATGTATTTAAGATAATACATAATATCTGTATACCATTGAGTATGCTCAATGCTTGCAATTACACCTTCTTCTTCTACACTACAAATATGATTTGCTTCAATATTTGCCTCCGCCATTAGTTTAGCCAAACCCTGACCTCTGACCAGTTTAGTAATTTGAATCTCCAAGTCAAATTCCTGGATCTTGTTGATCCATTTGCATCTTTTACCTGTTACTTTAGACTATGTCAGAATATCCTTTACTGCTGCATGAGGAACATAAGCAACTACCTTTGCTCCAACCAGGTATGGCCTAAAAGCCTTTACAGCTTTCACCAACGCAAATGCTTGCTTCTCCATTATATCATACTTTAATTCAGAACCCTATAATGACTTATTGAAAAAAGATATTGGCTGCTCATGACCGTCTTCATTCTTCTGTAGCATGATAGCTGCAACAGTATGCATTGAGGCAAATGAAAAAATATGGAAAGGTTTTGAAAAGTCAGGCGACTTAAGAACAGGAGCCTCCTTTATGACTCGTTTTATAGACACAAAAGCTTCCAAAACTTCTACAGTCCATTCTAACTTTTGTCCTTTCCTTAACATTCTTGCTATGGGTTTAACAATCTCAGCAAAGTTAGAGACAAATCTCCTAACAAAATTTATTTGTCCAAAGAATGATTGTATCGCCTTAACAGTTTTAGGGACAAGAATTTTATCAATAGCCTCCACCCTTTCAGGGTCTATCCTAATCCCTTCCTTTGAAACAATGTGTCTCAAAAGCTTACCCTCTGTGATAGCAAAATTACACTTCTTGGGGTTTAAGCTAATACCATACTCAAGGGCTTTTATAAACACCTTTTCCAAATGATGAACATGATCTTCAGCCTTCTTGGAGTAAGCAGTGAGATCATCCTGATACACCACCATGAGAATATTGATCAAATCAGAAAATGCCACATCCATGGCTCTTTGAAAAGTCGCCCCTGCATTAGTAAGGCCAAATGGCATCCTCAGATAAACATATGTTCCCCAAGCGGTTGTGAATGCTATTTTGTATTGCTTAGACTCTTTAACTTTGACCTGATTATACCCTGAAAATCCATCCATCATGGACAACAATTCGCAACCTGTCACCTTATGCAATATGGCCTCCATGTTAGGCAAAGGATAATTATGTTTGAGGGACGCTATGCTTAGATTTCTAAAATCTATACATAATCTGATGTCTCCATTTTTCTTTCTGACAGGGACCATATTTGACACCCATGTTGAATGTCTGATTGGCTTAATGATTCCACCATCTCTGAGCTTCACCAATTCCTCCTGCATTTTAGGTTCTAGAGTTGGATTTATAGGCCTTTGCTATTGTCTAAATGGTTTAGCATCTGGCTTCAATGGTATTTCATGCTGAAACAAATCTTCTCTATATGCTTTCAGATCTTCATAAGACCAAGCAAATACATGTTTATACTTTCTCAACAATTCAATCAGCATTTTTCTAATTTCAGGACTGATCTTTTTACCTATGTACACCTTTTTCGATGCCATCTTAGTTCCCAAATTAATTTCTTCAATATCATCCCTTCCAACTGGTGTCTGCTTCATTAAAGACCGATCACTTCCATCATATACCCTCTCTAATGCTACCAAGCCTTTAGGAATCTTATTTGTTTTAAGCTGCAAGATCTCTTTCCCAAATATTGTCTCTTTTCCATCAACTTCTTCAACGAAGGCATTGAAGTCGATCTCTTGGGCTTCATACTGGTCTATACAGTGAAGGAATTTCAAAAGATCAGTGTCATCATTAAAAACTTGCCAACTATATACATTATTAGGCACAACAGGCCTTGTTTTGAATTCAATTTGTGACACTCCTGCTAGCATAATATCATTTCTCTTCTTGATGCTACATTAGCTAGAAAATCTGCCATTATATTCTTCGATCTATCCACCCACTCAATCGAGAAAGCATTAAGCAATTCTATTATGTCCCATACAACATTTCCATATTGCTTTAGTCTTTTTTTTTTGCTGTATACTTCACCTTAACTTGTGAGATAACTAACTTAGAATCTCCTAGAATAGGCAACAACTTTATTTTATGCTTCACTGCTTTATTCAATCCAGTTAACAGAGCTTCGTACTCCGCCATATTATTTGTGCATTCAAAAGTTAACAAGAATGAATACTTAAATGTATTACCTTCAGGCGAAACAAATACTATCCCAACTCCATTGCCTTCTTGGCTGCAGGCTCCATCGAAATACATCTTCCACACACCATTGTGGTTCCTTGTAGCATGCTTCTCAATAGGATCACTATTAGTCAATTCTGGCTGTGCTGGTTCTATTTTGAAACTCCCAAGATCAACATCACAAAAACAATTAATTTGGTCTTGTGGCACACAATCAATGAGCTGATTCATCCTTGGCTCCCTATACAATTTCACTTCTTGGCCACTTATAGGAATGGTTGCATAAGACAGATCGAAGTGGACATTTCCACCAATAGCCACTGTCCATTGCCTTGATAAAAGCATACCGAATTGAGGAGGGGTATCTATAACTGTTATATCAATATTGTAAGCTACTTGAGGGTAGGCAGCTAACTTGACTTGTACATCTTTCATTATACCAACCACAGGAACAGGTCGGTTATCCATTGCGTAACACATTCCTTCATATGTATCCACCCACATGCCTAGTTGTTTCATCACTCCTACTGGCATAATATTCATGGTAGCACCAGAATCTATCATACAATTCCTCAATAATTTATTATTTATGAGTAATGTGATAAAGAAAGGATCAACCTGTGGCAGACTTGTCAATACATTACTCAAGCAGATTTCTGGGATGTTTACTTTATCTTGCTTACCTTTTGTAACCATTTTATTTTCAGTACTTACATGTTTTTCATTCTCATTTGTTATCAATTGCATTGCACTGTCCCTGTACTCCTTAATTTTCATCATTTCTAGAAGTGGGATACACATCTTTACCTGAGACAAGGCTTGAGTAAAATCAAAAGAAGAACCTTCTGCCTTAATTACTTTCTTCTGTTCTAGTGTTTCTCCTTTGTTTACTTCTTTTTCTCCTCTACCTGACTGATCATTTTTTTGAATTTCTTTATGTAGCTCTTTTACTGCATCCTTTTGGACAGGATTCTATTTACTTTCTTCACGTTGTTTGTTTTCAGTTTTCCTTGAAACTCCTTGCACAACTTTCTGATCTTTCATAAAGATACCCCTAGGGACACCTTCCTTCTCATTTACTATCTTGTTCCTCAACTAGTACTTATTCTTAGCTTCTTCTACTGCAACAACAGTCAATCTTTCTATCTCTTCCTCAGTAAGTCTCCTCACATTATTATAAGCAGGCACCTCAATAGATTGCGGCTCTACATAATCATCCTCAGAGTCAGAAAAAACATGCTACTCAGCCATATGAACATTGTACCTTTGTTTTGAAACATCATACTCATAACCTCCTTCCTCTAAAGATGAGTACCTCTCCTCAACATGGTGAGAAGCATTTGAAGTTAAGTAGATCATGTGATCTTCTCCATCATCTCCCATTAACACTCCCTCTTCCTGCATTCTCTAAGCTACTACACAATAATTAGGGGAGTGTGGTTTATCACAAACCTCACAAAAATAATTACTATTCACCATATATGTTCCCTTCTTCTTCAATGGATCAGGAGTTTCTTTACTTCCAGGCCTATCTGTTACAGGTTTTCCATCCTTCCAGTTTGTGTTGTAGGGCATGTCATGTAACCTCAGCCTTGGCCTTTCATTCCTATATGTATTCTCCTGCTTATATTGATAATTATTATTTTGTTGAGGAACTAAAAGGTTGTCTCTCTTATTCATTATTCCAGTAGCCTTTTTGTTATTCTCTATTGCTAATGCTATCTTTTGTGCTTCAGTTAAGTCCCTTGGAAATCTGTTTCTCAACTCATATCCTATTTTAGGATCAAATGCATTCAGGTAAACACTTAATGCTACAGAGTCAGGTAACTTTGATCCTGGACGTATTCTATTTTGCAGTTTATTGAATCTTCTGTTAAAATCAAAGACTGAATCATTCTGAACTTTCTGAATTCGCATTAGTTCATGGAGAGCAGCGTCTGGTGCACTCAAATTCCCAAATTGTTCAAGGAATTGGTCTTGAAATATCTGGAGAGAATAAATAGAAGTTGTTGCTAGGCTATTGAACTAATCCCTAGCTTCTTCAATAAGGGACATCATGAATAATCTCATATGCAAATCTTCATAAGGTACATCCAAATCCTGAATAAAAGCATTGAAACTTCTTAAATGATCCTCAGCAGTGATTGCATTACTGCCTGTAAACTTGGGTACTAAACCTCTCCAACTACTGTCCATGGGATATGGGTATAATTGAAACCCTGCTAGATTAAATTGTCTGATCATGGTTGTATATTGATAAGGAGGAGGATTAGGTGGGTGCTGATATTGGTACATAGGGTTATTGTACTGCATATTTTGCTGTGGCACATGACACTGACTAGGAGGTGGATAATTAATTGCATATTAAGTGGGAATATAAGGTGGGTGATTTGGCTATCTATGTTGATTCCCAATTTGATGGTGAGGAATCCTTGGTGGTTCAGAATACCCTACACCATGATTACCTTGTCTATGGGGTGGTACATATTTTGGAGGAAAACCAGATGTGTGTGGAATGTTTTGAGCTTTCTGCGGTATGAATTCCCTCATTGCTTGAATCATTTGGGCCTTTTCTTGCTCTTCCCTTTCCTTTCTCTGAGATTCATATCGTGCCCTAACTTCCTCATAACTTAAAGATTCATAATCTTCTTGTTGAATTTCCTGATTAGCAGGTCCACTTTGATTACCTTCCATTTTTTGGTCATATTCATATTGAACTCTGAGTCGTTCGGCTTCAAATCCAGCTTCAAATTCAACATTTTTTTGAGGTTTGTAAAAAGGATTTCTCTGATCTTCCGGGGTACAGGGCTCTTCAGATGAATTATCTTTCCATGTGTCAAAACAATTCTCACCAAAAGGGATCGATGATTTATCTTTGTTTGTTAAGCACATGTCCTCACTTTTCCCTTTACCCTTGTCAACCTTATCATTTTTATGCGTCAACTTATTATTACCAGGAGGAGCTCCAGAATGACCTCCCCTAAATTGAGATCTTCTTCCATTCATATTGCAATGCTTAATCAGAGTCGCCACTTACTTTCTTGAAAGTGAGAAAAAGATTGTTACTTGGTATTCCCAATGGGGTCTGTATATAGGACTTCTGACTCTATGATTAAGGTGCAGATTCTTTGTTATCCCCAACAGAGTCGCCAATTTGTTAGCTCTCCAAAATTCAGGTTTGAACCACGAAAGGCTGCCAAGCTTCCATGACATTTTAGGGTAACAGAACAAGGTTTGAAACAATTAAACCTTCTACTCTCTAGGTGCTGCTAAACCTAGGTGGGTGTACCTATAACAAATGAAGCAGACTTGACTATCAATCTTCTCCTCATGCCAAGATTTTTCCACGATGGCAGATTGGAATGGACAAAATAAAATGAATTTGGTATATATTGTATACCAGTATTCAAAACTAAACCCTAATATGCTCAGTTAATAGATGTAAAAAGTATGAATAAAACTAAATGATGGAAATGGTGAGACTAGTGCCTTATATAATATACAGAGTCAAATGAAATCATAGACAACTGACTTCTTTCTGGTTTCATTCAAATTGTTTGGCATATTTATTTATAACCAGTATAAAAATGCAAGGTTGTGATTATTGAGTTCTTATTACTGATCTAAATGAAATTCTCTAATTATTGTGATTAATCAAAAGGATTTAATCCTTCCTTGAAAGAGCCTATCAACCAATCACACAGATATGAAAAATACGTATTGATAAATCAGGCATAAACTTGTTATGTTGATCTAAATAACCAAGCAACATCAATTTTAGAGACAACTCAAATAATTCTTTCAATAGGCACAACACAACAATTGGCACCAGAATACACCAGCAAATCAGGTGATTTTCATTGATATCTCCATGGATTCAAAAAACATACATCAGAGTCTCAACCCTGTGAAACATGGTATTCCACTATTTTTTCTATTCTCTATCCTATTCTATCTATCCACATATTGTTTAAAAAAAGGACATTTATACATTGAGAATATGAAAGGACGCATCCTTTCGGAAATAGAAAATACATATTATAAAACAAAAGATAGAGAATAACTAGGCTCTATTTAGCCATAAGTGATTTTTATTGAGGTGGTCCAAATAATCCTAGCGTTCATATGTATCTGCATCTCCAACAACATTCCGGATCGTAACTTCCATCTTGACCATTTCCTCATTTTGCTTACTCACTTCTTCCAATGTTGTATCCTCTCCAAAAGATATCTTCATGATTTCATTCAGCATTGATTCACATTCATTTTTCCATCTGGTGGCTTCTTTCAAATCCCCATTATCATCAGAAAATGTAATTACAGTTTTCTTAGTAGCTGCAATTAACCCCTATTCATCTCCTTGCAATTCATCATAGAAATTTCGAAGGTGATTGATTATGTGATTTGTAGCTTCAAGTGCAGAACTGCTAGCTTCATCACTCTGAGCCAACTCATGAAATTTCTCCATGATTCGTCCATCCATCCTTGTGTGCTCCTTCAATGCAGCAAGAGTATGAGAGTATTTTCCCCACAATTTATTCAACCAGGATGTCAAATGATCCTGCCTCTTCTTGATAACTGCAGCAATAGCATCATGTTTCCCCTGAGAATAAGCACTTGACCCTACCCAGTGGTGTTTTGCCTGAGAGCTTTCTCCTTGAGTGATCATTTTGGTTGTTCCCATTGAAACACCAACCAAGTCTTTGAGTCTATCATTTTCTCTCAGCAATTTCTCATTATTTGCTTTATACATTTCTCTTTCTTTTATCAATAATTGAATCTGTGCTTTATTCAACCTTGCAATATTTACCCCAATATCAGCAGTAGCTACAAGATCAACTTCTCCAGCTTTTAGAGTCAAGACATGACCAAATGCCTTCTCTGTATCAAGTACCACTGATTTCCTGTGGGGTGGGTACAAAGCCCATATCAACATTGATCTCTCATCAGTATTATACTTGGAGCCTGTATACACTTCTATCACCTTTTCCTTATCAAGCTTGTGAGTAGCATTACTGCCCTTCAAGAAACTATCGAAAACCAATGTAGAGTTCAAATATAAACCAGGAAATATCATGACACCAGCATCCTCCAACATTTTTCTCCCCACTTCAGGAGTCATATTTGTCATTTCATCATCCACACATTTTCTCAATTGAGCCAACAATTGCTCTTCATTCCATGAAGTGACATCATCAACATTCTCTCTTATTTCCTTCCCCTTCTGCTTGTAAAAGAATGCTTTGAACTCAGGGGAATGTATAAACTCATCATTAGAAATAAATGATATGTACTCCATGTGCCTAGCATCAACATCACCACTTTCAACACTCTGTTCTCTGACTGGGCAGACATATTGCTGAGTCCTCATTCTGGATACCTTTTCTATTTTACCTTGTGGCACATCAGCTCTTGGTGCTTCTTCATCTCCAGAAGACAATAACTCGGTATCTTGTAGCCCTTGATTATACCTTTCAACTACCCTTTCTGCTTCATCTTCATCCAGATTTCTGATCATGTCATCAAAAGGATAGGGCACATGTTGATACCCTCCAAAGTTAATCCTCTCTTTGGTTGAATTGATATATCCTTTAGGGTCAAAGCATTTCTTGGTTGGTCCTCTTTACATATTATAATGCAACAATCTGTCAAGGATTGAATTATATCCTTCTTTAGCCAATACAGTGAAATCACCAAAGCATAAAGTACTAGGCATAAAAGCCTGCTTCCCAAAAGAACTAAAATGCATCACACTACAAAAATCCATTTGTCTGACAATTTCCAAGTATGCAACCCTGTTTGGAACTGTCCTTGGCAGAATGAAAGGAGCATCTTCAAATCCATATACTCTGATTACTGTAGCTCCCTCCAAACAATACCAGTCTCCCCAATTATGGTCAATTGGCCCATTGAAATCTTTAGGCTGAAGGAATCTTTTGATCTCATCTTTCAATGAATAATTACAAGGATAATGATACAATCTATACAATGTCTTTACAAAATGCTCTTCAAAATGAATAAAACTGGAACCAACAAACCTACTGTCCCAAATGGCGGTCCACAACTGAACAGGCAATGCTTCACCCTCCTTACCAATTTGAGAAATTCTCACCTCAGGAGGCCATACCCCTAACTCCTGTCCAAAATATAACACCATGTGCATTAACAAAGAATAATTCCTGAGATGAACAATAGAAGCTCCACTCTTTATAGCCATCAATCCTGAATCAAGCTCGTTAGAAATATATGAAGCATAATCAAATGGCCTAGAATTGTGATATTGAATATCTGCTGCAATGACCATTGGAACCATTGACATGAATTCCGGGGCATCCATCCCCAACACCTGACACACTGAAAAATATGTATATTTCATGTAGGTTTCAAACAAATCTACATGATAGGGAGGCCCCTCACTATCTTCCAGAGGTTCTGGCTTGTTACCCTATTTAACCCTATGAATTGTTAACCCCCAACCCTTGTAACTTGTATCCATTCTGGAAAATTCCTTCTGCAACTCTTCACAGTTAATTTCCTCATTGCAAAACCCTTCCAATTTGAAAACCTCACCAATTGCTTCTTTTGACACATGTATTTGTGGTTTTCCAGAAGGATCACATATTGCTTTATACTTTGGATCATAATGATCAACAAGCAATTTTACCAATTCAACATTAACAAATACATTAGGGCATACCAATTTCCCTACATTCAACCTCCATGGATTACAGACTGGCTCAAAATGATTCCTCCTATGGTAGTGGAAATTGAAAAGCTCATACCCCCTTACAACAGTCTAGACATCACCTATGAACTTGCATTTATCATCTAACTTATCAACTTCTGCCCTAAGTTGTGCGGACCTTCTAGCTTTAGGCCCTGAACTAGGTAATTGATCAATAAGGTCTTGGTTCAACCTCTGTTCAATGCCTTCATGCTTTGTATCAGTCTTTTGTTTCTTTCCCTTCGACTGACTACTCTCACCAAGTTTTCTACACTTACCCTTTCTAGAAACAAAAGATTCCATTTTCAAGCTTACAAAATCAAATGCAAATAACAGAGGAGCAATTACTTACAGTATTCTGCTTAAGCTTTTCAAACTGAAAAATGTCCCAGTTCTTTGTTCAGCATGCCAATTCACCAGCAATCAATTCAGAAATGAGGAATTGATTAAAACACTACTGTCATTACTATTTTATCCCATCGCGCCATTAATGAAGCACGAATGAAGCCTCCTTTGAAACTGGAACTGTCGCATCAAGTGTCCTTTTGATGAGAAAATTTCAAATCTGGGGTGAAATCCCTTTTCAACGTTTATTTCACCATTTGCCAAGACATTCTATGGTCATACTGACACCTCAAATCAACTTGATGACTAATGCTTCTGCTTTTCATGTCGCTGTGACAATTCAAAATCGGGGAAATGTCTCATAGATATCATGGAACAATACCAATATGTATTCTTCAAAGCATTTTCCAATCGCTGAGACATTAATGTTATTCACACCGACTGAAATCCTTTATCTTTATGTTGTTCGCTATAACTTGCAGATGTCGGGGAAACCTCTCATAGACTTCATCCTGTTTCACCGAAAGTCTTTATTTACATTGGGTTGCCAAGACAAATTTGTACTCTTGCCGATACAATCTTCATTTCACCCTCTTCACTGTGACTTTCAAAGTCGGGGAGATGTTATGCAAATATCTTTGCATCTTACCGATATGTACTTTTCAATGTATTTTCCATTCGCTGAGACAAAATCACCCCTTTCACCAGTGAATTTTCATTTCGGTGTGTCCACCAAGTTTCCTCACCGAAGGAATAAACCCAAGCAATGAACCCTTGGGAAGAAACATACCGACACCAAATGTATTACCGAAATCACTCCTCCATATTACTCCTATTTGGCAAAACTCACCCCGAGCTATCTGTTAGTATAATATTCATACTTTGGTGGAACTTATGCTGAAAATTTCCTCTCCCAGTAATGCAAATCTCTATAACTTCTCTCCGATAGCTTTTGAATATCCTTGAACTTGGTTCGGTGAAACAATAGCCACTTCACTAAGACCTTCCCCGATGCACACAAGTCTTACCAAGACAATTGCTTGCAAGCCAGTCGGTAAGACAAAATGACTTCGTTATGAGTTCATGCCAATACCAATCAGTCTGGCCAAAACGTCCCCTTTATGCATTAGTCGGTATGACGTATTGTCTTCGCCCTGACATTACACCGATGCCCCAACATATGCCGATATACTTTTTTTCTGGATGCCTGTCGGCAAGATAAATTAGTTCGCCGAAACATTTTCCCGAACACCTTTATCTTGAGCGATAAACTTCCACATGCACTGGTCGACGAAACACACTGTATTTGCTATGACTTCACTCCGAAAATGACTCCCCTTTGCTGAAATGATTCCTTTTGTCGCTGAAACAAACAAATTGTCCTGCCGATAGTCTGCAACAAACATATATTAGTGAAAAATTAGGTCGGGGAGACTTTTACAATGTCTTGCCGATTCGGGTCTTTTAATGAAAAATGAAAGACTTGATGGATTCAATGGCTTTTATGATAGAAAACAAGCAAGACAATACAAAGAGGGACTTTGATGCTTATGATGAGGACTCAATGCTGGAACTTTTGGACGCAATAGAATGTAAAAATTTCAAAATTTTACAATTCTAACACCACCAATAAAGCTTACGATAGAACTTTGAAGCTCATTTGTTGATGCTCTTCTACTATGCAATTGCATTCGGTAAGTGATAAGCCTGAAGCTTGATGCCCGATAAGGAAGGTAAACTCAATCTTGCAGAGGTAGAAACAAAAACTAGTAAGTTGAGGCCTAATTTCCAACATAGGAAAAAGAATTTTCCATTCTATGTTCCCTCTAGAATATTATATAGGAAGCCTCCCAATCTTATTTTATATGGCTGAAACAAAAAAAATTCATCTTGAGAGAAAATTTAAACAAACAATTTCCAAAAAAATTATCCTTTATTAGTGATTAGAGAATTTATATAGTAATTGATCTTTTAGTTCATGTCCTACATAATTTATTTGAAGCACCACAATAACCTCCATAATCATATCAATTAACTATAGTATGCCATTTCCTTATTTTTGTACTAGTTGGTTTGGATGTCTTATTTCTATAGTTTGATTTCACTTCATTTTAATCTTTAATTTGTGTACACTAACTTATTTCCCATCCATAATCATTCCTCATCTATTTCCATTAATCCCAATGTCCATTTTTCTTTTCTTTTATTTCCATGATCATCTCCTAGTCCATTGCAAGCCTAAGTCATCATAGCCTTAGTTTTTGTTTACATTGTGTACCCTAGATCCCAAATCTTTATTAAAAATTAGTGTTTTCATCCCTACATTAGTCACCTTTACTTTTTATTTCCTTTTTCCTTCACCCATTTCCCTATCCCAATTACAAACCGTATAAGACTTGTTTTTGGATTTCCCTTTATTTCTCAATGAAAAACCTATCCTAGTTCATGGTAACAAAGTGTGGCTTTGTTGTAGTTTAGATATATTTCTATCCCTACAACCCTTGTTGGTTTTTATTTTAATTTGCATCATTTTTGGTTATCTCCTAGGATTATCTTTGTCATATTTTCTTATATCACCTCCTAGTTGCCAATACACTTGAAATTTATTGTATTTTCTTAGAATGGGTGGGTAAAAGCACAATAGTGTGTCACACTTTTGGCCAAATAAATAGTTCCAAGTGAACAGGTTCTGACTAGAAGGTATTCAACCGAGCGAATTTTTGTTGAAACCATGCGACAGTGACATGGCGCCGACATGGCGACACCTTTTTGGCTGGTAGTGTTTTGGCTAAAACACTACTGGCCAAATATCTTTTGACCAAAACAATGAGTTATAAAAAAATAAAAAATATGGGCCCAACCATTTTTCTTGTTCGAGTGGAAGTGTTTTGGGTGAGAGAACGTCCATCGAGCTAGGGTTTTTAAGTGTTGATAAATAGAAATCAAATGCCCAAGTTTCATGCTCTTCTCCTCCTCTTCTATGACTCTTTTCTTTTGTGGTCTTGGCACAATATGCATTGGAGTTTAAGGTTATGCATGATTTTGTTTGAGCCAAAAGGATTTTTTGAGATAGTTGGTGGTTTTTTATTGGCACACAATAGCACGACCATATGGTTGTTTTTTTTTTTTTGTGAAACACATGTTTTGAAGTTTGAAAGGTAGTGCAAAATTTTTTCCTGTGGAAATAAGATGTGAATGGCAATGTGTTTTTCATTTTTGGCTTGAATAGTTTAAAGGAAAAATTTAAGCTCATGAATGGCATTGATATTTTTAACATTTGTTTTGCAATATGAAGCCCTCGCCAAAGTGATAGTGCAATTTTTTTTTGGCTTGAATAGTTAAAATTTGGTAAACTTAACCCCTGAATGTCAGAATATAAATTTGGGGTTTTTAGTTTCTAGTGATATAAACCCTTTGAGTGGCAATGAGAACAATCACAGATTTGATCCTAATCTAGCTAGGGTTCAAAATAATTATTCAGGGAAGCATAATGGTTATCCTTATTGACATTTCAATGCTAGCTCTAGCTATTTTTGTGGATGTTTATCAGAAATGATGTATGCTATATAACTTTCTCACAACAAATCTAAGTATTTGATTGGTGTGTATTTTTAGCACTAGTTAGCAATGTTTATTGAGGTGAGTATTGTCTCACACATAGGAAAGTGCATCGTCATAGATAAATAAGCACTACCTTCAAAAGTCTCTTGAAGCACATTCATAGGTATGACCCTTGAAAATTGTTACCAACACATAATCTGCTAGGCACCTTCGACTTCACCAATATGGTATACAACAATTTCTTCACGAGCTATTTCATAAGCCTCACAACTAGTGTAACTGTTGACACCAACTAATAGACTTACCCAAAAGGGATTTTGACAAGGAAAGGTCCTACACATAGATCCATCAGCTACTTAGTATATATGAAGATTTTATCCAAGACAAGAAAGCAATATTATGTCATGCCATACATAGTAATAGACAAAGGAAATAAAAACAAATACAAGTCTACACAAACTTCTATCAGTTCCAACTTATATAAGATTATGGTATATTCATAGTTTTACAGGTCCAACCATATGTTATAACTTAGAAACAAAGCAAGAAAATTTTGGATATATTAAAACAAAAAATACTATTTTTTGTAAAAAGAGGCATGTGGAGAATCATAAATAATTAAATAAAGCAAAGAAGATGTTGCAATAAGAATGAATTTCTCAAAATAAAAGAAAAATAAACTAGGCTTCTTGTCAAATTGTATGGTACAGACCTAAAATCAAAATCTAGTTTAGAATATTCTCAATCATAACCACATCTACAACTTGGATGGAATCTTCCTTGTTGAATATGCTGGCAATGCTTTTAAGACTATTGATGCAGAGTATGGAGGAAAAATATAAATCTTCTCAAAATTCAATGGAACCAATGTGAAATCATTCAAAACCTCAAAACAGACCTTCATGCAAATTTTTACCAATTTTTAATGGTTAAAATGAAAGATATGCAATTTTTATTGCTTGCTGCCCTGTGTAAATCAGAACTTGACTGTTTTCACCAAAATGAGCATAAATTTCTTAATATTCCATGAAAAAAACCTCAAACCAATGCCAAAAGAAAGATAACTCATCCCTCTATCCAACCATATAATATTTATTTCATTTTGAGGCCGTACCTAGTTGTACAATTTACTGCAACACGACTGTAGCAGAGAAATCTGAAAAATTGCAATCAATAAAATCACCATAACTTACTCAAATTTGCATGAAATTGAGTGAGACAAAAAGGATAATGTTGTAGAATCATATATTAATCATTCTAAATGAATTTACAATGAAAATATGGCCATAAGAGTTTGTACAATGATCTGAAACTCAGATTTATCAGAAAAAAAAAAAATTGCATAAAATTAGGGCTTCATTATTGGTTCTCCATTATTTACATCCCTCTCTACTAAAATTAGACCATAGAAGGGTATTTAAACCACTTATAAGCATAACCAAACACCTAAAACTTTCTAACTTCCTCATATGACCCTTCATCTTCTTATTTTTGCATTTTTGCAATTTTGCAATTTTGCATTTTGACAACTTTTGACAATTTTTATAGTTTTTGACAATATGAACTCATACTCACCTAATAACCTATTAAATGACTCAAACATATTAAATATGCTCTAAATGAACTTATGACATGACCAAAATACCATGTAAATCAAATATTTACAAAATGGCCTCATGGAGGTATGAATTTCACTAGGTGCTCCTGCACCATATTCCCAGAGAAAAGAAAATTCAAGTCCCATTGAATGGTAGTATGCTCCTTCTTTCTGATCTTCCAATTCTTTTGCAACTTGTCCTTTTTATCTCTTCTTGGGTCCTTCCTCTTTTTCTTCTTAAACCATCCGTTATACATCATCTTCTCAACTTCTAGGCTCCAAAACTCCATTTCTTGTGCATATACCTCAACAACATCATTTATAACTTCATTCTCATCATCAAAATACCATATATAACCTGCATCATATCCTTGAAAATCTACATAAAATTCATTAGCAAAAATATCTACAAAATTTTCATTATCAACCTTATTTTCAACAACATCTTGAGTATCGGTAACGACCTTATCAACAATCTCAACAACCTTCTCTACTTGTTCATCAACAATTTCATCAACTACTTGATTACCAAAAACCATATCATTCCTCTCAACATCAATATGTTCTTCAACAAACAAAGAAGTTTGTTCATCTTCAAACACAATTGGAATATCACTTTCCTCAACAAAATTTACCTTTACCTCATGTGCTACTATCCTTGCTTGTCTTTTCCTTCTTTGAATAATCTTTTGTATGGGCCATTCAACTTTCTTCTTCACTTTCAAATTCCAACTTGTAACTTGCCTATACAACTACTCTATCCTTTCCTGTAACTCTTTGATCTTTTGATTAAACATCTCTTCCTCTTTTCTCTTTCTCTCTTTTTCCTCTCTTCCTCTACCTGCAAATGTCTTCCCAATCTTCTCACCAAATCCATCTTCACAAGCAAGTCTATCCTTGCTTTTATTCAACTTTTTTCTGCTTTTCCTTAGCAGCAACCAGGTTCTTTTTAACCTGTACACAACCACAAAACCAAAACCACAAACCAACACTAACCCAGACCTTTTGCTGGGCTCTGATACCAATTTGATGCAGAGTATGGAGGAAAAATATAAATCTTCTCAAAATTCAATGGAACCAATGTGAAATCATTCAAAACCTCAAAACAGACCTTCATGCAAATTTTTACCAATTTTTAATGGTTAAAATGAAAGATATGCAATTTTTATTGCTTGCTGCCCTGTGTAAATCAGAACTTGACTGTTTTCACCAAAATGAGCATAACTTTCTTAATATTCCATGAAAAAACCTAAAACCAATTCCAAAAGAAAGCTAACTCATCCCTATATCCAACCATATAATATTTATTTCATTTTGAGGCCGTACCTAGTCGTACAATTTACTGCAACACTACTGTAGCAGAGAAATCTGAAAAATTACAATCAATAAAATCACCATAACTTACTCAAATTTGCATGAAATTGAGTGAGACAAAAAGGATAATGTTGTAGAATCATAGATTAATCATTCTAAATGAATTTACAATGAAAATATGGCCATAAGAGTTCGTACAATGATATGAAACTCAGATTTATCAGAAAAAAAAAAATTGCATAAAATTAGGGCTTCATTATTGGTTCTCCATTATTTACATCCCTCTCTACTAAAATTCGACCATAGAAGGGTATTTAAACCACTTATAAGCCTAACCAAACACCTAAAACTTTCTAACTTCCTCATATGACCCTTCATCTTCTTATTTTTGCATTTTTGCAATTTTCCAATTTTGCATTTTGACAACTTTTGACAATTTTTACAATTTTTGACAATATGAACTCATACTCACCTAATAACCTATTAAATGACTCAAACATATTAAATATGCTCTAAATGAACTTATGACATGACCAAAATACTATGTAAATCAAATATTTACAAAATGGCCTCATGGAGGCATGAATTCCACTAGGTGCTCCTGCACCAACTATAGACAATGAAAGGATGTTTCTGTTAAAATTTAGTAACCTATGGCAAAGTCTTCATATTCATGTGGATAAGAACTCTAGCTACAGTAAACATAAGAACTATTATACTGGTTGCTAAAACCAAACAAAGCCAACTGTATATTTGATTAATTGACTCATTTATGTATGTTCAAATCCAAATGATTTGTGCTCAACTAGATAATGAAATAAAACTTTTAGAGCTGAGTCTAGATTCAAAGAATATGCTTATACAGTCATTACACTAATGTAGCAATGTTGCTATAAGTACAACAGTGTTTGATTCTTAATCTCTCAAGCCTAAGCTTGTAGAATTTATGAAATAAGAAATTGTACTATGCTACTTGATTAGAAATTAAATAACAAAAAGAGAGGAAGAGAGAAGCATTAAGAAAACTATACATTTATCCTACAAACCCTCCCAAGAGAGAAAAAATAGATTGTGGTAGTTTCAAGTCATATGCAACAATCACTAAATGCTAACATTTCAATGTGAGTTGGAATTTTTGTTTTATATCTTTATAAAACTCATCCTTAGTCATTACAAATTCTTCTAGATTAACATCATTCGCTAAGGTCAACTAAACTTCAAACCCCTCATTAAATTCAAGTCATATTAGACAACCACTAAATGCTAACATTACAATATGAGTTGGCATTTTTGTTTTATATCTTCTTCAAAAAACTCATCCTTAGTCATTACAAATTCTTCTAGATTAAGATTATTTGCTAAGGTCAAGCAAAACACTTCAAACCCCTCATTAAATTCAAGTCATCTTCAAGACAATCACTAAATTTTCTAACATTTTAATATGAGTTGGCATTTTTGTTTTATATCTGCTCTAGAAAACTCATCCTTAGTCATTAAAAATTCTTCTAGATTGACATCATTTTCTAAGGTCACTCTTGAGGTATGTATATGCAAAATATACCATTAGCAGGTAGGAATTAAGGGATTCTTAAAGAATCCCAAACTAAAATATAGAATTGTTATACTAGTTGCTAAAAACAAACAAATCCAACTGTATATTTGATTAATTGACTCATTTATGTATGTTCAAATCTAGATGATCTGTGCTCAACTAGATAATGAAATACAACTTTTAGAGTTGAGTGTAGATTCAAATAATATGCATATATAGTCATTGCACTAATGTAGCAATGTTGCTATAAGTACAATAGTGTTTGATTCTTAATTTCTCAAGCCTAAGCTTTTAGAATTTATGAAATAAGAAATTATACTATGCTACTTGATTAGAAATTAAATAACAAAAAGAGATGAAGAGAGAAGAATTAAGAACACTATATATTTATCCTACAAACCCTCCCAAGAGAGAAAAAATAGACTGTGGTAGTAGCAATTTCTTACTAACTATATTATGTAGCAAATTGTAATATTCAACAAATGCACAAATGATAAGATAAAATCTACCCCTTGTTCCATTCATCTAACCCTATTTGAACTTTAAGCTTAAACCTAAAATAAAATCTAACCTTATTTCAATCTTACTCGACCCTGATTGATCTTTAACCATTGTTGAACCTTAATTAAACCCTAATTAAAGTGTAACCCTTACCTAACCTAATTCTAGATAAATAACCCTAATCTTGTGTATGTGTGTACATATGTATATGTATGTATGTATGCATGTGTATGTATGTATATTTATGTACATGTATGCATGCGTACATGTATATATACATATGTGTATGTATGCATGTATGTATGTATGTATATATATGTATGTATGTATATATGTGGACATGGAAAAATTATCCCTTTTTGTTTGCTTGATTTGGGAATAATTGATGATAAATTGGACTTAATAAGGCCTTTATTTGGTGTTGTGAGGTGTTTTACACATCCACATTAGGTCTTGGACCCTTGCAAACTAAATAAAATGGATTTAACAATGTCTTGTAAAGGTGTTGTAAAGTGTTGTGAATGACTTTCACACTTTTCTAGACTCTTATTAAGCATTTAAGTCTCATGAAACCATTCTTCCCCTAATTCAACAATGTAAAATATATTTAATTGCATCTTCACATCAATCTAGAAGGCTTGTAAACTAAACTTAATCTTAATCTAGTGTTGTAATGTGTTTCACACATTCACATTGGATGTTATACCTTTCTAGGTTGTGTGGACCTTATTTTAGTGTTGTAAAGTATATTTAATCACACTTTCACATTGAATTTTGTGTCCCAAGCCCTAATTGACCTTTAAATCATCATTAATAGGCTCCTATGACCCCATATTGTGCATCCTGAGGCATAATTTGATGAAATAACGAACAAAGTCACCACATAAACATGATTTCCTTACTTCCTGACATTCCAGCTAGTAGAATGGTCCCTGTGGGACCCATTCTCCATTAGGGGTGAATTAGTTCCATCTAGGTGGGACCCATTCACCCTTGATGGTGAATGAGTCCCATTTGAGTCATTCTTGGGGTTTGAGCAAGAAATTTTGGATTTTAAGTTTTATTTTCCTTCGTGTCAGCCTTACGGATCAAATTAATGGGAAAATAAGGTGGATTTCCTATAAATACAAGTCTCTAAACCCTAATTCATAAGAACATTAACCAATTCATTCGTTCTTGACTCATCATTCATTATTCTTCTCAAGCAAGCTAGGGTTTTATCAGTCCAAGTCATTCAAGATCATTTTTCAAACATTCAAGGGAATAATCTTCATCTTTTGTTGTAGAAAATCAAGATCAACCATCATGGCAAGATATTAACTCCATTTTTTCATGCTTCATCACATTGTTTCTTCATTTTGGTTTAATTACCTAAAAAGGGGTTTGACCAAGGCAAATCCCCATGCCCTAACATTCAACATTTCCCTTCTCTTGTCTTGTGTGTTCATAGATTTAGGTATCTTGAAGACTTGGATATCATTAAAGATCAAATTGAAAAGTTGTTGAAGAAATCTCTTTCTTTACCAAGTCAAAATATCCATTAAAAATCACTTTCAGTGCCAGAAATCAGACTTTCAGAGGCAAACACCTGTCAGGAACTAAAGAGCAAACCAAGGGCTTATGTTTCCACTTTTGGATTTTTAGAAATTCAAAAGTGGATTGATTCGCCATTAGTGGCGAATGAGTCCCATTGTCAGGCCTAAAAAGGTTTTTTTTTTCAGTTTTGGATACCCATTTGTCTGAAACAGGCTTTAGAACAGTTTCCCAAATCTGGGACTAATTCACCCAGAATGGTGAATGAGTCCCAGTAGGCCAAATTTTTAGCATCAACAACATTTCAGAAGTAATTTCAAATCTCCAACATGTTTTTAGGTGAACACATTCAGTTTCATTCATTTTTGTTATAGTTTACTTTCATTTCTGGGTCTTTTTGCATTTCTTTAGTTTCCATTTGATAATCAATATATTTCATTAGTTTTCTACATTTAGATCAACTTATTTTGACATATTTCATCCATATTATGTATTAATCTTGAATGGAGACATTTCCCATTTTGGCCCATCTTTCCCCTTTTAGGTGAAAAATTCTTGAAGGGTAGAAATACCCTTGGAAGCCAAAATATTTGTCTCCATTTTGGTGAACCTGACTTTAGAATACCTTCTTTTTTGATTTACAGTCCATCATCATCCTAGATTTAGCTTGCATTAACTTTGCATTAGGGTTTTGCATTGGTTAATTTGCATTCTAAGGTTTCACAACTTGCATTATTGCATATAATTTCATTGAGAATTTCTGAAATTTTGCATCTACATCTTAGGACTGCATCATACAACATCAAAAACATCAAAACCGATTGAAATTTGTTGAAATTTTTGAAAAAAATCCTTATTGGGACTCATTCGCCATTCTGGGCGAATCAGTCCTAGTCTAGATTTTTAACTATTTGTTACAACATCAAAAACCTTATTTATGTGCTTCCTAAGCCTCCTAGTGCCATATACTATAAGTCTGGAAAGTTTTGGGAGCATTTTTTTTATGCATCTAGCTCAAAAACATCAATTTAGGGTAGTCATTTTTCAAATCATTTCAATCTAAAGCATCATTAGATCTGAAAATGCTCACATTTCTTAAACTTTGCATCACATGGATAAAATTACTTTTCACTTTTGCTTACCCAATGTTTCTATTCATAAAACTTCAAGCATAAGTTTCATAAAAGTGCTTTTCATTCTTGCATATACATTGTTTACATTCTTAAAGCTTTGCATATATTGGATAAAAATGTTTTGCATCCTTGTATATACATTGTTTATATTGCTAAAATATTGCAAATGGTTACAAGTTCTTTTTATTTTTGTTCACACAATGTTAGTGTCTTACATCTTTAGACATGTTAAGAAATATTTCCTATCCCCTCCCTATGAGAGTGTTTTAGTGAAAGGGACTACAACCTTTGACATTTCTAACCATCATATTTGTTCATCTCCTAATATCTCTCCTATTGGTGACGAAGATATTTTGGTAGAAGAACCAATTAATGATATTTTTAAGAATCCTAGTTTTTTATCTCCTCTTACCTCTCTTAGTGGACAAAACACTAATGAAAAAAACAACACAACCATAGCCAATCATGACACTCACATTTTTTCTTCTCCTAGTATCTCTCCTAGTTGTGAAGAAGATGCTTTGATGTTAGAAAACATAATCAATGATGGTCATGAGAATCTTAGTTGTCCCCTTTCACCTAAGGCAACCCTTATTGAGCAAGAAAATTCAACCATTGATCATTCCCCTACTTGCGATGAAGTCATTTTAGAAGAACCAGTCCATGAATGTCAACAACATTTGATTCATAGTTCTCCTAAAAACTATCCTCCTAGGGAGAATATCATGGTGTTAGAAAATCACAACAATAGTCATGTATCTTCCTTAGCTCATGATAAAAAGGTGATTCTTGATCATTCCCCTACTTGTGATGAAGTCATTTTAGAATAACCAATCCATGAATGTCAACAACATTGATTCATAGTTCACATAAAAACTATCCTCCTAGGGAGAATATCATGGTGTTAGAAAATCACAACAATAGTCATGTATCTTCCTTAGCTCACGATAAAAAGGTGATTCTAGATTTTGCTTCATTAGAGATACATCAAACCAAGACCATTGAGGTTATGAATGTGCAAGTTTCCATTAGATCTCCCTCGATTAATGGACCTCATACATACCCCATGGGACACTATAAGAACCCTCTAATTCTCTACCCACCTTCACACAAACAACAAAATCACAACCAACCTGAACTCATTCTTTACCCACCATCACACAAACCTCACACTAACAACAAACCTGAATTCATCCTTTACCCACCTCAGAATAATGTGTCGTAACAACCGAGTCATAATACCATTTCTCATACATACAAGACTATAAACAATCTACAACCACATCAACCAACCTCAACTTCTTTACCTTTTCCTAATTCTATACTACCTAGTGCTCCTCGATTAATGGAGTATTATCTTGTTGAACAACTTAAGACCACTCCTGCAAAGATATCCCTTTGGGACCTTCTTCATAATTCACCTACCTATCACACTATGCTTCAAATGGCCTTACAAAAAGTTCCCATCCCTTCTAATGCACAACTGAATGATAGGGATAAAGTGAACCCTTGTTGACAATGGCTCCACTCTTAATGTGTGTAGTGTACACCTCTTGGATATAGGCTTCGTCTGGATAGATCAAAAATTCAACCTGATTCTTTATCTATTAAGGGATTTGACAATATAGCAAAACAACCACTTGGTGTGATTACTTTTCCTATTATAGTTGGAGTGGCCACATTGGATACACAAATTCATGTTATGCCTCATCAACTTTCATATAATCTCCTTCTAGGCAGGCCATGGATTCATGAAATGAATGGTGTGCCTTCCACTCTTCATTGAAAAATGAAATACATTCACAACAACAAAGTGCACATTCTTGAAGCTGACCCTGATCCCAATAGTTATGTAAACATTGAGAAAAAAAAAATGCATCATTTAAACACATTAACACCAACCACACAAGTGGAACCCATCCAACCAAAAGACAAACAACAACATCTTGAACAAGTAAAAAATCTATTAGACGATGATTGAGGTTCCTTAGACTTCACACCACCACTCGTGGATGATCCTTCGAAAGAATCCACCTCAACCACTTCAAACCAAAATACAACCAATTACACACAAACCTTTGACAAACACAACAATGACCAACAACTCGATCCAAAAGTAATGAAAAAGATTTATGGAAAAGGTTATGAACTTATGAAACAACTTGGATATAGTGGAAAAGAATGTGGTGCTAATGAACAAGGTATCTACAACCCTATAGATCCTATCACACAACAAACAACTCACAGTCTTGGTTATTGTCCTTTGGTAGAAGTAATCAAACCTTCAATCAACATCAACACCCTCACACAACATTCTCCTAAACCAACCTTAACGGTCATACATCCTGAACTCATTGACACTAGTGGTCTTGAAAATCATCCTTTACAAAACATGCAACAAACAACGACCTCTTCGCTTAATGTCAATGCCATCTCGCAAAACGCTAATGATTTGAATTCGTTAGATTTTACACCCTCCTATAAATGAGAGAAAAAAATCTCGCAATCTAAAGAGTCTTGCGTAGATATGACAACTAATACTAAGCAAGATGTATCTTTTCCACAAACTACAAGACCACCTTCTACCATTGATCAAGAGGGTATCTTGTCAAGACTTCTCCAAGATCACTTGATAACCCTTCCACCAAAAACTCGCAAGAAATTCTATTACAAAACTTCATTTTGCACATATCATAGAGTTCACGGTCATTCAACTAATGAATGTAAAGCTTTGAGTAGTAAAATCCAACATTTTATGGAGTTTGGTGTTCTTCCTCATGTGGGGGCACCCCATTCCTCTAATTGATACCGATTTTCACTCTAGCATGCATATCATTAATCATTTCAGCTCACCCTTGTCCTACACTAAGTGGGGGCAAGGGGTTACATAGCCTTGTCCTCGTATGTCACTTGTCATTAACTTTTCTTGAACATATAAGAGAAATATTGTGATGTGGATGACATGCCTTAAGTTGGCTCTCATGCGACATACTACCTTTTTCATGGCATAGCTTCTCAGAAACATATGACTTGGCATATGGCTTTATGAGTAAGCTCTCATGTCTTCTTCTACTTTAAAGCAATTGCTCACAACAATGGTGTTATCAACCGCTTTAAAGTGGGGGCATACATCGACACTCATATTTCATTGTATGATTTCTTTCTTCTTACAATGTGTCCTTTTTCTTGGTGGTGTCATTGGGCTTGACTCCATCCAAGAGTGTGATACTTATTTTGACACATCCTCTCTTGGAAACATTAAGCATGATGTTCCCTAAGTAGAGACCTTGCATGAACTAAGAAAAATCCCTTTGAACATTCCTTGCACTATTTTGCATTGACAATGTCTATGAGTGTCAAGCATATGAAGTTTTTCTTACCTCATAGAGCTCAAAAATCATTTTCATTGTGGTGCCTTATTAAAGTTATTAGGAGGTATAACTTTGGTATGGTTGAGAGAGGAGCCCATTCTGAGGCATGACTTTTCCCCATAGCCACCTTGTGGATTTCTCACCCCGTGGACAACTAGACATTTCATGGCCCCAGAGTGAGTATACTTAGGACTTCTCACCCAGAAGACATCCATGAGTTTTATCGCCTTAGAGTGAGTATGCATTGTCTTGTTGGAAAAACAACCTAGATCTGATCCACAACATGTTGGACAAATAGTTGAAGCTTGATCCACCTTTTCATTTTGTGGACACAGAAAAAGTAACCCTTTTACTTTTTCTTGTTTTGTCCCTCCTTGTGCTTATTTGGCTTGATTTTTCCTTGATTTGATATTGTAATATGGCCCACATGTTCACATTAGGTCTTGAACCTTTATGAATCTTTAAGACTTTATGATGTCTTGTAAAGGTGTTGTGAAGTGTTGTAATACATTTTCACACTTTTCTACTCTTCTTCTTATAATTCACTTACATACCCTCTTTTTATCACTTACCAAGTCTTATTTTAAAGTGTTGTAAAGTCTTGTAACAAACTTTCACAATTTTCTAAAATTTTCATCACCAAATACACCTTTCTTATGCTTTATTTGGCCCCTTTATGCACTTATAGGCCTTAATTAAGTGTTTTTTTAATACAAACCCAAAAAACATCATTAAAGAAAACTTAATTCTTGACACCCATTCATATGCCTTGAGTGGGATTCATTTTCCTACGGTGGTGAATGAGTCCCTCTCGGCACAAAATTCAAAAGAAATTCAAATTACTGGTAGGTTTTTATTCATTAAGACCTAAGGTCAGCCTGTGATGTTGTATTATCAGGAAACTAGGGCATAAGTGTGTATAAATACATGATTTTCTATTCATTTCAACCCCAATTCATCCATTCACCCATTCATTCAAGTATTCATTCTTGCATTCAATCCATCTAAGCATTCACTTGAGCATCATAACATCATTCAATCAAGCAATTATCAAGCATCTTGGAGCAGCCATTTACATATCTTTAGATTTCAACAAAAGCTCGGTGAGTCTAAGACATTTGCATGCTATTTTTTCATCATTCCTTTCTTATTTCATTTCATTTCATTATCAAGGGTTTGATTACCAAAGTGGGGTTTGACCAAGGAAAACCCCTATACTCTAACCCTTAACCATTTTCCCCCTCTTTGCATGTGTATTTGCAGGTCTTATAGGCATATTTTTAAAGGAGAGAGGTGTTGAAAAGTGGTCAATAAGTTATCAAAGTCATCATAGTCAAAATAACCCTAATTGGAGCTTGAAGACCCTTTTCAGTCCATTTTCTATAGATTCTGATCTGACAACCCGACAAGCAGAAAAGTGCAGACCAAGACCCACAAAGTTGACCTTTGATTTTTCAGATTTTTGTATATGGACTGATTTACCATCTGTGGCCAATGAGTCCCACTTCCAAGCTAGAAAAAGAGTTTTCTGTAGTTTTGTGTTTCCGACATCCCAAAACCTGTTCTGACATATTTTACTAGAAGTAGGATTGATTCGCCATCTGTGGTGAATGAGTCTCAGTGGGCATCAACATTGAATTATGCAGCATTGCAGTACCTTCCCAGATCTACTTTTAGTTTCCAGGTGCACCCCATTCAGTTTCATTCAATTCTATTTTTACTTGTGCATGTTTTTAGTTCATGTTTGCATACAACACTGTGTTTTCAAATACTTCATATTTCTTAGTTTTGCATTCACATTCAATAGTTTTTGTTCATTTTTTGCATTTATTTTATCTCATCTAGGCATATTTCACCCACATCACATCCATATTTGAATGTAACATTGCATTTTGGCCCCAAATCTTTACCCTTTTAGGTGAAAAACCCTAGAAGGGTCACAAGCATTTCGGGTGCCAAAATCTTTGGTTACATTTTGGTGAACCTGTCTTTAGAGCATTTTCACTTCTGATTTCAAGTGAATTTGCATCCTAGGTCTAGTTTGCATCAACATTGCATTAGATTTTGCATTGTTTTGCATCCTAGGG
Source organism: Sequoia sempervirens (assembly GCA_007258455.2). Classification (NCBI taxonomy): domain Eukaryota; kingdom Viridiplantae; phylum Streptophyta; class Pinopsida; order Cupressales; family Cupressaceae; genus Sequoia; species Sequoia sempervirens. Next base: position 522,021,334 of record VDFB02281492.1, read on the forward strand.
TTTTCAAAAATTGCATTAGTGAAAACATCATATAGCCTTCATTTTTGCATTTCAAATCATTTAAAAACACTACATTTTTGCATCTACATTATAATTTTGCATCATACAATATAAAAAACATAAAATTGCATTTAATGTTTTTGAAAAAACTCAAAAAAATTCATCCCTGGACTCATTTTCCACCCTGGGCGAATCAGTCCAGTTGCACATTCTGAACTGCATTTTCTGGTATTTTTTGGGCATTTTCTACATTTTTGTTTTCTATTATTACATATCTGTCTTGATTTTCAGAATTTTTGTTATTAGCATTTTATTAATCCTAGTTTACATTTCATTTGAATCCATCCCACCTTTAGTAGTCCTTGTATGAGTGTTTGGTGTCCTATTGAAAATACTTTAGTGAGAAGGAGTTCCCGACTCATGGAATCCCACTATAACACACTCGTTGTGGACCTTGGGTTGTCTTGAAATACTACTCTTGGTGTTGAAAATAGTGCATTAGGCGTGGATCCCACCTTTAGCAATAATTTTATTTCCCATAACATGCAAGTTGACACACAAAAAAATCATGGTCCACAAGAAAAAATCATTAACATTCATGAGGATCTAGCACATTTACAACAAAACATGTGTCTTGAAAATATTTCAACCACCGCAATTCCTACTATAGACAAAATCCATCATTTGCTTGAATGTAATGAAGGGTTAGATGTTATGAAATAAATTATTGAGCTATACCATAAATACATTCCTTCCACCTCTAGTAAATTTCAACCAACAAACATTGTGGTTAGCCATGGAGGACCTTACATTCCTCCCCCTTCAACTGTAGCATCCATACCTACCTATATCACTCCCCGAGTCACAACCACAATGGAATAGGTTAGCAATGTGATTCCTTCCTCGACTATTTCTACTAGCATTCCTAGTTCTTATGTGGCATCAAATGTTTTCTACTCCTCCACTATACCACCTATTAACATTCCATTCACTTTCCCTACCACTACATACACTTCATCACCACTATCTCTTCCACCTCATGCCACTTACACTGACCCTCTCATCACACAAATTTTCCAAACCGTTTCTTCCATGCAACAAAAAATATCCACCATAAGCCAAAGTCAAAACAATCCACCCACCTATTATGTATGTAGGAGCCCATTAGCTTTAGAAATATTAAGAGCACTGATGCCACATGGAATTGAGATACCTAGATTTGAGAAGTACAGAGGGAAGGGTGATCCTACTAATCATGTTAATGGTTAGACATCCTTGTGTAGTGAATTTTTTCTTGATGATAAACTATTGGCCAAACTATTTCCTAGGACCTTAAAGGACACTACCTTGGAGTGGTTTTCAAACCTACCAAATGATTCAATTCATTCATTCAATGAACTAGTTGATTCCTTCATAAATCATTTTCAAGTGCACATGACGCCCAAAAAGACATTGGCTAATCTAATGAGATGTAAACAAAATGTGGATGAAAAAGTAACCAATTTCATCTCACCCTATCAGTCACTCTATTCCCAAATTGATGTCAAGGTTCCTGATCCACATCTCCAAAAGATATTTATTGAAAATTTACAAAATCACATCCAAGATAAATTGACCATGACGAATTTTCCCTCTTTCATTCATCTATGTACAACCCTTTGTGACTCTCACAATTTTATTAGTAGTCATGATGCCAAGTCCACTACTAACCGAACTGAAAAATTTGAACCTAGCACTTCAAACAATTCACAACCATTTAGAAAACCAAACAAAGGGTTCTTACAGTTCAATCCCCCTCAACAACCAAATCAACCTGTCAACAACCAAGTAGTAGTTGTTAAAGCCACGATACCTTATAGTTATGGAGATCCAAAATGAAAGTTTACACCTCTACCAGACACTCTCCATAACACCATGTCCCAACTTATACAACAACAAATGATTTCTTTACCTACTATTAAACCATTGGATCCAACTAAACCTTTACCTCCAACCTTTCAACCCAACACTTATTGCCATTATCATAGACAAAATGGACATGGCACAGAACAATGTAAGCGTCTTAAACACATAGTGCAAGACCTCATTGATTTTTGCCATCTATCTATTTCAAATATTAATGTTAAAGGCAATCTGTCTGTTGCCTCACCCAATCAAAATTTTCAAATTTTTACCAATCCGATGGCCAAATATACTATGTCATTTGTCAAGCCAATGAAACTCCAAACAATGATGTGATGACTATTAATAAAACTATTGAACATCCTAATCCTATTCCACATTCCACTTCTATTAATCCTATGGATGATCTGGTTGGATTGATAGACATTATCCCTTGTAAGGTCCAACCTAAGAAATCTCTTGTTATTAAGTTCTCTTCTAAGGATATTCTTCTGAATCTTCCCGATGGCCCTCTTTACATAGCCTGCCATATTTATGATAAGCCCAGTAATGGGATACTCTTAGATCCCGCCTGTGGTGAGAATGTGATCACTGAGAAATTTTTGGTATTACATGATCTTTATCAAGATGAGTATGACAAACCGCGAGCGTGGATTAGAAAACACAATGGTTTTGCATGCCCTACAATAGGATCGATTTTCCTTCCATTACAAATAGGACCTAGGGTAGTGGATGTAACATTTTCCATCATTCCATAATTGGATCAATTTCGTTTGCAGCTAGGCCATCCATGGCTGCGCTCAATGAAAGTTGTTCCTTCAATCATACACAAGTGTTTAAAGTTTTTGCATGACAATGACATATTCACTATTCACCATAATGGCTTTAACCCTTTGTCTTCTAAATGAAACTTCTGCTTAGACACCTTTTCGCCAAAACCCATTGAACCCATAACACCTCTCAAACATTTTTTTTTCATTGCTTATCAAAAGTTTAAAGCCAAGAAAATTGTTGCCGAATTGTCCCTCTGCAACCAATCCCCATCTACTTCTGAAATTCCCATCCTAGATGAGATATTGCTTCAACCTAAACCTAAACCACCAACTCTAGATCAACCAAAAATGAACACTTCACTTTCCTCATCCAAACGTCCAAGAGATAATGATACCAACCCCATCATGGTCCCTTGCATAAAACAAGTCTATAAAGTAAAAGAGAAAGTGATTGAATCACCTCCCATGGTTCCTTCTATTCCTCCCCTTCGGGAAGAAAATGAGCCTATGGTGGATCATTCCACTCTTACATCAACACAACTTCAAAATAGAATTAGAAGAAATTGTGATGCTAGGGAGCGTAGGTGTTGACGTCATCTCTTTGATCGTCAATTAAAAACTAAAGAAAACAAAGAAAATAAACATTTTCCTTAGAAAGAAACATTTCCCGATGACCCTCCTCCAAAATCACAAAAAAATGATCCAATACAACAACCACAACTCCTGATACACCCTTCATTGGAAATTACCATTTGTCCTCCAGTCGTGATTAATCTAGATGATGATGATGAGATCTCTCAAATAGATGAAGAGGTGCATAATGATCTGAATACATTATTTTCCTCTTCCATGAGCTTAAATGACAAATCTCCTACAAAAAATGTAGAACCTGGTACTTCCCCTAGTTCAGAGCTTGCAATTGTCCCTTTGGATAGTCAACCACCCTCACAATACATTGAACATGATTGGGAGGCAAATGACTTGCTCATCGGTTGACTTCCATCTACCTTACTAGTTTTTTTCCTTTTTCTTTTATTTTTCTTGTATGTGCGTATTGTGTTCCCCTATGATGTGACGTTTGCTATTCTCTCTCTTTCTACACTTCCTCTATTTGTACCTCCATTCTTCTATATGTCGTACATTACCTTTTCTTTTTTGCTTTTGTTTTGTGTTTTCCTTTTGGGGATGACGCAAAGCGTTAAGACACCCTATGTCTCGTCCATGTTGACCCAAAAGGTCCTTTTCTTCTTTTTCACTATTTTTTGTGTTATCCTTTTGGGGATGATGCAAAGCATTGAGACACCCTATGTCTTTTCCATGTTGACCCAAAAGGTCCTTTTCTTTCTTTTTTTCTTTTGTTTTGTGTTTTCCTTTTGGGGATGACGCAAAGCGTTGAGACACCCTATGTCTCTTCCATGTTGACCCAATTGGTCCTTTTACTTTTATTTTGTGCTTTTGTTTTGTTATTTCCTTTTGGGGATGACACAAGGCATTGAGACCACAATGTCTCTCTCATGTTGACCCAAAAGCTTTTTCATTTTCATTTTATTTTAGCTTGTGTTTTCGTTTTGGGGATGATGCAAAGCGTCGAGACATCCTATGTCTCTTCCATGTTGACCCAAACGTACTTTGTTTTTCTTTTGTTTTCACTCTCTTTGTGTCGTTCTTCCAGTTCTATGTATTTGTGGAATGATGACAGTTCCGATCTCTTTAATCAAACCATTGCAGCAACAAACATACTTACCCCAAATCCATAGATCCCTTATGTGTTTGGTGTGTTCCTTTTTGGGGGAAACTCCTCTTTCTTTTGTTCATTTTCCTTTACATGACACAACCTTATTTGAAAACATATGACTTGGCATAGGGGCTTTCTAAGTTGGTTCTCATGTCTTGTTTCTTTTTGCATTTTTCATTTTTCTACTTTAAATTAATTGCTCACAAAACAATGTGTATGAATTTCTTTAAAGTGGGGGCATACATTAGCATAATTCATTTTGCATTCTTTTTTCTTTTTCTTGGTTCTTAGTGCAGCCTTATTACTTCATACGATGTGTTTGTCACTTTATGGATGACATTGGGTGTGATTTCCTTCATAATCATGATCTATCTTAGCATATTACATTCCTCTTGGTGGCCTGATGTGACGCACTGCATCCCCTAAGTTGCAAATATTCTATTCTTTGATTGGTCCTCTCTTGGAGACATTAGACACAATGTTCCCTAGGTTATAGACCTCTCATGAACTTAGCAAGACTCATTTGAAAATTTATTTTGCATGTTGCATTTTTCATTTACATGGCCACCTTGCATAACACAACTTGCAAGCCTGTGGTGCCATTACATTTGTTCATGAGTTCTAAGTATATAAATTTTTTCTTGTCTCATGAAGCATGAAACAACATTATCTTTCTAGTGCCTTATTAAAGTTATCAGGAGGTATAACTTTGATATGGTTGAGTGGGAAGCCCATTTCGAGGCACGAATTTCCCCATAGCCACCTTTTGAGATTTATCACCTTGCGGACAACCAGAAGTTTCGTGGCCCCAGAGTGAGTATGTTATGGAATTCTCACCCTGGAAACAACCAGAAGTTCTATGGCCCCAGAGTGAGTATATTTGGGCCTTCTCACCCGAAGGAAAACCATGAGTTATGTCACCCTAAAGTGAGTACAGATTTCTTGTTCCAAATAAACAGCTTAGATGTAATCCACAACGAGCTGGATAGACGATCGAAGCTTTCTCTCCTTTCCTTCATTCTTTTTCATCACTTTCATGTGTGTTCCCTTGTGCTTATCATTGATTTTCCATGGGATCTTGATCTTGGGGGCTTCATCATCCCTCTTGATTGTTGTTGTTCCATCTTACCAAGAATTAGTACATTCGGACCCCTCCTGAGATGCATTGCTCTACTTTAGTGTCAGTTTGAAGTAGGTTCATCCTCTCACTAAAGTGGGGGCTAACTGTGGACACGGAAAAAGTAACCCTTTTACTTTTTCTTGTTTTTTCCCTCCTTGTGCTTATTTGGCTTGATTTTTCCTTGATTTAATGTTGTAATATGACCCACATGTTCACATTAGGTATTGAATCTTTATGAATCTTTAAGACTTTATGATGTCGTGTAAAGGTTTTGTGAAGTGTTGTGATACATTTTCACACTTTTCTAGACTCTTTTTATTATAATTCACTTACATACCCTCTTTTTATCACTTACCAAGTCTTATTTTAAAGTGTTGTAAAATCTTGTAACAAACTTTCATTCTTTTCTAGATTTTTCATCGCCAAATACACCTTTCTTATGCTTTATTTGGCCCCTTTATGCACTTATAGGCCTTAATTAAGTGTATTTTTTAGTACAAACCCGAAAAACATCATTAAAGAAAACTTAATTCCCCACACCCACTCATATGCCTTAAGTGGGACACATTCACCCAGGGTGGCAAATGAGTCCCTCTTGGCACAAAATTCAAAATAAATTTAAATTACTAGCAAGTTTTTATTCATTAAGACCTAAAGTCAGCCTGTGATGTTGTATTTTCGAGAAATTAGGGCATAAGTGTGTAAAAATACATTATTTTCTATTAATTTCAACCCCTATTCATCAATTCACCCATTCATTCAAGTATTTGTTCTTGCATTCAATCCATCTAAGCATTCACTTGAGCATCATAACATCATTCAATCAAGCAATTATCAAGCATCTTGTCGCAGCCATTGACATATCTTTAGATTTCAACAAAGCTTTGGTGAGTTTATGACATTTGCATGTTATTTTTTCATCATTCCTTTCTTATTTCATTTCATTATCAAGGATTTGATTACCAAAGTGGGGTTCGACCAAGGCAAACCCCTATACTCTAACCCTTAACCATTTTTTCCCTCTTTGCATGTATTTTTTTGCAAGTCTTATAGGTAGATTTTTCAAGGAGAGAGGTGTTGAAAAGTGGTCAATAAGTTATCAAAGTCATTATAGTCAACATAACCCTAATTGGAGCTTGAAGACCCTTTTCAGTCCGTTTTCTAGAGATTTTGATCCAGCAACCCGATAAGCAAAAAAGTGTAGACTAGGACCCACAGAGTTGACCTTTGATTTTTCAGATTTCTGTAGATGGACTGATTCGCCATCTGTGGTGAATGAGTCCTACTGCCAGGCTGGAAAAAGAGTTTTTTGCAATTCTATGTTTTCGACATCCCGAAACCTATTATGGCAGATTTTACGAAAAGCATGACTGATTTTCCATCTATGGTGAATGAGTCCTAGTGGGCATCAACATTGAATTTTGCAACATTCTAGAACCTTCACATATCTGCTTTCAGTTTCCAAGTGCACCCCATTCAATTTCATTCAATTTTTTTTTCACTTGTGCATGTTTTTAGTTCATGTTTGCATACAACACTATGGAAACATAATGCTATTGATACAACACTTTGTTTTCAATCACTTAATATTTCTTAGTTTTGCATTCACATTCAATAGTTTTTGTTCATTTTCTGCATTTAGTTTATCTCATCTAGGAATATTGCACCCACATCATATCCATATTTGAATGTAACATTGTATTTTGGCCCCAAATCTTTACCCTTTTAGGTGAAAAAACCCTAGAATGGTCACAAGCATTTCTGGTGCAAAAATATTTGGTTACACATTTTCATCTTTCTCTTCTTCCTAGTTCTTGTCATTGCATTTTCATGTATCTTGTCTTGCTACAAATCATTCACCTTGTGTATGTCCTTTTTCGCTTATGTTGGTTTGACTTAGGATCTTGAATCTTGGGGGCTTGTGCAACCTCCATTGATATTTGTCATCCGCATTGGTACAATGGGAACCTTCTTGAATGTCTACTTTAGTGTGAGTTTGAAGCAAGTTCATCCGCTCACTAAAGTGGGGGCTAACTGTGGACATGGAAAATGTATCCTTTTTTGCTTGCTTGATATCGGAATAATTGATGATAAATTAGACTTAATAAGGCCTTGATTTGGTGTTGTGAGGTGTTTTACACATCCACATTAGGTCTTAGACTCTTGCAAACTGAATAAATTGCATTTAGCGATGTCTTGTAAAGTTGTTTTAAAGTGTTGTGAATGATTTTCACACTTTTCTAGACTCTTATTAAGCATTTAAGTCTCATGAACCCATTGCTCCCCTAATTCAACAATGTAAAATATATTTAAGTGCATCTTCACATCAATCTAGAAGGCTTGTAAACTAAACTTAATCTTAATCTAGTGTTGTAATGTGTTTCACACATTCACATTGGATGTTGTGCCTTTCTAGGTTGTGTGGACCTTATTTTAGTGTTGTAAAGTGTATTTAATCACACTTTCACATTGAATTTTGTGTCCCAAGCCCTAATTGACCTTCACACATCATTAATAGGCCCCTATGACCCCATATTGTGCATCCCGAGGCATAATTTGATGAAATATCAAACAAAGTCACCACATAAACATGATTTCCTTAGTTCCTAACATTCTAGCTAGTAGAATGGCCCCTGTGGGACCCATTCACCATTAGGGGCAAATAAGTCCCATCCAGGTGGGATCCATTCACCCTTGATGGCAAATGAGTCCCATTTGAGTCATTTTCGAGGTTTGAGCAGGAAATTTTGAATTTTAAGTTTTATTTTCCTTCATGTCGGCCTTACAGATCAAATTAATGGGAAAATAAGGTGTATTTCCTTTAAATACAAGTCTCTAGACCCTAATTCATAATAATTTTAACCAATTCATTCATTCTTCACTCATCATTCATTATTCTTCTCAAGCAAGCTAGGGTTTTATCATTCCAAGTCATTCAAGATCAATTTTCAGACATTCAAGGGAAAAATCTTCATCTTTTGTTGTAGAAAATTATGATCAACCATCATGGCAAGGTATTAAATCCATTTTTTCATGCTTCATCACATTGTTTCTTCATTTTGGTTTAATTACCTAAAAAGGGGTTTGACCAAGGCAAACCCCCATGCCCTGACATTCAACATTTCTCTTTCTCTTGTCTTGTGTGTTTGTAGATTTAGGTATCTTGAAGACTTGGATATCATTAAAGATCAATTTTCAAATTTTTGAAGACATCTCTTTCTTTACCAAGTCAAAATATCTATTAAAAGTCACTTTCAGTGCCAAAAATCAGAGTTTCGGAGGAAGACACCTATCAGGAACCGAAAAGCAGATTGAGGGCTTCCGTTTTCACTTTTGGATTTTTAGAAATTTAATAGTGGACTGATTCACCATTAGTAGCGAATGAGTCCCACTGCCAGGCCTGAAAAGGGTTTTCTACAATTTTGAACACCCATTTGTCTGAAACGGGCTCCAAAACAGTTTCCCAGATTTGGGACTAATTCACCCAAAATGGCGAATGAGTCCCAGTAGGACAAATTTATAGAAACAACAACATTTCAGAAGTCATTTCCAATCTCTATCAAGTTCTTAGGTGCACACATTCAGTTTCATTCATTTCTGTTACAGTTTACTTTCATTTCTAGGTCGTTTTGCATTTCACAATGTGTTTTCAAATAACTTGCATTCCTTTAGTTTCCATCTGATAATCAATATCTTTCATTAGTTTTCTGCATTTATATAAGCTTATTTAGACATATTTCATCCATATTACATTAATCTTGAATGTATAAATTTCCCATTTTGGCCCATCTTTCCCCTTTTAGGTGAAAAACCCTAGAAGGGCTAGAAAGTAAGTGGGTGCCAAAATCTTTTTCTCCAATATATATATGTACATGTACATATGTATATGTATATGTATGTAGTTACATGTACATATATGTATGTATATATGCATATATGTGTATGTGTGTGTGTATGTATGTACATATGTGTACATGTATATATGTATATGTATATATGTATGTGTAGATGTTTTTCTACATTTTTCTCAAAACAAACAACTATTAAAATTGTTAGTCAAACTAAACAAAACACATAAGACATCCCTATGAAATACTTGATCATGTCACATATGCAAATAAGATAAAAAGAATGAAAACAACTAAATAAAGCATATGAAGCATGTCAAACCCTTATCTCATAGTGGATTGGTGCTACTTTGGTGTGGAAAGTATCCCTTTCCCAATCCTTGATATGCTTGATGATGGAAAATCCTTGAAGATGTTGAGTTGTCATGAAATTCAAATGATGCTTGTGTTGATAATGAGCTTGCATAAATTTTTGTGTCCTCAAACTCAATAGAAGAGTATTTTATTTATAGAATAGAAGGATAGAAGAATGAAAGACAGGAGGAATGTGGGATCATTCAACATCCAATGCCCAAATTCCACTTGTCAATATGTGAATGGACGAAGGATGAGCACATTTTGATGAATGTGCACAATAAATGATATTAGGTGGAATTTCAAATTTGAAAGTTGGCTTGTTGGAGGAAGAAGAAAGAGTCTTAAATGCCAAGTGGGAGATATGTAAGAGACAATGTAAGAGGAGTTAATGCCATGTTGGAGGACAAGTCCTTTTGGAGGGACTTTTTGAAATTTGAAGCATATTCCCTAAAGATGCCATTTTGAATGATAATAGAAGAAATAATAAATCAAATAAACTGATTTTTTGTGCAAGTTGCAAAGTCTAGAGAATTGGGGGATTAGATTAGCATTAATCATGATTTGATTAATTTTAATGGAGGTTAGTTGATTGTGACATTCAACTTAAATATTTTGATTTATTTAAATTAAATGAGAAGATAGAGATTTAATTAAACATTTGGATTTATTCAATTAAGTGAAGGAACTTTAGGAGAATAATTAAATATCATTGATTTATTTAATTAAAGAGACGAATATGATGATAAAGATTAGTTTATTCAATTAAAAGAGGAATTTGATGAATTTAATAAAATAAGGATTATTTAATTAAATTCTTAGCAAAGAAGATGATCAAAGAATAAATGGTGTTAGTAGGTTGAAATCAAGCATGCATTATTAATCAGGATAAATTACATGTCTACAGTATGTATGTATATATACATACATATGTATATATGTACATGTATGTAGTTACATGTACATATATGTATATGTATGTATGTACATATGCATATATGTGTATGTATGTATTTATATATACATGTACATGTATGTATGTGTATGTATGTTTAATATATGTACATGTGCGTATATGTGTACATGTACATACATATGTGTATGTATGCATGTATATGTATATGCACATGCATGTTTACATGTGTATGTATGTATGTATGTATGTATAAATATATGTATGTATATGTACATGTACATATATATATTTATACATACATATAGATATACATGTATATACATATATACATATGTTATACATGTATGCACATATATACATACATACATATATACACATATATATACATACACATACACACAAATCTATGTTCATGCATGTACACATACATATATACATACATGTACACATTTATACATATATGTATATACACACACACACATATATAAACATATATACATATTGAAACATATATGTACATGTATATACACATATATGTCCATATATACATGTATATCAAGTCTCTTTGGAGTTTTCATTTCGTCTGTTGATCTAAGTTGTAGAAGGTTCTATTTCATAGATCTATAACTTTATATCTCATTAGATAGAAAGTTAAAAATGTTTTAGTTTTGAAACTTGATAAATTTGTAATTTAAATATATATGTTTTAGTTTTGAAATTTGATAAATTTGTTTAACATCATATATTTTGTTTTAATGATATGAAGATCTCTTTACATACATATATATATACATACATATATATATATACATATATATATATATATAAATATATATATATATATATATATATGTATATGTATGTATATACATATATATATATATACTCTATACATATATATACATATATATATATATATATGTATACTCATATATATATACATATATATATATATATATATGTATATACATATATATATACATATATATATATGTACATACATATATATATATATAAATATATATAATCAATGTTGATGAGGGATCTCACCATTCTCCTTATTTTGAGCAACATGCTCAAGTTAGATCAAATTTATATTAGGAGAGTATTGGTCAATTAGAAAATGCACTAATGATGCAGGGGCATCATCTCATTGTTCTAGTTTTGGTTTTATTTTCAATTTTTTTTGCATATACCTTGGGTCATGCGGCACGTCTTAGATGGTAGAATTTTTTTTTTATTATGTATGTATTAAGCTTTAATTTTAGTAGCAGAGATATGATAGTTGTAAAAAAAGGAGAGAAATGATTATTGGAAGAGAGGGGGGATTCATTATTGTGTGTGTGTGTGTATCAAACCATTGACCAGGTTTTTGTATTGGGGGAATTTTCTTCCAAAAGAGGAGATGAGCAACGGATTTATTTTGGGAAGAGATCGATTTTGGTTTGGGAGTATTTAGAATTAGTAGATAGTGAACTGATTCCTTGAGAATTGATTACTTTGTTTTTGGTTCTACATTGCTTTTTTTTAAACCATTCTAATTCAGTTTCCAATCGATGGTCTTGAGCAATTTATTGTCAATCATTCGCATAAGGAATGAATGCTGACTTTGCAAGATGAATGTTGATTTTTCTTGGTGCTGAGTTTGATCTTCATTCTGTAATTGCTAATGATTACTACTGATACCATGTTGTTTCTTCTTTTGTTTGTGGTTCAAGGAATGAGGATGAATCGTTGCATTGAGTTTTTCTTTTGATACCTCCTACAAATCCCAAATGTGGCATTTCTATTGTCAATAGAGTGCATTTGACTATTGTAGACATCAAAAAAGTCTTGATTAATACTATGCATCTGATTCTGATAAATTAACACTGTTTCTTCCTAAATCACTTCAAATTCATCGATTAATTAAATGATCAACATTATTTAGTTAAATTTAGCAAATTTGGCTATTAATCATATAATCAAATTTATTGATTAATTCACCCTTCTTCTAACTAATATTCATCATATTTAATTAAATCAAATCACTTAATTAAATCCCCTTAAAATCCTCTCATTTGATTAAAATCAATCAAATCAAATGTCACAATATTCTAATCCACTCCAATTAATTAATTCTGGATTAATTAATCCTAAATCACCTCTCTAATCATCATTAATAATTCATCCATATTTTAACTCCTCAAGAGTTAAATCAACCCATGGTCAACTAACCAGGTTTCACATGAAAATCATTTCTATTAATTATTTAAATCCTCTATTTTCCCTCACAAAGGTATATTCTAGATAATATTCCTCTCAACAACTTCTCATTCAATTTCCCTCCAAAGGTTTTCAAAAACCTTTCACATCCTCAATAATTCCTCTTACAAATGCAATAAATTCTCTTAAATCCTCTCAAATCTCAACCAATTTCATTCAATTCCTCTTACAACCTTTCAAATCTCAACCAATTTCATTTATTTCTCTTCCATTCTCCTCCACTCACATTTCCAAAAATGTGCTCCACCTTCCTCCAATAGGATTGTGACAAGTGTCACATTCCTATTGGCTCCCATTTTATCCCACATTCATCAAATCCTCTCATTCTTCAATCCTTGGCTTCTACAAATAGAGGCACGCTTCTCATAATATGGATCCACAACTTTGAGCATTGTCACTATAGGCATTTGAGTTCATAGCAATCCATCACTTTCATCAATTTTAGTTAAGTTATCACCATTTAGAAGCATTTCACACTTGGAATCACATTCAATATCAAGCTTATCAATTGGGATTGGGAAAGGGATTCCTTTTCACATCAAAGGAGCACCGCTCCCCCTATGGGATTGAGGTTTGGTTAACTTAGTTGATTATATGCTTTCATTTGTTTTATTTTATGTTTTAACTTCATGTTTTCATCTTTGTTCTTCCAAGAATATCATAGGGAACACTAGATTGAGCTTTCTAACATGTTTAACAAATGTTTGTTGATCTTATGCTAGCTTGTGCAGGTTTGGTGTTCACACTTTGACTTTGGATTAGTCAAAATTAGAGAAGATATTTTACAAATGATCAAGACAATTCGAGCATTCAATCCTTATGATGATATCAACATTGAGTATTTTTATTCATCTCTTGACATGAGTGTTACTAGCACAGAGAAATGGAGAGATGTTAGCAAATTATTTTCACAAGAAAATGTGTTTACCATGTTCCTTTTTAATAGAGGAAAAATAGAATTAGAGTTTATATGGTAACAAGGTGTGTAGACGATCTTGTTGCACCATTCATATATCTTAGATGGTTGGAAGCTTATCATAGATGACCTCAAAATGACGAGCTGCAACTATATTCTATCAAATAGTTATATGCAGAGTTTCATTTACAGATAGCTGTGGACTACACATCTTATCCTAAGCATATTGGCCAAGGTAAAGGCCATTTTTCTGAAAAAATTGAGTTTAGACATTGAGATTCACCACCCCCCTTGAACAAGATGGCATTAGTTGGCCCAAACCTTTTGGTTCTACCAAAATGTTTGGAATTGGTAGTAGCAAGGAAATCAACAACATGCTCCACTAGATCCTAGATTTTTGATAGTATTTCTGCTATTATGACATAGATCAATCAAATGTCATCTGATCGAGTTGGTAGATACTTATTATGGCCATGGATTAGCCTTATTACCACTAAGGCTACATATACATCTTATGATCCTTTTATTTGTGCCGATCTACCTACTACTTCAGATGTCAACCATATGAGTGACACAACTCTGCATAATATGTGTAGAGTCTCTATTTTAGATTTACTAGCAGTTTACTTGGTCATCAGTGAGGACCATGGGATCCCTCTTGACCATGTACATGTATTTATTAGATAGTGATATCCTAGTACACATACAAGCCACAGGGTGGAAACTTCAGAGGATATTCCACAACAGCCTAAAGGATCCCATGTGCATCATGTTTCTATTGATCCTATAACTTGTCTAGCTCCTAAGCATGATAAATATCACACAACGGTTATTGGGGCACCTAATCTTTTCCATGTCACATATAGTCAACTTCTTTATGGAACTGATACTGTACCAGCTACAAATCCCCCAGTGGTGTCTTTGTATACTTGTTATATTAGTGGGATTGGTAGAGCCATCGAGGAGACATGACAGGTACTTGAATAATTTATATATATATATATTGTGTTCTAAAAATTTACGTACATTACATATATTTTAAATAAAATGTATTTAAAGTCTAATTCTTTAAATCCTGATTGAAATCATGTATTTGAAATTTTTTGAAGTAGTATGGTGATTTTTCAAAGTTTGGAAATTTGGAGCATGATTAGGATCCCATGCATTATACAATTGACATACATTTAAATAATAAAAAATTAAATTACTTGATGTAAGTTTGAATACATTGAACTTGTACATTGTAAGTTTTAAATAATTTTACATATATGTACACATACATGTATTAAAAATTAAATAGCATGTGTAATTGAACTTGTGCAGGGCTTGGGATGAGGCACAGGATAGGGATCAAGATAGCTTGGATCAAGGAAGGGATCTAGATAGCTTGGATTAGGAGATGGATCGTGATGATCGAGATTAGGACATGGATTGAGGGAGAGATCGGGGCAGAGATTAGATGATTCTATTCATACTAGATATCCCTCTATTTGAGTTGTTTTACATGTTTTATAGTATTATGGTTTGAGATCAGATTATTATGTTGGAGACAGTTTTTATGATTTACAACACATTACGTAGATTTATGTTTTATGGTATACACTTGTTATGATTTACATCACATTCATACATTATTATGGTTTGAACATGTGTTACATCTATTTACATCATGCATTATTATGGCTTTATTTATATAGCAATTTTGTACCTTAATTTTTTTTCCTTAAATATGTTCTTGATCAAAATTAGAGTCACACATTAATTTTTTAAGTGGAACATAAAAATACAATTGGAAATAGATGATAAGGAATTCTTAGCTAAATGTTCATTTTCAAAGTCACTCTAGTTTAAATGTAAATTGTATATATGATGCTATATGAACTTAAGAATTCCATATAATCTAATAGATGAGGGCCAAGCCGCTAGAAACCACACAAATCACAATAATAGATACCAACACAGGAGATGCTAGACAAAAAAATAACCCTTTCAATTATTTTAAAATAATGAAATTACAGATTCAAAACTTACATGCTATAGCCTCATGGGATTGATTCATTACAACAAAACCAACTCTAAAAAGAAAATATATTATTCAGAGCCACAATCTGCACTATTAGAGCCACTTTCTACAACCCCCACTTAACCCTTTTTATTTTACCCAATATATTCCCTAGAATGTTCTAGAAAGATCAACTTTCCCTTTTGTTTGGGCGCCAAGAGTCTCGCTGTTTGATTTCTAGCCTAGGAAGAAATTTTAATGAAATTCACCTTTTGAGAGGGGCAACTTCGCGGGGTCATAACTTTTGATCTGGGTGTTTGATTTACAATTATTACATATCATTGGAAAGATCTCAAAGAGATCTACAATGCATCAATCAATCATAGGTCAATTCATTAACTTTTTGAGCTATTTTGGGGCCTGAAAAGTATTCATATCTCAAATTGAAGCCGCATTGGAGAAATTTGTTGAGACAAAAAATTTAATATCTCCTAAACCGTGCAGGGTATTGAGGCGATTCTTTCACAATTGGAAATTTTTTTCAGTTCTACTCCTTGGGGTAATTTTTTAGGTTCATACAAGCTCGTTCAGTGTGACTTGCTAAAAATAGTAAGTGCCCATTTTCACTATTTTTGACGTCTGTTTGTCTTACACCCCTTAACTGCCATCATGGGACTAAAAGAAAATAAAGAAAACATTTATTTTGGGTGTAGCAAGATTTCCATACACTATTGGATGCTCCTACATCAAACACCCAAGGTAATTTGAAAAGTGACCCTGTCACTTCTTAGGAGTTAGAGGGAAACCAAGACAATTAACCTTAGCCTCAAACAACCATGATGAATCTTCAATAGGCCTTCCTCTCGATTTCACCGATTACTCTACATATTGCCTATTTCTTGTGCTTCTACCCACACCACTATCCAAGATTTCTTCTATCTCTTCTTTCTTTGAAGTAGGTGCTAGAATTTTTCACTATTATTTTATCAGCCCCTCCTCTATATCACCTTCATGATACTCTATCAAATCAGCAATGTTGAACACAAGAGAAATGTTTATTCCACTAGGAAACTCTACCTCATAAGCATTTCCTGAATCATGCTTCTTGAGGATCTTGCATGGTCTGAATTTCTTAATCTTTAACTTGTTGTATGTACCAACTGGAAACCTTTCCTTTCATAAATGAACCATGGATTCATCTCCTACCTAGAACTCCTTATACCTCCTTTTCTGATCTTCCTAAGCCTTATATTGTGATTTCATCTTATTGATATGTTTCTTTGCCTCTTCGTGCAAATTCTTTAGGTGCTCAAAAAAACTTCATCCTTAGCACTACTCTTCTCCCCATTATCCATCTTTCTCAGTTCAAAAGCAGTTCTTGGACTACTCCCATACATAATCTGGAGTGGTAATTTACCAGTGCTCCTATTGATATAATTATTATAAGAAAATTATGCCTATGGTATAATCAAATACCATCCCTTAGGCTTATCTCCTACTAAGCATCTTAGCAAGTTACACAAACTCCTATTCATCACCTTTGTTTGTCCATTAGTCTATGGATGGTGTGCAAAATTAAACTTCAAATATGTCTTCAACTTCTTCCATAATGTCCTCTAGAAATAACCAACAAATTTGGTATCTTCATCTGAAACTATACTCTTTGGTAGACCATGTAGTCTCACCACCTCTCTGAAAAACAACTTTGCAACATGAATAGCATCACTAGTCTTATGACACGAAATGAAATGTGCCATCTTTGAAAATCTATCCACCATCACAAATATGGAATCATGCCCTCTTTGTGTTCTTGGCAAGCCAAGAACAAAATCCATGCTAATATCCTCCCATGGCCTCTCAGGTATAGGTAATGGCTGATACAATCCAATATTCTGGCTTGTTCCTTTCACCATCTAACATACTCTCCAACTTTGTAAAAAATTCTTCACATCTTGTTGTAACTGTGGCCAATAATAATTCTCACTAACAAGAGAAATGGTCTATTCTCAACCAAATTGTCCAACCAATCCTCCACTATTCTTCTCCTTGATTAGATTATCTCTCATAGAACTCCTTGGAATGCAGAATTAGCTTCCTCTAAACAACATCCCATCTTGGATTAGTAAATCCAACCATCTCATCCTATCCAATGTATCAGGTTCTAAACAAGCCTTCCAAGCTTCTACAAAGTCTGGATCTTTAGGATACAAACTCTTGAGATCATTGAACCCAAAAACCTCTATATTTATTTCTATCAACAATTTTTTCCTTCTACTCAAGGCATCTACAAATCTATTTGAACTTCCACTCATGTTCTTCAAAACAAAGGTATAACTTTGCAAAAAATCAACCCACTTTAAGTGCCTTTGATTTAACTTTCCTTGACTATTGAGATACTGCAAAGCTTGGTAATTAGTATATAAAACAAATTCTTTTGGAAACAAATAGTGTCTCCATTTCTTCAAAGCATGAACTATAGCATAACAATCCTAACCATAGAAAGAATATTTCTTCTTAGCATCATTCAAATTCTCACTAAAATATGCAACAGGCTTACCTTCTTGACTCAAAACAGCTCCTATGACGGTGCCACTAGCATCACAATCTACCTGAAAGACCTTATTGAAATTTGGAAGTTCCAAAATAGGTTGCTCTATAACTTTCTTCTTTAACATATCGAAAATTTTGGCTGCTCCTGTAGTCCACTTAAACTCTTTTCTATCCCCTCTCAATGCTTTAGTTAGAGGTGCACAAATACTACTAATTTTTTTAATAAACTTTATGTAAAATATTGCTAGACCATGAAATGATCTTACCTCTATAACATTCCTCGGGGTAGGCCATTCAATGATAGCTCTCACCTTCTTTGGGTCCATATTAAGACCTTCTGTTGAGACAACAAATACTAGATACACCAAATCTCTCTTCACAAAACTACATTTCTTCAAATGAATCAATAGCTTCTCCTCCCTTAGCTTCTCAAAAACTCTTCGGATATGTAAAAACTACATTTCTTCATATTAATCAATAGCTTCTCCTCCCTTAGCTGCTCTTGTATTACACTTAAACTCTTTTCTATCCCCTCTCAACGCTTTAGTTAGAGGTGCACAAATACTACTAAAATTCTTAATAAACTTTATGTAAAATATTGCTAGACCATGAAATGATCTTACCTCTATAACATTCCTCAGGGTAGGCCATTCAATGATAGCTCTCACCTTCTTTGGGTCCATATTAAGACCCTATGTTGAGACAACAAATACTGGATACACCAAATCTCTCTTCACAAAACTACATTTCTTCAAATTAATCAATAGCTTCTCCTCCCTTAGCTTCTCAAAAAATCTTCAGATATGCATCAAGTGCTCCTCCAATGTCTTACTGAAAATCAAAATATCATCTAAAAAAACAATAACAAATTTTCTTAAAAATTCTTTCAATACCTCATTCATAAGCTACATAAATGTGCTTAGTGCATTGGTTAGCCCAAAAGGCATGAATAACCACTCGTACAATCCCTCCTTTGTTTTAAAGGTTGTCTTCCATTCATCCCCATGTCTAATAAGAATCTGGTCATATCCACTCCTCAAATCTATCTTCGTGAAGTACTCAGATCCACTCAAACAATACATAATGTCATCCATTCTCAGCAAGGGAAATCTATACTTGATGGTGATCTTGTTGATGGCTCTAGAATCTGTACACATCCACCATTCTCCATCCTTCTTTGGTGATAGTACTATAGGTACTACACATGGACTCAAACTCTCTCTGATCAATCCCTTCCACAATAAATCTTGCACTTATTTGTTCAACTCTTCACTATCTATTGGAGTTATACGATGAGTTGCCTTATTTGGAAAACTAGCTCCAGGAATCAAGTCCATCTGATGACTAATATTTCTTAACGTTATCAGAAATAATAGCTTGAAACTCATTCAAAAAATCTGAAAACTCTACAAGTACCTCAGTAGTATCTTCTTTGTCAATTCTAGGGATCAATGCAAAACACATATGCTCATGCCTCATACCTTCTAGGAACTTTCTTCCATCAACCAAACAAATTCTTGCATTATTGCATACCTTTTCTTCTACCTCTTTCAAGTGCTTCAACTTATGTTGAAACCTAATCTTCTTCAAAGAATAGGTGTTGGCATGTCCATCATGTACTACTCACCAATGAAACTACCACAGTCTTCCTAACAACATATGACAAACATCCATAGGCATAATATCACACAATACCTCATCATGTTAATTTCCAATCTTGAACTTTACTAGACATTGTTCATTTACCAAGGTTTTATGGTCCTTCTACAACCAAGCAATCCGGTATGGGTTTAGATACCTTCTTCTCTCCAACCACAACTTACTAACCATTTCTTCTTATTCAAGGTTATTATTACTACCTCCATCAATAATAACATTGCAAACTTTACCTTCACACTTACATCTAGTGCGAAACAAATTCTTCCTTTGAGTTGGTTCCTTCACTTCATTTAGCAAGGCTCTTATAGTACAAGAACCTCTCCTCTTTCTACATCCTTAGAATGTGAAGACTCAACATCTTCATCTACATATGCAACTTGTGCATTACCCTTAGGTATTCTATTTGTCCTTCCTTGATGTTGAGGACACACATACGCTCTATGTCCTTCTTCTCCACATTGGAAATAGGTTCCATGAAAGCCTACTCTTCTTGGTCCTCATCCAAATCTTCCTCTTCCTCTTTGGTCTCCATTATTCTGATCACGAGGACGGTAGGTGTTATCTCCTTTTTGGTTATGGCTGCTATTGGAGCCTTCACCCTTCTTTTGATCTTCATTTCGACCTCCATATGACCATCCACCGGTCTTTCCTCAATGACCTCCACCTCATTGTTTGTTATCAAACCTCTTGTTTAGCCATTCTTCAACCTTTAGAGAAAACTGATAAGCGTCCTCAATGGTGGTCATTCTTACCAGTCCAAATACTTCCTATATGCTTGGCTTCAACCCGTTAATTTAACAAGCAACTTTCTCTTTATTTTCCTCAAAATGTCCTGTCTGAATCAAGACCTTGTGAAATTCCTTTTTTTATTCTTTCACCATCCTTATTCCTTGCCTCAAGCTTTGCATCTTCTTGAGAAGCTCCAATTCGTAATCAACTAGAATAAATTGTTTCTTCAATTTTGACACCATTTTATACCATCTATAAATTTTATCTTTCCCTTGTCTTCCTCTTTCTAACCGGACCTCTTTCCAACATATACTAGCTTGACCTTTAGAACCAACCATTTTGTGAGTTGTGATTCTATATGCTTCTCTTGCACTCTTAGGATCTTTCACCTAAAAGGAGAGAGATAGAACAACCTACAAAATTGAAGTGGTCCACTCAAATAGAGAATTGTGTGATGTAATTAAGCCTAAATGCAATGTTGTAAATGCAACTAAATGATGTAATTGATTCATTACTGATGCAACACTAATGTAATATGCAATGTTTAATAACACAATGTGATATGCAAGAATGAACTAAAACATGAATAAATGCAAAACAAAATTAAAAGAGGTTGATTAGAGTGCACCTAGAGGTAGATTGTAGACTTGAGAAGATTCTGGAATGCTGGAAAAATCACTGTTGATGACTAGTGGGATTCATGCACCATTGATGGCGAATCAGTCCTCCTACTGGTAAAATCTCCTGAAATGGGTTTCCGACTATCGGGAACTAGAATCTAAAAAAATCATCTTTTTTAGCCTTAAGGTGGGACTCATTTTCCACTGATGGCGAATCAATCCTCCAAATTTTTTTGAAATCAAAGGTCAATTCTGTAGCTCCAAATCTGCACTTGTCTTCTTGTTGGGTTGATAGAGTCAAATCTGTAGAAAATGGACTGTAGGTTGTCTCTAAGCTTGAAATAGGGTTTTGTTGACTTGAATCACTTAGTTGACTTCTTGACCACCTTTCAACAGCTAATTACTTGAAAAATCTGCATACAAAAGTGTGCAAACACACATGCAAAAGGGGAAAAATGGTCAAGGGTTAGGGTATAGGGATTTTCCTTGGTTAAATCTCACTTTGGTAATCAAACCCTTAATAAAGAAATGAAATGGAATAAGCAAGGAAATGATGAATAACAACATGCAAATTTCCTAAACTCACCACAACCTTGTTGAAGAAATCTGAAGATATGTCAATGACTACTCCAAAATGCTTGATTAAATGATGCAAAGTGCTCAAATGCTAATTGATGTTGAATGAACTAGGTGTAAAATTCATGGAAAAACACTTATTTATACACACTTGTGCCCTAATTACCCAATGATACCTCATCACAGGCCGACATAAGGTATTTTTAAAGAAAAACCAGAAAGAAAATTTGAATTATTTTGAATTTGGAGCCAAGACAGACTCATTTTCCACCCATGACGAATGGGTCCCACCTTGGGCTTGTAAGTAGGTTTCGGGAATTATGTTGCATTTAATGTTGCTTGTTAGGTTTACATTCAAAAATACACTTAATTAAGTCTTGTGAGTGCATAAAGGGGTCAAATAAAGCATAAGAAAGGTGTAAATAGTGAAAACAAGCCTAGAAAAGCATGAAATCTTGCTACAAGACTTTACAACACTTTAAAACAGGACTTGACAAGTGATGAAAAGGTGTTTTTTAGGTGAATTATAATGAAAAGAGTGTAGAAAAGTGTAGAAATGTGTTACAAAACTCCACAACACCTTCACAAGATGCCATAATTTGAATATTTAGGACCTAATGTGAATACATAAGTTACATTGCAACATTAAATCAAAGCAAAATTGACCAAGCATCATAGGAAAAAGACCTAAATAACCATGAAGATTTCAATGATCCATTTTTCTATGGTACATTTAGCCCCCACTTGAGTGAGAGGATGAAGTTGCTTCAAACTCACACTAAAGTAGCCATGCATATCAAGAGGGATCCAAATGCACTTATGCTAGCAAGATGGAATAAGAACGATTAAGAGGGATGATCAAGCCCCCAGGATGAAGGTCCCATGGCAAACTAAACATAAGAACAAAGTAACACACATGAGAAAGAGAAGAAGAGAAGGAAGAATCGAATCAAGCTTCGATTGTTTTTCCAACTAGTTATGGATAAGATCTAGGTTGTTTGTGAGAAAAAGAGAATGTATACTCAGTCTAGGGTGATGGAACTTATGTCAGTCCTCCGGGTGAGAAGATCCAAAAGGTGAGAAACATACACTAGTTGGTATGTACTCACAAACATATAGGTGGCTATGGGGAAATTCATGCCATTGAATGGGCTTCCCACTCAACCATACTAAAGTTATACCTCCTGATAACTTTAATAAGGTGCCAGAAAGGACAATGTCAATTCATGCTTCATGAGACAAGAAAAGCTTCGTATGCTTAGAACTCATGAAAAAAGAGGATGGTACCACATGCATGTAAGCTGCATTATGCAAGGTGGCGAAGATGTAAAATGAAAAAATGTAAAAATGTAACATGTAAAAGATGCTCAAAGGAGTCTTGTTAAGTTCATTCAAGGTTTATCATTTAGGTAACATTATGTCTAATGTCTCCAAGAGAGGACCAATCAAAGAATAAAAGATTCACAACTTAGGGGATGTAGTGCTTCGCATTAGGCCACCAAGAGGAATGTAATATGTTAAGATAGATCACATTTATGAAGGACATCACACCCAATGTCATCCAAAAAGTGACAAACACATCATATGAAGTGACAAAGCTACACTAGGAACCAAGAATATAAATGAAATGATGCCAATGTATTCCCCCCACTTTAAAGAAATTGCTACACAGCGATCTGTGAGAAATTACTTTAAAGCAGCAAAGGAAAGAGAATAAAAAAAAGAAAAACAAGACATGAGAGCCAACTTGGAAAGCACCTATGCTAAGTCATATGTTTCCAAGTAGGGTTTCTTCATGTGAACAAAGAAGAAAACAAAATAAAAGGAGGGTTGCCCCCCAGAAAGGAACACACCAAACACATAAGGGATCTATGGATTTGGGTTTAGTATGTTCATTGCTGCAATGTTTTTATTGAAGAGCTCAGAATTATCATAATTCCCCAAAGCACATAGAATTGGAAGAATAACACAAAGAGAGTGAAAAAAAATGAAAAATAAAATCTGCTTTGGGCCAACATGGAAGAGACATTGCGGTCTCAACACTTTGCATCATCCCCAAAGGGAAAACACCAGCAAAAGGAAAAGGAAAATGAAAAGAAAAAGCTTTTGGGTCAACATGAAGGAGACATTGCAGTCTCAATGCCTTGTGTCACCGCCAAAAGGAAAAAACAAAAGAAAAGATAAAGTAAAAGGAAAAGGGACCAATTGGGTCAACATGGAAGAGACATAGGGCGTCTCAACACTTTGCGTCATCCCCAAAGGGAAAATGAAAAACAAAAATGAAAAAGATAAAGTATGACATATAGAAGAATAGAGGTTCAAATAGAGGAAGTGTACAAAGAGAGAGAACATCAAACACACATTACGGGGGAACACGATACACACATAAAAGCACACTAAAAGGAAAGTGCAAAAAAAATAAAATGTAACAAGACGAATGCAAGTTAACCATCTAACAAGTCATCCATCTCCCAATCATGTTTAGTATATTGTGAGGGTGGTTGACTGTCCAAAGGAAGAATGGCAAGTGTTGAACTAGGAGATGTACCAGGTTCTTCACTTGATGTAGAAGATTTATCATTTAAGCTCATGGTAGATAAAAATAAAGAGTTTAAATCATTATGCACTTCTTCATCTATTCTTGTGATCTTTGTATCATCGTCATCATCAAGATTGATTATGATAGGAGGATGAAGGGTAATTTCCAAGGAAGGATGTATCAGGAGTTGTGGCTGTTGGATTGGATCATTTTGTTGTGAGGGTTGGACTGCACTATTTTGTGGTAGGTTAGGAGGAGGAGGGTGATCATCTATTATTTCTGTCAAGGGTAGAGGTTGATTGTATTTGTTGTTTTTATTTTGTATTTGACGGGGAAGAAGATGACGACGATGCCTACGCTCCCTAGCATCACAATTTCTTTTAATTTGATTTTGAAGTTGTTAAGATGTAAGAGTGGGTTGATCCACCATAGGTTCCTTTTCTTCTTGAGGGGGAAGAACATAAGGAATGGAAGAAGATGGGTCAATCAGTTTCTCTTTTGCTTTATAAACTTGTTTAATGCGAGGAGGCATGACGAGATTGGTTTTATTTTCTCTTAAACATTTATATGAGGAAGGGGAGGTGTCTATTGTGGGTTGCTCGTGAGGTTGCATTGTTTGTTTAGGTTCAGAATTAGCTTGAAGCATTGTCTCATCGAGGATGGGAGTAGCAGAAGTGGACAGGGACATGTTACGAAGAGAAATTTTGGCTATTCGTTTGGCTTGGAACTTTTGGTAGGCAATGAAAAAGAAGTCTTTTTGAGGGGTGATGGGTTCCATGGGTCCAAGCCAAAAGGCTTCTAAGGAAAAATTACCTTTAGAGGAAAAGGGATTAAAACCACTATGGTGTATGGTACATATCTCATTGTCATTTGGAAACCTCAAACATTTGTGAACAACTGAAGGGACCACTTTCATTGAGCGAAGCCAAGGATGGCCTAGCTGCAGATGAAATTGATCCACTGGAATAATAGAAAATGTTACATCCAAAGTATTGGGTCCTATTTGTAATGGGAGTACGATTGATCCAATTGTAGGGAATGCAAAACTAGTATGTGTTTTAATCCATGCTATTGGTTTGTCGTAATCATCTTGATAAAGATCATGTAATACTAAAAATTCTTCCATGATCACATTCTCGCCACAGGCGAGATCTACTAATATCCCATTGGTGGGCTTATCATAGATTTGGCCAGCTATGTAAAGAGGACCATCGGGAAGATTTTTAAGTGTATCATGAGAAGAAAAAGTAATATCAAGAGATTTATTGGTTGGGCCCTTATGAGGGATAACGTCTATCGTACCCACAAGTTCATCCATAGGATTAACTTGGGTAATATTTGGAGTAATATCAGGTTGTTCATTATTTGTATCAATGTTCATCACATGAGTAATTGAAGGTTCACTAGCCTTGACAAATGAAACATTGTGTTTAGGCATGGGGTTGGTAAAGACTTGTAAATTTCTATTAGGGGGTGCAATGGACTTATTGCCTTGATCATTGACACCCACAATGGAAAAAAAACCCGAATCAATGAGGTCTTAAACTAAGTGTTTGAGACATTTGCATTGTTCAGTGTCATGTCCATTTTGGTGATGAAAATGACAATAAGCATTTGGTTTAAAGGTGGGTGGTAAAGGCTTGGTGGTATCAAGGGGTTTAACTGTAGGCAAAGTTATCATTTGTTGTTGCAACAGTTGATTCATTGTGTTATGGAGAGTATCGAGTAAGGGTGTAAATTGTCTCTTCGGGTCCCCATAGGTAAAGGGAATGACTACTTTGAGAGTGGCCACTTGACTTGGAATAGGTTGGGTTGGTTGCAGAGAAGGGGGATTGAACTGTAAGAAGCCTCAGTTTGGTTTTCTAAAGTTTTGTGCATTGTTTTGGTTTCTTTTCTTAGACTTCTTAGCTCAGTTAGAAGTGGACTTTGAATCACGACTAGAAACCGAGTTGTGTTAGTCACAAAGGGTTGTGCATAAATGCATGAATGAAGGAAATTTCATCATAGTCAACTTATCCTAAAGGTGAGTATGCAAGTTTTTGATAAACATATTTTGTAGATGTGAATCAAGAATCTTGATATCAATTTGAGCATACAATGACTGATAACATGAAATGAAACCAGTTACTTTTTCATCTGTGTTTTGTTTACATCACATTAAATCAGCCATAGTCTTTTCGGGAGTCATATTGACTTGGAAATGACTTATAAAGGCATCCATAAGTTCATTAAAGGATAAGATTGAATGATTGGGTAAGTTTGAAAACCACTCAAATGCAATATCCTTCAAGGTCCTAGGAAAAAGTTTAGCTAATAGTTTGTCATCTAGGACAAAATCACTGCATAATATTGTATAGGCATTAACATGATGAGTAGGGTCTCCTTTACCTTCGTACTTCTCAAACCTAGGAATATCAATTCCTTGTGGCATTTGTGTGCATAATATCTCTAGGGATAATGGGATACTACAGACATGATATGTGGGTGGACCATTTTGACTTTAGTTAATGGTGGACATTTTTTGTTGCATGGATGAAACAATGTTAAAGAGTTGGGTAATAATGGGATCAGTGTAAGTGGTATGAGGTGGAAGGGAAAATGGTGATGGAGTGCATGTAATGTTAGGAGAAGTGAAAGGAACACTAAGAGGGGTGAAGGTGGAAGAGGGAATATGCGATTCCACAAGAGAACTAGGAATGCTAGTTGGAATAGCAAAAGGAGTCACATGACTAACCTGTTGCATGGTTGTTGTAACTTGAGGAGTGGTATAGGTTGGCATGGATGCTAGGGTTGAAGGAGGAGGAATGTGAGATCCCCGTTGGCTCACAATAATGTTTGTTGGTTGGGACGTGGAAGGAACATGTTTTTTGTATATCTCATCTATTCTTTTCATAACTTGTAAGCCATCATCACTTTCAATCAAGTGATGAAGGTTTTCTATGGTAGGTATAGTAGTGGTGGAAATGTTTTCAAGGGATAAATCTTGTTGTAAATGTGCAAAATCTTCTTAAATACTAATAACTTTATCTTGTGGAATGAAAATAGTTTGTGTGTCAACATGCATTGGATGGGAAGGGGAAGTCATATGAGTGGTAGTATCCATGCCTAATGCACCATTGTCCATACTAGGAGTAGGAGCTCTTGAGATCTCAAGGTCCACAATGAAAGTGCTACCATGGGAAGCCATGAGTCTAGAAATTCATCTCACTAAAGTATTATCAATGGGGCACCAAACACTTAAATAACTACCACAAAATATGGGGTGAATGCATATGCAAACTAGGAATAATAAAATGCTAATGATAGAAATTATGTAAATTGAAACAAGAAGACAGTAATAGGAAATAGAAATGCAGGAAAAAATATGAAAATACTAGAAATTTCAATGCAGGAAATGCAACTGGACTGATTCACCCAGTGTGGCGAATGAGTCTAGGTATGATATTTTTTGTGTTTTTTAGAAAATTTAAAATGACTTCAATTCTTTTCAGATGCAGGATGAGGATGAAAATGCATATTTTTAGAATTTTTTTTATGATTTGATATGCAAAAATGAAGTCTAAATGAGTCTTTCACTAATGAAATTTGAGAAACCCTATGATGCAAAAGCAAAACAAAACCTAAGTGAATGTTGATGCAAATGAAACCTGGGATGCAACATGCAATGGAAATCAGAAAGATAAAGTGTTCAATATGCAAGTTCACCAAAATGAACCAACAATTTTGTGAGTTGTGATTCTATAGGCTTCTCTTGCACTCTTAGGATCTTTCACCTAAAAGGAGAGAGATAGAACAACCTACAAAATTGTAGTGGCTCACTCAAATAGAGAATTGTGTGATCTAATTAAGCCTAAATGCAATGTTGTAAATGTAACTAAATGATGTAATTGATTGATTATTGATGCAACACTAATGAAAAATGCAATGTTTGAAAACATAATGTGATATGCAAGAATGAACTAAAACAGGAATAAATGCAAAACAAAATTGAAATAGGTTGATCAAAGTTCACTTGGAGGTAGATTGTAGACTTGAGAAGATTTTGGAATGCTGGAAAAATCACTTTTGATGACCAATGGGACTCATTCGCCACTGATGGTGAATCAATCCTCCTACTGGTAAAATCTCCTGAAACAAGTTTCTAACTGTCGGGAACTAGAATTTGAACAAATCACATTTTTTAGCCTTAAGGTGGGACTCATTCGCCACTAATGGCGAATCAATCCTCCTCCAAAAATTTTTGAAATCAAAGGTCAATTTTGTAGCTGCAGATATGTACTTGTCTTCTTGTCAGCTTGATGGAGTCAAATCTGCAAAAAATGGACTGTAGGTTGTCTCTAGGCTTGAAATAGGGTTTTGTTGACTTGAAACACTTTGTTGACTTCTTGACCACCTTTCAACACCTAATTGCTTGAAAAATATGCATACAAAAGTTTGCAAAAACACATGCAAAAGGGGGAAAATGGTTAAGGGTTAGGGTATAGGGATTTGCCTTGGTCAAATACCACTTTTGTAATCAAACCCTTAATAAAGAAATGAAATGGAATAAGCAAGGAAATGATGAATAATAACATGCAAATGTCCTAAACTCACCACAACCTTGTTGAAGAAATCTGAAGATATGTCAATGATTACTCCAAAATGCTTGATTGAATGATGCAAAGTGCTCAAATGCTAATTGATGTTGAATGAGTGAATTCTTGAATGTGTTGATGCAATGTTTTGTGCACTTTCTCAACACAGGTAATTCATAGGTGCATCACCTCTCTTTAAAGGAATTCTCCAACAAGTTGTTGAAAATCATCCCAAGGTCTCTCGGGTGTCAGGTCATGACTTGCATGGAATTCCTTAGTTGATGTTTGATGTGATTTTTTTGGTAATCACAAGGAAGACTTATGAAGCTGGATTTAATAGAATGGATCTTGAGAATTGAAGTTCCAAGGATGGGAAGTTGATGTGTACTTTGTTGTAGGTTCGAACAATAGTCTGAAACTCCAATATTTTCTTAAGGTTTGAATTTACAATGTGCAATGAACCTTAGCATAGGTTATTTCAAAAAAAAAAGGAAAAGAGAAGGGAAGAGAAGATGTTCCTGGATCTGCAACTAACCATGAACAATGATAATGGAGGTTCCTACTATGGACAACTTCCTTCAAACAAAATTTCACTTATCCAAAAAATTCACAGTATCATGAAATTTGTGCTATCTTCTAAGGCTGCAAATGTTTTACCATTCATCCACCATATACATGCATGAACAAAGATAAAATTTTGAGGAAACTTTAAATTTGATTCCAAACTAACTTTACACAGCCATCTACCAGTAGCAAATAGAAAAAATAATGGACTAGGACGACATCTACACATAAGAAATCTTCACAACCACAAAACAACATTACCAAATCTATCAAAGCAAGCTATAAATAACTAAACAAAAATGTAAATCTAACTATATCAACTAACTATTGGATATGAATCATGAAACATGCAAAGAAACTCACAAATGCACCAAAGTCAATGTATTTCTATTATAATTTCAGCAGCATGTCATTACAACAACTCAACTCTCTCTTAAAAAATGAGAGGATCCCCCTATTTATAGTGTCCAAAAAAGTAGAATGAATGGCCAATATTCACTACAAACTAGGGTTCTACCTACCCCTGAATATATTACATTTTAAAATGCATTTTTTTCCTCATCCCTATTTTGTCTTCTAGTGGCAGCACTAGAGCATCTTATCTTTTGTTGATTGCTCTTTGCTTCAAATATTCCTTGAGGAGTTCATCATCAATAATAGGGTTTCCCTTCTATTTCTTCAAAGCGGTGTACTCCATGAACTTCAAGATCAGCGGTTGGAGCTTATCAATTTCCATGATCTGAGATTGTAGCACTTGGTAGCCCCATTGTTTGGACTGGCCAGCAAGCTTTTCCCAATCTTCATCATATTTTGTAGTGTCATCTCTGAATAGCTTACATTGGGCGAAGGCTCGAGTAGAAAAAATCATAAAATTGGTGGTGATCTCAGTGGACATCCCATCCTCCATCTTCTTTTGTAAATGAGGCTTTATCTTCTTAGGATCAATTTCCATGATAGGCATATCATAGTCCGTCATTATCTTTAAGTACCGAATGCAATTTTCTCTGACCTCCTTAGCCCATTCAATATCTAGATCCACTTTGTCGAGCACCTACTCCAAACTTTCCTTTCAATTTTCAAAATCCATCCTCCATGTCCCCACGAGCCAATGATTGTTCTCTTTAAATGCGAGCTCTTCCTTTCAATTTTTCTTTGCCAACTTGAGGATAGCCTCAATTTTTGGGTAAGTAGACTTGTATATCCCTAGGAAATCTGCATAGAATTTTGTTGTACTTTCAAGAGTCCTTTGTAACTCCAAGAACTTGTTTGCTATTCTAACAACATGACTGATTTCCATATTCCCAACATATAAGACCTACTAGAACCAGCTCTTCGTGGTCTTATCCAAATTATTTCTCTTTTCAAGTTTGTCAATTTGTTCTTTGGACAACAACTGTGGCGGGGCCGAAGACGTGGTAGGCATTTCCTCTGTTGATGACCACTACTGGATGTAGGTTGTCAGGTCAGCCACTTGTGCCTTGAGCTCTTCCCTCAAAATCTTATCCTACTGAATTAAATGCACTACCATGGTGACAGACTCCTAAAGGTGCTCCACTTTCTACTCTCTAGTAGTTGTTCCTAAATCAATAGTGGAGACATTATAGCTTACCCCCTCTTTTCCTACCACTGGTGTAGCTACTTGCACAATTCTAGATCCTTAAGCATCCATTGTCACCTTGGATCTGACTTTGGGCTTCTTCTCTTTCTTGGTACTGATTTGTGCTCGGGCTAAGATAGCCTCCAGTCCCTCTCTTGGATCACTTGGGGTGGGAGCCTTCTTCTCAAGTTGCTTTTCTAGCCATTCGAGCATCCGAGATTCTCCTTTGGGTGACTCACATCCACCCTCTTCTTCATCCCTTATGACTTTAATTTCCTTATCTTTGGAAGCTTCCTTCTCCACCCATGTATCTTCTCCCTCTTCTTCATCGGAGTCTTGGGTGAATGTTAGGTTCTTGATTGAGGATTTAGTGGGAAAGGATTCTTTAGGACTTTCCTTTCCAACATCCCCTTCTTCCTCTTCTTCGATTTCTTCATCATGCTCATGCTCCTCCAGCTACTCTATCTCAAGGCTCTTGTCAGTTTGAACCTCTTCTTCTAGTTTATTTTCTTCTATATTCTCCTCTTCCTCACATGGAGTT
This sequence comes from Sequoia sempervirens, assembly GCA_007258455.2. NCBI lineage: Eukaryota > Viridiplantae > Streptophyta > Pinopsida > Cupressales > Cupressaceae > Sequoia > Sequoia sempervirens. The sequence goes on from VDFB02281492.1 coordinate 522,053,114, forward strand.
GGCACATCTTCATGCTCTTTGTTTTCTTGCTCTCCCTGCCCTTCAGAGAGAGGCATCTCCTCATTATTCTTGGGCCTTCTTCTTATTGTTCACCTATTGGAGGTTCCATCCTTTCCTCTATCTTATCATATTCTTGTCTTCTTTCTCTGGAAGGTGGTCTTTCTATTTCCTCTCTGACATCCTTTAGTTGTTGAGCCAACTCTTCCTCAAAGTTAGGATCGAAAGTTTGCACAATGAATTTGGCACTGGCATCTTCTTCTTCTTCACTGCTCTTAGAAGACCCTGTCTCCTCTCCTTCATGAACTACCTCATCAATTTGTAGATGTTGATGCTCTGGATGCTCATGGTAGTAGTTGGTTTCCTCCTCCAATTCCTTTGTGGCTTCCTTCTCTCATCATTCCCATTCCTCAAATATTTCCATTGTGGCCTTCATCTCAGGCAGTTCAGTTGGAGGCTTTGATATAGGAGCATTGGTGAGAACCTGTGCCAGGGCAGCTTGGATGGCTGGATTCAACAACACTTCAAAATTTTTGGAGTGGGCATTCCGCATATGCCACGAGAATACTTTTGGAAGGGAGAGCGCCAGTATAGGTATTGTTGTTGTTGCTAATGAAAGGGACGTGGTTGGAGACATGGAGGCAGAAGAAAGTGGAGAGGTGGTGGTGGAAGAAGAATCAACCACCATGATTGGTCTAATTGGTGAAGAAGAAGCAAGGTGGGCCGAGATGTCCACCATAGGTAGGGAGGTAGCCACCATGGCTTGAGAAGTCAGTGGAAGAGAAGTAGTAGCGGAGGTAGCCTGTGGAGACTTGGGTGGATCAACCTCGATTTCTTCTCCTTCATGGAGCGGGTCCTCCTGAATAATAGGCACTGTAGTAGTATTGCCTGACCTCTTGTGTTTCTTTGAAGGCTCACCCTTTGAGGCCTTCCTCACATATACTTTTGGATTATGCTACTGCTCCTCAGTCTCTTTTCTTTTCCTTGACCTCATTAGCAGAGGGGATTTGAATGTTTCTCCTGTTGAGGTTGTAGTAGCTCCATCATCTATTGCACTAGGCTCACTTTTGAGCCCCTCATAGGTTAGGATGACCCCTTGTTGCTTTAATCGGGTAACTTGTCCATTGACACATTCTCTTGTACAAGATTTGATTGGCTAAGTTATGTTTTGAGGTCATCGACCTCTTTCTCATCCCAGTCTATCGATGGCAGTGGCAAGTTAGCGATTGCATTGTACCTAGGATCCATAATTGTGCTTTCATCTTCTTCAACCTAATCGAGCACATGAAACAGGTTCACTCTTTTCATAAAGTAGGTCATCATTCACATATAATGCCTCATGCTCACCTCCTTATCATCTTGGTAATTTTCCTAGAAATATTTAACATGGTGCAGATGGGCATAGTCAGGTCCAAGTTCCTTTCTTATATGCCCGTAAGGGTCCATTCGTGGATGGGCAGTGTGAAGTCTGAAGTGGTACTCAACCAACACCTTTTCTGAATTCCCTGCACATTGAGAGGTATGAAACTTATACATCCCTTGGCCAAAGGAAAGGGGATAAGGGATCCTTGGCAAATGCTTTCTGCTTAGCAAGGTGTGTACATGTCACAACTACCGAGAGAGTTCTAACAATATAATCTGATCATTAGGGTATCAAGGTAGTTTGTTTAGCCTTTCTGAAAACCCCTGGGTACGGATGTATGTGAACTTGGGATACTAGATGAATAAAAAGGCATATTGTTTGAGGAAATAATGAGCATTGTGTGAGACTCACCTCTCAAAATTGCCTCCAAGCAACCTGATAATATGACCTATGAAAGCGTCATTCACCCTACAATAATCCCTCTTGAAGTTTTTGAATTGCACTGAGGGTATCTATCATAAACTTTCAATTCCTGGTCAGATTCTTCATCTTAAGCCTTGAACAATCCACTATATTTCCTTCATTCATCCAACAAGTAAAATAGGTAAGATCTCATATAAAACTTGGTGGTCTTTTTAACATTCATGAACTGCTCATGGAAGCAATCACTTATTATCCCTCCCCAGTAGAATGTGGTCTACGTGGTATCATCCTCCTTTCCATGAGGAATTTTCTCAACAAAGTAAACCATCTATTCTTGGAAGTACACATCAGTGGGAAGGCCCATCACTCTGCTTAGCAGAGTCACCAAGTCATGATAATCTTCATAGAAATTGCTACAAAAGAGTTCTTGGGGAACCTTAGTAGTGTTGCCCCGCTTCTCTTAGAGCCAATACTAATTTATAAGTTTCTTGCATCCAGTTGGGTCTTGATTCCACATTGCCTTACATTTCTTTATGGTTGGCAATTCCATCTCCCCAAAGGTAGGGATGTGGAAGGTCTTCATTATTGCTTCGCCTGACATGTCAGCTAGAATGTTCCCATCTCCGCCGACAATAGTTCTGGTTTCCAACTGGTATGCTACCCTGCAAGCCATTACTAGCTCAGGAGTGACAAGAGATGGAGGAAAGCCTACAACCTTAGTAATTCTGCTGCCTCTGATCAATCTGGCATTTTCTGTCTTAGGGTTGATTCTGACTCTTTGTTTAAATTCATCAATGTCGATGTGCCCAATGTTGGTATCCATAATCTCCTTCCAATCCGTGATGACCTTTGAATGCAATGGCTCCCCTTGGAACTGGTACTTCATTTGATCCTTGTCTTCTTTTCCACAAGGAGCTCTGCATGTTTTCTTTCCTTCGTCTTTCTCTGCGGCTGCCCCTTAGGGTCTTGCACTCGATTCCATATATCCTGCAAACAAAGGCATGATGAGCACAATCAAGCATGAAGACACAAATGTTAACTAAAATTCCTATAGATGGAGTCAGATTAAATAATATATCATCCAAGCAATCAAAAATTTACTCCAGAATGTCATTAGTAATTTGCTGGAAGGAATTTGGTTGATCTGAGCCCCAGGGACCGGACTTCCCTGGTAGGATTGCTATTTTGAAAGGTGAACAGGGTAGGGAAATCTACATGTTTTCTCCCACCTTTAGATTTAGATGATTTGAAAAGCCCATGTAGGAGAGGGTTCAATTTGAGCACATGGGTCAAGACTGGTTTCTAGATTGGAGGTCATTTGGATCATCATTAGGGCACTCAGAGTTATGAGGAGGGAAAGCTGCCTAAGGTTGGCTATTTTGAACGAATCTGATGAAACAGAGTTCCAAGCAGGGAGTTTCGGGATTTGGGACCCACGATGCTAAAAGACAGCTGGCATAATTCCTCGAGTGCTTAAGTGTGTGGATCAAATGGGTCGGGGAGCTGCTTGAAGACGATCAGTTAGAAATGACATGCATTGAGTGGAAGTCCGGTGGGAGCAACCCGGTAGACCATACCCAACATTGCATTTGGATTTCATATTTTCTTCACTGAGTTCATCAGCATTCAGGGTACTAGGATTCAGAGGTTGGGAGGACATGCTCACTTTTCCTTATGCGACGATTGAGACGGAACAGAGTCCTGACGATAGAAGTCTGGCGGAGCAGGTTTGGTGGAGGCAAAGGCACTTAAGTTTCATCGTTTGTTGTTCATTCAGCATATGGATGCTCAGAACATGAAGGGAAAATTGCGGTCATTTGATAGTTGTGAGAAATGGTGAAGTTGTAATGGAGGTCCGCGGACGGAACTCTACGAACTGAGACCTGGAGGAAACCAAAGATGTGGCAATTTTTTTTGTAACCCTAGCGGTGAATGGAAAGGCAGATCCCGAGGGTCATGTGAACAAGGTTGTTATGCTGTTCAGAACAGAGAAATTTATATGGCATCCCAAGGATGGAATCGCGTGGGAGAAGACCCATCAAACACACATGGAGGCAGGGAGTTCGATTTTGTTAGATTTCAACAGCGAACTGTCAAAGGAGATCCGAGGTCACGGACTTGGGGAGACATCCCGCTATTTCGAAGTTATTTAAGTTTGAAGTTTTATTAAGTAGCGATGGATAGGCTTGGGTCTAGAGGGCATGAGCGCTTTGTGGGAAGAATGGCATAGGCATGGAAGTTCTCGATTCAATTACATGATGATTCAATGGTTTTCTTAGGATTTCAACACATGGGTTTTTTTGGCCTAGCCCTCCTCTATGAAATGAATGCATTTTAACCCCATTTTTTCCATTATTTTAATGTGAAATCATTGAAAATAAAATTAGGAGTAAGGTCGGTGAACTTACCACAAGAATCTGATGAAGGGAGTTGTTAAATCCGTGAGGAATCGACAAATGAAAGTAGCAGGTGCGAAGGCGGTGGGTGATGAAGGCTCTAAATCTCTCTGAACTTGCTTTGAACTTTTCTAGACAACCTAACATTTGAAAATGATAGGTCAGACCAAATATTTATACCCCTAAGTTCATTCAATGCACCCCCATAAATGCTGGTATGACATGCGAGAAGTTGGTGAATTCAAATTTCGAGACGACAGCGAGGGATACGAAACCCGAGAGTCAGAAAGACGCAATTTGGTGGTCATTTTCAATGTCAATTAGAAAAGCACCAACAAAAAGGGGACTGGGGTCTGGTGGGTGGAACTCTAGTGAAGGATGTGTTAGCTCTCAAAAACGTAGGTTTGAACCATGAAAGGCTGCCAAGCTTTCACAACATTTTAGGGTAACAGAACAAGGTTTGAAACAATTAAACCTTCTACTCTTTAGGTGCTGCTAGACCTAGGTGGGTGTACCTTTCTGAATAGTGTAGACTTATCTTATAATTATCCTTCTGAAATACTTTGTCCACAATGGCAAATAATAGTGAACAAAACGAAAGCAAAGTTGATAGCAATAGTAAAAGCAATTTTCTAATCTAACTCCTAAAATGATCAATAAGCAGATGTAAAGAAATTGAGTGAATTCAAATAATGAAATTGCAGAGACAAGTGCCTTGTTGGGTATGCGGAGTTGAATGAAAAAGAAATGGGCAACTTATTCTGGCAGAAGATCGAATTGCAGGCATATGATATGTTCATAACTTGTATGAACAATGCAAGATTATGACTACTGAGCTCTACTTTAAGATCCAAATGAATCTTCCCGATTACTATGATCAATGAAAAGGATTTAATCTCTACTTGAGAGAACCAATTGATTAACCACACAAATGCAGCAAATGTGCACGGATAAACCAAAAGTAAACTTGTTAGATCAATTTAAACAACCAGAAAGAATCAACATGGAGATAGCTTCAACAATGCTTTTCAATAAACTTGACACATAATTGATACCAAAACAAAACTGCCACACAGCTGAATTTCATTGAAACCACCATTTGAAAACATGCACATAGTCTCTGATAAGAGAAAATTATCCTACTATAGCCATGCCTAATCTATCTATCTGTGATCTAAAAATATGATGATGTTCAAATACAATCCAGGGTGCATATAAATACACCAGCATTAGAAATCATATCGGTTCAAATTCATGTCACCCCAACACCAAATTTGGGCTCCAATCGAGCTGGCAAGCAACGGTCATTCAAGAAAAAACATGTTGGCCCTAATATTTAAAATTCTGTTATCACCAGTGAGACAGTCGGTGAGACATAAATCATCGTCCTACCGAAGGCAATTCACTCGTTACATCCCCTGCGCTTGTATTTCGCTCTCACATTCACTGTAGCGACCCGTAAGTCATATCGAAGCCACATAGTATTCTGTTGTTCCCACTGTGCTTCGCTATAACACATAGATATTGCAGAGATCTCACATAGACAGTTTTAAGTTTCACCGAGAGCCTCCCACTTAACCTCATGTCGGTGTGACCAACCAATTATCCTGCCAACAAAGCCACCATTGCACCCATTCAGCAAGACCCCGGGCACCTCGCCATGACCACATACCGAAACAAATAAGTCACACCAAGCAACACCTTTTGTTACAATCATCATCGCCAAGACCGTTAGATTCTCTCACCGAAAAGAAACTGCATCGAGCTATCGGCAAAACAAAACAATGTCGGGGGGACCTCTTGTAGACTACACATTGCTTCACCGAAAATCCTTATCCTTCTTGAATATCGCCGTGACTTATGACTTCTCCTGCTGACGAGCCCACTTGTCTTATGTTATGTTGCTGAGACATTTCAAACTCAGGGAGAAGTCCCATAGAGTATATCAGGTTATACCAAAAGCCTCAGGATTACACCATATCGCCAAGAGAGTTCTGATCTCACACTGACATTCTTTATTTTTGTTCGCAGTTGCCACAACTTCCAACCCTCGGTGAGATGTCCTGTAGAGAACTCCTTGCTTTTACTGAGAGTCACCTGAGATCATTCATGTTCACCAAGACAACCCCCATCCTACACCGACATCCACTTGTTTTCCATCCTTCGGCGAGACCGAAGGTCACTCACCGAGACCTTACAGCGATTGCCCCAACCTACATCGATATGCTCATATTCTTCCACCACCAATCGGTGAGACCAGGGTGAACTCACACCAAAAGAAAACCATATGTTAAACACTGTCGGAAAGACCCGACCTCTTCGCTATGACCACTCACTGAAACTCATAGCCCTTTTCCGATAGATGTCTCTATTGTCACCAAAACAGCATGGATGCTATGTCGATAGCCATTCACGGATGAATACCATTCGCTGTAACAAAGAAAATGTCTTGCCAAAACACTTGCAACAAACAAATGTCAACTCACAAGCAACATGGGTTGGGGAGATAGTAAAGGACCTATGCCGATAGATTCAACAAGATGGAGAAAGCACAACCCGATGGGTTCCATAGGGAAATATGGGAAAAATGCAAGTAAAAATACCACGAGATGAGGAAAATGCCAATAGAAGGACTCATATGGAGAGTCAGGGGGTATGGAAGGTATGCAAAAATCATCAAATTTGATAGTTCCAACAGGATGGTTGTTCAAGAAGGGAAAATGCATAACGGAGTTTTGGGCAGAGATATCCGGTGAGGCAGACCCAGCTCAAGTGAAGGATGGTCGGTTAAAGCATAAGTCATGAGGATGTCGATCAAGGAGCCGGGTCCTGGGGCACAGAAAGGTGAATCTTTTCAGCCATTTTGAAATAGTAAATGCGTAACAAAAATCCAATGAGGGAAACCCGCTACGATGAACCCAAAATGCTCCAAGGTCGCTGGCAAAGGAAAACCATTAGAGGAACTCCATGGGGACCTATGACCTGGAAAATTTGGAAGGGATGAAACATGGTCAACTTGAGGCAAGACTTTGGAGGCACACTGACCATCTAAGACACCAAAATGGGGGAATGCAAAACGAGGCAATGATAAAATGACCTAGAAAGGCTAAGGAAAGAGAGGGTCCTCGTTCTAAATGGGGCATGTGTGCTAAGGGCACAAAAAATAGTGACTCTGCTGGGGAATACTCTTGAGCATTCTGAGGGTAAGCATTCATTCAAAACTCAGAATCTTTGGTTTCGCCGACTAGGGGCCGACTTCCAAAACTAAACTAGGAGAACAGGGTCCTTAGTTGAATAAAACTATGAAACATCTCAGAAGTGTGTGTTTGGTGGGTTCATTCTTTCCCTCGAGAACTGTGACAAGAAGTAGCTAATCAAACAAAGTAGGCTAATTAAATCGTCCAACACCAAAAGTAACCTGGACATTTCCCCATTGCCACACAGGCATCCATAGCCCCTGCGGAGTTGTCATTGTAACCCCATGAATATTTCTCTACTACTAGACAGGTGTCCATAGCCTCGATAGAGTTATTCACACACCCATACGGTTGCTTGATTTCATAATTTTATTTTCTTCCTTTCTTTTGATATATATATTTTTTTCTTTGCATTTTATCTTTTGCTCAACTGTGTAAGCACTGAAGCCTATGATAGGTTTGAGAGCCAGAGTGGTCACTGGAGAGAACTTAAGATTTTTCACTCACCAGGTTATCATAGCAGCTATTGCACAACCCTTTGGAAATAACTATCATGTGCTTTGTGCCAGATCTAAGATGAATGTAAAAGGATTCAACCAAGGGTTAAGTTCTAGAACAGAGTTCAAATGAGGAAATCATTCCTAGGAAACTATCAGGGACCAGTAGTCGAGAATGAATGTTTAACCAAAGAACACTAAGGATGGGCAGCAAAGTGAACCATTCATTGAACAAGCACGACCACCATGATAGGAATGAAGAGCCTCTCATCAAAATAAAAATATCCGGGAGACGGGCAAAACGGAACAATGCAAAACAACAAAACACAATCAAAGCAAAAAAGGCAACCTAATATAACCTATGTAAAAGTATTTATAGGAATAACTCTACATGAGCTCAGACTTGGAAGTAATGCTTCAGATGTTTCCCATTCATGGGAAACGAGATGTCTTCACTAGTAAGGGTCTTTAAATGGAAAGCATTGTCTCCCAGGATTTCAACTATATGAAAGGGGGCAAGCCAAAGCTTGTCAAATTTGTTATGCACCCCTTTCTTTTCATGGGCCTTGTCCCAACACAAGACTAGATCTACAATTCTAAAGGCATTAATCTTGGCTTGACGATCGAACCAACACTTGACTACGCCCTGGTGTTTGGAATTTTTTTTGATTGCGTGGTCTCATACCTCTTCTAAGTGTAGGAGCTTAGCTAACCGAGATTCTCTATGATCTCCCCCTTCATAAAAATCATTGATAAGCTAGAGAGTAGGGATTTTTAGATGTATCAGGAAGATGGGCTCTAAACCGTAAACCAGATGGAATGGGGAATCTCGCAGGGCAGCCTTGTGACGAGTGTGATCTGCCCAAAGGGTGAAATGGAGTTGGGTATGCCAGTACTTGGGGTTCCTATCAAACAATTTCTTGATCACGGTTATCAGATTCTTGTTTGTGGATTCTACAAGGCCATTACCTTGAGGGTAGTAGTTGGATGAGAATTTAAGGGCAATCTGATAATCAAAAGCCTAACTGGAAAATTTCAATGCAGTAAAATCAGGTCCATTATCACACACTAATGCATAAGGACAACCGAAGTGATTGAAAATGAAATTTTCTAGAAAATTTGTAACTACCTCAGTTGTACATTGTCTACATGAAATTTCTTCTATCCATCTTGTGCAATATTCATAGGTGGTAAGAATGTATCTGTGTCCTACAGATGATGGAGGGCTTACTAGACCAATGAAATCAAGACCACACTGCGCAAATGGTCTCACCTCTAAAATAGGTTGCAGTGGGACAACAACATTCTTCTCCTTGGTAGCGACAGTCTAGCATGTGTTACATGAGTGAACATGGCTATGAGAAACCTTGAAGACTGTCAGCCAATAATATCCTACTCTTAATAATTGATGTGTGGTGGAAGGTCCAGATCCATGACCCGTTCTGAACTTATCATGGAATTCCTTCAAAACTCGAACTGCTTCTTCTTTGCCAAGGCATCTCAAGTAGATACCTTCATGATTTCTTTTATACAAAATGGATCCTTATAGCATGTAACTACTACTTTTCAGGTGGAGAGCACGCTTCTGAACTCCCTTTAGGTGGGGCGGGCACTTATGATTCGACCAATAATAAATGACGTCTTCGTACCACTCCCCTAGGGAAATGTCTTCAAGCCGGTATTGTTGCACTGCAAGTTTAGGCACTGCATCAGCTGCTTCCTCAATTTTTTTTTGGGTAAGTTCTTTTCCTCTTACCAATCTCATTGGTCGGATCTCCATATCATACTCTTGTAGCAATGTGACCCATTTTCCCTTCATTCACCCAACTCATTCTACATAAGCAACATCTTCACGGTTGGGTTAGAAACTATGGCGAACACTTTATTACATAGAATGTAATGTCAGAACTTTTTCACTCCCCTTACGAGGGCATATGCTTGTTTTTCTACGCTATGGTAGCACAACTCAACATCTTTCAAAGGAGAACTCATGAAGGTGATCAGATGCTCGTTCCCCTCATAATTTTTCTGGGTTAGAATGCTAGCGCATGAATGTTCTCAAGCAAACAAATAGATGTAAAAAGGTTTCAAATAGTCGAGATTGACCAACACGAGTGCTTCAACAATTGCTTGTTTAATTTCTTCAAAAGCATGCTTTTCTTCGAGAGTCCACTCGATCTTGGCATCTTGCTTCAACATGTCGTTGAGTGGCTTAAAAATTTCAGCAAAGCCTGTAATAAATTTTTGTACAAAGTTAATCTTTTCGAAGAAAGATTTGAGCTCTTTCTTGCTACCTGGCAGCTGGATCAGTGGAGATGCCTCACTTTGAGATGACATGCCCTAGCAGTTTCCCTTTAGTAACCCCAAAGATGCATTTCTTCGGATTAAGGGAAACTCCAAACTCCTGACATCTTTGAAATACTTTACACAAATCAGAGACATGATCACTCCATTTCTTTGAAAACACCGTTAGATCATCCATGTAGATGATTATGCACTTTCCGATCAGATATTTGAATGTGATGTCCATGGCACATTGGAAAGTTGCACCAGGGTTAATAAGCCCAAAGGGTATTCATCTATAGGAAAAGGTTCCGCACTTGGTAGTGAATGTTGTCTTATGATGGTCTTCATACTGCACCATCACTTGATTATATCCAGAATACCCATCTAGGAAGGACATCATCTGTGAACCATTAACAATCTGTAGTACTTCATCAAGTGAAGGCATCAAATAATTATCCTTTTTTGAGGCTCTGTTCAAATTGCGGAAATCCACACACAACCTGATTTCTCCATTCTTTTTTCTAACTGAGACCAAGTTGGCCACCCATGTAGAGTGTTAGACTAGAAAAATTATCCTTGCCGAAAGCAGCATCTACACTTCTTTGTAGATAATTGGCTCCAACAAGGCATTTATCGGACGTTGTCTCTATCAGAAGGATCTTGCATTAGGCTTGAGAGGGATGGTGTGTGTGATGATGGAGGTATCGTAGGTCTTCAAATCTTCATAGCTCCATGCGACCACGTCATGATACTTTTGAAGAGAATCAACAATCCCTTTCTTTTCTTCTATAGTACACACCTTACCAATAAAAACACTTTTGATTTCCTTGGTAGTTCCAAGGTTGTGGACATCACATTGATTATTGATGGATTCATTCTTGGCTTGCTGGCCTTGGTCTCTAATCTGATCCAAATCAAATATACATTCCAACTAAACCATTCCTCTGGGAATTGTGCTAGTCTTGAGGTTGATAACTCCTTCTATGTCTAACTCGGCTTCTTTTAGATCAACTTCATCTATTATTTAGGTGGCAAGGACATCAGAGCTTGTGATGAACTCAAGGATGTGTTTATCATCATTAAAAACTTGAAAGTGAGTGACATTGTCTAGAATAGATGGAGTAGATGTCAACTCAACTTTAAAGTGTTTAAGATCCAAAAGGGACAGTGGCTGCAGTTTGCTGGCCGCTTGAGCGAAAGCATCAGCTGTGTGATTTTGAGAGCATGGGATCAACTGAATATTGAATGCGTCTAATCCTTCTAAGAGAACCCAAACCCTATTCCTATAGTTTTCCACTATTATATCGTGACAAGAGTACAATTTTCTAACTTGCTTGACTACCAGCTCAGAATCACCGAAAAATTGTAGCATTTTAACATTTTTCTTTAAGGCCATAAGAAGACCATGTATTAGAGCTTCATACTTAGCCACATTGTTAGTTCAATAAAACTGCAACCTATGGATGGCAAGGAAGATCTTACCTGTTGGGCTGATGAGTTCAAATCTGGCACCAACTCCTTGCTTTGACTTAGATCCATCAAATTGAAGCATCCAAAATTTGGAGAGCTCCTTGACGCCTGGTCCAATTAGGCTCCCATTTCCTTTTGGCTGGGTGGTTTCCTCCACAACATTTGGGGAATGTGTCAATTCAATGTGATGAACAGTAGGTGGCTCTGTTGGCATCTCCTTTGGCATTTTACTTTGAGGAGAAAATACTCCCTTGGCATGTTCTACCACCATTTGGCATAAGCAACACTCAAATTGAGAGTGGGCAACATTGTGAACTCTACACCAGTTTAGAAACAAGAGCTCTTGGAAATTCATTCGGGCACCCAAGTTTAGCTGCTCTTGTACACTCTTCTCCATGAAATCTTGGAAACTGCCTAGCAGTCCCAAGTCAATGTCTTCATCAGGGTCATCATCTGACTCTACCAACATTTTCGTGCTTTGAGGAGTTTGAGTGAGGTGGGTTGGAGGGTTGCATTGCACTAAGAGTACTTTGGCAGCAAGTTCTTCTTCTTGAGGTTCTAATTCCCCAGTTCTGTCTCAACAAAAAACACCTCGTTGATATTGTTGTACTTCATGATCATGTACTTCATACGAGGCTCACGGTCTATACGAATCTGATTAGGCAACCCTTTCCATGGAAACCACAAGTGAGAATGATCTATTGTAGCATATCCATTCAAAATTCAAGTGAAATCTCACCCAAGAATGAGCCCATAGGTATCGGGAATGTTGGCCACTTGAATGTCAATGACTTGTATCCTTGGATCTACAACAATCTGCATTGGTATCTTATTCATTTCTCCCACAATATTGATTTCTGTTTTGTCCAACTGGGTCACTTTCCTACTTGAGGGTGTGGGAGTAATCCCAAGAGCTTTACAAATGGTAAGGGGCATAAAATTAGCAGATGCTCCTAAATTGAGCAGGCAATTGTGTAAATTCTTCCCAAAAATGTGGATGGTAGTGAGGAAAGGCAGAGTTTCAAACTTTCCTTGGAAGAGGCCCATAGGTGTGTCTATCTGAGCTACTTGAACCTTGTTCTTATCACCAGTTCTATCCTTGGTTTTCCTAGAGGACTGATTCGTTAGGTTTCATCTATTGTTTTGATCAGATTATTTCATGAGTTGTTCACTTGTGGATTGATTTGAGGGAATATCCTTCCTTTTCCTTGTGATTTCCCATGTTTCGAGTTCTTGTCTAGGTTCTTCAAAGGTGACCCTTTTGGCTGATGTTTCCTACATTGTTTTAGAGGATGGGGTTCCATTAATCACCCTAAAGAAGGCATGCCTCACAGTAGGAAACTTAAGTAACTCAAAGGCAAACAGGCTGATTTTAACCCTTTTAAACTCCTTGGCAATATATTCGCCCATTTGTTCAATTTCAGATTCAAAGGCCCTACCTAAGGCAGAGCTAGCAAGCTAGGTTTGTGGTTGGCTTGACTAGTTTTGGGGCTGGCCTTGAGCCTAGTTTTGTGGCTGATTATGAGGTTTATTTAACGATCTATCCTTATTGAAATATTGAGTGGGAATGTGAGCAAAACTAGGATTGTTGCTAGCATTTGGATCTGGTGGGGTAGTGAAGTAACTAGGTGGAGTGGATGTAGTGAATGGTCCCCCCGCTCACCTATTCCTTAAATAATAGGGTGTGGTTCTCTGATGGAACGTGTGTACTTCATCCTCACATGGCTCTTCATCATCTAAAGGACCATTATCTACTGAATCAAATAACTGAGATAAGGCTTCACCATTACTTACCTCTTTAACCTCTTCGGTATTTGTAGAGGCAGCCTCATCCTTAGGCTTGTTACTTTCACTTCTCGGGAATGGGGCCTTGTTAACCACGAGTACTGAATAATCATATGGCTTGGACAAGACTATGTCTCTACAATCGGTGCTATCCACAACATTTTGAACTTCAACTTGGAAAATTTCTACGGCTCTAAGGAACTTGGGACAGTTCAACTCAGAGTGTTTGCTAGTCTTGTGAATCTGACACCATCCAGAAAGAGCTACTTCAAGAAGATATACACCACTATTTGTCTTTTATGTGCTAGCAGGTTGATCCAACAGGGTAGGAACACCCCCATTGTTGGGCCTTGTATTCCACATCGTATTCTGTCTTTGGGAATGTCTCCTCTCAAATTTTTGATTTGAGTTCTACCCCCAGTCATAATTTAGTTCGAAAGAAGTGTTGGCTTGTCGATCATCTCTGTTATCTCGATTATCTCTATTGTCCCTGTGGAGATTAGCTTGAATGTTGTGTTGCGAAGCCTATAACTGGTTGTTCTGATTCCTCAAATGTGTCATCTCCATGGAAATTTTTGGTATCATTTCTGTCAGCTCATCCAATAAATCCTTCTCTGTGTTGTTTGGCTCTAGCACTTGATTTTGAAGGAAAACCGACAAGGCAACAGGCTGGTTTTTTTGCGCAAGAGAAAATTCTAGCCCTGGAAAGTATAAGGGCACTTGAGGCTGTGGTTGATACACTTGTTGTTGCTGGGGAACCTGAGAATAGGTCTGTTGTTGCTGAGGCTGCAAGTAGTGAGGCACAGGAGGTGCCTGATTCATGGGCTGCCTTGGATGAGGAACTATAGGTAAGTGCCACACAGGATTCATCAGAGGCATATGGTGCTGGAGCGCCTGGTTGAGCCCTGGAATATGCATAGGATGAGCAACCTGCCCCAAAGAAGGCAGCGGGCCAAAAATATTTTTCCCCAAGTCTGTGTTGGCCTTAATAGCCTTGGCATAAGCGTCTACTAGTCTAGCAGGTGGCTGATTCATTATTTTCACAAATGCTGCGATGAGATTATCCAAGGCATTATAGTAGACTGGAAAAACAAAAAAATCATTAAGTGCATAAGGAGTTTGCAACCTCGAGTATGCTCGATGGAATCAGTCATTGAAGGAGCCTATTGGCTCATTTACTTCTCTACAAACAACCATAAATTGCTAGTATAGCTCCGAAGGGCTAATGGGAATCTTATCTTTCTATAGAAAAGTGTTCATTAATAAAGCACAAGATGTGATGGATCTTGTTGGTAATCTGATGTACCAGTAGAAGGCTTCCTCTCCCAAGGAGTAAGGGAAAATTCGGCATGCTACGCCTTCCTGATCAATCTGCATATCCTTCAATGTCGCTTCGAATATCTTGATATGTTCTTTAGCTGTCCTTTGTGGGTCCTAAAGGTTGAACTTTGTGCAAAAGCCCTCTAGGTTCTTTGGCATATCATGGTAAGTGTTGAAATGCAATGGATAAGGGTTGTTCCCCAACCAAGCCATGAAGAGAAGCGGAGGTTGTATTTGTTGTTGCAGAATAGTAACTTGGGGCTACACCTATTGTAGAACAACGGCCTTGGGCTATACCCGGGCTATGGCTGTTTGGACTGTGCCTTGAACTTGGGGGGCAAGGAGAGGGACAACTCCCTGGCTATAAGAAACTCAGGAAGAATGAGGCCCGAAAGAATTTTGGAGCAGCTGGGTGGATGATGGATGAAATTTGAAGGAAGGTGAAGGTGTAAGGGAAGTGGAAGCGATGGAGAAAGAGGAAGAGGCAGAGTCCCCTTCCTTAGTTCACTTAGCCCTTGTGGGGGGCTGCAACTCTTGAAGTTCACCTTTGTTTGGTGTTGACCTTAGAATTCTTTAAAACCTTTCAGGGGAGAACGATCCAATTCAATCTAGCTTAGCCTCGCCCTCCTTCTAGTGCCAATTCTATTGATGCGGTTTTTTGCACATTTTCTCAACATAGGTAATGCATAGGTGCATCACCTCTCTTGAAAGGAAATATCCAACAACAAGTTGCTGAAAATCACCCCAAGGTCTCTCAGGTGTTAGGTCATGACTTGCATGGAATTCCTTAGTTGATGTTTGATGTGATTTTGTTGGTAAGCAAAGGGGAGACTTATGAAGCTGGATTGAGCAGAATGGATCTTGAGAATTAAAGTTCCAAGGATGGGAAGTTGATGTGTACTTTTCTATAGGTTCGAACAACAGTTTGAAACTCCAATATTTTCTTAAGGTTTGACTTTACAATGTGCAATGAACCTTAGCATAGGCTATTTCAAAAAAGAGAAGAAAAGAGCAGGGAAGAGAAGATGTTCCTGGATCTGCAACTAACCATGAATAGTGATAATGGAGGTTCCCGCTATGGGCAACTTCCTTCAAACAAAATTTCACTTAACTTGAAAATTCAGAGTATCATGAAATTTGTGTTATCTTCTAAGGTCTACAAATGTTTCACCATTCATCCACCATATACATGCATGAACAAAGATAAAAGTTTGAGGCAACTTTAAATTTGAGTCTAGACTAACTTTACACAACCATCTTCTTTCTTCATGCCAGAAGGTTTCATTCCAGACATAGCAAGCCAAAGATCAAGATCCACCAACAGGTCTTCCATTTTGAGTTTCCACAACTCAAAATTGCTACCATTGAATTTCTCAATTTCAATCTTTCCCAATGTGCTTGCCATCTTAATCTACAATCAAGATTACTAGACTTACACAAAAAACCCAACCTACCCACAAGGATAACACAACTGGCCATGCTCTGATACCACTTGTAAGGAAAGCTAGAGGTGTGGAACAAAATCTCCTAATGCCAAACCGCAGAGAAGAATGCAGATATGTCTTTAAATTTGCAATTACAGTTCATTAAGATGCACATGAAAGGAATAACAGAACAGAGAAATAAACATATACACAATTGGACACTAGATTTACGTGGGAAAACCCTTACGGGAGAAAAACCCACCACACCAAAGAAAAATCAATTGTATTATAGTGATTGAATTACATACAAGTTTCAAACTCTCCTATAAGATAATCAATCTCATAGCAACAACATTTCCCTGATCAACCTCGTACATAACAAAAAATATTGATCACTCTTTGTTGTGTCTCACTATTACAATGCATATACTGCATACAATGAATAACACACACCGATCATTTGAATATCCAACCAATCCAACCTGTAATAGTTATAGTACATTGCAATGTATAGCAACAACCATGATCAATTCGTTCTTTGTACAAATGGTTTAGTTTAGTTTCCTCTGATGAGCAATTGTTGAACTTCCCATTCATCGAACGACCATCTCCAAGTCAGCACTGTCCTCCACTAATCGGTGTACACCTCAACAGTCAACCAAGTCTACACTTTACCACCCATGGTCCTTCTACCACATCACTGCTAGGTAGGCTGAAGACTCTCGTGGGATGGCGGTAACCACACTACCGCTAGACGGGTTGAAGGCTTCCACAGTATGGCGGTATACTGCACTACCGCTCGACTACTTGAAGGGTAACCATGCTACCACACCTCTTTCACCATCACCTAGAGGTACAACGGTACAAGCATGAAAGTGACACTTATGCAATTTTGAGTTGATTGGTGACAAAAGGATGGTTATACCAGTGAGTTTGAGACACATTTTCTCAACATAAAGGATGATTATTATAGAGATTGTGGCGAGGAATGTTGAGGAGGATGTTGATACGAACTTGAGTTAGGAGTACTTATATCATATTACAAAAATTCATTTGTGGCTCATTAGAGCTTAATGTTAATATTTTATGTGTTGTTAAAGTCCCAAAAGACACTTATGAAGAGCTATACCCTCTTCAAGATATTGCTATATAAGTTGAACATGTGATGATTGAAAAAGTACTAGGAGAAGAGAAAAAAGAGAGAGAATAGAGAGATATACAAAATAAGAAACTTTTATAATATATATCATGTAGATTCTACTATAAAGGATCATGATGCATGCATGAATTTTGGTAGAAATCAATAGAAGATCTTTAATTCTCTGTGACTTCACATTGGTGTCTATTTTTTGTTGATTTGAACAATTATCTGGCTATCTCCACCTGTTATTTCTTTGTTATTTGAACTTGTGTATCCAAGTTGATATTCAGTTTCATCAAACACATTTGTTGTTATTGTGTAATCAAGATAATTTGTTTCTATCAAAGAATTAAAATCCTTTTAATTAATTGTAGTAACTTGGAAGTAACATTTGGATCAGTAAGAAGAGCCATGTAATTGATAAGACTGTCATATTGCCTCCAACTCGTTATTATCTTGTTATTCAAAATGAGGATATACTTCGTTTGTTGTCATTGTGTGATTCACTTTAATTGGTTCCTTCAAAGAAGAATTAAAATCCCTTTAAATAAGTCACAATAAACTGATAGGATCGATTGGATCAATAAGTAGAGTCTGTTAGTCACATTCTTACACGTTTATACAAGGTATAAACAAACATAATCACCAAACAATTAGAACTATAACCAATACTAGTCACTTATCATAAAACTTCATTGACTCCACTTACCCATGTAGGCACTGGTCCACTTCACATATCATTATACCTTACTTATCCATTTTCATATTCTAAATTTCTAATTATAACATTAGGAGTAAGAGTAGTTAACAAGCCTTCTTCTATTCTAGACTTTATACCATTGCGGGTAAATCCTTAATCCAATTAAGTCACACAACCCTTAGATTTTTTTTAGTTATCAAGGTCCACCCACCTAGGTTTAGCAAAGCCTAAAGTGTAGGGAGTCATCACCCACATAGGGTAACTCCATTCATTGGTTCAAAAATGTTGCAAGTCTGATCATAGAGCCTGACATCCTCTTAGGATTTGTAACCTGCATTTTTGAGACCCAATAGATTGGCGACTGTATTGGGGATTAAGCCAATCCTGAACCTGAGCCTTCCATCATAGAGTCATTCCAAAACATTAAAAAAGGTTGAAGACTCTGTTGGGTAGAAACACAATCATTTTCCTACTTATGAAAAGTAGGTGGTGACTCTGAAAGATTTGTATGACTGATAAAGTAAATATCAGATCAAAAAGGATAGATGATAGACGTTGGAGATATATTATATCACCCAACATGAATGGAAGATCTTTGCTCCAGGAGAGTCACAAGAAGAGCAATGTTAGGTGGACAGACAAGCATGGGTCTCCTCATGGAAGAAATAACACAAATAAGGGTGAAACAATATCTAAACAACCAGAAGATAATGTGAACACACTAGAGCAGAACTTCACAAAATTTAACTCTCCACTTCACAATGATGGTGGAAATCCCTCAACACCACCTGAAAGAAGAAATATAAATGATAATATCCTTAATTACACATTAGAATCTCAAAGGTCATGAGGTTGAGGAACGGGTGGAAGAAGAACGAAAATGAAGACAAGAGGAATATGATAGGGGATTCTCATCACAACAAGGAGAAGAAAACCATGAGGGGTCTGTTGATCACACTACCATTGATTTTGATAGTATGACTAACCAAGAGATTGAACTAAATTTTGAATGGAAAATACAACTTAGAAGGAGACAACAGATGATACAAGAAAACTAGGAGATACATCAACAAATGGCACAATTAAGCATCCAGGCACCAAAACCACCAAAATATGTCCCTCCACATAAACAAGGTGGTAATGTCAATTCAAATGGAACATCTCAGAACACAATTGCTCTAGGTACTTCAAAGGTACCTCATAATGCAGGTGGTAACCCGAGACAACACTCCCAACATAATATGCCACCACAAAGATCCCAACCTCCAAATGCTAGCAATGTTCTCCAACACTATCCACCGCCAACACAATAGTATGCCCCACAATATCAACAGCATGTCCTAGATTAGAATGTATACCCTCAACAACACATCCTACAATATGTTTACCATCAACCTGAATATGGGTACCAATACTACCCCAATCCACAACCTTTGAATCTGCATCCACAAAACCCTATGAGCACATGTAGACAATTTGATTTAATAGGATACCAATTATATCCATACCCAATTGACAACAATTGGAGAAATACAGTTCCCAAATTCACTGGGAATAATGTGATATCAGCTAAAGAACATATCAAAAATTTCAACTCCATACAGGATATTGGTATTGAGTATGAGGATGTAAATATGAGATTGTTCACGATGTCCCTGACTGAAGAAGCAAGAGATTGGTTCAATGATCTATCTAATGCTTCAATTGATTCTATAGCATACTTCTAGAATCAATTTTTGGAACAATATGGGAATTAGTGCTCCCCTAAATTCACCCTTCACGAATTGATAAGTATTCAAAAACACCAAAACAAGGTAGTTTATGAGTTCAATCAAAGGTTCTCCAAACTATACAATAAAATACCACATGGGTCCAAGCTCACTAATTTGACAACCTTAAGTATTGATCTAAAGGCCTTTGATCCAAAAACAAGATATGAAGTCAGGAACAGATGCCCTAGAAGTCTAACTGAAGCACAAAAAATAGCATTAACCATTGAGAATAATATAAAGGCTGTAGGGATGATTGGAAAAAGGGACAACCTTAGAGTTCCCCAAAACTCTAACAATCCCCAGAATAGGTAGGATAATTCATACAAAAATGAAAGACCAAGATTACATGACATTCCCTACAACACTACTTGGAAAGATGGAAAGCCAATAATAAGACCAAATTGGAAAGAAACTTTGGACCCATTGAAAAAACATGGAGCATAGACACTTTATACTACACCATGGTGTTCACCTTTCCATAGACCTCATGATCTTGAATATTGTGTGGTGGCTAAGGCTTGTGGAAATGAATAGAACCAAAAGAAAAATAGGGATGGCCACATTGTGAATATGCTTAGATGGCAGTCTTATCAGAAAGAGGAAGGATACTCTTCTTCAGAAGAAGGATATGAATATAACATTGATAATCAGAAGTACAATGTGAATGCAGAACAAGAGGTGTTTTTTGACTTGGAAGAAAAAGCATACGAGGCATCATATGAATACAATACAACACCCCAGTTCCAACTCAAAGCACCAATAGAATAAGAAAAGAAGGCCATCACATCAAAAGCAGTGGTTGAGGCAAAAGGGAGAAAATACAATTTGAGAAGCAGGCCCACAGAAGGAGATCAAGGTACACTTAGGAGTATGTTGGTTAAAGAATAGGAAAAAAAAGGAGAACCCCCCATCTAAACAAAAGAGGGATGAAGAAAATAAACCACAAAAAAACATCCAAAAGGGGACCACTGATGTTGAGCTAGAAAAAACAAAAAAATATGACAAAACTCAACACAAAGTGAAGAAAATTACTAAAATTGAAAAGGGAGAACAAGGAATCACTACCCCTTCATTTGACATGGCCCAAGCATTGGTACAGACAAAAATAACAGTTCATTTAATGGAGTTGATGAAAATTGAAGAGCTCAGAGATACAACTCTCAAAATGATTACCAACACATCTCAAAAACATGAAGATCAAAAGAAAGAAGCAAATGTTGTGGAAAGGGAAGTCACAAAAACACCAGAGGTATATTTGGGAGATACACTCACAAAGAATCTGTCCCAAGTAGATCCATTTTGTTGGGGCCTTAAATTTCTTGCCAAAATTTTGCAAAATTGATAAGGAAATGGGCTGCAGCACTCAGGAATGCATTTGTAAAAACTACTCCAAAGTGACTACTTTAAAAAATCACAAACACAGTCTGATTAGTGTACTTCATAATCGATTTGGACTTTTGTGGATATCTATAGAAAAATGAATTGTGGCTTTGTTACAAAGGAATAGAAGAATTTGTATGGGATGAATTTATGCACTATCTTGGAAGAAGCCAATCATTGTTCCTTGCATTTCCCGAGGGTGAACAAATCAACTTAATGTTGTGGTTTCAGATGATACAATGAAAAACTGGATACTACCTCAGTTTTATCAACTTTAGCTTCCAATGAGACCAAAATTACAAATGTCATGGCTTCTGAAAGTAATAAACATGTCATCATCTCTTTTTGATATGAAAGACTTGAGATCTTTGTGTCTCGAGATCATTTCTATTATACTGAATAAGTAATGATTCATTTGATTTTGGTTCAATATTTTGGGATATGTTTCTTACAACAATCAAGCCCTTGGTTGATAAATTTAAACAAGAAAGCGGTAGCAGTGAAACACGCAGCTCGTTGTTTACTTGTTTTCTGGAAATGAGTCAAATCCAAAAGCTAGCCTCATTTCTTAGAGAGAAAAATGCTCGTTCCCAACATTCTTGCAATCCTGTCTGTTAAAAGTGTGTTAGAATCCATGATATCAGTTGCTCTGAGTTTTGTCAAGAACCTTTTGGATTTGGATGATACAAATAATGAAGATCGAAATAAGGTTTTTCTACAAGAAATTATTTTATTCACAAGTATGCAAAATCTCATGCAGATTCGACATAAGAAGAGGAGGAAAAGCACCACTAGTCTTGGAAAGAGTGCTTAGATTATTTAAATCATTGGAAAAATATGTGACAATTTAAGAAGCAGTGAATCAATTCATTGGTAGTTTATTACCATTCCTTGAGGCAGGAAAGATTGAAAAGATGACCATTTCATTGAAATACTTTCTATTGTGACAGCGGTTTTTCCAACACTAAAAGATGGATTTTCCCTTAAAATGCTTAATACCTTCAGTTCATTGCTTACTTCTGCTACATTAGATGTTCGATTGGCCATTTGTGATATTCTTAGGAGACCGGTAGAAAAGGATCCTTTCGTGGCTTTGATGGAAGAATTGATATGGGAATTAAGTGCAATGTCATCAGATATGATTGGAGAATATGATTTTGATAAAAGGCTATCTGCTCATGAGAAAATAATCTCTAAAAAAATTTACTCATATTGGCAAACCATGTGTCTTCCTTATTCTCTCCCATTGTGTGTATGATTTGTCTTCTCAAGAGCTTTCTCTCAGAGATATTGCCTCTGCATGTCAGTATCCATCAAAGCACGATTAGAAATAAAATTGTATTCATTGTAGAAGCTTCAAGTACCCTAACAAACATATATTCAAAATATGGAAGCATACACAAGGCACGCGGCTTACTCAGTCTCCAAGAGGCATAATTGATTTAATGATAAATAACTTGAAGGCGCCATTATCACCACTCTGCAAAGGGGGCATGGAGGGAGGAAAGGGTCCAATTCAGAATTGAGAGGTGCTTGATGATTTGTAATTATAAGAGAACTTTTAAAAGATCAAAACAATAAGCCGTCGCCTTACTGAGGGAGAAATAGAACCTGGCGATTTTTTAGCTCTACAAGGGAACATATTCATTAAATGTCTCTGTAATAAATGACAGTTCCATTGAGTGGACTTTTAAGAGAATTTTCTATAGAAGTTGATGGAAGATCTAATTGATGCAACTTTGATTGCGTTCAAACTACAAGAACACTAGCAGCAACAAGAAAATGGTAAAGAAAACAGTTCTTTTGGAAAATATGAGAGATATCCTAAGCAAAGATCCGACTTTATGTTGTTTTATAAGTACTACGAGGAAACTTCAAAGTTTTCCAAGAAATCTCATAAGAATAGATGATTTGAATCTATATTTTGACCTGAATCTATGAATAATCATCTCCTGTATATGATGTCCATAAAACTAAATTGTTAGAGGATGTTTGAGGCGGGTTTGTCAATGATGCAGTGATAGACATCTGGAAATAAAAGACTCATATTGGTTCATTCTCATAAATAATATGGCGAGAAGAAATACTACGATTCTTCACTGGAGAAATAGAGGAAGAAACCCTAAAATTAGTGCATCGATGCAAGCAAAGTCCATCGGCAAAAGAAGGCTAATCAGAGAAGAATTTTTTAACTCATACCGACTATGCAAGTCATGCCTATGGAAACATATCGGCAAGAGATATCATATCGGTAAGAGTTATTTTGAAGCCCCCCGATAATGTAAAGTCACGCGGATGGGAATGGGATTATGGAATAATATTAGTGTAGAAGGAAAATTTGGGTAAAAGTCATTGCATCAAGGGAATTAATTCAATCATGAAGTTCTACCCAAAGGAATATCTTTACGATCCCTTTGATAAAGCAATTGTGGTGAACATTTTGGAGATAATATCATTTTTAAGGGAAATGAATTTCACTAGTAAAAATAAAATATTGAGTGTAAAGTCCATGGAGTGAATAATTATTTTTACTTGAAGGGGCATTTTTATTTTCAAGTAAATGTGCATATGAACACGAAATGGAAAAAAATAAAAGATCGAAATTTACAGAAATAACCACAACACGAGCGAAATATTATTTTACTGGATCTTAAGTGAAATTATGAAATATTTCATCGGGAAGTAACACATATTTCATCAAATTAATTAAATAAGCAAAATGGGTAAGTACTTTTACCTAAAGGATTTATTGGTGGAAGTACAAAAATTGCCAACAAAGGATAGTTACAAAAATTGGATTTTCACGAAGATGCAAAAATTGAGATTAAAGTTAAAATATTTAATTGTCAAAGGCAACTAATTAAATATGTTATTTTACCAAAAATAATTAAATGAAGAGTTGCACCGAAAAGAAGAGTTGCACCAGACAGATGTTGTGAAGAGTTGTAGCTCTAAAAGTACAATGTATATATGTAAGATGAAATAAAATCATCAAAAGGAATAAGCAGTAGGTTAGGAACTCATCAAGTAGGTGGATAGGTTGATTAGTTGCTGAAACAAAACATTGTGTTGTGTATTGCAAAATATTTTGAAGTAATATAATGGAAAGGAAGACTTAATTTGGTGATCCAATTATGGTGTCAATTGTTTGTTGAATTAATTGAAAAATATTATCAAGTTGTCTCCAAGGTTGACATTTCCTTATTATTTAAATTGATGTATCAAGGATATTTTCAATTTATCAAGACACATTTGTTGTTCTTGTGTGGTTCAGTTAATTGGCTCCTTCAAGGGAGGATTAAATTCTTTTAATTAATCACATTAATCTGGAAAAGGTCATTTGGATCGATAAGAAGAACTTGATAATTGCATTCTTGCATGTTTATACAAGGTATAAATAGTCACAAATTCCAAGCAATTAGAATTATAGCCAGTAAGTAAGTCACATTTCTTTCACCTCTTGACTCCATTAGCCCAACAATAGTAGGCACTATTCATACCAATTCCATTTTAAAATTTCATAAAATATTGTTCAAAACATTCACATTTCAAAGTGAAGACTAGGAGTAGGAGTAGTCAGCAAGCTTTCACCTATTACACTTTATGCCACTGTGATAGATCCACAAATTTAACTAGATCATACATTCTTCCAAATTTTCTTCATTATAAAGATATACCCTCCTAGGTTAGTAGAGCCTGAAGTGCAGGGAGTTACCAAACACATAAGTTAACTCCATTTGTTGGTTCAAGAACTTTGCAAATTTGATCATAGAGTTTGGCATCCTCTTAGGATTTGCAACCTACATTTTTGAGATCCAACAGTTTGGTGACTCTGTTGGGGATCAAGCCAAATCAACATTGAATCCAAGCCTTTGTTGGTATAGAGTCATAAAAAATTCACATTTGCATTCACTTGATTTCGTAGGGGAATCTGTTGGGGAAAAAGAAGAACAATTTCAAAAATCCATTTCATTTTCCTACTTTTGGAAAAGTAGGTTGCGAATCTGTTAAAAATTGATAGATAATGCATAGAAAAACAATTTCAAAAATCCATTTCATTTTCCTACTTTTGGAAAAGTAGGTGGTGACTCTGTCAAAAGTTGATAGATAATGCATAGACATTTTGGAACAACAACACTATTTCCATTCAAAAATAAAAGATAAAAAGTTGTTGCAAATTTCTTTTCAAGATGTCAGAAGAAGTGGGAAGGAAACAGTTAATAAGAAAGTGTAAAGAAATGGACAAACAATTTTTACAATTGGACCAAGAACTGCTACAATTGGGAATCAAATGTGTTCCAAATGCATCACAAAATCTATCATTCTACAATGAGCATGAATATGTTAATGGAAGTAGACTTTGGACCCCACAAGTGCTTCACAGAAATGAAAGTGCCCATCATGTACAACAAAAACATTTTACACCACAAACCTTCAATCACATAAATTATTATCCCGTCCCTCTCGATTAAAGACTAGTGAGTTATCAAGATCATGAATACAATCAGTAAC
The DNA here is from genome assembly GCA_007258455.2 of Sequoia sempervirens. Taxonomy (NCBI): domain Eukaryota; kingdom Viridiplantae; phylum Streptophyta; class Pinopsida; order Cupressales; family Cupressaceae; genus Sequoia; species Sequoia sempervirens. Next base: position 522,078,777 of record VDFB02281492.1, read on the forward strand.
CTGAGAATCATCAATATCAATACTGAGCCCCATATCAAAATGTGCAACACAATTTGATTCCTCTTGGAGCTGTCAGCCAAAATTTGCAGCAAAACACATATCAAAATCAACAGTTCGAGGAGGAAAGCAATAACTATGATCAGCCCATAAAGGATGGATATGCAGGTGAAAACAATTTCTATAACAACATGCATGATGAGGACGAAGATATAGAGGGTCTCTCCTACATAACAAATTGTGACTACGAGAAATCCATTCAAAATTTAGATTTTGATGACAATCATGAGGATTTGCAGTCAAGTGATTCTTATAGCCTTTATGGAGATCAAGAGGAAGAAACAATGGAAAATGTGATAGAAGAAGAAAATTCATTTGACAGTGAACAAGTAACACTTCCAGCTAGAGTTGAGTACCGTGAAGATACATTTGATGAAGAAGAGGTTTGTACATTTGAAAATGGTTTTCAATTTTTTGCAAATCCATTGTATGATGAAAAACTAGAAGAAGATCAAATGATATTTTTCCAAGGTGTGCCAGAACATGATTTTGATGTATTTTCAAATCCACTTTATGATGAGGGAGAAACATTTTTAGATAACCAAGATAATATATCAACTTATGGAACAAATGGTTGTGTTGATAATTCATCTAATTTTTTCTATGATGATCTTGAGCCTCATTATGATGATGAAAAAAGTGAAGAATATAGTAGTGGTGATATGGATGTAGGGGCATGTTCACTCAATAGTGAACAAATTTCATATTTGCTAACAATGGAATATCTGAGATCTATACATAAGAAAAAATCAGAAATTTCATTTTCAACATGTATTTGCTTTGGCAGTGAAAACACTTTGTGTCACAATGATGGAAAATCTCTTGAAGATTATATGTTTGTACTTGTTCAAGAGAATATATATGAAACAAAATCAATGATCTTTGAAAATGACATTGGTTTGCAGACCATGGATAAGAAATGCTTAACATTGATTGGTTCAAATGTCCATAATGATGATATTGAAGAAGTAGAAAATATTTTAGATCTAATTATTCCAAAGGATGTTGATGTGACAAAATTTTCAGACTTACATGAGAAGCATTCAGATAATGCATTTTCAGTATAGCTAGGAGATCATTTTACAATGCATGATAATGAGCAAAATAATGAATGTTCCATTGAATGTGGATACACTTTGTATGATGAAGGTGACAAAGATTTATCACATGATAATGGGAATTATGAATTGCAGAATGGTGAAAGGAACATGGGTCAAGTTGAACAAAATGATTTTCTGAAAGTTTCCAATGGTAGTACATGTAGCAGGGTAGATTACATGAGTGTCTTCAAGAGGAATCTGATGAACTCAAAACAAAACAAGGTGTATGATAGGGGAAAATAGGGGCATTTATTTTTGGTGGCCTTGTACCATTAGCTATGGTGTCGATTTTTCAAAACCATACCAGTTCATGATAGAAAAGAGTTTGAGTCTGCTGCTCAATGAATAAAACACTTGGTCTGCTCTCCTAGAGACCTAGATTCTTGCTATACCCACAGGGGGCATACATCCCCAAATGAAGCCACTGTTGGGGCCTAAAATTTTTGGCCAAAATTTTGCAAAATTGATGAGGAAATGGACTACAACACTTAGGAATGCATTTTAAAAAACTACTTCAAAGTGACTACTTTAAAAAATCACATAGTCTGATTAGTGTACTTCATAATCGGTTTGGATTTTTGTGGGACTCTACAGAAAAATACATTGTGGCTTTGTTATAGAGGCATGGAAGAATTTGTATGGGATGAATTTATGCACTATCTTGGAAGAAGCCAATCATTGTTCCATGCATTGTCCGAGGGTGAACAAATCAATGTAATGTTGTGGTTTCAGATGATACAATGAAAAATTGGATACTACCTTAGTTTTATCAACTTTAGCTTCCAATGAAACTAAAATTACAAATGTCATGGCTTCTGAAAGTAATAAACATGTCATCATCTCTTTTTGATATGAGAGACTTGAGATCTTTGTGTCTCGAGATCATTGCTATTATACTAAATAAGTATGATTCATTTGATTTTGGTTTAGTATTTTGGGATATGTTTTTTACAGCAATCAAACCCTTGGTTGATAAATTTAAACAAGAAAGCGGCAGCAGTGAAACACCCAGTTCGTTGTTTACTTATTTTCTGGCAATGAGTCAAAGCCAAAAGCTAGCCTCATTTCTTAAAGAGAAAAATGCCCATTCCCAACTTTCTTGCAATCTTGTCTATTAAAAGTGTATCAAAATCCATGATATCGGCCGCTCTGAGTTTTGTCAAGAACCTTATGGATTTGGATGATACAAATAATGAAGATCAAAATAAGGTTTTTTCTACAAGAAATTCTTTTATTCACAAGTATGCAGAATCTCATGCATATTCGACATAAGAAGAGGAGGAAAAGCACCACTGGTCTTGGAAAGAGTGCTCAGATTATTTCAATCATTGGGAAAATTTGACAATTTCAGAAACAGTGAATCAATTCATGTTAGAAACCAAGATCTGAAATGCAAACCAGAAAAGCCTTCCACAGAAGATAAAATTAGAAAAAGCAAAGCTTTGCAAAAGATGTGCAATTATTAATTATTCAAGAATGATTAATTACAAGATATGATTTTCTTTATAAAAGAAAAGATGCATAACCCTAATCTTATCTTGAGCAACAAGATAGATCAACAAGATAAGGATGAGAATAATAAACCTAGGAATTAAATATTACCTAAGTAAAGTTATGCAAGTGTAATTAAATATTAATTACACTAACACCCCCCTATAAGTGCAACTTAGAGAGACTAAAAAAACATGCACCTAAATGCTAAGATGGATGCAAGAAAGCATGAATGGTTCTCAGAAACAAGGCCTGATCAAGTACCCATGTACAAATGCAATAATGAGGTAGACAAGGAAAATCCAGTGGGACAAAACCCCCTACAATGAGATGATTGCTGCAAAGAAGCACTAGAAGAACACTGTGGAGTAACACTGGAACCACAATCTGACAAGCAAGGAAAGATACTTCTGTCTACAAGAAACCAAAGTGGAATCATAATAATATGACAACAGACCTGATGCCACAGAACACTGGAAAAATCACAAACTGGAACAACCCTGGAATTTGTGAAGCAATAGTAGATGAGATGATGATAGAATCTAGAAACCATGTATCTTGATGCCGATGCCAAAATATGACAAACTCTTCCATAGGAAAAAGTACCATGAAGACTCTGGAACATTAACCATAAGAACATGGCCCTCAAACTGAGAAGGATCTGAACCAATGTGGATCAAGAAACATAAACTCTCAATCTAAAGTGTGAACTGATGTGAATCTAATATGTGTCAAGCTAAGACAAGATGTGGCCAAAAGAAACTAAGAAACTAGATAACCCATACGAGTTGCCAACAAATCAAGATGGAGATGGAGATCAAAGTGCATGCACACTCTAATCAGATTATTATGCAAGAAACCCCCCTGATGGAACTTTATCTCAGTTCATTTATTACAATAACCCAACGATTATAAAAGGAGAGAATGTTAAACATGCATAAACAGAAAATAAGATGATGTGGTACTGAAATGAAGTACAAATATTCAAGTTTCACCTTTCCAACTGCCAAAACATCCAAGTAATCTCCAAACACCCATTGGGACAAATCTGGAATAATGATAAACTTGAGACAGATATAGAAAAAAGTGGATGGACAAAAAAATAGAGCTCCTTAATACCTTTCCAATGCCACAAAGAAGACGAAAATTAGAGATCGTGGAAAAACGTTATGAGCTCGAAAGCCATAAATGAACATCTGAATTCAAACAGCAATAAATGCAGCTAAACAGAAAAATACTGAAAAATAAACTACACCACTGAAAAGTGCTCAGAACCAACTTTCTGGTGATATCTCATTTGCTCGATTTCGATACCCTATGCCCAAGTTATGCCAAAAAGAAAAACAGTGCTCCTTTAGGGAAAATCAGGGCTAGGAGGGGGCTTGGAGCACCGTACGGCCGCTGATGTCATGTTGACATCAGCACTTCACAAGAAAAAATTTGACGGCTTGGAGACTGTCGGGGCAAAAAAATGCCCCCCTGCCAGAGAAAAAATTTGACGATTGGTATATGCCTTGCCTGATTAGTATATGCACTGCCAGATCGGAATATTCCATCGCCGGTTGGGAGCTGGGTGCGGGCTTGTGGTCTTCAATGTGACCGCTTGCTTCAAAGATAAGCTGGCAGGGGCTGAGCGGAGGGCCCCTGGTCCTCCATATGATCGGGGTAGAGAAGAGGGAGCCTTCAGGGGTTGGCTATGCATGGGCGGGCACCGTTTATAACAGGCGGCGCAAAAATTATGCCAAAATTTTGATTTTTTAAATATTTTTAAATATTTTTTTTGTACTTTATGCCTCATGAAGTGTGTCTTGGGGTCGTACGGCCCTCGGGCAAAAAAAATTTCCTCCCCAATCGACTATATCCAAATTGGACAAATTTTATATTAAAATAGGGGTTTTTGGGCACTGTGAATCCAACGGCAATGTCTGTTTTGGCCCAAAGTGCCCAAAAAATTAGGTGACCCCCAAATCTCTCAAAAAAAAAACCCAGCTGGAAACCCTTGCAGATCTGGTAAACAGTGTCCAAAATGAATGAAATAAAAGCCATTTATGACTTTTTCAAGTACTTTAAATCCAATGGAAAACCCCAAACTGATCCAAGATGCTTCATAAATATACTCAAGGAATGAAACCCTCGAGGGACCCCGAATGAGCTCTGTAATGTATTCCTCCAAAAAAGTTGAGAAGGGACTGCAAATTGAGGCTCTAATACCATGTTAGAAACCAAGATCTGAAATGCAAACCAGAAAAGCCTTGCACAAAAGAGAAAATCAGAAAAAGCAAAGCTTTGCAAAATATGTGCAAATATTAATTATTCAGGAATGATTAATTACAAGATATGATTTGCTTTATAAAAGAAAAGATGCATAACCCTAATCTTATCTTGGGCAACAAGATAGCTCAACAAGATAAGGATGAGAATAATAAACCTAGGAATTAAATATTACCTAAGTAAAGTTATGCAAGTGTAATTAAATATTAATTACACTAACAATTCATTGGTAGTTTATTACCATTCCTTAAGATCAGGAAAGATTGAAAAGATGAGCATTTCATCAAAATACATTTTATTCTGAAAGCGGTTTTTCCAACACTAAAAGATGGATTTTCCCTTAAAATGCTTCATACCTTCAGTTCATTGCTTACTTCTACTACATTAGATGTTCGATTGGCCATTTGTGATATTCTCACAAAGCCGGGAGAAAAGGATCCTTCCATGGCTTTGATGTCAGAATTGATATGGGAATTAAGTGAAATGTCATCATATATGATTGGAGAATATGATTTTGATAAAAGGCTATCTGCTCCTGAGAAAATAATCTCTAAACAAATTTACTCATATTGACGAACCATGTGCCTTGCTTATTCTCTCCCATTGTGTGTATGATTTGTCTTCTCAAGAGCTTTCTCTTAGGGATAGTGCCTCTGCATGTCAGTATCCATCAAAGCACGATTAGAAATAAAATTGTATTTGTTGTAGAAGCTGGAAGTACCCTAACAAACATATATGCAAAATATGGAAGCATACATAAGGCACGTGGATTACTTGGTCTCCAAGAGGCATAATTGTTTTAATGATAAATAACTTGAAGGCACCATTGTCACCACTCTGCAAAGGGGGCATGGAGGGAGGAAAGGGTCCAATTTAAAATTGAGAGGTGCTTGATGATTTGTAATTATAAGAGAACTTTTAAAAGATCAAAACAATAAGTCGTCCCCTTAATGAGGGAGAAATAGAACCTGCCGATTTTCAAGCTCTACAAGGGAACATATTCGTCAAATGTGTTTGTAATAAATGATTGTTCCATTGAGTGGATTTTTGAGAGAATGTTCTATAGAAGTTGATGGAATATCTAATTGATGCAACTTTGATTACATTCAAACTACAAGAACACTGGCAGCAACAAGAAAATGGTAAAGACAACAATTCTTTTGGAAAATATGAGAGATATCCTGAGCAAAGATCCCACTTTATACCGTTCGAAGTACTGCGAGGAAAATTTAAAGTTTTCCAAGCAATCTCATAAGAATAAATTATTCAAATCTATATTTTGACTTGAATCTATGAAGAATCATCTCCTATATATGATGTTCATAAAACTAAATTGTCAGAGGATGTTTCAGGTGGGTTTGTCAATGATGCAGTGACAGGCATCTAGAAATAAAAGACTCATATTGGTTCCTTCTTTCAAATAATACGGCGAGAAGAAATACTACGATTCTTCATTGGAGAAATAGAGGAAGAAACCCTAAAATTAGTGCATCGATGTAGGAAAAGTCCATTGGAAAAAGAAGGCTAATCGGAGAAGAATTTTTTAAATCATACCGACTATGCAAGTCACACCGATGGAAACATATCAGCAAGAGATATCATATCGGTAAGAGTTATTTTGAAGCCCCCTGATAATGTAAAGTCACGTTGATGGGAATGGGATTATGAAATAATATTAATGCAGGAGGAAAATTTGGCCAAAAGTCATTGCATCGAGGGAATTAATTCAATCATGAAGTTCTACCCAAAGGAATATCTTTTATGGTCCCTTTGATAAATCAATTGCGGTGAAAATTTTGGAGATAATATCACTTTTAAGGGAAATGAATTTCACCAGTAAAAATAAAATATTGAGTGTAAATTCCATGGAGTGAGTAATTATTTTTACTTGAAGGGGCATTTTTATTTTCAAGTAAATGTGTGTATGAACACGAAATGGAAAAATATAGAAGATGGAAATTTATGGAAATAACCACAACACAAGCAAAATAATATTTTAGTGGATATTAAGTGAAATTATGAAATATTTCATCGAGAAGTAACACATCTTTCACCGAAGTAATTAAATAAGCAAAATGGGTAAGTACTTTTACCTAAAGGATTTATTAGTGGAAGTACAAAATTTTCGAGCAAAGGATAGTTACTAAAATTTATTTTTCACAAAGATGCAAAAATGGAGATTAAAGTTAAAATGTTTAATTTTCCAAAGGAAACTAATTAAATATTTTATTTTACCAAAAATAATTAAATGAAGAGTTGCACCAGATGGATGTTGTGAAGAGTTGTAGCCCTAAAAGTACAATGTATATATGTAAGATGAAATAAAATCATCAAAAGGAATAAGCAGTAGGTTAGGAACTCATCAAGTAGGTGGATAGATTGATCAGTTGTAAAACAAAACATTGTGCTATGTATTGCAAAATATTTTGAAGTAATATAATGGACATGAAGATTTAATTTGGTGATCCAATTATGGTGTCAAGTGTTTGTTGAATTAATTGAAAAATATTATTAGGTTGTCTCCAAGGTTGACATTTCCTTATTATTTAAATTGATGTATCAAGGATATTTTCAATTTATCAAGGCACATTTGTTGTTCTTGTGTGGTTTAGTTAACTGGCTCCTTCAAGGTACGATTAAATTCTTTTAATTAATCATAGTAATCTAGAAAAGGTCATTTGGATCGATAAGAACAACTTGATAATTGCATTCTTGCACATTTATACAAGGTATAAACAGTCACAAGTGCCAAGAAATTAGAATTATAGCTAGTAAGTCACATGTCTTTCACCTCTTGAATCCATTAGCTCAACATGAGTAGGCACTGGTCATACCAATTCCATTTTAGAATTTCATAAAATCTTATTCAAAACATTCACATTTCAAAGTCAATACTAGGAGTAGTAGTGAGCAAGCTTTCACCTATTACACTTTATGCCACTGTGATAGATCGAAAAATTCAATCAAATCATACATTCTTCCAAATCTACTTCATTATAAAGGTATACCTGCCTAGGTTAGTAGAGCCTAAAGTGCAGGGAGTTACCAAACACATAAGTTAACTCCATTCATTGGTTCAAGAACGTTGCAAATTTAATCATAGAGTTTGGAATCCTCTTAGGATTTGCAACCTACATTTTTGAGATCCAACACATTCTATACTATGTTGGTTATCAACAATAAAATGGTGAAGAATTGCATGATTGGCTCAGGGGCAGCAATCAACATCATGCCCTTACCTATCATGAAGGAGCTAGGTCTATTGGTAAATACTACATGTGGAAAATTTTATGCCATGGAGAATAGATCAATTCCTATAGTAGGAGTAATATGGGATTTGGAATTGAAACTTGCATCATATCCAGAAGCAACATATAAAATGGATATTACTGTGGTTGATACTCCTCCTTACTATGGGAAGCTATTGTCAAGGGAGTGGAAAGCTTCAGTAGGAGGGAATGTTCAGTTGGACTTGTCTTATGCTACTATCCCTATGAATGAAAAATAGGTTAGGCTACATAGAGAGCCTAGATCTGAACATGTCATCAAGCTCTTTGACTCCAATCAAATGAATTGTTTATGTGATGTGGACTTAGGAAGCTTTAGGATAGAACATTCAAAACCTGAATTATTGAACATAGATCCAATTGCTAGGGATGTTTCTAAGAATGAGCATATTTTATGGTGAATGTACTTTGATGGAGCATGCAGTAAATAAGGTAATGGAGCAGGTGTTGTCTTTATTTCGCTAGAGGGAACAACATTAAAATATTCATTCTTGTTAAAATTTGAGTGCACAAATAATATAGCAAAGTATGAGGCCCTGCTGATAGGATTGAACATGGCTACCAAACACAGAATTAAACTACTATTTGTCTGTGGAGATTCTGAGTTCATTATTTCGCAAGTGAGATCAAAGTATTCTACAAAAAACAAAAGGATGAAAGAGTACAAAAATGTTGTATGGGACACCATTGAATTGTTCAATGCTTTCTCTATTGAATAGATAGATAGGTCCAAGAATTTAATGGCAAACTTCTTGGTGAATGTAGCTTTGAAGAGAGATGATATCACTCTAGAAATAATTTCACAAGTTGAACTCAAAACAAGACCTGCAATCCCAGATAACATCTATAGTTGGAAAGTTTTTAATGATGACACTGATTTGATTAAATTCTTACATTGCATTGATCAGTATGAAGCCCAAGAAATTGATTTTAATGCATTTTTGTAAGAAGTAGATGGAAAGCAAACCGTATTTAGTAAGGAAGTTGTTTAGCTCAAGACTAACAAGATTCTTAAAGGACTTGTGGCATTGGAGAGGGTGTTTGATGGAAATGATCGAGCCCTTATGAAAAAAATACCAATAAAAAGGGAAGACATTGAAGAAATTAACTTGGGCACTAAATTGGCACCAAAAAAGGTATACATTGGGAAAAAGATAAGCCCAATGATCATAAAGATGTTGATTGCATTATTAAGGAAATATAAACATGTCTTTGCATGGTCTTATGATGATCTCAAGGCATATAGGGAAGATTTTTTCCAACATGAAATTCCACTCAAACCTTATGAAAAACATTTTAGGCAAAAGCAAAGACCAATAAACCCAACTTTGCAGCCCAAGATGCATGAAGAACTTATGAAGCTTAGGGAAGGAGGTATCATCAAACCTATTAGACATTCCAAATGGGTCTCCAACTCAGTTCCAGTTAGAAATAAAAATGGAGACATAAGACTTTGTGTAGACTTCTGAAACTTGAATGTATCCTCTCTTAAGGATAACTACCCACTCCTAAACATCGAGGAAATGTTGCAGAAGGTCACAAGATGTGACCTACTATCTATGATGGATGGACTTTCAGGTTATAACCAAGTGAAGGTTAAGGAATCAAAATAATACAAAACAACCTTCACCACACCATGGGGAACAAATGTATATGTTAGAATGTCGTTTGGACTCACAAATGCTGGTGCAACTTTCTAGAAGGCCATGGATGTTGCTTTTTTGATCTAATTAACATAATAATGGTGGTATACTAGGATAATCTAACTGCATATTCAAAGAAAGCAGAGGACCATGTTGAGCATCTGGAAAAAAAAATCATCAAAGCCATTGAATATGACATCTGTTTAAATCCTAAAAAGTGCCACTTTGCAGTCACAGAAGGGAGACTATTAGGACATATAGTGTCCAAAGACAGAGTTAGGATTGATCTAGAAAGGGTGGAAGCCATAGATAAGATTCCTATTCCTAAGACAGTTAAAGCCATCCAGGCCTTTTTGGACAAATAAATTTGTAAGAAGATTTATCTCAAACTTTGCTGAAATTGTCAAGCCCATTTCTAAAATGTTAAAAAAGGGGGCTAAAATAGATTGGACTACAAAAGCACTAGATGTGTTCGTAGCTATAAAGATAGAAATTAAGGAGGGCATAGTTTTGAAGTGCCCCAATTTCAGTAAGCCTTTTCAAATCTTCTCATTTGCATCATACCACACCCTTGTTGCAGTAATGTTACAAAAGAATGATGAGGGACATGAACAACCTATATAATTTTTTAGCAAATATCTCCAAGGAGTAGAATTGAACTATGATATGACAGAAAAATAGGCATATGCTCTGGTGAAATTAGTGAAATCCTTTAGACCCTACCTAGTAGGGGCGAAAATAATTGCAGATGTACCCAATGTTGCATTAAAAGATGTGTTTGTAGAAACTGAAGTAACAGGCCATAGGTGCAAATGGATAAATAGAATCCAAGAATTTGACATTGAGTTTCAAATCACCAAGCTTGTAAGAGGACAAGGATTAGACAAATTAATGGCTTAAACAAATATTGAAGTTTCCCAAGTGTGCAATTTGAATAATGAAGATAACATGATTACTAGTATTGAGCACACACCATGGTACACTGATATTGTGTATTATCTTAAACATATGAAATGTCCTGAAGTATTTAATGATAACAAGAAAAGGACACTTAAACTACATGCTTCAAGGTATGTATTCATGAAAGGGGACCTCTATTGGAAAAATAGGGATGGTGTTTTGTTGTTGTGCTTAGATGAAAGTCAAGCAAGGCATGTTTTGAAGGAAATGCATGAGGGAGTATGTGGAGGGAATTTCTTAGTAAAAAATATTGCACATAAGGTGTTAAGGGTAGGTTACTATTGTCCTAGAGTTTTTTAATGATGCCTATGATTATACTAGGAAATGTGAAGCATGTCAGAAGTTTTCTGGAAAATTGAAGTATCAAGGGGCATTTCCTTTAAGACCTTTGCAAGTTGAGGCTCCTTTTCACCAATGGGGGATTGATTAGGAGAAATTGTAGAAAAACCTAGTGGAGGACACAAATGGATATTAGTAGCCACAGACTACTTCACAAAATGGATAGAAGTTATACCTACCAAAAAAGCAACTCGTAAGGTTGTAATGAACTTTTTATTGGAAAATATCATCACTAGATTCAGAGTGCCAGGAAGAATTATAATTGATAATGGGATGTGCTTTAGGTTAGATGAATTCAAGGAATTTTTCCAATCCTATGGTATAGTAATCTCATATTCTTCACCATATCATCCACAGGAAAATGGGCAGGCTGAATCTAGTAACAAGAGCATCCTAAAGATCATAAAAAGAATGTTGGATAATAACAAAAAGCTTTGGATTCCAAGTTGAGACTAGCCTTATGGGTAGACAGAATCACCGTAAAGAAGGCCATCGGAAAATCACCTTTTGAACTTATGCATGGGACTCAAGCTAGGCCCCCTTTGCAAAATTTATTACCAGTATGTAAGTCCATCTTGCAAGAAGATTTAGATATTCCTGAACCTACATAGGAGAGGATGGAAGAGTTAATGGAACTTGATGAGGTCAGGAACCAAGCTTAGCAACACAATAAGAAGGAATTACAAATGAAATACCTATATGACAAAAAGGGTAAAAATAGAAAATTTAAAATAAATGACATGGTTCTCATGTGGAATGCCAGGAATCAAGACAAAGGGAAGCATAGGAATTTGAAGCTCTATGGTTAGGACCATTTGTCATTGTTGTCAAGGGTGGTGAAGATTCATATTAACTCCAAAACATGATAGGAGAAGAACAAGAATTGTCAATACATGGACAGTTCTTAAAGAACTTATTTTCTTGAAGACCATAAAGAGGATTAAGAATTTCCAGTGCATGGGAAATTCTCGAGAAACCTCTTAAAATAATTTCTTTCATGCACAATAGTCTAAGATAAGGTCGAGAATTTCCAGTGCATGGAAAATTCTTGAGATACTTCTTAAAATATATAATTTCCATGCATAGTAGTTTTAGGTTCTCATTTCATTCCATCTTTCATTCATGGCCTGCCTCCCAAAGATTATTCTAGATTCTTACAATGATCTCACACTCATTCATCCCCAATCAGAGCCACTATTAGGACTAGAAAAATCTCACATTTTTCATTGGCCTCCACCCACTTATCTTCCACATACCACAAAAATTTGCCACACTTTAATTTTATGATCAATACAAATTGTTGAAATTTGTGTGACAAGATCCATTTTATAACCCATGTTAATTGATGATCCTATGAATATGGCCTTTGGCATATAAGTGTCTCCCTGATCATAGTTAAGTAAAAATTTAAGAGCAGTTGATCCTTATCGGGAAGATCATGTGCATGTCTTTTTGATCAACAAGTCATAGCCCTTTATTTTAATATTTTTTGCATGTTGGGAAGAGATGAATAAGGTTACAACAATCAAAGATCCCAAAGATAATAGGTGTGCATAATCAGGAAGACAATGCATAATGTTTCACTGTGAAAAATCGATCAGCAAAAACAAGCTAGTTGGAGGGAAATTTTAAAATCATACCGAGCTCGTGTGTCACGCCGACAGAGACCTTATTGGGGAGAAATATACACACTTTCACTGATAAAACAAAAGAATAATTATATCAAAGAGACATGTATGATCAAAGTGGGTTCCTCAGATCTCTCTGACCATGCGGGTTACTCCGATGAGGGAAACTAGAGAATTTTTTGAGGAAAGTATCACTGACTTATCCCAACGAATAGAACGGTAGAGGAAACACATCAGGGAGACCAAATATATTGGAAAGGCATTTTATTCTCTCAGCGATGGTACATGTCAACCCTATGGTAATATGGAATGACCACAATTTGTCAGAAAGACACCAGGCGATGGTTAAAAGGGTTTCTAATAGTCCATACCACTTTGATATCGGGTAAAATTCATAATGTTCTCCCCGAAACATTAGGGATTGAAAAGCAAGAGAAAAGGAAGTTGTACAATATCGGTGAGAGTATTAAGTTGTCTTCTCAACTGAATAAGAGAACCAAAGGGACACTTAATATCGAAAGGACATTCAATTAGTCTTGGTGATCAATTATGAATATATAAACAAAGTCGGTGCCAAATAAAGCACACAGATCATCTTGAGACTAGAGGGGTTCCACCGATGCAATATTGTTGTATCATTCTAACATTTAAAATTTTAAAAAACCTGTTGCAATCATTTACAGTGGTGGATATTAATGGCCACACCAACAAACCTTGTATGAATATGTCTTATTGAAAATAGATCAAGCCAAAATAATTTTTAGAAGTTGCAGTGAAGAAGGAATGGAGATTGACCGGAAGTTGAGGAATTCAGTGTGTTCAAAAACATACAATTAAGCATTCAAAATATCCCTGCAATTGATAGATTGTAATTCAATTCTCTCATCTTTTAGAGAACTAAGATGGAAAGTTCTACAAAAACAAAAAACAAGAAGCAACAAGGTGAAAGTAGCCAGTCTAAAAGTAAGAAGCAAAAAACTGAAATGGTCTAGGAATTGAAAACAAATAAACAAAAACTAAACCAAGACCTCATTGATCAATTGCCTGGTTCGGGGCCAAAAGCTAGAAGGTCTGCACAATTGAGGGTTGATGTAGAAATATTAGAAGATAAGTGAAAACATGTAGATGATGTGTGGACCCCCATTAGGGGATATGAATTGTTCATGTTTCATTATTATCAAAGAAATAGATTTGAACTAGTTTGTAACCCTTGGAATTTCAATTTAGGAAAGTTGGTTGTTCATAATGTCTTTGTGAATATAGACCTTATAAAACTTCTATCCAATTATTATAACCCGGACCTTAAATCCATTTTCAACCCGCAAGTTGAACCTTTCATATATGTATCCAAAATTGTGCTTTGTGAAGTGTTCAGCCTAGATGACACATGTGATACGCCTATAGTACATGAGGATTTAGAAAAGGAATATTGGAGGATGGACACTACCTACAAAGGATGGACATTACCATTACACTGGCCTAGAGAAGACGGAAACCTAGTACCACTTGAGGATGGTGATGGACCTCCCTTTCATGTTAATTTGTTCGAGCCCTATTTAAAACATACCTACTTCTTAGTGGGTCAAATAATGGGAACAAAGGTCTTTGAATTTATGTCTATAGGCTAATGGTGATTGTTTCATACATACAATGTCACAATGCAAGACCTTTTGATTATGCTTAACACATTTCTAGAGGGATTCACTTAGGGATAATGGCCATCAAGAATGGTTCTCCCACAATGCATTTTAAACATTATTCCCTTGTCATGCACATGATATTGTGCTATGGACAAGAGTTAGGAACATGTCCATAGGAATTAAGAATCACACAATTTGATAAAGAGGGTTAGCCATTGTCGATACAATTATGGACCTCAATTTGGGACAACAGATTTGTCAATTCCAATTATGTTTATTTTGAAGAAAACATTTTCAAGACATTGTACAGGTTTTATGATCACCCTTGTGATTATTCATTGTCTAATAAGATTAGTAGATTCTTAAGGCCTAAGGATTTCAATGGATGACCGGTTGTAAGTCATAATCCGAGTGATTGGTATTGCTATGTTGATTCCACTATGATCAGGGTTTATGGTTTTGAAGACACACCTTTCCTATTACCCAAGACTGTGCCAGAAAAAATTGCATATCTAGAGATTGTTAGGCAACTGTACTATTCCAATGTCATGAACTTGAGTGCATATGAAAAATAGTCATTCATTCCTAGTACATTACGTTTTGGGGATTTTACTGTGGTGTCAAAAGAAGTATATGATCTCATTTTGGATAAATTGTCACATTTCAATATGAAGAAGGTTGCACAAAGGAAATGATTTGATATAGAAGGTTTTATTGATTTTTCTAGGAAAAAATAGAATTTAGGTGGATATGTCCATATACCATATCCTCATGATGATATTATCAGAAACATGGAAGAAACAGAGGTTGAATTGACAATTGATATTTGCAATAGAGAAATTGAATAGAAGATAAGGGAGATACAAGAAGTAGAAATGTTATCCTCTGGCAGTGAGGAATCTTCTAAAGAAAATGAACCCCAAGGCCAACTTGATAAGATCCCCAAGCTAAGAATTGAAGAGTATCGACCTCCAAATAGAGAACAAGAAGTTGGGGAATCATCCAACACAGATGCTAGGCAATTGGCTTATAAATATTTTGTTTCAGATGACCAGTTTATTAAATCTTCTGAATTTAAATATTTATTGTACAAACAAAAGGGAAAAAAAAAAGGGAATCAATTGCAGACATCACACCCAGTAATGAAAGCCAGTTTTTTAACACATTGAAAATGGATGTGGAGAATGAAATGAAGAACATGATTCCAGAGAAGGGAAGAAAACTATTAGAGTCTAGTGTGATGATCTTTCTTGGTTTGGAATTAAGCTCTGCTTTAGTTTTGGATAGCTTTTCACACAGTAATGATGCCAAACATAAGCTTAGTCTAGAAGAGGTAATATAGGTATACATTGGGTCAAGTTACAATCTAGATGAGAGTTCTCATATGATCTAGGCTCTATACCCCCCACATAAAAGGGTTGTAATTATTGATATAGAGAAAGTATTTGGTCATGTGATGAAATTAAAAGTGGGTGAAGTTGATCCTGTGGTCACAATAGATATTGGCATAAATGAAGCCAAATTGAACAAGGCATAGATTCAAATGTTGATTAAAGAATGAGATATGTACAAGTTGAACAGTGAAAGGATTCTTAAAGAAAATGATTTTATGAGAGACACAATCAAGGATACATTCAAAGAATCTACTAAAATGTTGACTCAAGGAGAAGGCTCCCAATTAAAGAACAAGTGTGAGGAATTATAGATGAATGATCAGCAGATGCATGCTCAAGTGATCAAAGCCAGGTTTGACATGCTTTCTACCATGCTCCAAAATAGGTACACTAATATGATGATATGGATGGACAAGTTCTGGGTAACCTACTCTAAGAGTCACACTGCCATTCAAGAACATAAAAGGATAAATGAAAGGCTTTAGGAAAAGCTCCAAGAGATACAAAACAAAAATAATTCTGATACTGGGGCCATTGTAGCTACTAAAGACTTGATAAGGAAGCATAAAGACTATTATAAGGAACTTCAAGCAGATGCCAAAGAGTTTATTGTTGCTTCAAAAGAGGGTGTTCCTGCATTGTTCAGTGATAATGGAGAACTGAAAAGTTAGAATGAATGGATGAAAGAGTGCCAACAAATACTGTAGGGAGCCTTGGAAGCAGCTAAGGATGAAGATCCAACATTAGAAGAGGACTGTGAGTGTTTGGAAAGGATGATTATTATGGAGATTGTGGAAAGGATTGTTGTGGAGGATGTTGATACACACTTGAGTCAGGAGTATTTAGATCATATTACACAAATTCATTTGTGGCTCATTAGAGCTTAATGCTAATATTCTATGTGTTGTTAAAGTCCCAAAAGACACTTATGAAGAGGTATACCCTCTTCAAGATATTGCTATATAAGTTGAACATGTGATAATTGAAAAATTAGTAGTAGAAGAAGATCAAAAAGAGAGAGAATAGAGAGATATACAAAAGAAGAAAATTTTATAATATATATCTATAGACATGTAAAATGTACAGATTGATCTCATGCACCTAATCCTGATTACTAACACCAGTTCATCTTGAATCATCTCCTTTACTAACTGTAGACACACAAAATATGCATACATTTCAATCCAATAGTTTAATTAAATAACCTTCATTTAATCAAATCTAACATTTCATCCTTCAATTAAATAAAATCACTTCATCATTACCTCATTTAAATAAATCAATCAAATCCTAACATTTCATCTTTCATAAATCATCCCTTGGATTCATCCTCCTCAAATTAATTAACCTATATCTTGCATCATCCTTTTAATTAAATAAACCAAACTTTATTTGATTAAATCTCAAAATTCATATTTCTCCCTCTTGATTTAAATAAATAAAAATATTTAAGTCAAATGGGTCAAAACCCCTAATCATCATCTTAATTTAATCAAACTATGATTAATCTAATCTAACTACCCATCACATCCTCTAGATTTTCCCACTTTCACCAATAAAGAATTTTAATTCATTTATAAATTCATCATTTTCCCTCAACAAAGCATCTTTTTGAGAATATTCTTCAAGTTTGAATATGAAGAAAAGTTGACTTGTCCCTTCCAACATGGCAATAACTTCTCTCTTACATGTCCCCCACTTAGCATTTAACTCTCAATTTCAAATTTGAATCTACCCCTCTTTGGCACATTGGCCAAAACTTGCACATTCCCCAACCTATCACAATGTGACAAGTGGCTTCATCTCATTGATCAAATCATTATCCAACATTTCTCTATTTTGAGATTTCTTCCAATTTGAAAATATATGTTTATGAAAGCTTCATTCTTCATCAACTCATCTACACTCTCATGCAAAGTTACTCTCTTCAATTGAGAACTAATTTTACCCATCACCATTGCATTGCATCATTTGAGTTTTTAGCAAGGATTGGGAAAGGGTCATTTGCACAATTGACATGAATCCAATATGGAATAGGTACATGTTATACTTTTAGATGTCTTTTAATCCTTGTTATTGGTTGCATTTTCTTAAGCACTTACATGTTATTTCATAGGAGCATTTTGATAAGTTTGCATATAACTAACCCATGTTTGAGGAATAGCCATTTGCAGATTTTATGGTGCTTCATCATAAGCATTGAATATGGTTGTTTCTCCCATCAATGTCTTTTCTTATCTTAGCATTGTTCAATATCATCCCAAGTTCCCTCTAAGTTCATAACTATGTGCACTGTATCATGTACTTTGTTGTTTATGTCTATTGTGATTTGGTTTGTGCTTTGGATAGGGAGGTGTCTTTATTGTTGTTTTTCATTGAAACTTATAAGTTTAGGTGCTAAACATTCAGATTCTCTATGCTTTAAGGTATTGTGTGTTGTTTATTTATGTGAAGACATAAATAAATAAAAAAGATACACCTAATACACGTTGTTTCTAATTTGTAGCTACATGCATCGACTTTTGTGGTTCAATAAGATTTATGGATTCAAATGCTGATGTAAACTGACATCGAAATATTAAATCCACTGTGTAAAAAATCAAACCTTTTGACAGTATTGACAGATAAGTAGCATATGGATGGAAAGGAGGAGCATCCATAAATTGAATTGATCTTTTCTCACTGCTTTATGATCTTTTATTGATTAAATATTGAAAGCAGCACAAATACATAGTTAATTATTGTTTGTTTTACTACTTTTGATCATATGGGTTTCCTTCAACTTTGATTTTTTAATGTTATAACCATTGTGTTTTTATAGGTACTTCTCACCAAGGCAAAAAAAATCACAAGCAAAATTGAGCTGGAAAATTGGGCATTGAATTCGAAGTTGACAAAGTATTTTTAAATACTTTAAAGAGCTTCTTTTCCACGCTTTAGTTTTCTCTTTTAGATCAACTCACCTCTTTTGGGCTCTTAAAAGGAACATTTTGATTTTTGTGACAAAGGGGCTTAAAAAGAACTTAGTCAAACTCACTAGTTTTACAATTTCGGATTAACAAATTGAACAATCAAATCTTCATATTTCCTTTGGTGCTTAAAACAAATCGAATCATTGCTTTGAAGGATAAAATGAATGTGTATCTTTATTGTTTTGTAATTATTTACACAAAGTAATATCATCAAAAGATGTATTTGCTTCTGTCGCACCTCACGGCGATCTTGAGAATCAAAAGGCTTTTGGTGACATTAAATTGTGTAATTAATTACCCACACACTTCATTTTGGGTTTAAAATTGAACAAAACACTTTGGGAGTGTGAGTAAACCTATTGCATATGTTCTCCCTTTGTTTCTAAATGAAGGTTGATCGAACTATGAATATGTTTGCTCACTTTTGTCTATCTTAGAGGGCCTTCCTTGGGGAAGAAGTACTCACCCAAGGGAACGACTCAACTGGTAACGCTTTGAACCCGAGAGTATTTCTAGCCGGGATATAAATGTGGATATTGGAGTAAATGCCAGTATCACATGATTGGCTCCAACGAGATGGATTTGAAAAGGGACTCTCGCCGTATTGGTCAATCCCCATGAACAGAAAGTCCGAACTAAAACCCTTGTTTGTAGTAACCAACTAGTCCATCCAATGAGTTTATCAAAGTGGTGCATTGGAACTTAGATTCCAAGAAGTTACTTGCCATGTCCGATCTTGGTTAAAATATAGAGGTTAAGACTTCATTCTTAACATACCTTTATATTTTTTCCTTGGTTGCATGTAAAATCATCTCTTGTACTATAAAGGGCATGAGGCAAGCCCACCAAGAAAAATGTACCAATTGAGCTAGGATGTTATATTGCTTATGAGTCATTTTGAAAACACAGTCCTTTGATCAAAAACATTGGAAAACCAACACTCAACATGAGCATAAAATCTCAAACCCTTTAGGAGAAGCAAATATCCTTGAACGAATTCACATGCTATGGATTTCCCTTGGGATTCTCATCCTTAGAGGCTTCTAACCATTTGTATTTCATCTCAATTTTCTCCTACTAAGGTCAACATTAGGTAATTTTTTCCTTAATTTCCTTGATTTCCACATAACACACTTTGTGGGATGATAAGAAGTTAGGACATTGGACATCTAGTTTGAAAACCTAATCAAGAAGTGTTTGTGGTAAAAATAATCCATTAAGCAAAGATTAACTCAATTGAACCTCACATATGTGCTTGGCATCTTTTGGTCGTATGGTTTTCATGCAAACATTGATCTTTTGATTTTGGAATTACTTTTAGAGAAAAGAATGTTCTTCACTATCTTGGTCTCGGAAACAAGTCCTTCCTAGGTTCATTTAGGATCAAATCAAACATTTCACCCATCCCAAACACTTATCAAGATCCATCCCACCAAACAACTTTAGAGCTTTGGAAACATCATTATAGACTTGGGTAGATCATCAAAATCAAAATCACCTTGTTTAGTTTGGAGTATGGGAATGCATCCTTTCTCTTACCTCTAGTTAAATTAGCACCCCTTTGAACAAGTAAATCCTAAGATAACATCTAACATCTTAGGGTTTACAAGTTCATTATCCAAATCAAACAATCAAAATCAAGCCCTAAGTCTAGCATTGTACAAAGTCCCTAAACGTTCAACACTCATATCATTCACCCCTTTTCATCCTTCATCTCATCATTGTTCCTAAACACCTTAGAGGTCACTTTTACAACAAGGTCAAAACACAAGAAGAACATGGAATATAAACTTGATCCATACATTATGAGTAATCCAAGTCAACCAAACTATCAAAGCCTTACAATACCAATTGATTTTCAAAACTCACATTTATACAATCCATACATGGGATCATTATCTCCTCAAACCTCAACAGTAAAAAAAATGTGAGTCTACCCAATCTAAATCTTGGAACACCTTTTCCGATGGTAGATTTAAATCAAAGTTCAAACTTTACAAGTCTATCCACCAAACAATCAATGCATGAGTCTTCAAACGACCAACATCATCCCACTAAATCCCTACATGCCAAATGTGAATGTACCAAGTACAACTTTACCAAACATGAACATTTTGAATCCAAACTTGGTAAACTTTGGGATGGATATGTTTGCAAATCATACAAATATTTTTCAAAGTCCAAACAAGACGTTAACGACTCCAAGTCAAGGTAACACCATGCAAAATCAAAGTTACCTAAATCAAGGCAATATGATCCCCGACACCAAAAATGTCCAATTTCAACCTATCATGCCAAATCTAAACATTGTCCAAAATCAATTTTTTGATGATCCCATGCAAACACCACAAGTATAAATTCCAAATCTGCTTGAACAAAAGCCAAATCAACTATATCAAGGGATTCAAAATCAAAATCAAGATCAAATTTCACTAGAACAACTTGCTTCACATGCCAAACTAATTGAATTATTGAGCCAAGAGATATCTTCACTCCAAATTCAATACACTCTTCCATTGGTTGAACCATGCCAATAAAGCATTGAGTTGTGTCCACAACCACATCAAGAACAATATCTCCAATGTCAAGAAGTTAGATATCAAAATCTACCAAATCAACAAATCCAACCCCCACGTCTCGAAGATCAATTACCATGTATCAAAAATCAATCACCACATCTCGAAGACCAATCACATCTCCAAAATCAATCACGACAAGTTCAAGTGCAAATCTCACAAGGGAACAAAAAAATACACACCACTAGGGAGACCAATTGAATCAGTCCTACAACAATTGGTACAAGAAAATCTCATCAAGCTCCCCATCTATGGGAACTATCAAGAACCCCTAGTTAAACCACAAGGGTATAATGAGGAGCACCATTGTGATTATCAAAAAACAAAGGGACACACAACATCAAGTTGTATTTGACTCAAAAATCTCATCCAAGACTTCATTGATCAAAAAATAATAACTATTGGAGATAACGATGAGGATTCAAACATTATCGATAGCATTGACAATCTCCCCACCACAATTGTTGAAAAAAATGATCAAGATCTATCCATCAACGAATACGTGGAAGATGTTTTTATCTCATCCAAGGATCAAATCAACATATATCAAGAGTCATTTCTCAATCATGATCAAAATCCACCAACAATACCCAACAATGATCCAATTCAAGAAATGTCAACATCACTTGACCCTATGGTTGAAGACATTGACAATCTCTTTGCTGCAATTGTTGAAAACAATGTTCAAGATCTCTCCATTAAGGAGCACAGTGAAGATGTTTCTATACCATCCAATGATCAACTCACCATACATCAAGAGCCACTTTTTAGTGATCTATTTCAAGGAGTGTTAGGATTATTTGATCCTATTGACATAATGCATGAACCATCGACCAATGATCATGTTGAAAATTTCTCTACATCATCCAATGAGTTAGAGGACATATCTCAAGAATTTATTCCAAAGAATGATCAAGATCTTTCACCAGGGTCTAGCAATGGTCCTTTCCGAGACATGTTGACACCCTTTGACCTCACGGTTACAAATACTGAAGGAACCCTAAACTCAACACTTGAGGATATTGAACCACTTACCATGTCTAATGATGAAATCCAAGAACCCTTTGTAAGCAATCCATCCTTTGAAACTGACCCATGTCAAGAACTTGATCCAAAGCATGTCGAAAGCAACTCTGAAATCATTCAAGATCAAGAATTTGTATCTTCAGGATACTACAATAATCTAATGGACACTCTCCTATCTATGCAAGATGATCATATCCATGTAGCACATACTCCTCCATCTACCCATGAGATGATTTCTACAGATGGACACATAGAGGATCTTCATTCAAAACAGGATTCCTTTACTCCTGATATTATTACACAAAAAGAGCAGGTTATTGATTCCTATAGTCAAACTGAATTATCAACATCAGGATCAGATATATCCCAAATTCAGGTTGAGGACATCAGGTATGTGGATATCCAGTATTATTCACTCAAGGAAACAAGTAAGATAGAACAGTATAATCTAGAGTTAGCAGAGCATCCAATCGAAATAACATCATCTACAGTGGTCATTTATTAGAGAATGCACTCTAAAAAAAAGCTCTTGGAATAGGTAGAATCAAAGAATGAAGGTACTACTTCCACAATACTAGGGGAAACTTTATCTAATGCAAGCATCAACATAGGGAGCACAAAGAATCTTTATGGTGAAACCATTGCCAATACTACAACTAGCCACGTCATGAATCTTCATCCACCCATCGCCCCATCCACGAATTGGGACCAACATCAAAAGAAAGATTTGAATCAAAGCATAAAGAACGTTATCAAAGAAAAAGATGTTAAGAAGCATAATGGACAAATCAAATGCACATGGATACCAAAGAATACAAAGAAAGATTATCCCTATCAAAATTTATTAGTCAAAGAAACTATTGGGAAAAATAAAAAAGGGAAAAGTATCCATCAAAGATGTCCACAAAAGCAAAAGAAATATTTTCAAGCAACGTACAAAGTGTATCAAGCAATTGGTCCTAATTCCACGCACACTTCCATATCCACCCATCATTGTTCATTGTTGATGGTGTTTTCTGCACAGCAACAACTCAGATAGAATGCAATATTCTATCTCTCTTGAAAGGTTATCTTCAACAATAAAATTACTAAAAATCACCCCAAGGTCTCTCGGGTGTTACGTCATAACGATGCATAAACAACTCAGATAATATGTGAAAATGCTACAAAACATTCCAAATAGGCAATCACAAACACCATTCATCAAACTAAAACTAATCTAATTCTGAACACTAAACCCCAAGTCTTCAAGCAATTTTGAAAGATAGAACAATAAGAACCATGCAAGATAAAATAACACAAGAGATTTCACCAGATAAACCACAATGCCATCTGTTGTATTAGATCACCAGAATGCTGCAACAATTCAACTGTTCTAATACAGTATTTGCTTCAAGAAATTAAGAACTAATCCTATTACAAAATACTCTAGCTCTTCAGCCTTACTTATCTCTATTATCTTCTAGCTAACCCTTTACAATGAGGCAAGAACGCCCATTTATAGCAAATCTCAAGACATGTCGGCCCAGCCAAACATTTTTACAAAATAAGAATAACCACCCAAAACAAGTCGGCCAAGGAAGAATCAAAACTAAAGCACACATTAAATGCCATTCACCATCAAGGTCGGCCTTGACACAGTCCCCAATGTAGTCCGGTCCAATGCATGCCCTATGATAATAGGGAAGCACAAATCTCAAAATAGGCATTAACTGCACCCCCCTTATCCTCTCTCTGAACCGATGACCCTTGGACCCTAAAAAATGTTCCATCCATCTCGGCGACAGGTGGCAAAGGCAAAACCCTAAGTCTACATTTAATAGCATCAATCTCCTCCTTGGACTGCCCAACAGTCTTATCCCAATCCTCCTTGCTGGATAGATATCTATCCATTATTGCCAAGTAGGTGGCTACATCATCAAGCTGGTGGCCAGTTATAACACCCTCAGCATCCGGAGCATAAACTTCATGCCACCACTCTCTTAGTTGTTCTAGGCTCAAATATTTGGGAGCAATCCTCCTCCTTCCGGTCATGACCTCGAAGAATGCAATGCATCCATCATATACTGCAGTAAGATCACCATCAATTAATTTCTTTCATTTCTGGATCTTCTTTATGGCCTTTTGCCTAATCTGCAGAGCCTCAAACCATTCCCAGGGTTCATCCAATCTGGAAGAAGGAAGAATTCCATCTACAAGCAATTGGTCCCTACCATGTCCCAGGATGACCCTGAATTTCTGCAACAAGAGGTCAATGTCCTCCTTGTCCTGAGACAACACATGCTCCAATGAACAACTCCCTGGTTCAGACTGCATCCTTTCCAACTGATAAGATTTCCTTGATTGTATCATCTCCCTTTGTTTGCAAATTCTTGAGCCAATCCATTGCAGTATGAGCTGAGGCTTTCATTTTCCCTATTTCAGAGATTGTTTCCTTGGGCAGAAAGTCAGGAGTAACTGAAGAAGAAGGGTGGAGGGACTGCAAGGGTTTCATTACCTCCTCCAGGCATTTCTTAAGTCTTTCATTCTCTTTCCTTAGCTCATGCTTGGTCTGGGTCTCCTTCCTCAATCTACTGATGATCACAGCACTGGACCCCTCATATTCCTTAATGTCCTGCTCCATGGATGCTGGTGCAAGGTTGATAGTTTGCACATTGTAATCTCGACTAGTGACCTCTTCTCCTGTCTTGTCCGCGGCAGGAGTGGCAATGTGGATGACCCTATTATTTGCCTCATCTCTTTCCACCTTGGACACCACCTTAGCTGCCTTCTTTTTCTTCCCCTTTCCAATCTTAGACAACATTTCATCCCAATCCAAGGGAGTATCTTCGACTACCACCTGTTTCTTTCTTGCAATCTCCTTCTCAAGCCAGTCTGGGGCTGCATGCTCTACCCAAATTTCTTCTGTTCTTGTTTCTTCTGGCTGTTCTGCCATTTTCTCTTCTTCCTCTGTAGTTACCTTATCCTCCTCCTTCTCAGGGAGCCGCTCACCTTGATCAATTTCTTCAAGATCCACCTCTAGCTGTACCGGTGATGGGGTTTTAGCAAGAGTGTCCTCCTTTTCAGGTGATCCGCAGCTTCTGTCACTTTCCGGGGAGTCTTCATATTGTACCAAAGGAGAAGTGTGTCTTTCCTCCTCTTCAACTTCAAGTTTAGGTGCCTCACCAAAGAGTGCTCCCTCCTTGAATGGCTCTGCCTCCCCACTTGTCTCATGTTCTTCCGGAGCCTCTTGCTCATGTACACTTGGTGGAGGAGAAGCAACCCTGGGTGGTTCCATGACTGGTGATTTTGGCGGAGGATCTGCCTTTGGCATAGTGTCCTTTGGAGAGGGAGTCCTGGATCTCCTCGTGTAAACTTTTGCTTTCTCCCCTCCTGAACTCTCCACATCGACAATAGGAGGCTCATCCTTTGATGTATCTTGACTCTTCTTCTTTGTAGCCCTTGTTGTTCTTGCCTTCTTCGGTGGTGGAGGAACATCTTCTTCTTCTACCTTTTCTGACTCTTCCTCATCAGAAGACTTACTAATCATCAAAGTCTTCCACCTCCTCTTTCCTTTTGGCTTCCTTTTTGTTTCGGGCTTACTTTCCTTGGGGCCTCTAATCTTGATCTTGAAAGGAGAGCCCTTTACCATTTTCCCTTTGGGGTCATCTTCCCCAGATTCTTCTGAAGTAGACATGGGATTGAGGTCTCCCATCAAATTGAAGGTACAAGGTACCTTTTCACTCTCCAGCTGCCAGACCTTATGCTTCAACCAGGAAGAAGTGAACTTCAAGACTGGGGCCATTAGGTCCTCCAATTCCATGACCTCATCATCATTCCAGTTGATATCCCTAACTGGCCTGTCTTTTACAGCTTCATAGGTGTGGTCCTGTACTAGGTTCCCATCGTCCTCCAGTTGATCCGGGATCAACTTGACATTATATTGCCTAATCGCCTCCACAGGGAGCCTAGAGTACCTCTTCTTTCTGGCCTCAAGATCATCTTTGATGTTGGCCCAATAGTCCTCCAAGTCATCCTTGTGTCGGTATTCCCTGGTGGCTTTCTTCTGTGCCTCCCCTGTGATGTCAAAGTTCATCCTTTTGGAATGGAAAGAGAAACCATATGCTACCAACTCTTCTCCTGTAGTATGGGCTGATTGGATGGAAGGGTACATTTCTACCACACCAATCCCGAGAGGGAAGTCTCCACCAAAGCCCGCCTTATGCTTTTCTCTCTTTAAAATAGCGTCAAATTCACAAATCTGCCTCACAACCTCCAATAGAATAATGTGATCAGTAGGATACCGAGGTAACCTGTAAGGAGCGACCGGGCATCCATCAATTCTAAGGTAGGTGAAGGTGGGAAATTGGATGAACCAGGCCCCATAGTTCTTAATCAGCCCTTTGGCTCCATCTGACAATCTCATATGCTCAGCGTTCTGTAACATCCGGGTGATATGCATAGTGAAGGCATCATTGGCTCTCCGGTAATCTTTGTGTCCTAGATGCAGCTCAGGGTAGATCTCATAGATTATATTTTTTCCAAGTGTCCCTCATGGATTCAGACCCTTGTATGGGTAGAATCTGACCAACACATACATGACATAAGAGGACATAGTGAACCTCTTAGTCTCCAGAACATTCCTCAGTTGTTTGTCAATTTTAGTACTAATAAGCCCTGCCCAGTGATAATTAGTTCCTTGCTCAACCTTGGTGATCATGTGGACCATCCAGCTCTCTAGCACCCCGGCAGTCTTCAAACCATCTACTCTGCTCAAAAAAGTGATGGCATCATAAACATCCGACCTGATCCTAACCCTGTGCAATTGCTTGGGCAATTTAGAATAGTGGGACTTTGGTTTCTCTAGCCATGAATTGATTATCTGGTGAGCCTTGACTGGCTCATTCTCATAGTATGTCTTAGAGGTGTCTATGTTCAGAGCACATACTGAAGGTAGATCAGGCATGTCGAAGGCTTGTGCAATGGAGACAGGACTGAAATTTGCCAAGACCCTTCCCTCGGTGCTGACAACCCTTTGCGTGTCGAAGTCATATTTCCTAGCACATTCCAGAATCAGCTCATAACATTGGATCATTGGTGGAAACCCAGCCACATGCACAAGTCCGGTCTTCATCATTCCCTTCCTTAAGGCTGACAGATCCTTCTCAGCTATCCTCTGCCTGAATTCTTCATATCTCCAGACCCCAACATTGGTGTCAGACACCTTAGACCATACGGAGGATATCCTGCTCTCAGGAAGCTAACTCTTGACGTCCAGTCTTAATCATTCTGCCTCAGAAATGGATGACCCCTCCGTGCCACCCTTAGATTTTCTGACAGCAGCCTTGCTTGATTCGGCCTGCACTCACAAAAGACATCATTAGTATTCAATTATTATACATATTCCAACCCAAAGATTAGCCTAAAATCATATAAAGTAATCAAAATCCATCGCAAACTTTTAATCCTTGAGGATCCGAAGAAATAAGGTAGTCCGGGAAAATCGTGCAAATTGGGAAAATCCGGTCACGGCAGAATTTCAGAGAAATCCGACCCAGACGGATTCTCGCTGCCAAAGCATCATTAATCAAATAAATCATTAATATAGCCAAAAAATCATTAGATTATCGTGAGATTCATTTATTGGCAACAAGAAATAAGCATTCAACATTTATTCCATCAATCCTATCTTTGAAAAATCAAAAAGTATAAGACTAGACAGGCAAACTGGAAAAATCTGGATGGGACGGATTTTCGTGGACAGGTAGAAGCTTTTCGGAAATTACTCCAGTCCCCAGAAATAGCCTAAACCGGGAAAGTCCAGGTGTGCAGAAATTCCGTGGACACCATGGGAACCCGACGAAGGAAAATCCGCAAACTAGTGATTAAATGATCACGCAATCTTTTCTACCTAAGTTCTAATGGTCTCAAAACCGACGCTAATCAACAGAATTCAGGTTGCACATGATCTCAAGCTCCCAAAGTTCTCAAATGACGAGTCCACATGGTGAAATGGTGATGCCCTAAATCCAATAACCAAACCCCTGCCATTAAAGCCCGGGTAAGCTCATGATTTCAAAGAAAATTATCATTTGGGTGATTAACCAATGGACACAAGGGTCTCTTCAAGGTATGTGTAGGCCGGGCCGAATATAAATCGTGAAATCGCTATAACCCTACTGAACCTTAGCAAATTCGAGTGAATAAGCCAAAACCCTCGTCCTCACGGAATACAACAAATGACATGCCTAAGGGTAAACTCTGATTCAGACATGGCTATAAAGACGTATCCGACACCCAATTGATAAACCAAAACACGCATAGCATGGCAAATGAAAACTAATGAAGGGCAAAGTCAAACCCTAGCTCTATTAAATATGAAATCATAATCAAGCAAGGGCCGACTCGAAATGACCATTATTCAGCACAGGAACACTCAATCATCACACAAGCAAATGAAAAGGCCAATGAAAACCTACCATGGATCAATTCAGTCGAAACTCAAGGTCGAAGAAGCAACCACGAAGCAAACACGTCCCAACAATGGAATCCTTAATCAGCACCAAACAATCCATGCGCAAGCAACACAGGATCAATGCTCTATGCTCGAATGAAAGCTCTCAATCGCCAAAGTAGCAAGCAAATGAATGATAAAGTTGAAAAAATGATGCCCAAAAGGTTTTATGTCCATCCATTTGTGCATCTGAGCAAAGGTACCTTGGTCATTAATGAGCGACGAGACACTTCTGACAAATCCGGAAACCCAAGCCCAAAACGGAATTTCAGAAAATGCCAAGATACGCAAAAATCCAGACAGACAGAAAATTCGCGGAAAAGCAAAAAATTGGGAATATAACGGAGTTTGGGATTTTGGCACAATCTGGGAAAATCCGCCAGAAACGGAAAATCTCGGATCCAGGCAGAAACCCGGATTTAGAGAATTCGGCCAGAACAGACAAAGGACCAGAGCCTTGGAAAATTCGCCGGAGCTAGAAAATCCCAGAGCTAGGTGAAAACCCGAATTTTGCCTAAAGTCTAGTTTCAATCAATTCCAACCTCAAGGCAAGGTCAAAGCTAGCAAGACCAACATGTCAAGACCTCAAAAGATAAATTCAATAAAACCAAAGGTCAAAAGACATTCAAAAAGAGGGTCCCCACTCCAAGTGGGGCGTGTGTGCAAAAACTGCACAACAAATGGCGACTCTGCTGGGGAAATGCTTCTGAACATTTCGATGACAAACTGGAATCAAGAACCCAGAACTTATGGTTTCAACTCAAATACCCGGCCACCACCTCAATATCAAAACAAAGAAGCTCCTAGTCATTCAAAGTTTCCT
Source organism: Sequoia sempervirens (assembly GCA_007258455.2). NCBI lineage: Eukaryota > Viridiplantae > Streptophyta > Pinopsida > Cupressales > Cupressaceae > Sequoia > Sequoia sempervirens. The sequence goes on from VDFB02281492.1 coordinate 522,108,477, forward strand.
ATACCAGGGTCAAAGTGTGTGCATATGCATTCATTACCTACCCTTAGTTGCACCAGGAGCCAAACTTGGTATGAACAAGCTACGTAAAGATTCATACTCTAAAAGTAACCTGGATAGAGCCTCGCTGCCAGTCAGGCGTCCATAGCCCCGACGAGGTTATCGCTGTGATCCTCCTGAACATAGCTCTACTGCCAGCCATGCGTCTATAGCCCTGGTAGAGTTATTCAGATTCCCCTGATGAGTTGAATTCAAGCCTTGTAATTTTCAATATTTTCTCCTTTTCTTGTTCTACTAATATATCTTTTCTTTTTCACTCATTTTATTCAACCTGTGAATAGTGAAGTCCACACTCAGGGCTGAGAACCACAGTGGCACTAGAGCAAGAAAAGGATTTTTCACCTGTTCAGACCTCATAAGGGCCTTCTGCAACTTCAGGTACATTACGATTTAAAAGTATAAGACCCCAATATATTCCTGTTCAACTGACTAGAAAACCCTTTGCCTCGGCGCAAGGATAAGGGACATTAGGTAGAGAGTTCGTACCATGGTGTCCTGAAGGATGATTTAAGTTTGTAAGGGAGATACCAAGAACATCAAACCTACTTCGTCACCACTGTCATACAGATGCACCCAAAGATCCCCAAAAGAGAAGGAACCAAGAGCAAGAGCAACGCAAACCAAAGCAAACAAACCAAAGCAAACCTACTCTAACCAAAGCAGACGAGCAAACCAAAAGGGAAACCTACTCTAACCAACAAAACAACAGAAAGCAACCTAAACTAACTATATACAAAGCAGGGAGCTGAAAATAGCTCAGGACTAGAAATAATGTTTCAAATACTGCCCATTGACAGGCAGTGGGATATCTTCTCCCGTGAGAGTCTTCAGACGGAAGGCATTATCTCCAAGTATTTCAGCAATCTGATATGGGCCAAGCTAGAGCTTATCAAACTTCCCATGGTTTCCTTTCTGATCATGAGGTTTATCCCAGTATAGATCAAGGTCAGAAATCCTGAAGGCTTTGACTTTAGCTCTCCTGTCAAACCATCTCTTAACTACCCCCTGATGTTTGGCAAAATTCTCCAGGGCATTGTCTCGTTTCTCCTCAAGGTGTAGTAGTTCTATCAACCTAGCCTCCCTTCTGTCCCCCTCATCATAAAACTGATTTATAAACTGCAAAGTTGGGATCTTGAGTTGAATGGGGAATACTGGCTCCAAATCATATACTAAATGATAAGGAGATGTTCCAATGGAAGACTTAAGTCTGGTACGATCTTCCCAAAGGGAAAACCAAAGCTAGGTGTGCTAGTCCTTTGGGTTCCTCTCTAACAGCTTACAAATGACAGTCAATAGGTTCTTATTAGAGGACTCTGCTAGGCCATTACCCTGAGGGTAATAATTAGATGCAAATTTCACAATAATGCCATGATCAAAAGCCCAATTTGAGAATTTCAAAGATGCAAAGGCAGGATCATTATCACAAACAACAGCAATAGGGCATCCAAACCGATTAAGAATGGCCGATTCTAAAAAATCAATCACTACATCTGATGTACATTGCCTACAAGCAAAAGCTTCAGTCCACCTTGTGAAGTAATCAGTGATTATGAGAATGTACATGTGTCCTGCAGAAGATGGTGGATTGATAGGGCCTATGAAATCCATACCCCATTGAGCAAAAGGTCTTACCTCAGTGACCGGTTGGAGCGGAAGTGTTGCATACCTTTCCCTTGTTGCTGCAGTCTGACAAGTATGACAGGTCCTGACATGATGGTGAACATCCTTGAACAATGTGGGTCAGTAATATCCCGCCTTCAAAATCTGATTTGCTGTGGCAATTGCAGAGCCATGACCAGTACCATATTTCTCATGGAATTCATTCATCACTCTCTCAGCTTCCTGTTTTCCAAGACATCTTAAATAAATGCCTTCATGATTTTTCTTGTACAGAACAGCTCCTTTCAACATGAAACCATCACTCTTCAATCATAAATCTCTCCTCTGAACTGCATTAAGATGACCCGGAGGTCGTTGATTCAGCAGATAATACACTAGGTCATCATACCAACCGTCTGGAGAAACCTCTTCAATATTATAATTCTGAACAGACAATTTAGAGCCTATTTCTGCCATAGTCTGAGTGATTCCTTGTCCTCTTACCAGTTTCATAGGCTGGATCTCAATGCCATACTCTTAAAGCATGGTCACCCATTTAGCTCTGCGCTCACCTAATTCATTCTGCATCAGGAATAACTTAACTGCAGAATCAGGGACGATTACATACACTTTGTTTCTAAGGATATAATGCCTAAATTTCTTTACTGCTCTGACCAGGGCATATGCCTGCTTTTCCACACTTGGATATTTCAACTTAGCATCCTTCAGCGGAGCACTCATAAAAGCGATAGGATGCTCATTTCCCTCATCAGACTTTTGAGTTAACATCCCAACACACGAATGATCCGAAGCAAAGGAATAGATGTAGAAGGGCTTGTTGTAATTAGGACTTACCAATATTGGAGCGTCAGCAATGGCTCTTTTAATTTCTGCAAAGGCTTCCTTCGCTTCTGTAGTCCATTCGATCTTGGCATCTTGTTTTAACATTGCATTTAACGGTTTCACAATTTCAGCAAATCCAGTGATGAATTTTCTGACGAAGTTGATCTTTCCAAAGAAAGATTTCATTTCCTTTTTGCTTGCAAGTGGCTGAATCTTCAAGATGGCCTCCACCCTTTCTGGATCTATAGCAATTCCCTTTTCTGATATGACATGTCCTAGTAGCTTTCCCTCTGTTACTCCAAAAATACACTTCTTGGGATTCAGGGATATGCCAAATTCTCTGCACTTTTGAAATACTTTATGCAAATCTGAGATGTGATCTCCTCTGTTCTTTGAGAACACAGTCAGATCATCCATATAAATGATGATACATTTTCCTATGATGTCTTTAAAAGCAATATCCATAGCCCTTTGAAATGTGGCCCCTACATTAATGAGTCCAAATGGCATCCTCCTGTAGGCAAAGGTACCCCACTTAGTTGTGAAAGCAGTCTTATGTCTATCCTCATACTAAACCATTACCTAATTGTACCCTGAATAACTGTCTAGAAAGGACATCATCTGAGATCCATTAACCACCTGAAGCACCTCATCTAACGAAGGAACTGGATAGTTATCCTTTTCTGATGATCTGTTTAGATTTCTGAAATCGACACAGAGCCTAATTTATCCATTCTTTTTCCTTACTGGAACCAAGTTTGCCACCCATGTTGAATGCCTGACTGGAAATATGATTATGGTAGACAGTAATTTCTGGACTTCTTTCTGTATGATTGGTTCCAATAATGCATTGATAGGTCTCTGTCTCTGCCTAAACAGCTTGGCATCTGGCCTCAAAGGGATAGTATGAGTTATCATGGATGTATCATAGGTCTTCAAGTCCTCATATCCCCAGGCCACTATATCTGGAAAGCTGTGTAAGGCTTGAATTATCCCTTGTCTTTCTTCTGGAGTGCACACCTTACCAATGAAAATGTTCTTGACATTGTCCTCAGTTCCTAAATTGTGAGTATCACACCATCCACTGATTGATTCTTTCTTCGATTCTTGTTCCTGATCCCTGATCTTATCCATATCAAAAATTTGCTCCAACTGTACCATTCCCCTTGGAATAGTATTAGACTTCAGATTCATCACACCTTCCAGGTCCAGTTCCACTTCCTGGAGCTCTGTCTCATCAATGATTTGGGAAGCAAAAATGTTTGTATTTGTGATGAAATCCAGGATATGTTTATCATCTTCGAACACCTGGAAGTTAGTAACATTGTCTGGGACTGATGGTACAGGAGTCAATTCAACAGTGAATTTCTTTAATCCTAACAGAGATAGAGGCTGCAGAGTGCTTGCGGCTTGAGCTAGGGAATCAGCAGTTTGATTCTTCTATCGTGGGATCAGTTGGATGTTGAAGGCATCAAATCCCTCGATGAGGTCCCACACTCTATGCCTATAATTAGTCATTCTCCTATCATGGCATGAGTATTGTCTCCTTACTTGTTTAACCACTAACTCAAAATCACCAAAAACTTGCAGAATCTTAACCTTTTTCTTAAGTGCCATGAGGAGTCCATGAATTAATGCTTCATATTCTGCCACATTATTGGTATAGTGAAATTGAAGTCTGTGAGCTGCAAAGAAATTCTTACCTTTTGGACTAATCAATTCAAACCCTGCCCCAGCTCCATGCTTGGACTTGGATCCATCAAACCTAAGTATCCAACACTCAGTAGTTGCGATCTTCTTCATCACGTCCTTTGGCTTAATATTACTAGGTGGCCTTTCAGATGACACAAACTTCTTCTCTTGATAGTCTTCTTGAGGATCTTGTATATCTGTTTGAGCTGTCAGGGTTGGATTCATGCATTTCTGTACTTGTTCTACTGTTGTTTGGCATAAACAACACTCCAATTTTGAATGAGAAACATTATGAACTCTACACCAATTAGGTAAGAGTAATTCTTCAAATATTGTCCTTCTTCCAAGGTGAACCTAATTGTCAACACACTGCGTGATGAATTCCTGAAAGCTGTCCAATAAACTAATCCGATCATCTTCAGGTTCCTTTTCTTCCTCAACTGATTCTGTCAAAATAGTAACAGGGCTGAGTTCTGTTCCATTATCAGTAGGCACCATATGTAGCATCAATACCTCCTCTGAGTCCGACTCCTCATACTGAGTTGACAATATATAATTTCCCATTCCTACTTCAGATATCAGAACTTCTGTTGAAGTCTTTTGGTATTCTGTGATCATGTATTTCATTCTCGGCTCCCTCTCAATTCTGATATGATTGGGCACTCCTTTCCAGGGAAGCCACATGTGAGAGTGATTAGTAGACACATAACCATTTAGAGCCTTAGTAAAATCTCTTCCCAGAATCAAACCATATGCATCAGGGATATCAGCTACCTGAATATTGATAACTTATTGAATTCTTGGATCTGAAGCTATCTGCATGTGAATCATATTTAGTTCTCCCACCACATTTACTTCAGTTCTATCCAACTGAGTCACCTTCTTCTGAGAGTCAGCAGGTGTAATTCCTAAAGCTCTACACACTCCAAAAGACATCACATTGGTGGAAGCACCAAAATATAATAAGCAATTATGTAGATTCTTACCAAATATACGGACAGAGATCAGGAATGGTGGAGTTTTTGTCTTCCCTTGAAACAAAGTGGGCTGAGTGTCTACCTGAGCCACTTGAGTCTTATCCTTTTCTTTTCCTTTATCTCCAGGGGGCATGTTAGTCCTATTTTGGGTCTGATTTTGTGTGCTTACAGGCTGAGAACTGGAGGTCTGGCTAATATTTTCTCTAGAAGGCTTGGAATGTGCATCATAGGTACCTAAAATAGCCTTCCTAATTGCAGGAAACCTTAATAACTCAAATGCTGAAAGATTTACCTTTAATTTCTTGAACTCCTCAGCAACATATGAGGCCATCTGCTCCTCGCTCATATTGGTGGAGATGTCCTTAGAAGGTTCCTCCACCTTGTCCTTGCTTGTTTGAACAACCTTTTCCTTTTGTGAGTCAGTTTGAGCCTACTGCTTGGAAACATGTGGAAAAGATGGATTATTGCCACCATTAGGATCTGGGGGAGTACTGAAGTTGTTAGGAGGAATGGAAGTGGTGAAAGGTCCTCCAGCCTAGGGATGCCTATGAGGCATATCTCTCAATCCCTATCTCTAGAACGTTTGTACTTCTTCAAAATAACTTTCTTCCTGATCGAGGGGACCATTATCATTCATTTCTTCTTCATTGAACAGTCGAGCAACCTCATCTCCATTGCATACCTGATCTGCCCTTTCTTCTTGAGAATTAGGTTCTTCTTCAGGAACATTTTCTTCATTTGCTGGGAAGGGAGTGTGATTTAATACTAGCATAGGAGAATCATAAGGGCTCGAGGGAACAATCTCCTGCCCATTCGCATTATTCTCCACCTCATACTAGAAAATGGAAGCAGCAGTTTGAAACTCTGGACATTCCAATTCTGAATGCTGACTTGTCTTATGGAGCCTACACCATCCTGATAGGGCTGCTTCAGCCAAATATACTCCGCTGGGAGGCTTGTCTTGACTGACTGGTTGGTTTGTTGATTGGTTGACAGGTTGATCCAAGGGAGTAGGAACTCCTCCATTGTTAGGTCTCGTATTCCACGTTCTATTATGTCCCTGCAATGGCCTCTTATCAAACCCTGATCCACTACCCTGGCCTCTATCAAAATTTTGTCTCCTTTCATTATTGAACCCTCTATCATTGTTGTAACCCCTATCCTGATTATATCCTCTGTCATTATAGAATCCTCTCTCATTACGTTGTCCCCTATCAAAATTCTACCCTTGTGAAAACTCTCTATTCTAATTGGACTGCATGCTTTTTTGAGCAGCTTGTAATTGACTATTTTGATTCCTGAGGTAAGTCACCTCTAGGTTTAGCTTCTTTATCTGCTCAGCCATTTCATCAATCCTTTCTTTATTTGAGTCTAAAAAAGGGGGCCGGATTGGGCTACTCTGAGGAGGGACAGGCATTGTAGCAGATCCCATAGACTGATGTAATACTTCAGAATTTTGCAGATAAGCAGGGAAACTATTTGGCTGTGGCTGATACATGGGTTGGTTAACCTGCTGCTGGGGAAAATTCATCATGGGGGAAACCTGACTCATGGGAAGACCAGGATGTGGCACCAAAGGTAACTGTGGCACTGGATTCATGATTGGAGTATGATTGATAAGTGCCTGATTTATTGCTTGAACCTGGCTAGGATGCACAACTGGTCCTAAAGAAGGCAATGGTCCAGTTATATGTTGCCTCAGATTTGTGCTAAGCTTAATAGCTTCTGTGTAGGCATCAGTTAGGTTAGTTGGAGGATTGGGTCTCCACTTCAGAAAGGTAGCTGTGAGGCTATCCAATTCTTTGTAATAGATTCCCAGGGCAGTATTGTCATCCAAAACATAAGGATCTTGGAGTCTGGTGTATGCGCGGTGAAACCTATTATTGAAACTGGATATGGGTTCATTGACCTCTCTCTTGACTCTGGTGAACTGTAGGTACAATTCATTGGCGCTAATGGGTATTCTGAACTTTTGTAAAAAGGCAGTTTCAAGATCATTCCAATTGAGAATTGAGCCAGAAGGGAGGTGATTGTACCAGTAAAAAGCCTCTTCTCCTCGCGAATAAGGGAACAACCTACAGGCAACATCCTCATGGACAATCCCTCTATCTTTGAGACAGGTTTGGAAAATCCTTATGTGTTCTTCTGCAGTCCTGTTTGGGTCATTGACATGGAATTTTGAACAGAAGTGCTCAGGATTTTTGGGCATTACATTGTAAGCATTGAAAGACAAAGGGGACGGATTATTAGCTAGGAAAGCCATTGGAAAAAGTGGGGGTGGTGGTTGTGGTTGGTTAACGACAGGCTGAGGTTGTTGAATGGGAACTGCTTTAGGGATGGGTATGGCTTCAACCTCTGGATGTGAAGATCTGGATGATGTGGGTGAAGGGATGGGTGATGATGATTCTCCCCTTTCTCGAGTCCTTCTTGACCTAGTGGGGAACTGTAGCTCCTCTAAATCTTCCTCTCCTGTGGTAGATCTGGTATTTCTCCTATATCTCTCTGGAGAGATGGCGTTCAAGAAACGATCCAGTGTGCTCATTCAGGCCCTCCTTCTAGCGCCAATCTGTTGATGGTGTTTTCTGCACAGCAACAACTCAGATAGAATGCAATATTCTATCTCTCTTGAAAGGTTATTTCAACAATAAATTACTGAAAATCACCCCAAGGTCTCTCGGGTGTTAGGTCATAACAATGCATAAACAACTCAGATAATATGTGAAAATGCTGGTAATCACAATCGGACCTTACTACAAGCAAACTGTATCTTTCCACTTATCAGATCTTGCAATTTGATGATCTTAAATCCTAAATCTAACCAGATAATAAAGAAATAGCAAAAGATAAGGGTGCAAGGATTTGATAAAATCTAAACTATTCCTAGAATGAACAATGCAAATGACATATATCTGGAATGGACCAATCTCAAATAACCAATTCTTGATCAACCCACAATGCAATCTTACAAGAACGGTGCAATCTTCTGAGGTATACAGATTTTCAAATCATAGACATTCATCTACAATCGAACTTAAGCACATTAAATATATGGTCCAGGTTGACTTCACCAGCCTACTACAATCAGATAGTTACTGGGAGTATAGACCAGAGATAGCTACAAACATTCCAAATATAAATCATAAACATCATTCATCAAGCTAAAACTAATCTAATTTGAACACTAAACCCTAAATCTTCAAGCAATTTGAAAGATAGAACAACAAGAACCATGAATGAAATAACACAAGAGATTTCACCAGGATAACCACAATGCCTTCAATTGTATTAGATCATCAAATGCTGCAACAATTCAACTGTTCTGATACAATATTTGCTTCAAGAAATTAAGAACTACTCCTATTACAAAATACTCTAGCTCTTCAGCCTTACTTATCTCTATTATCTTCTAGCTAACCCTTTACAATGAGGCAAGAATGCCCATTTATAGCAAATCTCAAGACATGTTCACCCAGCCAAACATTTTTACAAAATAAGAATAACCACCCAAAACAAGTCAGCCAAGGAAGAATCAAAACTAAAGCACACATTAAATGCCATTCACCATCAAGGTCGGTCTTGACACAGTCCCCAATGTAGTCTGGTCCAATGCATGCCCTATGATAATAGGGAAGCACAAATCTCAAAATAGGCATTAACTGCCACCCCCCTTATCCTCTCTCTGAACCGATGACCCTTGGACCCTCAAAAATGTTCCATCCATCTCGGTGACAGGTGGCAAAGGCAAAACCCTAAGTTTTCATTTAATAGCATCAATCTCCTCCTTGGACCACCCAACAGTCTTATCCCAATCCTCCTTGCTAGATAGATATCTATCCATTACTGCCAAGTAGGTGGCTGCATCATCAAGCTGGTGGCCAGTTATAACACCCTCAACATCCGGAGCATAAACTTCATGCCACCACTCTCTTAGCTATTCTAGGCTCAAATATTTGGGAGCAATCCTCCTCCTTCCGGTCATGACCTTGAAGAATGCAATGCATCCATCATATACTGCAGTAAGATCACCATCAATTAATTTCTTTTGTTTCTGGATCTTCTTTATGGCATTTTTCCTAATCTGCAGAGCCTCGAACCATTCCCAGGGTTCATCCAATCTGGAAGAAGGAAGAATTCCATCTACAAGCAATTGGTCCCTACCATGTCCCAGGATGACCCTGGATTTCTGCAACAAGAGGTCAATGTCCTCCTTGTCCTGAGACAACACATGCTCCAACAACTCCCTGGTTCGGACTACATCCTTTCCAACTGATAAGATTTCCCTGATTGTATCATCTCCCTTTGTTTGCACATTCTTGAGCCAATCCACTGCAGTATGAGCTGAGGCTTTCATTTTCTCTATTCTGGAGATTGTTTCCTTGGGCAGAAAGCCAGGAGTAACTGAAGAAGAAGGGTGGAGGGACTGCAAGGGTTTCATTACCTCCTCCAAGCATTTCTTAAGTATTTCATTCTCTTTCCTTAGCTCATGCTTGGTCTGGGTCTCCTTCCTCAATCTACCGATGATCACAGCACTGGACCCCTCATATTCCTCAATTTTATGCTCCATGGATGCTGGTCCAAGGTTGATAGTTTGCACATTGTAATCTCAACCAGTGACCTCTTCTCCTATCTTGTCCGCGGCAGGAGTGGCAATGTGGATGACCCTATTATTTGCCTCATCTCTTTCCACCTTGGACACCACCTTAGCTGCCTTCTTTTTCTTCCCCTTGCCAATCTTAGACAGCATTTCATCCCAATCCAAGGGAGTATCTTCGACTACCACCTATTTTTTTCTTGCAATCTCCTTCTCAAGCCAGTCCGGGGTTGCAGGCTCTACCCGGATTTCTTCTGTTCTTGTTTCTTCCGGCTGTTCTGTCATTTTCTCTTCTTCCTCTGCAGTTACCTTATCCTCCTCCTTCTCAGGGAGCCACTCACCTTGATCAATTTCTTCAACCTCCACCTCTGGCTGTACCGGTGATGGGGTTTTAGCAGGAGTGTCCTCCTTTTCAGGTGATCCGCAGCTTCTGTCACTTTCCGAGGAGTCTTCATATTCTACCAAAGGAGAAGTGTGCCTTTCCTCCTCTTCAACTTCAAGTTCAGCTGCCTCACCAAAGAGTGCTCCCTCCTTGAATGGCTCTGCCTCTCCACTTGTCTCATGTTCTTCCGGAGCCTCTTGCTCATGTACACTTGGTGGAGGAGAAGCAACCCTGGGTGGTTCCATGACTGGTGATTTTGGCGGAGGATCTGCCTTTGGCACAGTGTCCTTTGGAGAGGGAGTCCTAGATCTCCTCGTGTAAACTTTTGCTTTCTCCCCTCCTGAACTCTCCACATCGACAATAGGAGGCTCATCCTTTGATGTATCTTGACTCTTCCTCTTTGTAGCCCTTGTTGTTCTTGCCTTCTTCGGTGGTGGAGGAACATCTTCTTCTTCTACTTTTTCTAACTCTTCCTCATCAGAAGACTTACTAATCATCAAAGTCTTCCACCTCCTCTTTCCTTTTGGCTTCCTTTTTGTTTCGCGCTCACTTTCCTTGGGGCCTCTAATCTTGATCTTGAAAGGAGAGCCCTTTACCGTTTTCCCTTTGGGGTCATCTTCCCCGGATTCTTCTGAAGTAAACATGGGATTGAGGTCTCCCATCAAATTGAAGGTACAAGGTACCTTTTCACTCTCCAGCTGCCAGACCTTATGCTTCAACCAGGAAGAAGTGAACTTCAAGACTGGGGCGATTAGGTCCTCCAATTCCATGACCTCATCATCATTCCAGTTGATATCCCTGACTGGCCTGTCTTTTATAGCTTCATAGGCATGGTCCTATACTAGGTTCCCATCATCCTCCAGTTGATCCGGGATCAACTTGATATTATATTTCCTAATCGCCTCCACAGGGAGCTTGGAGTACCTCTTCTTTCTGGCCTCAAGATCATCTTCGATGTTGGCCCAATAGTCCTCCAAGTCATCCTTGTGTCGGTATTCCTTGGTGGCCTTCTTCTGTGCCTCCCCTGTGATGTCAAAGTTCATCCTTTTGGAATGGAAAGAGAAACCATATGATGCCAACTCTTCTCCTGCAGTATGGGCTGATTGGATGGAAGGACACATTTCTGCCACACCAATCCCGAGAGGGAAGTCTCCACCAAATCCTGCCTTATGCTTTTCTCTCTTTACAATAGTGTCAAATTCACAAATCTACCTCACAACCTCCAACAGAAAAATGTGATCAGTAGGATACCGAGGTAACCTATAAGGAGCGACCGGGCATCCATCAATTCTAAGGTAGGTGAAGGTGGGAAATTGGATGAACCAGGCCCCATAGTTCTTAATCAGCCCTTTAGCTCCATCTGACAATCTCATATGCTCAGCGTTCAGTAACATCTAGGTGATATGCATAGTGAAGGCATCATTGGCTCTCCGGTAATTTGTGTCCTAGATGCAGCTCAGGGTAGATCTCATAGATTATATTTTGTCCAAGTGTCCCTCGTGGATTCAGACCCTTGTATGGGTAGAATCTGACCAACACATACATGACATAAGAGGACATAGTGAACCTCTTAGTCTCTAGAACATTCCTTAGTTGTTTGTCAATTTCAGTACTAATAAGCCCTGCCCAGTGATAGTTAGTTCCTTGCTTAACCTTGGTGATCACGTGGACCATCCAGCTCTCTAGCACCCCGGCAGTCTTCAAACCAGCTACTCTACTCAAAAAAGTGATGGCATTGTAAACATCCGACCTGAACCTAACCCTGTGCAATTGCTTGGGAAATTTAGAATGGTGGGACTTTGGTTTCTCTAGCCATGAATTGATTATCTGGTGAGCCTTGACTGGCTCATTCTCATAGTATGTCTTAGAGGTGTCTATGTTCAGAGCACATACTGAAGGTAGATCAGGCATGTCGAAGGCTTGTGCAATGGAGACAGGACTGAAATTTGCCAAGACCCTTCCCTCGGTGCTGACAACCCTTTGCGTGTCAAAGTCATATTGCCTAGCACATTCCAGAATCAGCTCATAACATTGGATCGCTGGAGGAAACCCAGCCACATGCACAAGTTCAGACTTCATCATTCCCTGCCTTAAGGCTGACAGATCCTTCTCAGCTGTCCTCTGCCTGAATTCTTCATATCTCCAGGCCCCAACATTGGTGTCAGACACCTCAGACCATACGGAGGATATCGTGCTCTCAGGAAGCTGACTCTTGACGTCCAGTCTTAATCGTTCTGCCTCAGAAATGGATGACTCCTCTGTGCCACCCTTAGATTTTCTGACAGCAGCCTTGCTTGATTCGGCTTGCACTCACAAAAGACATCATTAGTATTTAATTATTATACATATTCCAACCCAAAGATTAGCCTAAAATCATATAAAGCAATCAAAATCCATCGCAAAATTCTAATCCTTGAGGATCCGGAGAAATAAGGCAGTCTGGGAAAATCGTGCAAACTGGGAAAATCCGGTCGGGGCAAAATTTTGGAGAAATCCGACCCAGACGGATTCTCGCTGCCAAAGCATCATTAATCAAATAAATCGTTAATACAGCCAAAAAATCATTAGATTATCATGAGATTCATTTATTGGCAACAAGAAATAAGCATTCAACATTTATTCCATCAATCCTATCTTCGAAAAATCAAAAAGTATAAGACCAGACAGGCAAACCGGAAAAATTCAGATGGGATGGATTTTCGTGGACAGGTAGAAGCTTTTCAAAAATTACTCCAGTCCGCAGAAATAGCCTAAACTGGGAAAGTCCGGGTACGCAGAAATTTTGTGGACACCATGGGAACCTGACGAAGGAAAACCCGCAAACTGTCGATTAAATGATCACACAATCTTTTCTACCTGAGTTCTAATGGTCTCAAAACTGACACTAATCAACAGAATTCAGGTTGCACATGATCTCAAACTCTCAAAGTTCTCAAATGACGAGTCCACATGGTGAAATGGCGATGCCCTAATTCCAATAACCAGACCCCCGCCATTAAAGCCCGGGTAAGCTCATGATTTCAAAGAAATTTATCATTTGGGCGATTAACCAATGGACACAAGGGTCTCTTCAAGGTACGAGCAGGCGGGGCCGAATATAAATCGTGAAATCACTATAACCCTACTGAACCTTAGCAAATTTAGGCTAATAAGCCAAAACCCTCGTCCTCATGGAATATAGCAAATGACATGCCTAAGGGTAAAGTCTGATTCAGACATGGCTATAAAGACGTATCCGACACCCAATTGATAAACCAAAACATGCATAGTAGGGAAAATGAAAACTAATGAAGGGAAAAGTCAAACCCTAGCTCTATTAAATATGAAATCATAATCAAGCAAGGGCCGACTCGAAATGACCATTATTCAGCACAGGAACACTCGATCATCACACAAGCAAATGAAAAGGCCAATGAAAACCTACCATGGATCAATTCAGTCGAAACTCGAGGTCGAAGAAGCAACCACGAAGCAAACACGTCCCAGCAATGGAATCCTTAATCAGCACCAAACAATCCATGCGCAAGCAACACAGGATTAATGCTCTATGCTCGAATGAAAGCTCTCAATCGCCAAAGCAGCAAGCAAATGAATGATAAAGTTGAAAAAATGATGCCCAAAAGGTTGTATGTCCATCCATTTGTGCGTCTGAGCAAAGGTACCTTGGTCATTAATGAGTGATGAGACACTTCTGACAAATCCGGAAACCCGAGCCCAAAACAGAATTTTAGAAAATCCCAAGATACGCGGAAATCCGGACAGACAGAAAATTCATGGAAAAGCAAAAAATCGGGAATATAACGGAGTTCGGGATTTTGGCACAATCTGGGAAAATCCGCCAGAAACGGAAAATATCGGATCCAGGCAGAAACCCGGATTCGGAGAATCGGGCCAGAATAGACAAAGGACCAGAGCCCGGGAAAATCCGCCGGAGCTGGAAAATCCCAGAGCTAGGTGAAAACCCAGATTTTGCCTAAAGTCCAGTTTCAATCAATTCCAACCTCAAGGCAAGGTCAAAGCTAGCAAGACCAACATGTCAATACCTCAAAATATAAATCCAATAAAACCAAAGGTCAAAAGACATTCAAAAAGAGGGTCCTCACTCCAAGTGGGGCATGTGTGCAAAAACTGCACAACATTCATCTTCCCAAGTTTGGAGAGTCAAAGGTTCCAAACTGTCAACCAATCCATCTCTTATCCCTAAACACACTCCATCCACGCCTCCATGCATGATATCCAATTCTCAAATTGAATATGTATTGGCAACCTTTCATCATAAGGATTCTGAAGGAACTCTATTACGATGTGTGCATAGGGACGGAGTTAACCCCGATATCAATAAAGCAGATCAACAATCCCAAAAGCTGCATTCAAGTGCACGTATCTTAGCAAAGTAGCTTCTTCAAGAAGGATATCGATGGCACATTATGATAGGGGCATCTACATCAATGACACCTTGTGATTCGGCATGAGCTTAAAATCTTTCAGAAAAATAAAAAAAATCTAAAAATATGAAAATCTAAAAAAAATCAAAAAAAGGATTGAAAACAGTAAAGAGAAAAATCGTCCTCTAGTGAAAACCGCATGTGCGGTGCTTTGGGCAAGACCATGATGAAAACCTGGCAAATAGGCATCATGTGTGGAATCAATCATTTACGTGTGCCAGTTTAGGTGAAAGTGTCCCATCCCATCCGTAATAAATCTAGCATTCCATCCATCTCAACCATAATAAATCCATCCATCCATGAACCAGTTATCCAATCCATTTTCATCCATCTGCATCCATCATCCAAGTTATCTTGATCTTGATGAAATTTTGGGGCACACTTTACACTTGCTTGTGGTAAACATCTTGACATGGGTCATTTTCATTATCCTACTTAGCATTATATGAGCCATGAAGCATTATCCAAATGAGCATCTTTTGTTCGAACACCTTATCTTATCACAAGATAATCCTTGGCATCCTTTGCATGCTTACCATATCCATCCATCCATACACCTATCCAAGCATCCATCCATGGGATTCCATACATTTCTAGAAATTGGGGGAAGATATTTAGATCTCGCTTCAGGAAAAAATCTTGATATATATCCTCCAACTTATGTGGTGATCCAAACACTGGAAAACATGAAATAAAATTGGTCCACCACTTGTGAGAAAAAATCCAAATCACTAGCCCATGACATATTTTGATGAGAAGACATTGCTTAACAATCTTCATCTTTGAATCTAACATCAATCCAAGCAATCACTATCAGTCGCATCTAACACACCCTTCAAACGTCACATCAAATCATTCAAACAACTTTTGTTCCAAAATCAATCTTCATCAATCATGATCAATCAAATCCAATAAAAAAATCATCATATCCTTGTGTTGCTTAACACTATCCTTGCATTGTTATGTATCCTCAACAATGTGATCATCATCAATCTATCATCTTGGGATATCCATCCTAATCCTTGTGTTGCTTAACGCTATCCTTGCATTGTTGTGCATCCTCAACAATGTTATCATCATCAATCCCTCGTCAGATTGGGATATCCATCCCAATCCTTGTGTTTCTTAACACTATCCTTGCGTTGTTGTGCATCCTCAACAATGTTATCATCATCAATCCATCGATCTAATCAATCAAACATAGCTTGGTTTTTAACAAAATCCCAAAATAGAGCACTGATATCATCACACATATCCATATCCAAATCGTCAAAATCATGCGAAAAATCCAAAAACACTCAAAAAGTTAGAAAACATCAAAAACATGGTATCTAAACTATGTCATCTCTGAGCCTAAATGTAGGTAAGGTTGATCTTTGATCATCCCCTGAGACACTTAGGTCAGTCCTTTAGGCGTCCATCATAATAAATTGGCATTTCATCATGTATATTGTCATCTGTAAATCAGTCAAGTTGTCTGCCAAACTACGTGGTCTCTGCGTGTATAACGTAGGCAAGGCTAATCTATTGATCAACCCCTGAGGCCCCTAGGATATGTCTTTAGGTTAGTCTCTTGGTCAAAATATCAGAAAACCCAAAAAAAATTGAAAATTTGAAAATCAAAACATTTGTAGAATCAAAAAATACCAAAAACAGCCTCAAAACATCTCAAAAATATCAAAAACATCCAAATATTTGAAAAAATCCATCCATCTCATCTCACTTGCACCCGTAATAACATCACTCATAATAAACGATCGTCATCCTCAACCTTTGGTAAAACAATTGGAAACAAGTCTAGTAGGTTAAAAGTGAAAACTCAAAACGTCAAGTCTCAAGTCTAGGTCAGTACGTAAACAAGTTGGTCAACTCTTCATGTCAGTAGCCCATCATCCAATCAATCCCATTTCAAACATCTGATAACATCATGTCCTAGGATGAATCCTTCCTACAATGGGCATTATTTATCAGAAAGAACACTTTGGATAAATGAAATGACGTGCCACCATCCACTAACATGTCCTAGGATGTATCCTTCCTACAATGGGCATTATCTTTTGGCAGTAGTTTTGGTTCTTATCCTTAAAAACACATTTTCTTTTGGTTAGTAGTATTGAAGAACATCCGCTTGTTTGTTTAATTTATCTTGGTATTTTTGACTTATCTCTTTACGCTCATTCCAATAACCTCTCAATGATGTCCAAACAAAGGGATTTAGAGAGATAGGAATGGGGCAAATGATCATTATCTTTTGTCTGTTGTGCTTGTTGTACGTTCTTGTAAAATAACTTGGCAAATACTTGCTTTGTTAGATATGTATAGCGGGTGTTTTGGACAGCTTGTTGACTATTGCATTGATTGGTTATACCTTTCCATTTTTTGGTCCGAGATGTTTGAAACTTCTAAAGTGCATCCTAGCAAGGTTTTTGTATGTCAGGTGTGAACAAGAATACTCCTATCTATTTGTCGAGTCAAATTCCATCACATTAAGTACAACGCCATCCTAGTCCTTTATACCTTGATGGATCGTGTTTATGCATGTTATCAAACATAAGGTAAGTGACCCTTTTAAAATCCCAATCCTTGATAAGCAAATCATCCATCTATCATCATCATTTATCATCATCATCTCTCATAAATTTTTCTTGTTGGATCCTCTTGTCATCATCTAATTTCTTCTTTTCCACACTAACATCATGTCATGAATAGTTAATCATCATCACCAGTGCATCCATCCTACATCCACAAAACCATCAATAGTCTGCATATCATCTCATATACATAATCACCATCATAATATAGATTTTTTAGTCTAAGCATCTCATAAAATCATACATTGGCATAATCATAGCATATCACAGCATCAATCTCATCCATCTCACATGGTATCATCATTTAAGTTGTTTAGGATAATATAGATTGGTTATTCTAAGCATCTTAAATCCATCTCATTAGCATCATCATCCATAACAATCCATTTTGAACCTCTTTATCATGAGATTCATCCTCAAATCGAATCTTTTCGCTCGATCTCTCGAGGGGGAATTGTACTAGTGTACTTCTTTCCACTAGGGCATCTGAAAAAAATTAGAAATTTTTTGAATTTTGATCACGAAAAGTTTATTCTTTGAACCAACGCAGCAAGTACATTACTTCAAAGAGGGGAAAAATGTAGACACGCAAAATATGAATACATTTCAATCCAATAGTTTAATTAAATAATCTTCATTTAATCAAATCTAACATTTCATCCTTTAATTAAATAAAATCACTTCATCATTAGCTCATTTAAATAAATCAATCAAATCCTAACATTTCATCTTTCATAAATCATCTCCTAGATTCATCCTCCTCAAATTAATTAACCTATATCTTGCATCATCCTTTTAATTAAATAAACCAAACTTTATTTGATTAAATATCAAAATTCATATTTCTCCCTCTTGATTTAAATAAATCAAAATATTGAAGTCAAATGGGTCAAAACCCCTAATCATCATCTTAATTTAATCAAACTATGATTAATCTAATCTATCTACCCATCACATCCTCTAGCTTTTCCCACTTGCACCAATAAAGCATTTTAATTCATTTATAAATTCATCATTTTCCCTCAACAAAGCATCTTTTTGAGAATATTCTTCAAGTTTGAATATGAAGAAAAGTTGACTTGTCCCTTCCAACATGGAAATAACTTCTCTCTTACATGTCCCCCACTAAGCATTTAACTCTCAATTTAAAATTTGAATCTCCCCCTCTTTGGCACATTTGCCAAAACTTGCACATTCCTCAACCTATCACAATGTGACAAGTGGCTTCATCTCATTGGTCAAATCATTATCCCACATTGCTTTATTTTGAGCTTTCTTCCAATTTGAAAATCTATAAATGAAAGTTTCATTCTTCATCAACCCATCTACACTCTCATGCAAAGTTATTCTTTTCAATTGATAACTAATTTTTCCCATCACCATTGCATTGCATCATTTGAGTTTTTAGCAAGGATTGGGAAAGGGTCATTTGCATAATTGACACCAATCCAATATGGAATAGGTACATGTTATGCTTTTAGATGTCTTTTAATCCTTGTTATTGGTTGCATTTTTCTTAAGCACTTACATGTTATTTCATAGGAGCATTTTGATAAGTTTGCATATAACTAACCCATGTTTGAGGAATAGTCATTTGCAGATTTTATGGTGCTTCACTAACAATTTAATCGAATAACCCTTATTTGATTAAATTCATCACATTTCATCTCTTAATTATATAAATTAATTTTATCTTATTAATTCATCATCTCCTATTAATTAAATAAATCATTTTGCTTAATTAATCCTATAGTCCCTCTTTTAATTAAATAATTCATTTTACTTAATTAATCGTTAAAGTCATCTCATTTAAATTAAATAAATTTATCTTTATTTTATTTAAAACTAACACCATTCTCTTTAATTAAAAAAATCAAAGTTTATTTAATTAAGTCTAAAATAATTATTCCTCCCATTTTGATTTAATTAAATACTAAAATCTTAATCAAATTGTCAAATCAACTAAATCCTATCTAAATTAATCAAATCCTCTAGATTTTGCAACTTGCACATGAAAATCCATTTAATTAATGTATAAATCTCCTATTTTCATTCAAAAAAGTATCCAAGTGAGAATATTCCTCCAATTTGAAAATCTCCCCCCAAAAGGACTTGTACATCCAACAAGACATTAAAAGCCTCTTACGTGTCGTTTTCCTTTAGCCAAGTGGCATTAACTCCATTTTCTTCTCCCTCCAACATGTCACTTATTCAAATTCAAATTTCAAATGCATGCACATTGATCAAAATGTGCTCAACCTCCTTCCATTAGCATTTTGACAAGTGGCACAATGCCATTGGTCCATCTTTAATCCCACATTCATCCTATCCTTCACTCCTGCATCCTTCTTTGCTATAAATAGAGAGCTTCTCTATTGTATTGATCATCCACAATCCATGTAAGATCACCACACTCATTTGGGTCCACAATCTTAAGCATTTTCATCCCTTTTCATCCACATTTCATCTTTCATAGCTAGGTTATGGAGGATTTTCATCAAAGATCATCAATCTTCATCAAAGATCATCAAATCTTGCAAGGAATTGGGAAAGGGCTATTTTCCACATCAAAATAACACCAATTCCCCCATGGGATTGAGAGCTTGTTTGCATTGAATAGGATTTAATAGCTTTTATTTGTGTTTTTCATGTTATTTCTTGTTCTTTGCATTTCAAATGAATCTTATGGGTAATGTTGTTTCTAACTTGTGTATTGGGCTAATAATGTGTTTGTTCTTTGTGTTTGTGTAGGTCTAGGATCACCATTCACATTTTGGTGCTAGAAGGAGGGCATAAATCTCAAAATTAACACATGTTTTTTTTCCATTTCCATCATTTTTTATGTTTTTTGTCTTTCCAGGTCAAACAGTGCCGCTAGAGAAAATAGTGACGCATATGATGTCTCTTTTTTTCCAAATAGCATTGCTAGTTTCACCAGAACACTGCTAAAATCCTCAACTAGCACCACTTTCATTCCAGTGTCACTGTTTGCACTCAAATAGTGTTGCTACCCCTATGTTTCAAATGATGTCGCCTTTGCTTTCTTGATTTTTCACTCAATCTTAAAATGGTTGTATCTTGGTAATATTTTGGTCTTTTTCAGAGCTTTTTATTTTAAATGGGGTAGAATTTTTTAAGTTATCCAATGGTGTAGGTGTTTTTCAACTTTGATATAGTTAAATTTTTTAAATTTTCACTTAATATCAAATCACTATGAAACTTGGTCTAAATTTTAGGGTTTTTATGCTTAATCATTTATCTAACCCTCATAGCTTCTTGTTTCTTGATTTCATCTAACATTTGGAGCTTGTATTGTAGGTTTTAAAGGATCATGGAGCATGGAAGTGAAATAAAAATAATTATCACATCATTGTATCAAGTGTTTTTGAACACTTTGGGGAGCAATTATAATCCCACTTCTAAGGACTTTGTCACTTTCAAGGTTTTTAGGACTCAATAATTTTTGTTTGGGCTTAAATGGAACAAAAAAAAGGGATTAAAAAGAACCTTAGGAACTTAATACATTTTGTTTTGGGCTTAACAATTGAACAAGAAATCTTCACATTTAAATCTTGGTGCTTAAAAAGAATCCATTCTTGCTTTGAAGGTTAAAATGAACATGTGCATTTTATGTTTTGTAATCTCTTATCCAAAGTAATATCATTTAAAAGGCGTAAGCACTTCTCTTGTGCCTCATGGCGATCTTGAGAATCAAAGGTCTTTTGGTGATATTAAGTTGTATAAGCGATTGTCTCCACACTTCAATTTGCATTCTTAAAATTGAACAAAGTTTGCTAGTGTGAGTTAGGTATATAACATGTGTTCTCTCTTTTTTCACACAAACAAAGATTGATCGAACTACAGATGTTCTTTCTCACTTTTTTAACCCTTAGAGCATTTGCTTGGTGGGAAAAAGTAATCACCCCAAGGAACAACCCAACCGAGAACATGCTAAAGCCAAGCAACTTCCACCCAGTCTATAAGTGTGGGTACTTAAGGAAAGTTCAAGTATCACGAGGATTGTTCTGACAAGAAGGGAAGCAATGGTCTCTTTCCGTATGGATGATCCCCCATGAATAAAATGCCTATACTAGAACCTTTTTTTTAGAAGCCCAAATCCTTATCTATTTGTTGGTGCAAGAATGGTTGTTTTGAAGCCGCCCCACATCTTTGCGGTTCTTGGTAGATATGAGAAGTATTCCATGGGAGTTTCATGGGTAATAAAGCTTGGTTGACCCATAGAAGTGAGTGTTGTGGAGAAGAGCCAGTGTGGTCAAGCTTTTAATCATCCACCAAGAATAAACACAGCTGGATTTATCCAAGTGGGGATTCAACAAATATTATCTCTTGACCATCCATAGGGTTGTGCATTTTCTTGGAATCAAAACACTTTTCTTGGATCTAAAACATTGGAAAGAAAATATTCAACCATGATCATCAAATTTCAAACCCTTTAGAGGAAGCAAATACATTTGAAAAAAATCCAAGTGCTATTGCTTGCCCTAGGGATTCCATCCTTAGAGGCTTCTAAGTATTTGGATTTATATCTCAATTTTCTCTTACTAAAGTCAACATTAGGGAACTATTGCCTTGATTTTCTTGATTTCCACATAATGGACTTTGTGGGATGAAAAGAAATTGGGACATTAGAAATTCAATTTGAAAAACATAAGCAAGACATTAGATGTGGTAAAAGCAATTCATTAATCAAGATGAAATCAATTTAACCCCACACATGTGTTTGTCTATCTTTTGGTCATATGGTTTTCCATGAAAACATTGGTCTTTTGGTTTGAACTACTCTTAGGGAAAAAGTGTGTTCTTCACTATCTTGGTCTTATAAACAAGGTCCCTCTTAGGTTCATTTAGGATCAAAACAACCAATCATTTCATCCATCTCAAACATCAATCAAATCCTATCTCACAAACAACTTTTGAACCTTTGGAAAAATCATTCATACTAGACTTTGGGAAAATCCTTTGAAATCAAATCAAAACCATCTTGTTTGACTAAGTGTGTGTAGATGAATCCTTCTTCGTACACTTAGTTAAATTATCACCTTGTGGAAAAATTTATTCCAAGACAACATCCAACCTCTTGGAGTTTAGAAGTTCATTATCAAATCCAAATCAAAATCAAAAATCCAAAAGTCCTAAAGTCTAGTATTTCCTCCAAAGTTCCTAAAAGTTCAACACCCATCTCATTCACACCTTTCATCCTTCATCTCATTATTGGTCCTAAATCCCTTAGAGGTCAACGAGGTCAAAACACAAGAAAAACATGGAATATAAACTTGATTCATACATCATGAGTTGTCTAAATCAACCAAACTATCAAATCTTTACAATGCCAATTGATTATCAAAACTCGCATTTATACAATCCATACATGGGATCACTATCTCCTACAAACCTCAATGGTACAACAAATATGAGTATGCCCAATCTAAATTTTGGAACACCTTTCCCTATGGTAGATTTAAATCAAAGTCCAAACCTACAAATATATCAACCAAACAATCGATGCATGAGTCTTCAACAAAACAACATTATCCCACCAAATCCATACATGCCAAATGTGAATATACCAAGTACAACTCTA
The DNA here is from genome assembly GCA_007258455.2 of Sequoia sempervirens. Classification (NCBI taxonomy): domain Eukaryota; kingdom Viridiplantae; phylum Streptophyta; class Pinopsida; order Cupressales; family Cupressaceae; genus Sequoia; species Sequoia sempervirens. The sequence continues at coordinate 522,131,256 of VDFB02281492.1, forward strand.
CCAAACATGAACATTTTGAATCCACATTTGGTAAAATTTGGGATAGATATGTTTGTGAATCATACAAATGTTGTTCAAAGTCCAAACAATATGTTAACAAATCCATGTATTGATCCAAGTCAAGGTAACACCATGCAAAATCAAAGTTACCTAAATCAAGGCAATGTGATTCCCAACCACAACAATGTTCAATTTCAACCTATCATGCCAAATCAAAACTTTTTCCAAATTCAAATTGTCCATGATCCCATACAAACACCACAAGTATACATTCAAAATCCGCCTAAACAAAAACCAAATCAACTATATCAAGGGTGTCAAGATCAAAATCAAGATCAAATTTTGTGAGATCAAATTGATACACTTACCAAAATAGTTGAGTCATTGTGCCAAGAGACATCTCCACCTCAAAATCAATACACTCTTCCATTGGTTAAACCATGTCATCAAATCATTGATTTGTGTCCACAACCACATCAAGAACAATATCCCCAATGCCAAGAAGTTGGATATCAAGATCAACAACATCAACAACAAACCCACCCTCCACATCTCGAAGATCAATCATCACATCTCAAAGATCAATCACCACATCTCCAAAATCAATTACCACAAGGTCAATTTATAGTACAAATATCACAAGTTAACAAATGAAAATACACACCACTTGGGGAGCCAATTGAATCAGTCATGCAATAGTTGATACAAGAAAATCTCATCAAAATCCCCATTTATGAAAATTATCAAGAGCCTCAAGTTAAACCACTAGGGTATAACGAGAAGTATCTTTGTGATTTTCACAAAATAAAGGGAAACACAACATCAAATTGCATTCAACTCAAAAATCTCATCCAAGACCTGATTGATCAAAAAATAATAACTATTGGGGACAATGATCAATATTCAACCACTAGCAATAGCATTGACAATATATCCACCACAATTGTTGAAAATAGTGATCAAGATCTATCCATCAATGAACACCTTGAAGATGTTTCTACCTCATCAGATGATCAGCTCAACATACAACAGGAGTCACTTTTTAGTCATGATCAAAACCCCTCAACAATATTCAACAATGATCTATTTCAAGGAGTGTTAGAATTATTTGATCCTATTGACATAATCCACGACCCATCGACCAATGATCATGTTGAAAATATTTGTACATCACCTAATGAGTTAGAGAACATGTCTCAAGAATTCATTCCAAAGCATGATCAACATCTTTCACCAAAGTCTAGAAATGGTCCTTTCTGAGACATATTGACATCCTTTGATCTCATGGTCATAGATACTAAAGGAATCCTCAACTCAACATTTGATCCAAGTCCACTCAAATATCAAGAGGATATTGAGCCACTTCCTATGCCTAATGAAGACATACAAGAACCCTTTGTAAGAAATCCATCCTTTGAAATTGACCCATGACAAGAACTTGATCCCAAGCATGTCGAAAGAAATTTCAAAATTAATCAAGATCAAGAATTCATATCTCTGAGATACTACAATGATCTAATGGACACTCTCCCATCTATAAAAGATGTTGCAAATGATGATCACATCCACATAGCACATACTCCTCCATCTACCCATGAGATGCTTTCTTTGGATGGGCACGTAGATGATCTTCATTCAAAACATGATTCCTTTACTCCTAACATTATTACACAAAAAGAGCAGGTTATTGATTTCTACAGTCAAACTAAGTTGTCAACATTAGGATTAGATATATCCCAAATTCAGACTGAGGATATCATGTATGAAGATATCCAACATTATCCACTCAAGGAAATAGGTCAGAAAGAATAGGATATTCTAGAGTTAGTAGAGCAACAAATTGGAATAACGTCATTTGCAGTGATCATTTATCAGAGAATTATTACTAAAGAAGACATATCAAAACAAGAAAAATCAAACAAAAAAGGTGCTACTACCACCATACTGGGGGCAACTATGTCTCAAGCAAATGTCAACATAGGGAGCACGGAGAATCCTTATGATGAAACCGATACCAATACTACAACCAACCATGTCACGAATCTTCATTCACCCATCATCCCATCCACAAATTGGGACCAACATCAAAGGAAATATTTGAATCAATGCACAAAGAATGTTATCAAAACAAAAGAAGCTGAGAAGCAGAATGGACAAATCAAATACACTTGGATACCAAAAAATATAAAAATATATTATCCCTATCAACTCCATCAGTCAAAGAAACTATGGGGAAAAATAAAAAATGGGAAAAGTATCCATCAAATATGTCCACAAAGGAAAAAGCAGGCTCTCCAAGCAACGTACAAAGTATATCAAGTAGTTGGTCCTAATTCCATGCACACTTCCATATCCACCCATCATTGCTCATCTTCCCAAGTTTGGAGAGTCAAAGGTTCCAAACTATCAACCAAGTCATCTTTTATTCCTAAACACACTCCATCCATGCCTCCATGCATGATATCCAATTCTCACATTGATCATGTATTGGCAACCACCCTTCATCATAAGGATTCAAAAAGCACTCTATCGCGATGTGTGCACAAAGACAAAGTTAACTTCAGTATCAACAAAGAAGATCAAGAATCTCAAAAGTTATATTCAAGTGCATGTATCTTGACAAAACAACTTCTTCAAGAAGGATATCAATGGCACATTATGAAAGAAGCATCTACATCGAGACCACCAGGTGGTTCAACATGAGCTTAAAACACAGAAAAATACAAAAAAATAAAAAAATATGAAAATAAAAAATCCAAAAAAAAAAAAGGAAAATGATTGAAAATAGTAAACAAAAAAATCATCCTCTAGTGAAAACCACTATGGTGGCGCTTTGGACAGGTACCATGATGAAAACCTGGCAAACAAGTGTCATGTGTAGAATCGAGCATCTACATGCGCCACTTTAGGTGGAAGCATCTTATCCCATCCATAATAAATCCAACATTCCATCCATCTCATCCATAATAAATCCATTCATCCATGAACCATTTATCCAACCCATTTTCATCCATAGTCCACATTATCTTGATCTTCACAAATTTTGGTGCACACTTTACACTTGCTTATGGTAAACACCTTAACATGGGTCATTTCATTGATCCTATCCTATCTAGCATTATCCAAATGAGCATTCTTTATTAAGAACACTTTATCTTATCACAAGATAATCCATATACATCCATCCATACATCTATCAAAGCATTCATCCATGACATTTCAGACATTGCTAGACACTAGGGGCAAATATTTACATCTTGCTTCAGGAATAAATCTTAATCTATATCCTCTAACTTATGTGGTGATCCGAACATTGGAAAACATGAAATCAAATCGGTCAAAGAATTTGTAAGCCAAAATACAAATCACTAGCCCATGGCATATTCTTACAAGAGGATGTTCTTTATCAAGCTTTATCTTTCATCGAACATCGATCCAAAAAAATCAAATATCAGTTGTATCTAATTTTCACTTCAGTGTCACATCAAATCATTCAAACAAATTTTGTTCCAAATCGAGCTTCATCAATCTTGATCAATCAAATCCAATCAATCCATTATCATCCAAGTCCTTGTGTTGCTTAACACTATCCTTGCATTGTTGTGTATCCTCAACAATGTTATCATCATCAATCTTAATCAATCAAATCCAATCAATCCCTCATCATCTTGGGATATACATCCTAGTCCTTGTGTTGCTTAACACTATCCTTTCATTATTGTGTATCCTCAACAATGTTATCATCATCAATCCTGATCAATCAAATCCAATCAATCCCTCATCATCTTGGGATATCCTTCCCAATCCTTGTGTTGCTTAACACTATCCTTGCATTGTTTTGTATCCTCAACAATGTTATCATCATCAATCCATCAATCCGATCAATCAACCTTAGCTTGATTTTCAACAAAATCCCAAAATAGAGCATTGATATCATCACACTTACCCATATCCAAATCATCAAAATCGTGCGAAAAATCCAAAAACATTCAAAAAACCAAGAAAATCCAAAAACATCCAAAACATATCAAAATCCAAAACAAGTCAAAATGTCAGAAAAAATGTCAAAAACATGGTATCTGAACTACGTCGTCTCTGAGCTCAAACATAGGAAATACTAATCTTTGATTAGCTCCTAAGACACAAAAACACAAAAACATTCAAAAAACACAAAATCCAAAAACGTTCATAAAATCTCAGGAAACCCCAAAGCATTGGAAAATTCAAAAATAAAAAACATTTGTAAAACATCTTGAAAATACGAAAAAAGCCTCAAAACATTTCAAAAACTTCAAAAACATTCAAAAAACTAAAAAAAAAATACATTCACCCCATTTCGCTTTCACCTACAATAATCAATCATCCATAATAAATCAATCATCACCTTCATCCTTTGGAAAAACAAATAGAAACAATCACAACAATCAACAAAAGCAAACTTCAAACAAAATCAAAATCGAAACAACAAACTTTTAAATGCAAAATCAAACTCTTGATCATTCACAAACATGTCAATCAACCTTATATCAACATCCTTTCAAACAACCTAAACAACTTGCCACCATCCACTAACATTTCCTAGGATGCATCCTTCCTACAATGGAAATTATCTATTGGAAAATCACTTTGGACACTTATCCTAGACAAAACACATCCCCTTGGCTAGAGGTATGAAGAACATTAACTTGTTTGTGTACTTGTTATGTTCTTTTTTATTTATCTGATTGCACTCATTCCAATGACCTCTCAATGATGTCTAATCAAAATGATTTAGAGAGAAAGGATTAGGGAATTGATCATTATCTTTTGTCTGTTGTGCTTGTTGGATGTTCTTGTAATATAACCTTGGTGAATACTTGCTTTATTGGGTATGGATGGAAGGTGTTTTGGATAGCTTGTTGATTATTACATTGTTAGGTTTTCCCTTTCCGTTTTTTGGTCCGAGATGTTTGCAATATCTGAAGTACATCCTAGTAAGGTTTTCGTATGTCAGGTGTGAAAAGGGATACTCCTTTCTGTTTGTCGAGTCAAAGTCCATCACACTAGGTGCAACACCATCCTAGTTCTCTATACTTTGATGCATCATTCCTACATGTGTTATCAAACATAAGGTAAGCAGCCCTTTTAAAATCCCAATTCCTGATAAGAAAATCATCATCATCATCACTCATATCTAATAAAGTCTTGATGACTCATGGACTTATTGGACTTCTACATCTTCTTAGAATCAAGGGATCATCCATCTTATTCTTCTACTTCTATCCATCTTATTTTTCTTATTCTTCTATCTTTACTAACATTTCTATTAAAGTATCGAACTTGTGTGTTATATCAAAATATAAATGAGGCTATCCATGGCCGATGTTTGTCTATACATCATCAAATCTGTCTACATCAAACATTCGAGTTGAACCGATCTTAAACCTCTTTGTTGTGAGATCACTCAAAAATATAATTTTTTATCTATCTCTCAAGGGGGAAATATACCTGCATAATTCTTTTGCTGGGGCAGTAGTGGGGCATCTGAAAAATAAAATAAAAAATTTAATTTTGATCTTGGCAAGGTTATTCTTTGAAGCAACACAGTAGGTATATTGCTTCAAAGAGGGGCAAAATGTAGACATGTAAAATGTACAAATTGATCCCATGCACCTGATCCTGATTACTAACACCAATTGTTCCTAAATCATCTCCTTTACTAACAATTTAATTGAATAACCATTATTTGATTAAATTCATCACATTTCATCTCTTAATTAAATAAATCAATTTTATCTGATTAAGTCATCATCTCCTATTAATTAAATAAATCACTTTGCTTAATTAATCCCATAGTCCCTCTTTTAATTAAATAATTCATTTTATTTAATTAATCTCTAAAGTCATCTCATTTAAATTCAATAAATTTATCTTTATTTGATTTAAAACTAACACCATTCTCTTTAATTAAATAAATAAAACTTTATTTAATTAAGTCTAAAATCATTATTCCTCTCATTTTGATTTATTTAAATCTTAAAATCTAAATCAAATTGTCAAATTAGCTAAATCCTATCTAAATTAATCAAATCATGATTGATCATAATCCTAATCACTCAAATCCTCTATATTTTGCAACTTGCACATGAAAATCCATTTAATTAATTGATAAATCTCCTATTTTCATTCAAAAAGGCATCCAAGTGGGAATATTCCTCCAATTTGAAAATATCCCCCCAAAAGGACTTGTACATCCAACAAGGCATTAAAAGCCTCTTACATGTCCTTTGCCTAGAGTCAAGTGGCATTAACTCCATTTTCTTCTACCTCCAACATGTCACTTCTTCAAATTCAAATTTCAAATGCATGCACATTTATCAAAATGTGCTCAACCTCCTTCCATTAGCATTTTGACAAGTGGCACAATGTCATTGGTCCATCTTTAATCCCACATTCATCCTATCCTTCACTCCTCCATCCTTCTTTGCTATAAATAGAGAGCTTCTCTATTGTATTGATCATCCACAATCCATGTAAGATCACCATGCTCATTTGGGTCCACAATCTTAGGCATTTTCATCCCTTTTCATCCACATTTCATCTTTCATAGCTAGGTTATGGAGGATTTTCATCAAATATCATCAATCTTCATCAAAGATCATCAAAGCCTGCAAGGAATTGGGAAATGGATATTTTCCACATCAAAAAAGCACCAATTCCCCCATGGGATTGAGAGTTTGTTTGCATTGAATAGGATTTAATAACTTTTATTTGTGTTCTTCATTTTATTTCTTGTTCTTTGCATTTCAAATGAATCTTATGGAGAATGTTGTTTCTAACTTGCATATTGGACTAATGATGTGTTTTTTCTTTGTGTTTGTGCAAGTCTAGGATCACCATTCACAATATCATGTATATTTTACTTTAAAGGACCATGATGCATGCATGAATTTTGGCAGAAATCAATAGAAGATCTTTAATTTTGTGTGACTTCACATTGGTTTCTATTGTTTGTTGATTTGAGCAATTATTTGGCTGTCTCTGCATTATTATTTCTTTGTTATTTGAACTTGTGTATCCAAGTTGATATTCAGTTTCATCAAACACAATTGTTGTTATTGTGTAATCAAGCTAATTGGTTTCTATCAAAGAATTAAAATCCTTTTAATTGATTACAGTAACTTGGAAGTAGCATTTGGATTAGTAAGAAGAGCCCTGTCATTGATAAGACTGCCATATTGTCTCCAACTCAATATTATCTTGTTATTCAAATTGAGGATATACTTCATTTATCAATACACATTTTTTGTCATTGTGTGATTCACTTTAATTGGTTCCTTCAAAGAAGAATTAAAATCCTTTTAAATAAGTCACAGTAACCTGATAGGATCGATTGGATCAATAAGTAGAGTATGTCAGTCACATTCTTGCACGTTTATACAAGGTATAAACGAACATTAGTGCCAAACAATTAGAACTATAACCAATACTAGTTTCGTTACTTATCATAAAACTTCATTGACTCTGCTTACCCAATTAGGCACTGGTCCACTTCACATATCATTATACCTTATTTATCCACTTTCATATTCTAAATTTCTAATTATCACATTAGGAGTAAGAGTAGTTAACAATCCTTCATCTACTCCACACTTTATGCCATTATGGGTAGATCCTTAATCCAATTAAGTCACACAACCCTTAGATCTGCTTCAGATATCAAGGTCCACCTGCCTAGGTTTAGCAAACCCTGAAGTGCAAGGAGTCATCACCCACATAGGGTAACTCCCTTCATTGGTTCAAAAATGTTGCAAGTCTGATCATAAAGCCTAGCATCCTCTTAGGATTTGTAACCTGCATTTTTGAGACCCAACAATATGCATGGTTTGGATATGATGATTAGAGATTTTCAAAGGATCTATATCTAGAGTTTTAGGTTTTGGATCACACTATAGTAGAATATGTTTTTGATAGTGTATCAATGGGTAAATTTCATAAGGTTTGAGGTTAGCAATGATTAGATCAATAATATAAAACCAAAGAAGTTATGAAGCACAAAGAAAGAAAATAACAAGAATGATTATACCAAATATTCATTGAAGCTTCCATGATTCACCTTCATAGCACCTCCTAGCTTGTAGCGTATGATTGATGCCCTCAGATCGAGTGTGTGACCAATTTGACTATGACATTATCCTATGCAAGTTTTGAAGGATTTAAGTAAAATTATGCCTATGCCAATGATAAATGACTATAACAAATATAATCATGAAGTGGTCCCAAATTATGAACAAAATTGTCATTTTATAGAAAACACAATTTTGAATGGATAGACGAGATCGACTCTTGACAGAAACCTAAAATCAAAGGTCAAGATTTCATTTGATAATCCCTAATTAGGGTTAGGGAAAAATCCTTAGACGAGTGGTCAAGATGTCATAGGAGAAAATCGGATCAATGGTGGAGAAAAGAGGAGATAATTAATTTTCAAAATAAAGATTTTCAAAATTGAGAAGATAAAGATAGCCTACTTTGTGAGATTTATAAAAGATGGACTGAAAAGCAAATTTGATTAAAATCAAGAAATTGTTTGCTTTATTTGATTTTTGGAAGAAAGCTACCAATCAACTCAAAATATGAATTTTGTGAGACAAATAAATAATCTTTTTTTTTAGATTATTTACCAAAATGGAATGTCAGTTAAGATTGTGATATTTAAAATGAGAGGAATATTAATTTTGTCAATTAAATGATTAAAGATAATTATTTAATTTAGCAGATGAGATTAATTAATTAAATTGATTCATTCATTTAATTATGACAACTAGTAACATATTAAATAAATAAGTAAAACTTATTTATTTAATAATCTGGAAGAAATGACTGAAGAAGGGTAATTAAATAAATTTAGAAATTTATTTAAATAAGGGAAGACTTAGATAATTAATGACGTATTTAATAAATAAATAAAATTTATTTATTTAATAATCATGAAGTATAAAAGGACATGAATTAATTAAACAATTTTAAATTATTTAATTAATAGTCAAATGTGAACCAAGGACATAATTAAATATCATAATTATGCTAGGACGAAAGTGGTAAAAATGAAGCTTGCAGGCCTAGGCCATTTTTAGGTGTCTACATTTTGCCCCTCTTTGTCATAATGTAGCATGTCATGTTGTGACAAATGAAATAAGTCAAAGCCATGCCCCAATGAAGGTACAGGGTATCAATGCGGCCCCCTAGGGAAATTTTTCAAATTTTGTGTCATCTATAGAAAATTTTGTAAAAGGTCCCGATAATTCAATTTAATGACCAGAAAAATAATGGCATAGTCGATTTCAGATCCCGATATGTTTAAGACCAACGGGGTGGTCAAACTTGGTCAAATGAGCCTCCAGTAATAACCCAGTTCAAAAATGTCATTTTGACCTTATGAATAGGTTGACAAGAGTAAAAGTCAATTTATTCTTACTATTCACTTTGCGAATTTTGAGAGCTCAGAGTGAAAAGGATAGCAACGATGATGGTGATTCTAGCAACAGAGCATCATGGCGAGATCGTGTGAACATTCAGGTAGCCAGACAGCTCGGACCCAGTGGTATGTACCCCTATCCCACTTTGTATTTTTTTTGTTTTGCATGTTATAATTAGGTTTCTAGGACAAACAACAAATGCGCCACAACGCATATGCATTCGCGTAAGCCACATTCGTCTTCACGTTTGATGCATTTGATGCATCGCAATGCAAATGATATTGTAATTTAGAGGAGACCGAGGTTTTGCGCTACATTTGCAAAATTTTGTGACACATTTGCCATTGCGAGCTGCATTTGAGTGCTGGAACGACGCATTCATCACTTTGCAATGCAATTGACTATTTAAGTGACGCATTCACGTTTAAGCGATGCAAGTGTGAATCTTGTGACACAAATGCTCTAATGTGACGCATTAAAACAATCAAACGACGCAATTGTCATGTTGCGACGCATTTGAATCTTTGAGTGACACATTTGATAGTTTGTGATGCAATGGCAGGAACGCGATGCATTTGACGTTGACTTTGTTTGGGACTGATTTTGATACTTGTGAAACCCTGAATGCTTTTGATGATGCTGACAGTTGCTTAGAAAGTACTAACATATTGTTCAGCTTTTGCAGAGGCAGCTTGCCCTGATTTACACACGAGAGAGTAGACTGACTACATTCCAGTTTGCTAACCAGCTGAGTCTGAGGGACCGACAACGACTGATGCGGCTAGGTCTATTTTATGTCACCTATATGCTCGTTGTTCGGGCAAATAGGGGACTGCTGACCGCATTGTGTGAGAGTTGGCATTCAGAGACATGCTCTTTCCACCTATCAATAGGTGAGGTGACCATCACATTGGAGGATGTGTACCGCATCCTATGAGTGTCGATTCAATGAGAGCAGATCGTTTACGACCCTCATCATGGTGAGCAGACTTTCAGGACCTACTACCAATATCAGGGTGCAGGACTTGGCATCCAGGGATATGAGATCAGATGGGAGTTCATGGCAGAGCACTATGCTCATTTTTATGCTTTCCTGACAACCTTGATTGGCGGTCTTTTGATTCCTGACCGTCGGGGACATGGATTCCCTATTAGCTAGGGAGACGTCTTGGTTAGGATGAGATGTGATAGGACAGTGTATGCTTGGGGTCCCTATTTACTGGGGACACTCTACCATCAGTTGCACGAAGTTTTTTACAAGAGAGCGGAGAGTATCTCGTGTGGTACGACATTGATAATGATTTGGGCCTGGGAGCATATTGTTATATTTCACCAACCGATTGATAGACCACAGTTGGCCGAGGGGGTGTCGTACGCTTACTACTATGTCGGTGCACTACAGCAGATGTGGATGGGTGAGACCGATTGGTGGCGGCACAGGATTGACACCATGGTGACATTTATCTGGAGGCTGTATAGAGACTCCAAGCAGTGGGATGATGAGGATGACCACCTAAGCTTACACAAACAATATCGATATCTGATCAGCAGTACAGTGCATACTTCGCTGATTATAGAGATGTATCTATCACAGCGTCTCCTCAGACAGTTCAGAGAGTAGTAGGGGGTACCTGCAGGGATAGCTGAGGATGCCCAATCATCTAGAGAGTATGCTTGGGGGCCAGCCATTCTGGTAGATTTCCCAGAGTAGCAAATCAATGGGCTAGGGGTCCAGCCTTGGGGATGGAGAGGTGGGATAGCTGATCCCGGGACCACATCAGACTATGATTTATGGTGGCAGACACACAGACCAGTGCCATTGATAGATTCAGATGGGCCATCACCGGTGGACAGGCGGTCAGTGATACCTCATGTGCCGAGGGCTAGGCAAGGTGGCAGGGATAGTGACAAGGGTAGAGGCTGAGGGAGAGACGAAGGCAAGGACAGAGGCAGAGGGAGAGATGAAGGATAGGACAGAGGTAGGGATAGAGGCAGAGACAGAGGTCGGGGTGGAGATTACGGAGATGATGGGGATGATGGAGGAGTTGGCCAAAGGCAGAGGAGAGATGCTCAGAGACAGGGTAGGAGGGTACGCCCATGTGTGGCGAGAATAGCATTAGATGCTATTCCAGAGGTGGCAGAGGAGGGAGAGAGTGAGGAGGTAGAGTAGCCAAGATAGGAGGGAGAGGGTGAGGAGAGACAGGAGGAGGGGGAGAGAGGGGATGCAGAGATGGCAGAGGCCAGATAGGAGGAGGGTGTCGCGGAGGAGGAGCAACCGAGGCAGGAGGGGAGACAGGAGGAGGAGGTGAAGGTGGCAGAGGTCGGATAGAAGGAGGATGCACCCCATGATGAGGGAGTCACAGAGAGGATGTAGTAGAGGATGATGATGATGAGGACGATGATGCCATGGATGAGGCTGAGAGACTTCTCAGATTCAGGATGGTGGAGGGAGAGGAGGAGATATCATCCAGTTCAGCATTGCCCCTCGATGCCACGACAGATTAGAGGGTGGCCAATTTACAGCGGAGACTGGATGAGAGCATGGCTCAGGTCAGAGCATTGCAGTCAGAGCTAGAGGTAGCTCGGGTAGAGAGGGATCAGGCAGTAATCTGTCAGCAGGACTCTGCTCAGTGGTGTACATAGTTTGCAACATTATGCATAGGGCCCTATGGGGATATTGCTCATGAGCTAGCTAGGGTGAGCATGAGGCTGGGAAAGTACAAGACATTATATGAGTAGGAGGTGGCTCCTGAGTGGCAGGATCCTACATTGTCATGGTCACAGACGAGGACATGCAGTTGCCATCGATCAGGGAGTGCTAGTGGCAGCAGGAGTCAAACCCGTGCAGGAGGGTCTACCTTGTCAGGGCACACATCAGGGCACATGTCCCATCATTCACACAGGCACGCCTCAAGTCCTCACTCAAGCCACAGTCATGGGTCGACCAACTTAGGATAGAGATTAGTACAGCGACAGCCACTAGTGGTAGATCCATCAGCCTCATCGAGTCAGGTTGCAGTGAGACAACCGATGTCGATTACCGTGGAGATGATGCCATTAGTGTCAGTTCCACTTGTTGCACAGATAGCGGTTGCCATAGGTCTGCCTATCATTTCAGTGCTGGTTACAAAGCTTCTGCCTCCTCACTCTTCGCCACGAGGGGACGATGAGAGTCTACCCTAGGGGCATGCTTGTTATTATGACACATTATGTATATTATTGAGCTTGCAAGCTCCATTTTTGGGATATCTGCTGACTCTATCCTGTGATATTGTATATTTTTGAGATGATATTATATGATGATGCAATTTTGATGTGGCCTACATGTATGTTATGTGATTTTATTTGATTTATGTATATGATGTGATGTCCTATGTATGATGCTTAATTTATTATGTATCATGTATGTCCTATGATGCGTACTTATGATTATGATGCCATGATGATGCAATGCTTACTTATATGAGATGATGGTGATAATGATATGCATAATGTATTTATTAAATGGATGCAATGTTGATGATTATGTTAAAGCATTGTTTGTGATTATGTAAATGCTATGGATGATGTATGTATGGACCTAATGCAATGTTTATATGATCATGTATGCACTCATATTTTTTTGTATGTCACAAGATATCATCATGAGATGAACGATAGAGGATGACCAGACTAGCGATAGAAGATGACTAGACCGAAGGAGATGCATGTTAGTTCCTAGACCAAATCCTTCAAAACTTTACAATAAGATTTTAATATCTATTGCTCTTAATCATCATTGGGAAAACTGTTGTAATGGCCAACAAACACCATGATATGACATAGACCAAGGTGTGCAAGGTCGTACCATCACATAAGACAACCAGTCATAGACAAGGATGATCATGATTCAGACTAAAAGCACAATTGCCCTAGTCTCTTTGTCATAATCAACCATAAGCAGAAAAAGACAAAGACAATTCATGAAACGTCGTCGCTTCTCTAAATCCTATTTCTAGGACCTCCTTGAGAAACTAGCAACATGATTGCCAAAATATAAAAATAGAGCCCTTATCATGATACGTCAGTGTTTTTCTAAATCCCAGAAGTAGGACCTCACTGAGAAACTAGTAGTCATGCGCGTCAATTATCATGATATATCGTTGTTTCTCTAAATCCTGTTTAGTGGGATCTCGTTGAAAAACTAATAACATGATAAAAGCCAAAAACACAAGTGTTAAATGTTTGCCAAGTGTGTCTGGATATCCATTTTTTTGATGTCAAAATGCCATGTTTGATAATGTCGAGATGCTGAAATGTTTAAAGTCTTGATGAGTTTTAGATGAAAGATGTCGATAATTGCCGAATTTAGGAAGGACACATCTTGAATAATGTTGACGTCAAGAGGATTGATTCCTAAAAGTCAAAAGGGGTCCCTCAAAATGCCATGTGATAGTGACGATGACGATTCCTAGGAAGGACACATCCTAAGGTATAACTAACAGATTTAGTTCTTCAGAAGGACACATCTGAAGAATATAGGTGTCAAGTGGAGTGATCATTAGATGTCAAGAGGATTGCTCAAAATGTCGAATGATAATGACGATGCCTAGGAAGGACACATCCTACAACATGAATGACAGAGGTTATCTTTCAGAAGGACACATCTGAAGGTTAACCAGGAGTTTTCAGTTTGACAGGTTATGATGATGTGACTTGCTTTGACCAAGTTTGACTTGTGTTGACTATATGTCGATATCGTCATTATGATTTGTGTCGATGAGATTGTCATGTTGAATAAATGATTGTCATCATTTGCTTTATGAGTTTTATTTGTTTGGGAAATATTTGCTTTGTCCTGAAGACTTTTTGACATGTGTACCAGTGTGATGTCATGAAACCTAATGGACTGACCTAGTGTGGCCTCGGGGGCTCATCGATAGATGGTGTTGCCTACGTCATACACTCAGAGACCTTGTAGTTCGACACAACCAATGAATTTGTACTGATGACCAAAGATTGCGCCATGATTTTATTTTGACAAACCTAAAAGGACCAACCTAATGTCTTGGGGACTCAAGTATGAGTCTTGCCTACGTAGCAAATGCGCAAAGACAACGTAGTTTGAACAAACGACAAAGACTTGACTGATTGATAGGACAAATTTTGACCAGCAATTATGATGTGTTTGACATTTTGTGGTGGTTTTCTTCAGGGCATTTTGCGATGTTTTTGTCTTTTTCTTCAAAACCTTTTGCTATGTTTTTGTCTTTTTCACATGACTTTTTGCTATGTTTTCAGTCTTCTTTTAGTACATTTTTCAATGTTTAGGTCTTTTTTTAGGACTTTTTTCAATGTTTAGGTCTTTTTTTAGGACATTTTTCCAATTTCCAAAGCCATCTGTGACAATCACTGTAGTTATATGATACAAATTTTGCCCCCAGTCAGGTCCAAGACTTAGTCAACTTTAAGGAACATGGACGGGATGCTGCTAGTTTACTAGATGGACAAGTGTTAGGACTTGATGTCAATCATTTATCAACCATGAAAGGAAGGGTATAATGTCATGTCGATTGGCGTGATAATGGCATGAGATGTCTTTCATCCTAGGCCAAGGCAGAAAAAGTGATAGTAGATGGAAGAGCAATGATTTATTATGCATGGTACCTGTTTGCCAGTTTTTCACCATGGTACTTATCCAAAGCCCCTGTTTGCCAAGTTTTCACTATTGGACGAATCATTTTTCTCTTTACTATTTTTCCATTTTTCTTATTTTTTTGTTGTTGCCAAGATGCCTGTTTGCTAGGTTTTCATCAAGGTAACAATTTTTTTTTATCATTTTTCAATTTTTTTTTTTTATATTATGGTTTTTTATCTCTATCTCCTAATGCTATGCGTAGAACTTCCGGAGATGTAGATTGTTGATAGGCTCTATCAATTGTTCTCCATCTGGAGTCACCAGCTAATAGGCTCTAGAACTGAAAGAAGATATGATGACATAAGGACCTAACTAGTTTGGTTCAAACTTTCCTGGCTTTTCTCTGCCAGCTTGGTTCTTAAGGTTCTTCATTAGGACAAAGTCACCAATGTCAAATTTCCTAACCATGACTCTCTTATTGTAACTACGACAGAGATGGTTTTGATACGCTTGTAGATGATTCATGGAATTTTTCCTTCTTTCTTCTAGCATCTCCAGCTCATGCAAGCATGACTGTCTGTACTCTTCCTCATCAGTTAAACCCTTAAGGGAGACTCGTAGGGAAGGAATTTCAACCTCAATGGGAAAGATGGCCTCCGCTCCAAAGACTAGGGTGAAAGGAGTGGCTCCTATAGGCGTGAGAATGCTAGTGCAGTAAGCCCATAGAGCCGGGTTGAGTTGTATATGCCAGTCATGACCAGCATCATTGACAGTCTTTTTGAGGATTTTAACAATGGTTTTATTTGACGCCTCAGCTTGACCATTTCCTTGTGGGTAATATGAAGATGAAAAATGGTGTTGGATATGAAATCGCTCACATAACTCATGAACGTCTTGGTTCTTGAATAGACGCCCATTGTCAATGATGATGGATTGCGGAAGGCCATACTTGCAAATGATGTAGTTAAGGATGAACTTGGATATTTTTTTGTCAGTTATAAATGTCAGTGGGATGGCTTCAATCCACTTTGTGAAATACTCAGTGGTAGTGATAATGAATTTATGGCCTTTGGACGAGGTTGAATGGATCTTACCCATAAGGTCGAGTCCCCATTAAGCGAAGGGCCAAGGAGAGGTGATCGGCTGAAGTTCCTGCGCTGGAGCATGGATCAAATCACTGTGAACCTGGCATTGGCGACAAGTCTTGACATATTCTAATGCATCATTTTCAATGGTCGGCCAATAGTACCCAAGTCTTGTTATCTTGGCTAGAGTAGAACCACTCGAATGAGATCTGCATAAACCGTCATGTACTTCGCGTAAGGTTGTACCCACTTCATTAGTGTCGAGACATCTAAGGAGGGTGTTGTCAAAGCTACGATGGTAAAGGGTGTCACTGGCGATGGCATATCTTGCAACTTTTTGAATGAAGGACTTCCTCTGATTATTGGACAGGTTGGGTGGAAGGGTTTGGGACTTAAGGTAGTCATGAATGTCTTGATACCAGGGAGAGTTGGGACCAACAAGTTCGCAGACCATTTCTGATTTCGGAATGTCATAGGCAGGGACCAACAATTGTTCTATGAGAAATTCCAACTATGGCAGATTGCTTGGGATGTCGAGGAGAGAGCCTATTGTAGCCATTGCATTTGCTACTTTGTTCTATGTTCTCAGAACTTGTTCAAAAGTTAGCATATGAAAGTACATTTGGAAACTATCAACCATTTGCTTATAGGGCATCAACTTCTCATCTTTTGTGTCATAGTCATCATTAACCTAGTTGATGACAAGCTGAGAATCCCCATAGACATGTAGTCCTCTAATTTTTTATTTTATTTCCATTCTTAGTCCTATAACCAATGCTTCATATTCTGCCACATTTTTTGTGCATGGGAAGGCAATGCGGAAAGACTTAGGAATGGAGTCTCCTTGAGGAGTGATAAACAAGATTCCTGCCCCTAAGCCATGATTTGTGTGTGATCCATCAAAGTAGAGTCGCCAAGGTGCCTTAGGTTCCGTATGGAATATCAACTCATCTGGAAAATCTACCACTAACGGGTGATCACTTTGCAAAGGTGCGTCCGCCAGTTGGTCTGCAATGACTTGTCCTTTTATAACCTTTCTTTCCACATATTGAATATCATATTTGCTTAGAATCATGACCCATTTTTCCAAACGTCCTGTTAATGTTGCCCTGCTTAACAAATATTTTAGGGGGTCAATCTTTGCTACTAGTTGCGTCTGATGGCTTAGCATGTAGTGCCTTAGTTTTTGTGCCACAAAGACCACAGCTAGGCAAGCTCGTTCAATTGGTGTGTAGTTCAGCTCATATCTGACCAACGTCCAACTAATATAGTATATAACTCTTTCTTTTTCTTCTTGGTTGTTCTATGCTAATAATGCCCCCAATGCTGAATTAGTTGCCAAGATGTATAGGATCAATGGCTTTCCATGAATGGGAGGCATGAGAACTGGCATTGATAGTAGGTAGTCTTTGATTTGCTAAAAGGCTTCTTGACATTTATCTATCCACACAAAGGGGATAGCCTTGTGCAACAGGTATTGGAATGGGTGGCACTTGTCAGCCAATTGGGCTATGAGGCGCCGAATAGATTGTACCCTACCTTGTAGAGTTCTGAGTTCATTGATTCCTCTTGGAGGAGACATTTCTATGATGGATTTGACTTTTGTTGGATCAACCTCAATGCCTCTTCGAGAAACTATGTAGCCCAAGAGTTTACCTGATGTTACACCGAAGACACATTTCTTAGGATTTAGTTAGACTTTGTATTCTTCTAGTCATTTGAAAATTATGTCTAAAACCCTGAGGTGATCTTTCCTAGTTACTGATTTAGCCAATAGGTCATCTACATAATCTTCCATTATTTTATGCATCATGTCATGGAAGATTGTGGTCATATCCCTTTGATATGTGGTGCCTATATTTTTTAGACCAAAGGGCATGACATTCCAACAGTATGTTCCCCATGGGCAAGTAAATGCCATTTTGTCCTGGTCTTCTGGGGCAATGTGAATCTGATTATAGCTGAAGAAGCCATCCATGAGGGACAACATCTCATATCCTGCTGTAAGGTCAGCTATGATGTCAATGTTGGGTAAAGGAAAGTCATCTTTTGGGCATGCCTTATTTAGATCTCTAAAATCTATACAGATGTAGATCAACCCATTTGGTTTTGTTATCGGCACCAAGTTAGATATCCATTCAGCATAATCAATAGAGTATATGAATCCCGCGTCTAGAAGTTTCTTCAACTCTACCTTGACCAATAGAGCGACTTGAGGGTGCATTTTGCATAACTTCTGCTTGACTGGTTTGACATTAGGCAATAGTGGCAGGTGGTGCAGGACAAGTTCTGGGTCTAATCCCGACATGTCTATATAGGACCATGTGAAGTTTATTTTACGTTCAACAAAGAATTTATGAAATTATGATCTCTCTTCTTCAGTCAATGATGCAACAAAGAGGACCATTTTGGGATCTTCTGCAGTTGATATGTTGTCTTCTATGGTATCTTCTACAAGCATAGCTGACTTCTCTTGTTGCACAGGAAGAAAGTCGAGTCCTCCATCTTTGGGCGGTTTTCACCCGCAGATATGTCCTTTGTTTTTACTATTTTATCGTCAAAAGGTGCCTTTCGGTTTTCACCTAGAGACATTTCATTTTTTATCTTATTTTTATTTTTACTTTTGTGACTGGAGGACGAAGTAGTCTCGCCGAAGTATGTCGTGCAATCTAGATCAATAGCGAATCCCACCTTGTGGTCACCATTGGGTATGTCCTCACATAATCCCATAAATTTTGCAATTTCCTCATCATTCTGAAATGTATCCAGGACTGGCGGGCCTTGTTGGTCCCAATCGACTAGTTGAGGATAAACTAGGGAAATGTCATCGTCAGTGTTGGTGAATTGCGGGGAGGATGCAAAAAGCATGTAGACGGATTCAGTGATATTGTAGATGAGGTTATCATCATCCAAATCCACATCAGATTCTATCCAATATTCCCCTTCGCTTGTCTCATATTCGTTGTCAAAAGAAGGGGTGAAGAACTTAGAGTCATGATTATCAATGTCATTTGGTAATTCGAATGGGTTGGACAGATGGGATTCAGATAGTGGGGTTTGCAAGTCATGGGGGGTGGTAATGGGAGTTTGACTAGTTGGTGCCTGATCAATTTTAAATGTTTGCCAAAATCTTTGTTCAGAGGTCAGTTCCCCCTCTTCAAAAAACAAATCATCTAGGCAATAGTCACTTAGGGATCGTTCTGAGCCAAATTCCCACTCTTGGGAGTCAGTTTTGGTGAGGGTTTCCCTAGAGGTCTCGACACTGTCTGAAGCATGTACTCGCTCACTTGAAAGTCCAGAGGTACATCGATCGTCATAGTCGAGCAATCCAAACCCTAATCCAAGATACTTTGGTATTTTGAAAGGTTCTATGGGCTCCCTTTGACTAGTTTAATTTCTTCCTAGGCCACTAGTACCATCGTAGCCTTTAGCCTTCATCATGTCATATCCTTTTCCATATATCTTAACTGGTAACGGGGGTAGTGTGATAGTATCCTTATAGATCCATCCTGTGATATCAGCAAGGTCCTCATTACTCATGTCTCCCCATTTGATGAAAACTGTTTTTGGTGGAACTTTGAAAATTTCTTGGGGTTCCATTCTGAAACATGGCCTACTGTAGACCTTTAGAGAGTTGGGTATTGTCGTTATGTTGTATTTTATGTGCAGTTTGAATTCTCCACAGCCAAGGTCCTAGATCTTGATAGTGGATTCAACCTTAGGGCTTGCGGAAGGTGGTGGTGTGGCAGAAGACGTTGATGGAGCGGATGCAGAAGATGATGTGAGTGTGGATGGGTCAATGTATTTGGATGACAAGGAGCCAGGTGCTTCTTGGTTAATAGGTACTCAGTTTTTAGAGATACCCCTTAAGTTTGTACAATATTGGAAAGGGTCGGGGTCTCCATATATGGTTATTTCCATGCCATAAAATGGAAACTTTATACATTGGTGATATGTGGACGAAACAACTTTTAAGGCATGGATCCATGGACAACCGAGCAAGATGTTGTATGTTAGTTCCAAATCCAGGACCTAGCAGGTTGTGTCCACAATGATTGGTCCCACTCTGATAGGGAGAGAGATAACGCCACGTGAAGAGCATTCTCCGTCATCATATGCTTTGATCACTATACTCTTTGTTGGGTCCACGCATGCATCAGAGAATCCTAGAGCCTTAACCAGTTTGAGGGAGCATATGTTCAATCCTGCTCTGCCATCTACTAAAACCCATCTGACTTTGTGCTTTTGGACAAACGTTTCTATGTGCAAGGCATCGTCATGGTTGGTTTTAGGTGATGAGTAGTCTTGATCTGAGAAGGTGACATGGTGAGGCATAGTGAGGTATCCCACCATGGTCTCAAACTGATTGACATCAATGTCCTTGGGGACTGACGACTCTTGCAGGGTTTTATCTAGTATATCCTTGTGCACGGGAGAGATACGAAGTAGCTCAGGTATAGAGATTTGTGCGAGAGTATTGCCTAGCTGGTCGATAAGGTTGAACTGACTTTTGGGTTGCCCCTGCTTTGTGGTCGGGGTGGGTTTTGACTGTTTAGTAGATGGGCCAGGTATGGTAATTTTGGGTTGCCTAGCAGGAGATGAACCAGCTATGGCGACCAGCTATGGTGACCTTGCAAGGCATTGTTGTGGTTGGTTTTAGGTGATGAGTAGTCTTGACCCAAGAAGGTGACATGGTGAGGTGTAGTGAGGTATCCCACCATGGTCTCAAACTGATTGACATCAATGTCCTTGGGGACTGATGACTCTTGTATGGTTTTATCTAGTATATCCTTGTGCATAGGAGAGATACGAAGCAGCTCAAGTATAGAGATTTGCGCAGGAGTCTTGCCTAGCTGGTCGATAAGGTTGAACTAAATTTTGGGTTGCCCCTGCTTTGTGGTTGGGGTGGGTTTTGATTGTTTAGCAGATGGACCAGATATGGTAATTTTGGGTTGCCTAGTAGGATACGGACCAGCTATGGTGACCTTGCCACTTCGAGTAGTAGCATTACATTGAGGTGCTCTCTTGATCATAATGGTATTGATGTACTCATCATCAATTCATACATTATTTATAATAGGTCCACTGGAGTAATTGTATTTGGCTCAGGCGAAGTTAGCTTGATTCTATGGACTTGAGGTGGAAGCATTATGAGAACCATGGTCCTGCAGTGGGTTCTTATGGATAGTATGATTTGAATTGGAGGCAAATTGAGATCTGCCTACTTCAATGGTATGACTTTTGATAAGATCTTGTACTAGGTTTTTCAATTGTCGACAGTTAGAGGTTTTATGTCCTTTTGTACGATGATAATTGCAGAATGCATTATCATCCCACCATGCTAGTTTGAATTGTCCTGGGTCATATGGTTTTGGTTCCTGAAGTGTGATGATGCCAGTCTGGAAGCATTTCTTGAGGACTTCCTCAATGGGTTCACCCAAAGAAGTGTATGTGCAACCTTTAGGAAATTGTCTCATCTGACGGTATTGTCCCTAATTTTTTTGGCCACTCTGGTTGTTTGAAGGGACATTGGGAGGAGGTATCAATGTCGTTGTTGTTTTGTTTTGTTGTTGAACCCCTTTTAGGGCTAGTACCGGACCCACAATGTTTGCAGTCTTGATGTCAAGAACACCGTCATTTGTAACATGTTTATTTTTAACCCAATATTTTTTTTTGTCGGTGGGTGGATTGGCATTTGTGTTTTTGGGACCGTACCTTAGTTCTCCCTTTGCGATAAGGGCTTTCTCAATCTAGACCCCTTTTTCAACTAAGTCCATGAAGTTTGTGCAGCAATGTACTTGCAATGCATATTTTAGGGGCCCCAAAAGTGTTTGCATGAACATGTCGACCTTTTCCCTTTCAGGTATATCAATATGACACTGACTAGCTATACTTCTCCATTTTTGAAAGAATGGGATGAAAGTCTCACCAACATCCTCTTGCGTGAGATTGCACAAGCTAGTGATAGAGGTATCCATGTCGATGTTGTACGCGTAATTTTTTATGAATTTTTGTTTAAGCTCATCCCATGTTTGGATATCCTTTTGATTGAAAAACAATTCAAGGGCAGGACCCACTAGACTTTTAGAGAAAAGTCTCATCAAGTATGTTTTCTCATAAGCGATGTCCATACAATTAGTTGCAAACTCGAGAACATGTTCAATGGGGTTTATCTTTTCTCTATATTTTGTGAAATTGGGTGACACATATCCTAGAGGAAATGGAGGCATGTATAAGCTCATGTCGAATGGGTATACGTTTAGATCATATGATATTTTTGATTTCTTTCCTGATACGTATATGTTTTGGATAGTTTTCTCTAAACCCATCAATCTTGTTTGTAAGGCATCCATAACAGGGTCATTTGTGGTCTCGTGTGTTGGGTTGCCTAGTACACCATAGGTCCCTGTTTGTTGTGCGTGAATATTGGTGTATTGTGGTGATATGGATTGTTGTGACATGTATGATGTGTGTGGATTGGTGTGTTATTGGTACTAAAAGTTAGGGTTGGGTGTATGTTGGTGAGTATAAACGTGGGATGAGTAGGTTGGTATATGTCCCCCAGCCATTTGTGTTGATATTTGGGGAATATCGTGACCATGAATATTTTGATTTATGAATGGTGCCATGGGTTGTGTTATTTGGCCACCTTGTCCAAATTGTTGGGTTTGAACTAGGGGTATGTTGGCATTTGGTCCTTGGGAGGCAATGACATTTGATTGTGTTGGTGTGTTAACATGTTGTTGCTATCCTTGGATAAAGATATGTCGTTTGCCTCCCCCCAAAGGATTTTGCGAGATACCAATGAGAGGGTGTGTCGAAGGTGTACTCATGGTACTAGATGTGGTTGTCAAGGGGGGATTGTTGTGACTTAATGATGCCCCCATGGAATTTACTATTGTGGTAAAGAGAGGGTTTGAATAACTTTCCCATGTTCCCGAGGAGCCATAGGTGGTTCCAACCGATTGTGACAGTGTCGTGTATGTTGTAGGTATTGTGGCCGATTGTGATCCTCCAATGGATGTTGTGTTTATTGAGTTGGAGGTGTTTGGGATATTGGGAGTAGCATGTACTGTCGTTGTAGTGTCAAAGAAAGTATTGCTCGTAGTGTTTGGAGGTTGACCACTATTTGATATATTGTGCGTGTTGTTGACATTAGGGTCTGGAGATGTTGATCTCAACGTGTTGATGTCGAATCCTTTAGGTAATTTGGCTCCTTGACTTAAGAGTATGGCCAAGTATCTATCTCTGTCATATAGGACCATTTGTTCTACAAATTGAGAAGCCTCTGGGTCTTGTGCTGCTACCTCTAGGTTTTCCTCAAGTATTTGACCATACTCATTCTTACGTAAGAATGGTTCAAAGGGACTGTCTGATGAGGATAGTAGTGTTGTGAGAGGTTGATTAGTTGTGTTCACAAATGGATCATCAAAAGTCCAATTTGGGTCATATGTGGGATTGTTGACAGTGGACGTGGGGTCTTGTCGAAAGTTTTCCATTTGTCTCTTTTGTTTTTGGAGTCTAGTTTCCACCATAAAATGAGATTTCTCAACATGAAGATGACAACTAAATGTAAGGATGACACTATGTGAGGTCTAAGTTCAAAATGACGACTAGAATGTGCAATTTTTTTTTGCATTTTTAGGAATAAAATATGCAATGTCTAAACCTATAATGCAATTTAAGACAAGGATATCTAAGCACTTCTAAACTGAATCCTTGTTTTTGATTTCGATTACTAAAGGAATTTTGCTGAAAATAACAAGATGACAAGGCCAATATGAATAGTGAGTTTTCCTAACTAGACTTTTGAGTTGGAAAAATCTCACAAAAGGGACAATGACTGAAAAAGATAATGATGGTGAAGTCCAAGATAACCTAGTTTTGAAAATAATGACATTTGTGAATTGGTGTTGAGATTTATCTAATCCAAAGTATCCAATGATTTGACACCTAGGGACAAACTAATGTCTAATGTATGCACCTAAAAATAATGAATGGTGAAGAATGCAACTAATGGTCGAAAGTTTGAGCAATTTCAAAATTGGTTTCTAATAGGATTCCTTTGGAAACAGTGTTTGAAAAAATATTGACAAAGTGTTGACTTAGATTTGGATATG
Source organism: Sequoia sempervirens (assembly GCA_007258455.2). NCBI lineage: Eukaryota > Viridiplantae > Streptophyta > Pinopsida > Cupressales > Cupressaceae > Sequoia > Sequoia sempervirens. Next base: position 522,155,536 of record VDFB02281492.1, read on the forward strand.
TTTCAAGGTTTCACTTGTGACAGGCGAATGCATCGTTTGAAGCTGCGAATGCATCATAGTTTGTCAAATGCGGTTGGTTTGCGTGATTGCGGCTTTTGGACTGTCAAATGCGACTCAGTTTTGCATATGCGGTTCTGTAATGTTTAGATGCATCGCGACACATACAGATGTAGTGATTTAAATGGAAAATGTGGTTTAACAGAGCTATTGCGTCGTAGAAACTCGATTGCAGTTCAACAGATGTGACACAGTTTTGTTAAAATTGATTTTCTTGTCATTTTGATGGAAAATTGGATCTGTCTAAAGTTGAATGTTGTGTTCAGAACTGTAAATGTGATGAATCCAGAAAGCACTTGACAAACACAGTGTTTTGAATGTAAGCAAGCGCACATAAGACAAGTACAATCCTAAAATTCCAATAGGCCAAGGGTTTGTATACTTGATATAGCCCACCGATATACCCCGGATTGGTGATAAACACCTTTCCTTCTTGAGAGCGGATAGCTTAGAATTTTGGTGGCATTGGCTCCCCTCCATGGCTCATTAACGTCATTCGAGCACACCAAATTTGGATTCTTTGGGTAATGACATCCCAAGAATTTCTATCTCTACTCAAGGGGATCAGTAGTGAGTGTCTTTGGGCATGATATTGTACCCTACACTATATCAAGCAACAGCCAATAGAACAGTTGGACACTAAGACAAGAGGTGTTTAATACGGGCATTCCGTTCATGGGGCATGATCCATGCGGCGAGCGTCCCCTTTTGGATCCATCTCATCGAAACCACACTCGTGATTCTTGGGTTTTCCACAAGAATCCACTTTTATATACCGGTTGGAAGTCCCTCGGGTTCAAGGTGCTACCGGTCTGAGTCATCTTGGGGTGAGTACTTTTTCCCACCATAACAGGCCCAAGTTCTAGAGTTAGTAACCATTTCTCTTACACCCAAGATCGCTTGAAAGCTCAAGGGGAGAGGATACTTCAATTACTAAATCGTGAGGGTGACACAAAAAAATAAGGTGGGTCTAGTTTTCTGATCACCTAGTTTTCACAAGGTGAGAGCATAATCACCTACCACCTTCAAGCAAAATCAGACAGAATCAAACACACATCCATTTTAAAGCACCAAATGAAGTGTTTTCTACACTAGAAATTGCAAACACATTGTTTGAGAAATGAGTCTTTGACTAACGGAGCTGCAAAACCACAAGTTAGTAGTTTCATCCAATAGTCTTGGACCCACGAAACATAACCGCCACACTCTGCGAAACATGATTAGTAACACGAAAGCCACTGCTAGGCAGAATGCAGAAAATAAAACTAGAGTGCTAAAAAAAATAGACAGAACAGAAAAACCTCAAAAACTCGAATGCAAATGAGAAGAAAACATTACCAAGTGAATGCGTCACAACAGAGCGAATGTGTCACTCTGTATGTCAAATGTGGCTCGGTATTTCAACTGCAGCTTTCCAGACTACAATTGCGGCTCGATCGAGCGATTGCGGCATTTTGGTCTACTAATGCATCATGACACATCTGATGTGTCATGATTTAAAAAAAATGATTGCGTCGCTCCGTACCTGTACCTGCAAAAATGACAAAAAACACATGAAAACCGTACAAAAATAATAGCAAATAATAGAGTCGTGTTCACGTCGGGTTCACCAAATGTATTAATGGGTAAATTTCATAAGGTTTGAGGTTAGCAATGATTAGATCAATAATATAAACCCAAAGAAGTTATGAAGCACAAAGAAAGCAAATAACAAGAACAATTATACCATATATTCGTTGAAGCTTCCATGATTCACCTTCATAGCACCTCCTAGCTTGTAGCGCATGATTGATGCCCTCAGCTCGAGTGTGTGACCAATTTGACTATGACATTGTCCTATGCAATTTTTGAAGGATTTAAGTAAAATTATGCCTATGCCAATGATAAATGACTATAATGCCTATAATCATGAAGTGGTCCCAAATTATGAACAAAATTGTCATTTTATAGAATACACAATTTTGAATGGATGGACGAGATCGACTCTTGACAGAAACCTAAAATCAAAGGTCAAGATTTCATTTGATAATCCCTAATTAGGGTTAGGGAAAAATCCTTAGACTAGTGGTCAAGATGTCATAGGAGAAAATCGAATCAGTGGTGCAGAAAAGAGGAGATAATTAATTTTGAAAATAAAGATTTTCAAAATTGAGAAGATAAAGATAGCCTGCTTTGTGAGATTTATAAAAGATGGGCTGAAAAGAAAATTTGATTAAAATCAAGAAACTTCTTACTTTATTTTATTTTTGGAAGAAAGCTACCAATCAACTCAAAATATGAATTTTGTGAGACAAATAAATAATCTTTTTTTTAGATTATTTACCAAAATGGAATGTTAGTTAAGATTGTGATGACATTTTAAATAATTTCATTTATTTAAAATGAGAGGAATACTAATTTTGTCAATTAAATAATTAAAGTTAATTATTTAATTTAGCAAATGAGATTAATTAATTAAATAAATTGATTCATTCATTTAATTATGACAACTAGTGACATATTAAATAAATAAATAAAACTTATTTATTTAATAATCTGGAAGAAATGACTGAAGAAGGGTAATTAAATAAATTTAGAAATTTATTTAAGGGAAGACTTAGATAATTAATGACGTATTTAATAAATAAATAAACTTTAATTATTTAATAATCATGAAGAATAAAAGGACATGAATTAATTAAACAATTATAAATTATTTAATTAATAGTTGAATGTGGACCAAGGACATAATTAAATGTCATAATTATGCTAGAATGAAAGTGGTAAAAATGAAGCTTGCAGGCCTAGGCCATTTTTAGGTATCTACAGATAGTATGTCGGTATGGTTAAAAAGGGTGCCTATGAGAAATGAGATTGCTCCACATTTCTTTGAAGTGAAGGTTCTTGTCTTATGGATTAGGGAATGTGCTTATATATTATGTATCTAAATTCCCTTGAAGTTTTAGGTGCTATGGTGTTCCAAGAGGCTGTTTGGTGTGTTGGATGTCTATGCCAGTGTGTTTGGTTGCAAAAAAATAAAGGTGTTCTTAAGTTTTAGGTGGTTGCATTAGTAGTGGAAAATATTCTGATGATGTGGAATATTTTGATATTCTTTAGAATGTTGCAATCTGGTCTGCAAAATGTTTTTGGAAATGGAGAGGTGTGTTTGTGGTCTCTTGTTAGTGTAAGTGTAGGTTTGGCCAACCTGGCATGCTAACACTAATTATGGAGGATGATTGTTGTTTTTGAAAGTGTGGAGAAGTGTGTCAATGTAGATTTGGGCCCTAGTTATGTTGTGGTGTGGTCTTCCTTCACTTCTTTACACCATGCAAGTGTTTGGTACTGACCTATTTGATATTGCATGGTTGAGGTGCATACATTTCCTTAAGGCTGACCTAATTGAGATTGTTTTAGGTCATGAATGATATAAATACAAGGTTAGTTGTTGTGTGGATTAAGAGAGCGTGTGTGATGAAAAATATGTGAAAGTAATCATGTGTGGTGATATGATTGTGAGTTTTAATGCCTATGACTCCTAGATGTAGTGAGAGATGCATTGTTAGCAGTTCATATTGGTACAATGAGCCACCCCTTCTTCTCTCTTATTTCTTTTGGATAGTGAGTCTTTTGATAGTGAGCCCTTCTTTCTTTTGGGTAGTGGCCCTATTGTATTTTATGTTGCTATTAATTTATATTGTGAGCTAATCCTCACCATAGTTTTTCCCTTCTTAGGTTTTCCACGTAAATTTGGTATTTTATTGTGTATGGTTTTTTGATGTGTTGTTTCATTTTTTTACTTTCATACTAAATCTAATTAAGGGTTTAAGGGCTAATAATATCTAAATGTTAATGAGTGTTTTAGTGTTTTAATGTACAACTGATTCACCCCCTCTTAGTGTTTTTGTGTATCTAACAATTGGTATCAGAGAAAGGTTCCTTGGAAGAAGCTTAACCACTTGAGGTAGATTCGAATGGCATAAAGGAAGGAGGCTCCCTTGTTTTATGGGATGAATTATGCATTTTGGAAAACCAAGATGAAAGGTTTCCTTGTTTCTCTAGGGTTTGGAATTTGGAAGTCAATTGAAGATGGATATACCATTCCCACTAATGGTCCAACAACTAATGATGAGATCAATGCATATGAGAAAAATGGAAAAGAAAGGAATGCTCTTTTGAGTGATCTTGTTGATTCAAAACTTGTGAAGGTTATGAGCTACAAATTTACCAAATAAATCTAGAAGTTGTTGGAAAGTGTTTTATGAAGGAGATGATAAGGTCAAGCAAGCAAAGATGTATAATTTGAAGAAAAAGTTTGAAACCCTAAGGATGTCAGAAGATGAAGATATTGCAAGATACATGCATAGAGTGGATGAAGTTGTCATTTCCATCAATGGCCTTGGTGGAAAATTGTAAGAAGATGATGTGATAAATAAGGTATTAAGAACTCTTCCTAAATCAATTCATAAGGTTTCTACTATTGAGGAAGCTCAATATTTTGATCATTATTCTAGAGATTAGTTGTTTAGTGTTTTAACTACTTTTGAATTAAGAGAGTTTGGTCAAAATGATTCAAGAAAAGAGACTACTTTTAAAGATAGAAAAATAGAGAAGGATGATTGATCAGATCCAAATGATCTTGATGAGATAGAAGAAAATTTTGTCACAATATTGAAAAAGGGGATTGGAAAATACAAAGGTAGTTACCTTCCAATTTTTTTAACTATGGAAAGATAGGTTATTATGCTTCAAGATGTACAACCAAAGTTTTAAATAAAAAATATAATGATAATAAAGAGAATTTATTTTGTTAAAGAAGATACTAGAATATCTGATGTTGAGTCTAACTACCCAGATGATGAAAATAATGAATGATTGTTCATGGCTTTGAATGTTAGAAATAGTCATACCAACTCTAAAATATGTATGAAGGAAACTATCCCAGAAATAGGTCACAACATCAAAGGGACTATAGTGACTACTTTTCACACTAGAGAGGAGAAAAATCATTGGATAATTGACAACAAATGCTCAAATCACACGATAGGTGATAAGAGTAAGTTTGTTAAACTTGAGAAGTTTGAAGGTGGTTTTGTAAGTTTGGTGATGATACATCTACTAAGATATGTGAAAAAGGTACAATTAGCTTTGATGGCAAGCATAATACAATTGATGTTCTTTATGTCAAGGGTCTCCAGCATAATCTTTTGAGTGTAGGAGAAATATATAGATAAGGATATAATCTTGTATTTTAGGATGGTGGTTGTGAAATAAATAAAAAAAAGATTTGGAACTCTGGTTGTTGTAGGAATAAGGACAGATGATAATATTTATTATCTCAAAGGTGCTAATGGTAAGTTCTTTATGACTCAAACCAACAAAAGTTGGCTATGGCATAGAAGAATGTGTCACATAAATTTTGATAGTATAGTGAGGATCAACTTTACTCAAGATGTGAGAGATTTGCCAAGAATTACTAAACCTATCAATGTAGTTCGCAAGGAATGTCAGGTTGGGAAGCAAACAAGAAAGAGGTTCAATATCAAAGTGTAATGATAGAAAAAGGGTATGCCTTTTTCCTACTTAATTTGAGAATACTTAATGATAAAGTGGACTTTGTATTGCCTTGATCTAGTGTTGTGATGTGTTTTACACATCCACATTAGGTTTAGGGCCCTTCTAAGATGAATAAATCAAACTCCACCTTAATCTACTATTGTAAAGTGTATTTATTTACACCTCCACATTAAATTTAGGATTCTTGTAAATTAAGTGGACCTAATCTAGTGTTGTAATATGTTTTACACATTCACATGGTATTTTGGACCCTTTTAAGCTAAATAGACCCAATTTGGCCTTAATTTAATGTTGTAAAGTATATTTATTTACACTTCCACATTGGATTTTGGGACCTATTGCATTTATGATCTTTATATCATCCTTAATAGGCCCCTATGACCCCATATTATGCATCCCAAGGCATATTTCAATCAAAAGCCTGACAATATCAACATATAAACTTAATTTACACACTCCCTAACACTATAGTAGTCAAAATAGGCTCTATGGGGCCCATTTACCATAGATGGCGAATGAGTCACATCTAGGTGGGACCCATTCACCACATATGGTGAATGAGTCCCATTTGGCCTATTTTTGAGGTTTTAAGCTGGAAATTTTTGTTTTAAGTTCAAATTTATTCTATGTTGGCCTTTGGGATCAAATAAATGGTCATTTGAGTGAATTTCCTATATAAAAAATATTTCAAATCATTATTTCATCAAGTCTACATGATATCAAGTCAAGCAAGCAAGATTTAAGCACTCTAATACTTTACAAAATCATCAATATAACATTCAAGATCATTTTTAGGGAATTCAAGGCGGAATTCTTCATCAATTGTTGCAGCAATTCAAGATCCATCATGTCAAGATCAAGATCTACATCCTTCATGGCCATTTTATTTTGAGTTGCATATTTACAAAGCATAATTTATAAGTCATCATTCAAGCTAGCATTTTTCATGTTCCATGTCCTTGTTTCATTGTTTCATCATTTGGTTTATTTATCTAAAAGGGGTTTGACCAAGGCAAACCCATATTCCCTAGAAATCAACACTTTCTCTCTCTTTCTTTGTGTAATTGTAGATCTAGGTGCTTTGAAGACTTGAAGGATCATTGAATACTAGGTTACAAGTTTGGAGAAAGTTTTTGGAATTGTATCCTCATTTGCAAGGTTGTAATCTTCACTAAAAGGTCACCTACAACCCTGAAATCAGAGTTTCAGATTTGGAAACCTGGAGAAGTAGATTGAGAAGACTGAGAAGAATAAATTCAAACTTTGAATTCCTAAAAAAATGGAATGGGATTGATTCACCACAAGTGGTGAATGAGTCCCACTGTAGGCATTTTTTGAATATTATTGTAGATTCAGATACGCTTTTTCTTGAAACTTGTTCATGTGCAGAAATCCAAATCTGGTACTGATTCACACATAATGGCGAATGAGTCCCACTAGGTCAAAAAGTCAAAATTTCTAGCATTTCAAAGTTCCTTCTAGTCATCTTAAGATTCCCAGGTGCACACATTTCATTTCATAGCTTGTTATTTTGTTTTATATGCATTTATAGGTCATTTAGTTTAAGTTTGCATCATATTAGGGTTTTGCATTTCATCTTGCATTTGATTGTTTTTCCAAGCCCTAGCTTGCTGGTGAACCCCCTATTAGCTTACAATCAGCCCCTAGGACAACCCTATTGCAAGATCTTTCTCCTTTGCTTTGAGATCTCTAGGGTTATCCTTGAATGTGGAGCATAGAAAGTTGTTTGCCCTAGGTCCTAAAACCCTTAGTGCCGACAAAATTCTACCTAACATTTTGGTGAACCTACATTTAGAACACCTTAATTCTAATTTGGAGATCACTGCCATCATAGATCTAGCTTGCATTAACTTTGCATTATATTTTGCATTAGGTAATTGGTATCTAGGGATTTCAAATTTTGCATTAGTGAAAGTGCATATAGGTTGCATTTTTGCATCTCAAATCATTGAAAATCATTTGAAAACTGCATTTGCACTTAGTTTACAGATCATACAACATAAAAAGCATAAAAATCAATTAAAATATTCTAAATTTTTTTTAAAAATCCCTACTGGGACTCATTCACCACCTTTGGAAAATTAGTTCTAGTGCACATCTAAAACTACCTTTTACAGCATTAAAAACCTCGTTTCTACACTTTTGTTTACTACCATTAACTATCTATTTCAGTTGGTTGAGTTTTTGTTACATGTGTTCCATTAGATCTAGCTTAATTTGACTCATTTCATGCATTGTGTAATTTCAAATTTGCATTCTTACATTGCATAATCAGTCAATTATCATGTTCAAAATCTAAAAATTGCATTATCCCTTGCATGTTTGATTTAGAATTATTGCATTTCAAGCTTCTAGAAAAATCATTACATCATGCTTTCATTGCAAAAATCTATAGTTATTATACTTCATGTTCTATTTTTAGATCTTATTGGGTGTTGTAAGAAAGTTTTGTTAAGTGCATATGAATATGAGGTCCTTTCCCCTCTCTTTTTATTCATCATTGATCCCTCCCCTAGCATCCCTTCTAAGAGTGAGGCTATTCTAGTGAAAGAAACCTTGGGTAATCATGAAAATCACATTTCTTCTTCTCCTAACATCTCTTCTACTTGGGAAGAATATATTACATAGCGTTAGAAGAACTAATCGATGAGATCTTTGAGAACCTGAGCTGTTTCTCTCCTCTTACCTCTCCTATTAGGCAAGACAATACTAAACAAGAGGACATAACAATAAGTAATCATGACGATAGCATAAGACAAAAGGAGACCATTGAAACCTACACACATTCATCTCCCAACATCTTCTCCTCTTGTGATAATGATGAGAATATGTTGGTGTTAGATAAGCAAACCTTCACGACCTATGATAACCCTCTTTATGTATCTTCCCCTACCTATCCTATTTTGGAAGACATTATGAGACAAAGAAGTGAAAATTTGGATAATCTTGACATTTTTTATTCTCCCAGTACCTCTCCTAGTTGTGAAGAAGCTACTTTGATGTTAGAAAACATAACCAATGAATGTCATGAGAATCTTATGTTGGAAAACATTATGGAACAAGACAATAACATTATTGATGAACAAGATAATCCAACCATTGATCATTCCCCTACTTGGGATGAAGTCATTTTAGAAGAACCAACCTTTGAATATCATGAACATTTACTTTGTATATCTCCTAAAAACTCTCCTCCTAGGGAGGGTATCATGGTACAAGAAAATCTTAACATCAACACATGTAATGGGGCTTCCTTAGATGAAGATGATGAAGTGGCATTAGACTCCTCTTCCCTAAGAGAATATGGAAATAATCACAAGCTTGTTGAGGTTATGATGACAAAAATTGGATCTCCTTTAATTAGTGAGCTCCCTAAGTCACTTCCCATTAGTGAATCATATAAGAAAATAACAGATTTCTTGAAATCTAGGATGCAATTTAACAATGTTTTGCAGCAACCAAGATATAACATGGTTGCTCAAACATGTAGGGGACCACAAATTTCTCCTGTATCATCATCATTGCCTCAAATTATTATTCCTAGTGTTGAAGATCTTAAAAAAACTCCCGCTAATATATCTATATGGCAACTCATTCCATTATCACCTACATGTAAGTGTCTATTTCAAGAAATATTGTAAATAAAGTAGGAGAAGATCCAATCTTATATGAAATCAAACAATATAACTTCCTCCTTTGATTGTATGCAAGTCACATAGTCAAAAATTATATTCCCTAAACATGAATTTCCCTCAGTTGAGACTCAAAACAAGATTGAAGCCTTGATAATACAAGTGATCATTAATGAAACTATAGTTAGGCACACTCTCATAGACAATGGAGTAGAAATTAATGTTTGTAGCATTGACCTCCTAGAAAAAAATTTCATGGACAAAAGGCTCATTCAACTTAATGATATTCATATTCGTGGCTTTGACAATGTCAATAGGCAACCACTAGGAATGATCATATTTGAATAAAACAACAAGATATACATAGTTGAAGTAGATGAAAGAAGCTATGATAACAACACTTCCAACTCCCCTAATACTTTCATTCCAAAATAAAAAGTTGAGCCTAAACAATTTTTTGTTAATGCTAAACTGTTTAGTGGTAATTTGGGGTCATTGGATTTTACACCTCATTTCAATAAGGAATCCAAAATCTCACCTTCAAATTCCAAAGGTTCATATACTGACGATTCATTTTCAGACACAAATTCTAGTGATGATTGTAGTTCAATAGATTATATACCCTCCTTTAGGGGAGAGTGAAAAATCTCACAATCTAAACAACCTTTTGTTTCATATGCTCAACTTGTTTCTATGATAACATTGCCCCATGATAGCGATGGGGGCTATCTAACCCCCATCCCTCATCAGGGGGTGATACATAACTTTAAAAAGGATTTGGGTTCTCGTGAAGAATCTAATCTTTCTAAGAAGTATAAACCCCCTTCATCTGACTTGGAAGATTGTTATGGTATTAGATATGATCTCCCTCCTACACATGGATGCAATGAACACTTGAAGAAAATTGATATACCACTCTTTCAAGAAAGATCTAGGTTTTCTACCCTTATCTCCATTTTCATCTAAAGCCTTGTCATTTAGTGTGTGTATGATATCTTGCACGAATAAAAGAACATCTTCTACTACTGATCAAGAGTGTATCTTGTCAAGACTCCTCCAAGATCGTCTGATATCTCTCCCTCCAAGAACATGAAAGAAATTTTACTACAAGATTTCATGGTCATTCTACTAATGAATGTAATGCTTTGAGTAATCAAATTCAACATCTCAAGGAGTGTGGTACTCTTCCTTGTGTTCAAGCACCCAGCTCCTCTAAATGATACTTACTTTTATCCTATTTAGCTCATCCTTGTCCTATACTAAGTGGGGGCAAGGGGCTAGGTATCCTTTTCATCGTATGTCACTTGTGGTTATCTCTTTTGGATAGTTGATCAAATTTCATGTACATATAATAGAAAGCTTGGGATGTGGATAGCATGCCTTAAGTTGACTTGCATTTGACACTTATTCATGATGTAGTTCAATTCAGAAACATATGACTTAGCATAGGGCTTTTCGAATAATCTCTCATGTCTTCTTTTACTTTAAATAAATTTCTCACATCAATGGTGTTAGCAACAACTTTAAAGTGGTGGAATACATCGACACTCATGTTTCATTGTGCAATTTTCTTTTTTCTTGCAATGAGTCCTTTTATTGGTGGTGATGTTGGGTTTGATTTCCTCCGAGAGTGTGATATTTATTTGACTTGATTTCCCTAACAAGAGACCTTACATGCAATAAGAAAAACCCCTTTGAACATTACTTACACTATTTTTCATTTACAACATTGATTATATGGACACCTTTCATAACACACTTTGCATGCCTATGGAGGCATCTTGTTTGTTCATGAGCTCCAAGCATACGAAGTTTCTCTTGTCTCATGAAGCTCAAAGATCATTTTTGCATGGCGCCTTATCAAATTTATCAGGAGGTATAACTTTGGTATGGTTAGATGGGAAGCCGATCCAAGGCATGACTTTCCCTTAGCCACTCGCGTGTGTGTGTGAGCACATATCGGCCATATGTGTCTCACCTTCTTGGATTACTCACCCAACAGAAAACCAAGAGCTTCATTGCCTCAAAGTGAGCATGTATTTTTGGAAAAACAACCTAGATCTCATCCACATCATGTTGGACAAATGATAGAAGCTTGATCCACCTTTTTATTTTTGTATTTCTTTCTTTTAGTCACTGGCATTGCATGATCGTATATCTTGATGTTGCATATCTTGTGTGTGTCCTTTTGTGCTTATGTTGGTTTGACTTAGGATCTTGGACCCTGGGAGATTGATCACCTCCTTAATCATTGTTATCCTAGACCATCCACATTCGTACACTTGGACCCCTCTTCAATGTCTACTTTAGTGTGAGTTTGAAGCAAGTTCATCCTCTCACTAAAGTGGGGGCTAGATGTAATGATAGAAAAAGGGTATGCCTTTTTCCTACTTAATTTGAGAATAATTAATGATAAAGTGGACTTGATATCATGTTGATCTAGTGTTGTGATGATTTTTACACATCCACATTAGGTTTAGGGCCCTTCTAAGTTGAATAAATCAAACTCCACCTTAATCTAGTGTTGTAAAGTGTATTTATTTACACCTTCACATTAAATTTAGGAGGCTTGTAAATTAAGTGTACCTAATCTATTGTTGTAATGTGTTTTACACATTCACATGGGATTTTGGACCCTTTTAAGCTAACCCAATTTGGCCTTAATTTAATATTGTAGAGTATATTTATTTACACTTTCACATTGGATTTTGGGACCTATTGCATTTATGACCTTTATATCATTCTTAATAGCCCCCTATGACCCCATATTATGCATCCCAAGGCATATTTCAATCAAAAACCTGACCATATCAACATATAAACTTAATTTACACACTCCTCAACACTTTAGCAGTCAAAATAGGCCATGTGGGACCCATTCACCACTTTGGATGAATGATTCCCATCCAAGTGGGACCCATTCGCCACATATGGAAAATGAGTCCCATTTGGCCTATTTTTTATTTTTTAAGTGGTAAAATTTGGTTGTAAGTTCAAATTTCTTTTGTTTCAGCATTTTGAATCAAATAAATGGTTGTTTGAGTGATTTGCCTATATAAAAAAGCTTTCAAATCATTATTTCATCAAGCCTACACGATATCAAGTCAAGCAAGCAAGGGCTAAGCATTCCAAGAATTTACAAGATCATCAAGATAGCATTCAAGATCATTTTTAAGGAATTCAAGAGCATAATTATTCATCAATTATTGTATCAATTCAAGATACATCATCATGTCAAGCATGTTATTGAGCTAGTGTTGTGATGTATCATTGAAGATCCAAGATCAAGCATTGTTCTACTCCTATTGTCAAGATCAAGATCTACATCATGGAAATTTCATGTTGAGTTGTAGATTTATAAAACATCATTTACAAGGAATCATTCAAGGTAGAAATTTTCATGTTTCATTTCCTTGTTTCATTGTTTCGTCATTTGATTTAATTACCTAAAAGGGGTTTGACCAAGGAAAACCCCTATTCCCTAACAATCAACACATTCTCTCTCTTTCTTTGTGTAATTGCAGATCTAGGTGCTTTGAAGACTTGAAGGATCATTGAAGACTAGGTTACAAGTTTGGAGAAAGTTGTTAGAATTGTCTCCTCATTTGTAAGGTTGTACTATTCACTAAAAGGTCACCTACAGCCCCGAAATCAGAGTTTCAAATCCAGAAACCTGGAGAAGCAGATTGAGAAGAATGAGAAGAGTAGATTTAGAATTTATATTCCTAAAAAAGAAGAACGAGACTAATTCACCACAAGTGGTGAATGAGTCCCATTGTAGGTGTTTTCCAGAGATTTTTGCAGATTCATATACCCTTTTTCCTGAAACCTGTTCCTATGCAGAAATCCAAATTTGGGATTGATTCGCCCATAATGGTGAATGAGTCCCACTATGTTAAAAAGTCATAATTTCTAGCATTTCAAAGTTCCTTCCAGTCATCTTTAGATTCCTTGGTGCACACATTTCATTTCAAAGTTTGTTGTTCTATTTTATATGCATTTCTAGGTCATTTAGTTCAAGTTTACATCATATTAGGGTTTTGTATTTCATCTTGCATTTCATTATTTTTCCAAGCCCTAGCTTGGTGGTGAACCCCTTATTAGCGTACAATCATACCCTAGGACAAACCTATTGCAAGATCTCTTTCCCCTTTGCATTGAGATCTCTAGGGTTATCCTTGAATGTGGAGCATATAAAGTTCTTTGCCCTAGGTCCTAAAACCCTTAGTGGCAAAAAAATTCTAACACAAAGAATATTCTACCATTGGACCTTTGGAATTGGTGCATATAGACCGATGTTGACCTACAAGAACATGAAGCATTCAAGGTGACAGGTATTTCATGTTATTAATTGATTATTACTCTAGAATGACTTGGGTAATTTTTCTCAAAGAAAAATAAAATTCTCTAGACAAGTTTAAAGAATTTAAGGATATGGTTGAGAATGAAATGGATATGAATCATGTGTTTTAGGTTTGAAAGAGATGGAGAGTTCACCTATAATGAGTTTAAATTTTTTTATGAAGATCATGGAATGAAGAGGCATTTTTCAACCTAGAACTCCTCAACAAAATAGAGTGGTGGAGAGAAAGAATAAGATAGTTCAGGAAGTAGCAAGGAAAATAATGAAGGAAGCAAATCTATTGGATTTCTATTGGACATAAGCTATTCAAACTACACTATACATACTTAATAGACTATAAGAAAGAGTAAATAGTTTAAATACTCCTTATGAACTATGGTATGGAAGAACTCCTACTATCAAATATTTTAGAGTGTTTGGAACCAAATGCTATATCAAGATATATAAAGAAAATTTGGGAAAGTTTGATGCAAGGTCAGATGAAGGAATATTCCTTAGATATTCTGAAAGAAGCAAGGCTTATCGGTGTTGCAAGTATGAGCTAGTCTGGTGGTGTTGTCATTAATGTTTTCATTGATGTCAACACAGTTCAGTATGTTGCATATTACACATGTATAGCTGAGATGCTACTAAGATATTGTGAGTACATGGAGCTATCTTTATGTCATTGCAGATGTGTTGAGTTAATGAGTTTCCAAGTACTTTTGAGAAAATTGATAAAGAAGAGAAGTCAAAGTGATGAATGTGTTATGAATGTGCTCTGGTATGTACTTCATGTTTCTCCTATGTTGATCCTATGCTTGTGTGGATCTGAATATTTGATAATGGTGATCTTGTGGTGATATATCCCAAGTTTTAGCTTCTAGTGTGATGGTATGTGAAAGTTACGTTCACAGGTGTGTGAATTGTTCTAGCAGAGTTGATCTTCTGTGGACTGAGAGAAATGTTTCTGCTCCACAGTCCTCCACTATTTTGTTTCAGATCTTTCGGATCTCAAATATGTATTGAGTTGGTGTTCTCTAGGTTTTGGCAAAGAAGGTTGAAGTTTGGTGATCCAGAAGTCATGTTTTTGTATTGTTGTGTGTGTTTGCACAGTACGGATGAACTATTGAAAGATGTTTAGTGTTTGAAGCATATTTCATTTGCTACGAATGTATCTAAAGAAATCTACGATGTATTCTCATGCATAATGAAGCATGTTTTGGAGTCTGTGTGTCATCTTATTGTTAGGAAGTGTGTACATCAATGTTCATTTATGTTTTCATTAGGTTTGGCCGACCTGGTGTTTACACTTCATTTGAACAATAAAATTAAATTGAGGAAGCGTGTGGTTGATCTGATACATTACTTTTGGTCTTGGTTAAATGTTTTAATTGGTCCACTCTTATTTCTTTCCACTCCTGGAATTTTGAGTTGCCGAACTAATTTGAATTTATGAAGTGAGGTATTTGTGGCTGACCTTGGAGAAAGTTTTTAAGGTTGAGGATGGTATAAAAGAAACTTGAATTGTGAAACATTGTATGACAGTGTGATGCAAAGTGATGAAAGTAAGCCACAAATCATAAGAGCAGAAGTGTGTGTGTGAGTAAGTTGAGACAACAATATTCATTGGGTTGGATTCTTGAAGGCAGTGAGCTAAAGGTTTTTTCAATCCTTATTCAAGTTGTGAATGTGTTAATTTATGTGGTGGACCTTTTTGTTCTCTTTTGTATCTGTAGGCAGTGAGCCTCCCTATTGGACAGTGAGTCCTTTCTATAGGTAGTGAGCCTTTGTACTTGGACAGTGATTCCTCTTCTGGGTAGTGAGCCCTTGGCAATGAGCCTCTTTTTTATAATCTTTATATTGTGAGTTAACCCTCACCATGGTTTTTCCCTCATTGGGTTTTCCACATAAAAATATGGTGTTCATTGTGTTGATTTACTTTTTGTTATTTTTGTTTCATGCTCTTACTTAATAACATAATAGTGTGGTTGTGGAATTGATAAGTATTGAAGTTTTAAGTTTGAATCTTGTGACAACGGATTCACCCCCCTCTCAGTTTTCCTTCACCTATTTGACAATTGGTATTAGAGCATTAGTTCCTTGGTGTAGAGCTTAATTGCTTAAGGAAGATTTGATGGTGCATAAGTTGGCGATCCCTATGTTCGATGGAACTAACTCCAATGATTGGAAGGGATAGATGAAAGGATATATTATCTCTCTTGGTTTCAAGACCTGGAAGGTTGTTGAGGAAAAGTATACATACCCATCTGGTGGTCTTACTACTACAGATGATATTTTTGCTTATAAAGAAAATGAAAATGAAAAGTATGTTATTTGTAGTGGCTTATCTAAAAATGAGTGAGCTAAGTTTCTTTCTTTTGATACTGCATATGAGGTATAGAAGAAGTTGGAAGACATGTATGAAGGAAATGAAAGAGTGAAATTGACAAAGAATCTGGTAGCAAAGCATGGATTTGTAAATACGAAAATGGAAGAAGGTGAGGAATTTACAAGTTTCTTTCAAAGGGTTGAACTAACTGCAAATGAAGTTAGAAATCAAGGAGGAAAACTATCAAATAAAGATATAATTGAAAATATCCTGATCAACCTACCATACTGCTACAGTGATAAGATCTTAGTTATTGAAGAAGTGTATGATCCTAAGAAGTACACACTAGAACAATTGTTCAACACCTTGCAATCATTTGAGATGAGAAAGTTTTGGAAAGAATACAAGATAGAAGAAAAGAAAAAAATGGCATTTAAGGCAATGAATATTGAAAGCGAACTAGATAGTGATGGTGATGATGAGTTGGAAGTAAACTTCACAAGGAATTTGAAGAAAGGCACTGAAAAGTATAAAGGTATGTTACGCTTTAAATGTTTTGGTTGTGGTAATATTGGTCATTATCCTTCAAGATGTATGAATAGAGCTATGTATAAGAACAAGGATTATAAGGATAAGGATAGAAAGGATAAGAGATATAAGAAGTTGTACTATGTTAAAGAAGAAGTAGGAATTTTTGATGATGAATCTGAGAATGAGGTTGATGATAGTGAATTCTTATTGTTAGCTTTGGAAAGTAAATTTGTATCCACTAACCGTGGAAAATTGTGTAAGAAAGAAGGCTCCAGAGAATAAGAGGAATATGATGGAAGGTACTTTGGTTACCACTTTTCATGCAAGATAGGATGAAGATTACTGGGTAATTGATAGTGGATGTTCTAATCACATGACCAAAGATAAGAGTAAGTTCACTAATCTTGTGAAATATGATGGTGGTTTAGTTATGTTTGGTGATGATTTAGGAGCTAAGATTTGTGGGAAAGGCTCAATTAGTTTTTATGGAGTGCACAATATTGATGATATATATTAGGTGAAGGGTTTGAGGCATAACCTTTTGAGTGTTGTTCAGATGTGTAGCAATGGTTTTAAACTTGTGTTTTAGAATAATACCTTTGAAATCATAAAAGGATCTGAAAATGGAGATATGGTTGTTGTTGGAAGAACTCATGGAAACATTTATCAACTTACGGGAGTTGATGGTCAATGCCTTATATCTCAAATCAGTGAAAGTTGGTTATGGCACCGGAGAATGGGACATTTACCTGAGGAGAATAAGGAGAAAGATGAAGAAGAGAATGAGCCAAAATCTGTTGTTAAGACTCCTAACTATGCATAGAAGAATCATCCAGAGGAACAGATAATTGGAGGAAAAAGTGAAGGTGTGAAGACAAGAAGAAAAGTTACAACTGAGGTAAATATGTGTTTTCTCTCTAAATTTGAACCTAAGTTTGTGAATGAAGCATGTGAAGATGAGAGTTGGATGAAGGCTATGAAAGAAGAGTTGTAGTAGATAGAGAAGAATCAGACATGGGAAATAGTCCCTAGGCATGTGAATAAAAATGTGATTGGTTTGAAATGGGTATTCTGGAATAAGCTAAATGAAAGTGGAGAATTTTTAAGAAATAAGCCAAGACTTGTATGCAAAGGATATTCACAAGTTGAAGGTATAGATTTTGAAGAGACATTTTTCCCTATGGCCAGAATGGAAGCTATTAGGATTTTTTTGGCATTTTCTACCCACAAGGACTTCAAAGTGTATCAGATGGATGTTAAGTCAACATTTATGAATGGTGAAGTGGAGGAAGAAGTGTATATGAGAAAACCTGAAGGGTTTCAGTTGTCTAACAAACCGGACATGGTTGTAAGTTGAAGAAGGCATTGTATGGTCTAAAGCAAGCTCCAAGAGCTTGGTATGCAAGATTGGAAAAATATCTAAAAAAGAAAGGATTGAACAAAGGTTCTATTGATAGTAATCTTTACTTCAAAGTCCAAGGTAACAAAATGTTGATAGTACTTGTATATTTTGATGACATTATTTTTGGTGGAAATGAAGGCTTGTGTAAAAGGTTTTTTGTAGAGATGCAGAAAGAATTTTAGATGTCTATGATTGGTGAATTGAATTTCTTCTTTGGTCTAAAAGTGAATCAAACTGATAAATGGATATTCATTTCACAATATAAGTATGTAAAAGAGTTGTTGAAGAAGTTTGGGATGGATGATTCCAAACCGGTTTGTACTCTTATGATAACCAGACGTAAACTAAGCAAAGATGATGAATCTGCTAAGATTGGTCAGAGAAAATATAGATCTATGATTGGCAGACTGCTATATCTTACTACTACTAGACCAAATATTATGCATTCAGTATGTTTGGTTGCTAGATTCCAAGTAGATCCTAAAGAGGCACATGTTATAGTTGTGAAGAGGATACTTAGATATCTTAAAAGTACACTGGATTATGGATTATGGTATCCTAAGAGTGATTATTTCACCCTAAGTGCCTATACTGATGCTGATTGGGTCGGATGTGTAGATGACCGGAAGAGTACCAGTGGTGGTGCTTTCTTTCTTGGCAGAATATTGGTTTCATGGTTGAGTAAAAAGAAAGACTCGATTTCTTTATCCATTGTAGAGGCAGAATATATTGCTGCAACATCCTGCTACACACAGATTTTGTGGATGAAGCAAACTTTGAAATACATTGGAGTGATATTTGATGAGCCTATTTCTACTTTTTGGGATAGCACAAGTGCAATAAAAATTTCAAAGAACCCGGTGATGCACTCAAGAACAAAAAAAATATCTATCAAATATCATTTCCTGAGAGAAAAAGTGTTGGAGAATCAAGTCAAATTGGAGTATGTGAACACAAAGGAACAAATTGAAAACATATTTACTAAGGCTCTTCTGAAGGATACTTTCGAGCATCTTAGGGAGATGTTGGGGGTCATTGGCCCTCAGAACTAACTGCATATGAAGGTGCATCAGTCTAGTGATTTCACAGATTCTTTATTTATTTGGATTGATAAATGGGTCTACTCCGCAGGGGGAGTAGAAAAGGTTTTCATTGTTACAGTATGATTGTGCTCCTAAGGGGGAGTAATTAGAGTTTTTGTGAAAAATAGCTATAGAGGAAGAGAAGGTGTTCTCCCAAGATATTGTGAAGGATGTTGTCTTTGATGGTTTCTTACATCATGTGTTTCCATCAATGACAAAGGGGGAGATTGTTGCAAGTATGAGCTAGTCTGGTGGTGTTGTCATTAATGTTGTCATTGATGTCAACACAGTTTAGTATGTTGTAGATTGTACATGTATAGTTGAGATGCTACTAAGATGTTGTGAGTACATGGAGTTATCTTTATGTCATTGCAGATGTGTTGTGTTGATGAGTTTCCAAGTGATTCTGAGAAAATTAATAAAGAAGAGAAGTCAGAGTGATGAATGTGTTCTGAATGTGCTCAGATA
This sequence comes from Sequoia sempervirens, assembly GCA_007258455.2. NCBI lineage: Eukaryota > Viridiplantae > Streptophyta > Pinopsida > Cupressales > Cupressaceae > Sequoia > Sequoia sempervirens. Next base: position 522,174,956 of record VDFB02281492.1, read on the forward strand.
TGTGCTCCACATTTCTCTTGTTTTGATCCTATGCTTATGCGGATCTAAAGATTTGATAATGGTGATATTGTGGTGATATATCCTAAGTTTTAGCTTCTGGTGTGATGGTATGTGAAAGTTACATTCACCGGTGTGTGAATTGTTCTAGCAGAGTCCATAGTCCTCCACTATTTTGTTTCAAATCTTGCAGATCTCAGATATGTATTGAGTTGGTGTTCTCTAGGTTTTGGCAAAGAAGGTTGAATTTTGGTGATCTGAAAGTCATGTTTTTGTATTATTGTGTGTGTTTGCACATTTTGGATGAACTGGTGAAAGATGTTTAGTGTTTGAAGCATATTGCATTTACTATGGATGTATCTAAAGAAATTTAGATGTATTCTCATGCATAATGAAGCATGTTCTAGAGTTCGCGTGTCATCTTCTTGTTGGGAAGCGTGTACATCAATGTTCATTTATGTTTTCATTAGGTTTGACTGACCTGGTGTTTACACTTCATTTGAACAATATAATTAAATTGAGGAAGCATGTGGTTGATCCGAGACATTATTTTTGGTCTTGGTTAAATGTTTTAATTAGTCCACTCTTATTCCTTTCCATCGCAGGAACTTTGATTTCCCAACCTAATTTGAATTTATGAAGTGAGATATTTGTGGCTGACCTTGGAGAAAGTTTCTAAGGTTGAGTATGGTATAAAAGCAAGTCGAATTGTGAAGAATTTTATGGCAGTGTGATATGAAGTGACAAAATTAAGCCACAAATCATAAGAGCAGAAGTGTGTGTGCGAGTAAGTTAAGACAACAATACTTCATTGGGTTGGATTCCTGAAGGCAGTGAGCTAAAGGCTTTTGCAATTCTTATTCAAGTTGTGAACATGTTAATTTTTGTGATGGACCTTTTTGTTCTCTTTTGTATTTGTAAGCAATGAGCCTCCCTGTTGGACAATGATTCCTTTCTATAGGTAGTGAGCCTTTGTACTTGGACAGTGAATCCTCTTCTAGGCAGTGAGCCCTTGGCAGTGAGCCTCTATTTTATAATCTTTATATTGTGAGTTAACCCTCACTGTGGTTTTTCCCTCATTGGGTTTTCCACATAAAAATTTGGTGTTCATTGTGTTGATTTACATTTTGTTATTTGTGTTTCATTCTCTTACTTAATAACAAAGTAGTGGGACTATGGAATTGATAAGTATTGAAGTTTTAAGTTTGAATCTTGTGACAACTAATTCACCCCCCCCCACTCTTAGTTGTCCTCAGCCTATTTAACAATTAGTGCTACAACAAGATGGCGGAGAATATAGTTGAAAGTATAAGTGTTAAAGTAGATGAAGAACCATATAAAATATTAGTATTGATACAAAGCTATGAATTTGATGAGTCCTCTTGTAAAGAAGAAGAAGAAGAAGAGAAGGAAAAGGAAATGCAGGTTGATGAGGAAGAAGCTTTGGAAAGGATTCCTAAGACTCCTAAGTATGTGTAGAAGAATAATTTTGTAGATAAAATCAATGGTGATAAGAGAAGAGGTGTGTTGATAAGAAGAAAATTTTCTATGATAGAAGAACATGTAAATCCATGTCTACTTTCCAAATTAGAACCTAAGATAGTGATTGAAACATGTAAGGATGAGAATTGGACCAAATCTATGGAAGAAGAATTGATGCAGATTAAGAAGAATTAGACTTGGGAATTAGTCCCAATACCAACAAACAAGAATGTAATAGGAACTAAATGGGTATTCCAGAACAAGTTGAATGAGAATGGGGAATTTATCAAAAATAAGGCTAGACTTGTGTGTAAGGGCTACTCACAATTGGAAAGAATATATTTTGAGGATACATTTGCTTCAGTGGCAAGAATGGAGACCATTACGATTTTTTTGGCCTTTGTAGCACATAAGGAATTCTAGGTTTATTAGATGGATTTGAAGTCTGCATTCTTGAATGGTGAGTTGAAAGAAGAGGTATACATTAAAAAATCAAAAGTTTTCAATTTTCAAACAATCCTTATATGGTTTTAAAATTGAAGAATGCATTGTATGGTTTTAAGAAACCTCCTAGAGCTTGGTATGCAAGACTGGATAGGTACTTTTTGCAATAAGGATCAATAAAGGTATTGTAGATAACAATATGTATTTCAAAGTTGAAGGAGAACAAATCTTAATTGTGGTAGTATATGTTGATGATATAATCTTTGGATGAAATGAAGATATATGCAAAAGTTTTGCAAAAGAGATGCAAAAAGAGTTTGAGATGTCAATGCATGGAGAGGAATTTATTTTTTTGGCTACAAATCAATTAGATGGAAATAGGAATACAAATTTCATAGTCAAAGTATGCCAAGGAAATTCTAAAGAAGTTTGGAATGGATGGCTATAAACCGATATGTACTCCTGTGGTTACTAGTTACAAGTTGAGCAAGAATGATGAATCTCCTAGGACTAATCAAAGAAAGTACATATCACTGATTGGTGGATTGCTATATTTAATTGCTACTAGACTAGATATCATACATACAAGTTATCTTGTGGCTAGATTTCTAGAAGATCCTAGAGAATCACATGTGGCAGCATTAAGAGTATTTTTTGATATTTGCAAGGCACTCTAGACTATGGTCTATGGTATCCAAAGGATATTGATTTCTCTTAAGTACCTATACTTATGAAGTAGACATTAAATAATATTATAACTTGATATGATGAACCTATTTCTCTCTTGTGTGATAATACAAGTGTTATCAATATATCAAAGAATCCAGTGATGCATTCAAGAATAAAGCATATCTCAATCTTGTATCATTTTCTAAGAGAGAAGGTTTCATAAAATGAGGTGAAGATGGAGTATGTGCCTACAAAGGACCAAGTTGAAAATATTTTCATAAAGGCTCTTCCTAAAGATACATTTGAGTATCTCTGATAGAAGTTAGGGGTTATCACACCTCCTTTCAACTAGATGCATAAGAGTGTGCATCAGTCCAGTGGAGCAATTCAAGGTTTATTCATTTTTTTTTAGACTGATGAAGTCTACCTCTCAAGAGGCCTAGGTAGTAGTATTCTTGGTTGGTGAAGTTAGATGAAGCATATTTTGTGCCCCTAAGGGGGAGAGTGCAGTAAAGTATAGTGCAGTTGCTTTATGGTGTTGTAAGTGGTGTCAAAGTGGTGTATGTAGATAATTTGTAAAAGGTGCAAGTGTTTCCCTTTGAATTTTGTCAAAGGGAGAGAGAAAAAGAGTAGGATGAGTTTATGCACCTTTTACATTGATGTCAAAGGGGGAGAGAATCTGAAAAACATGGAGAGTGCTAGTGCAATGTATGGAAAAGCATTGTCTAAACAAAGGAAGAGAGAGCTAGTGTGGCAAGAGAAGAAGTTTTTGAAGAGAGAGTATGAAGAGTAAGGAGTTGTCCTAGTCAGGGGGAGTTCTAATTGTTGCAAAGTTGCTATTGGATTCTTTTGTTATTGATGGTTTTTTAGAAATTCAGTGTTTCAATCAATGATAAAAGGGGAGATTGTTGGAATCTTGAGTTGTTTGTGAGTTGTTTGGGTGTTGTCATTGATGTCAACCCCTTCTATGAAGAGAATGTTGGAATGATTCTGGTGTTGATGATGTCAACCCCTAGCATTGGAGTTGTTGGAAGCTTGGATTTTTTGGTATTGATGTCAACACAATGTTGGTGTTGTTATTGATGTCTTACTTTAGTATAGTTGCAAAATTTGTATTTGGAGAGATAGTTGGATGTGCAATAGTTGATGAGAGGCATTGTATATACTATATATTTTTTGCAGAGATATTAGTGTTGGTGATGCAATTGCTTCACTTGGTTTCCAAGTGCTTTTTAGAAATTTTGAATAAAAGAGAGTTCAGTGTGATAGAGTGGTGTTCATTTTTCTTCTCCGCATTTTTTCATGGTTGAAGATATTCCTATGTGGTTTGGATGTGATGATTAGAGGTGTTTATAGGTTCTATATCCATAGTTTTAGGTTCTAGATTATACTACATTGGAAGATGTGTTTGACAATATGTCTGTCTAGTTAAACAAGGTATTTAGGAGAAATGAGATTCCTCTATATTTCTCCATAGTGAATGTTGTCTTGTGGATCTAGGAACATGCTTATGTATTATGTATCTACCTTCCCTTGAAGTTTCAAGTGCTATGGTGCTCTACAAGGTTGTTTGGTGTGTTGGATGTTTGTGCTAGTATGTCTGCTTGCATAGAATAAATGTGCTCTTAAGTTTCAGCTGGTTACAGTAGCAGCGGCGAATATTCTGATGATGTGGAATATTTTGAGATGTTTTGGAATGTTGCAATGCAGTCCACGAGATTTTTTTGGACTTGGAGAGGTGTGTTTGTTGTTGATTGTTAGTGTTATTGCATGTTTGGCTAACCTAGCATACTAATGCTAATTATGGAGGATTATTTTTGTTTGTGGAAATGTTGAGAAGCATGTCAGTGTAGATTTGGATCCCCATTAAGTTTTGGTGTGGTCTTCCTTCACTTCTTTACACCATGGAAGTGTTTGGGGCTGACCTATTTGATGTTGCATGGTTGAGATACATGTGTTTCCTTAAGGTCGACCTAATTAAGATTGTTTTAGATTGTGAATGGTATAAATACAAGATGAGTTGTGTGGATTAAGAGAGTGTGTGATGCAAAAGATGCAAAAGTGATTAAGTGTGGTGATTTGAGTGCTAGCTTTAATGCCTATGACTCCTAGATGTAGTGAGAAGAAGGTGTCTACATTTTAGTTTTTTGAATGAGTTTTTTGTGCTTTAGTGGAAATATACCTTTGAGATAAGAGAGATGAATTGTTAGTAGTTCAAATTGGTAGTGAGCCAGTGCTTCTTCTATCTTCTTTCTTTTGGAAAGTGATTCCTTTGATAGTGAACCCTTCTGTCTTTTGGGTAGCGAGCTTATTATATTTGGTGTTGCTATTACTTAATATTATGAGCTAACCCTCACTGTGGTTTTTCTCCTCTTATGTTTTCCATGTAAATTTTGTGTTCTATTATGCATGGTGTTTTAATGTGTTGTTGTTTCATTTTTTTACTTTCATGTTAAATATGATTAAGGTTTTAAGGGATAATATAGATCTAAATGTTAATGACGGTTTTAATGTTTTATTAGACAAATGATTCATCTACCCCCCTCAATTTTCTTGTGCATCTAACATGTTGTTACTTGAAGATGAAGCCTATTGCATAGAGACCTAGAGAAGTGGAGATTGAGCAGCTCACTCAAGACAAAGCATTACTAGCTCAGTCTTCAATGCACCTTAAAACTATCCATCAAGTGCTAGTTGGTGTGAACAACCACTGGTGGACTATTCATTAAATATTGAGGATGTGGGAGAGAGTAGAGAGGAAGAAGAGGATGTTGTTGAAATCATGCCTAGTGATGAAGATTTAGATGAACATTTCACCTCTTCCCAAGTTGATTAAGGAAATGAACATGTGCTTAACAATAGAATTGTAGTGGATTTATATGATGAGGAAAATTATTGATGATGTCAGAGTCTTGTCTTGTACTTAGTTCTTGAATGATGATAGCTTTATAGCCTCTAAGGAGTTTAAGGAATTCATTATAAAGATCAAGTAGGATGAGTTTAATCAAATATTGAACAGGGAAAAGGAAGGAGTGAATCCTTCACAATATGAGGAGGTTACAGGAAATTCCTCCAAGAAATGGACTTTGATGCCTCAAGGATCACTCATAGGAGTTAGCATGAGAATTATAAATGAAATTTAGGTGCACCTCTTACCCAAATGGGACCTTGCCTTAGTAATTTTCTTGGACACAATTAGAAATCAAGAAAAAGATGCTACCATATTAGATGGGAAAGCTGAGCAGGTCTATTTTGGATCAGGCTTTATCCTTTCATTAGAGACCCTAGCTATTTGAGCAACAGACCCAACCTCTAATAAACCTAAAATTATAGAAATAGTCCAAGAAATAATTGTAAATATAATCATAAAAAGGACATTATATACCTCATCTCCTTAGGTTGCATCCTTAGTGGTGCATACTGCCATGTTTAGTGCAACTACTGCAAAAATGCAATATACTGAGTATGAAAAGCTACATGCATTACACAACCAAAAAGATCTTTTTTATTTATCTTTCCTTTTTCAATTTTTGGCTTGATTTTATGTTGCAGACATGATTTTAATTTCCTTTCACCTTCCTTCAGCAACCTTAGAAGGTTCCTTCTTTCATATATTTTATTGGCCCGAAATTCAAGTGAATTAGCATAACATTTGGCATAATTTTACATTAAACAAGTAAACCAAAATCCCACACCCAAGTTGGGATATGTATTTTTTATTATTTTTTGTAACTCACAAGAAGAATTAAATGATTTGGAATAAAATGTTTTCCATGATGTTGAGTGCCTAGGGAGTGGAGTTGTTGAAAGAGGAATTGGATGACAATTTTTGGTTAAATTTGAATTTTCCCAACAAAAAGACTAAAGAGGCCTATTGCATGAATTTCTATACCCAGAATGGAGGAGGTTGAATGTTGATTAGAAGATTTTGGTCTCAGGAAATCCAATTCCTAGCTTGGGGGAAATGGTTGTAGCAAATGACAGAGGAAAAAGAGAAGGAAAGGCGAGAAAAGGAGTGAAGAAGATGATCTGGGCGACCCAATCTCCATGTCTAGAAGTTAGAGAAGATGTTTTTTCTTCCTGTAGCATGTATTTTTATAGAGTTGTGATTGATTTTTGGTTCTTTTTCAAAACTTTCCTATAGGATTTTTACATTAAAGTGCTTCGAATCTTGCTTTTAGATGGTTGTAGTTGCAGATGGAGCTTTCAATATGGATTTAAATGTTGAGTTTTCAGAATTTGTGGACTTCCAATATTTCATTGAATGCAATAAAATATTATGTGCTAGAGATTTTATTTGAAAATTTCTTAAAGTGTTGATTTTGTGAAGGATGGCTGGAACAATTGACAAACCTCTTTGGTTTATCAATTTTTGAACTGCATCAAATGGTATCAAAGTGGATTGTCTTAATGTTGATAAAATCCAGCTATTGAAACTGAGGAAAAGTGATTTTTTTGGTGATTTTGGCATTAAATAAAGTATTTCATTGTTCTTAGAAAAATAAAATGAGTGTTTATTCCTATAGATGAAGGTGGTAGTTTTCATTGCACAATTTTTTAGAGCAATTGAATGAGTTTTACATATTAAAAGTAATTTTTGAAAAGTGTTATGGCAGTAGTTTTCAGTGCATTTCTAGAGCAGGACTTGTAGAAGTTTGAAAGGGAAATGGTGTTTGAAAAACAAGGATAGATAACTAAGAGGGGGGGTGAATCAGTTGTCACAAAAATTTAAACTTTTTCTAACTTAACTTATCCTTAATTTTAGATTTGATGAATGAACAATTTGTTGGTGTAATTAATATTTAATTACACTTTACATAAGTTTACTTAGGTAATTATTTAATTCCTAGGTTAATTATTTCTCATCCTCATCTTGTTGAGCTATCTTGTTGCTCAAGATAAGATTAGGGTTATGCATCTTTGCTTTTATAAAGCAAATCATTATCTTGTAATTATTGAATTCTCGAATAATATTATGTTGCACATTCTTTTGCAACCTCTCTGTTTTTATTTATTTTCTCTTTTGTGGAAGGTCTTTTCGGTCTG
>VDFB02281492.1:522182693-522233687 GCA_007258455.2 Sequoia sempervirens
TGGGAACAAGAATCCAAGTATCATTATTTTCAATTTTATGTAGTTCCTCTTTCATTGCTTCAACCCAATGTTCATCTTTGCATGCTTCATTCACATTAGTAGGCTCAGCCTTTGAAATCAAGCAATATTCTTTTTCTTTTTTTCTCCTAGTTTGGACACCTTTGTTCTTACTCTCACCTATGATCCGATTCTCCTCACTGATTCAATCTTAAGCAATTTTAGAGTCTTCTTAGGATGTTCTTCAACTTCAGGCTCTTCTGGTCTCTCTTTTGTTCTTTCACCAGTTTCTCCTTCTTCTTGATCTTCTTGATTCAATAGAATAATTTGCACTTGACTTGAAGTCTGACCTTTGTTTGTACTATCACTCTGATCATCAAAATCATATCCGTAGGTTCTTGATAGTGTACCAAAGTCTTCATCAACATTAACATTTTCACTTTCAACCATCTCAATCTGTCAGAGCACCGAGTAGGCCTTTCTCTCTCTTAGTAGGCATATACCCTAAAAGATATTCCCTTCAATACTCCTTATTTATCAAATTTCCTTATCTTCTTTTTATCTCTTTTGATATAACACTTGCTTCCAAAGATCTTTAAATATCTAACAGTAGGATTTTGACTAGTCCATAGCTCAAAATATGTCTTACTAGTATCACCTTTCATTTGTACCTCGTTAAGTGTGTACACAATAGTACTCATAGCTTCTCTCCAGTAGATATGAGGTACATTTCCTTCCAACATCATGGTTCTAGCAACATCTAGAATTTTTTTGTTCTTTCTTTCCACAACTACATTTTGTTGAGGGGTCCGTGGTGCAGACAATTGTCTCTTTATTCCATGGTCTTCACAAAAAGCATTAAACTCACCAGAAGTGAATTCATCACCTCTATCTGATCTTAGACACTTAATCTTCAGACCCGTCTCTATCTCAACCATAGCCTTAAAAATATTGAACTTTTCTAGAGCTTTTTGATTTCTCCTTAAGAAAAGTAGCCCACATCATTCTTTGAAAGTAGGCCACTGGCCAATCAACATGAAGTACTGTATCCTCGTAAACTTCTAGTTCTAGCAGGACTACACAACCAAGATGCACAAGATCCAACAATCCATTTAATTCTTTTGCCGTTTACTCCTAAATGAAATTCTTGTTTTCTTTCCTAACAAACATTCTTTGCATATGGCATTAGTAGGTTTCATAAGCTTAGGAAGATCTCTCACAACCTTAGTGGAACTTATCTTCACAATATTATCAAAGTTAACATGACACATTCTTCTATGCCACAACTAGCTTTCATCAATAAGAGCAATCAAACAACTTTTACTAGCAACACTTAGGTGGAAAATATTACCTTTTGTTTTTGTACCTGATGCAATCACATTTCCACCTAAATATCTTGCACTTACCATCCATGAACTAAGATTGTATCCCTTATCAACCATTTGTCCAACACTCAAAATATTATGCTTCAAAACTTCAACATACAAGACATCATTAGTATTATTCTTACCATCAACAGAAATGCAACCTCTTCCACGGATCACACCAGTTGTATTATCACCAAATCTCACAACACCACTATATTTTTCCAATTTCTACAAACTTATTTCTATTCCCTATCATGGTCGAGAACAACTACCTACCAATTGCTCTATTCATCTTCTCTCTTCAACTTGAGAAACTAGGCTTTCCTCTCTACATTTGTACAACTAGGAAAAGATTTAGTAGACATAGGATCATTTTCCCCTTGATAATAATAAATACAATTCATCTTCTACTTCTTGCATTTCTCTCTTTGTCGTAATCATCATTCATTACACCTTCCTTTCTTACTGAAATATAGTAACACTTCTTTTTGAAATTCCCAGCTTGTTAAATCTTGGCTTGGAAACTCTCTCAGGACACCTTGATGCAAAATGACCTATCTTATTGCAAGAGAAACATTTAATATGCAACTTTCCTTTATACTTACCTTGTCCTCTGGTGTCTCTTTTCATAATCAATGCTTCAAGTTCTTCTAGCTCTCTTTCTTCTTCATCCAACTATTTCATTTCATCCTCATACTTGAATGTCTTTCTTGATGAAATTTCACCCGAATCATATCTTTGTTTATCTCTTCAAGAAGTAGTAGCCTTGAATGCATATTCAACCTTAGGAAGGATATCACCAAATTCACTAACTCAAAAAGCAGCTTAATCCTAATAATCAACATATATCTATGGTAATACCTGCCTAGTTCAAGCTCTTCAATAGCACTAGCCTTAACTTTGTAAGAAGTAGGCAAGGATCTAAGCACTTTAGCAACAATCTCAGATTCATCTCTTTGTCCACTGGTGCATTTGACACCACATACAAGTTCATTCACTCTTTGCATGAAAGTAGTAACATTTTCATCATCACCCATTTTCAAATTTTCATAATTCCCTTTTAGAATTTGTAGCTTAGCAATCTTCACATCAGCATCTCCTTCATACAAGGTCTCCAACTTTTTCTATATCTCATAAGCAGTCTTCAAATCCATCACATTTGTCATATTAGTATGAGTCAAAGCACTCAACAAAGCTTCCTTAGCCCTAATATTATGCTCAGCATCCCTAATCTCAGCAGAAGTAGTAGGACCGCTCTGTGGAATAACGTATATATTTTTTGTAATGCTCCAGTAGGGTTCACCAATGCATCTCAGATGGCACTCCATTCGAGTCTTCCACAAAGAATAACTTGTTCCATCAAATCTAGGACTATCCTTCTTGTAATTCTCCATCTCGGATCACCTCAAGTAGTTAAACTTCTTCCAAGGAACTTAGCTCTAATACCAATTGTTGGCAACTCAAGGGCAGAAAACTGAGAGGGGGGGTGAATGAGTTGTCACCAAATTTCAAAACTTATTCAACTTATTAACCTTATTCTCAGATCTGATGATTAATCATGAAAGCATAAATGAACAACACATCAGAATCAGACATAACACCAAGATTTTTATGTGGAAACCCTATTAGGGGAAAAACCATGGTGGAGATCATTCCACAGGATTATACCCTATTAAAAGTATAAGAAAATATGAATGGGGAACGCACATGCATTTAGGCACACTGACTAGAGCTCACTACTCAAATACAAATAGGCTTACTACCCAAAGGAAGACAAATTATCTTGCAGAAGGGTTCTAATTAAATCCATTAGACTCTGAACTGAGAAAATAGCATCTGCTAATGCTTGATTATAGTTCCATTTAAGCTCATAAAAACTTCTTCACTCTTCTTCAATATTCTTTACTCTCTACTCTACCTTCAAATGATCTAAAAATTATTCGCACATAGGACTCATACACTTCACACACTCATGCACTCTCATACACTCTCATACATCCAAATGATTAAAACAATTGCTCTTATATATCTGTAACAAGAAATTACATCGCTATAAGTTAGCCTCAATGAAATAATAAAATGAATATAAACAGCTGGCCCAAATCAATAACGATTATTCATGTAATCAACCAAGGTCAGCCACAACATAGTGAAGACCGAAAACAACATCCTCAAACATGAACCACTTCAATTAATTACACCTCGAAGATCCACAACACGCTTCAACACCTTGTTGGCCATGAACATGAAAAACATGAACACGCAAGAGAAAATCTTAGATCACAAGCACAACGATCAATGCGGATGTGCAACATAGATAGATCACAAACTAGAAACATCCAAAAACACCATGAAACACCAAAGAAGCATCTACAGCAACTGAACTTACATAAATCACATGATCTTCATTCAGGAACACAAATTGAAGTAATAGAGAAATTATCAGAATACAAATCTTCATAACTTGATCAAATCTTCACGCGGATTTCTGAAACTTGACATGGATAATCTAGATATATTTAGCAAGAAAGACTTTAAACCACAACCTCAGATCAGCAATGTACTAATCACATTGACAGACTGAACTTCACTTCACCACTGACAACCTATAGCACTTCTTATTACAATTTTCTCAATATCCTCGACATATACAACTTCTAATGCAACAATGCTAATAGTGTTGACATCAATGACAACCACATATCAGCAACACACCACAACATCCAACAAACAAAAGATATAATCATGGGAGAAGATGGTTGCAAAAATGAAAACAAAATTCTTGCATGTGGATTATCACATTATCTTAATTAAAAGGTTATAAAACCTTAAACAAAAGGATTTTATTTTCATAGAATACACAAAGGAGTTCTACAGATTTAGCATACATGTTGGACATGCTAAAGATGATGAGGAGAAAGTAGCAAGATATGTAAATGGTTCGAGGATCAATGTCTAGGATAAGATTAGCATGGTCATGATAAGGACGATGAAATCCTACCAATATGCTCTTAAGGTAGAGGAAAAGTTGGCAAGAAGGAAACAAAGTAACTCTAGAGGTAGAGGAGAAGCTTTAAGAGGTAGAGAACAAATAAATAGTGGAAGAGGGAAGCTAATAAAAGAACAAGAAGCAACCTAGACACAAACAAATTATGTAAAAAATGCATGAGGAAGAGGTGAAACTTCAAGAGGGAGAGGAAAATATGGAAGAGGAAGGGTATTTTTAGGATTGTGTTTCAATTTTGGGGAAGTGGGTCATTAGGCCTTTGAGTGCCCAAAAATACAAGAGATTGGAAAGACAAACATTGGAAGAGCATGCACTATAGAAGCTGAAAATGAAATAGAACTGGTAGATCCTGAAGATCAGGAGACTCTTATGTTGAGAAGAGTACTTTTAAATCCTAAGAAAAAGCAGCAAGAATCGGTACAAAGATGAAGTGTGTTCAAAATAATTTGTAAATCACAAGGAAAATGTTTCCTTGTAATTATGGATAGTGGAAGCAAAGATAATTTGATGTCCCAAGAGATGGTGGAGAAGATGAAGTTGGAAAGAAAAAAGCACTTGAATCCATACTAGGCCACTTGGTTGCAACAAGGGCATCAAATTTTGGTAAGTGAACATTGTTTGGAAAATTTTCAAATTGGTAATTATAGGGATGAGACTGTATGTGATGTGATTCCAATGGATACATGTCATATCCTTTTGGTTAGGCCATGGAAGTATGATCAAAAGTCCATATATTATGGTGAAGCAAACACTTACACAATAACCAAAGATGCAAGAAAATATGTTATGACACCAGTGGGAGAAAAAAATATGTGGGCAGTGATACTAGAGTATGTGTAATTTTGAGGAAATAATTTCTAAAGGAGACACAAGTGGAAGAGAGGTGTTATTCCTTAGTTTCTCATCCAAAATAATTTTGGATAGTAGAAGAAGAATAGGAAATACCCATGGAGATCGAAGGTATGGTGGAGGATGAAGGAAAAAAACCACTCCTTGGTAAGTTTGAGATTGTTTTAGATAAAATTTTAGATCATTTGAAATAGTTAGAGATATTTTATAAAGGTTAAAGGAAGAGAATTTACCAGAGAACTTTAAGAAATTGAATTTTATGGTAGAGAAGTCACAAGAAAGCACAAAGAGACATAAAGAGCATGATGATTTCAAAAGGAGAAGACAATAATTGAAGGGGGAAGACTTGATTTTAGATCATCAACAAAAGGAAAGGTTTCTAAAAGGAAAAAGTGGAAAGAGTGGGAGTGTTTTAGATTTCTTTGCAAAAACACGAAGGGTGCAATAAATTACTTGAAAGGAAGAATAAAGAGATTGATAAATTGATGAATTCAAGGACAATCAAGAAGACACCGAGCAAAGAAAGCAAGAAGTATTCAAAAAGATAGAAAGGGAGGAATATGGAAGGGGAAATATGGGTTTGGAAACCCAAAATAAAATGATTTTTTATGAGCTCCCTCTCATGAAGCATTCTTTCTTACCCTGGGTGTTTGATGTAGGAGCAACTGGGGTGAAGTGCAATCCTGCACAACCAAATAGATCTTTTATTTATTTATTTTTCCTTTTTCAATTTTTGGCTTGTTTTTATGTTGTAGGCATGATTTTAATATCCTTTCACCTTCCTTCAACAACCTTTTAAGGTTCCTTCTTTCATATATTTTATTGGCCTAAAATTGAAGTGAATTAGCATAGCATTAGATGTAATTTCACATTAAACAAACAAACCGAAATCCCACACCCAAGTTGGGATATGTATTTTTATTGTTTTTTGTAACTCCCAGAAAGAATTAAATGATTTGGAATAAAAGGCTTTCCATGATACTGGGCACCTGGGGAATGGAGTTGTCGGAAGAGGAATTGGATGGCAATTTTTTGGCTAAAATTTGAATTTTCTTGGCAAAAATATTGAAGAGGCCTATTGCATGAATTTCCACACCTAGAATGGCTGAGTTTGAATGTTGAATAACATATTTTGGTCTCAATAAATCCAATTCCTAGCTTGGGGGAAATGGTTGCAGAAAATGGAAAGAAAAAGAGAAGGAAAGGCAAGCAAAGGAGTGAAGGAGATGATCTAGGAGCCCCAATCTCCATGTCTAGAAGTTAGAAAAGATTATTTTTCTACCTAAAACATGTATTTTTGTGGAGTTGTGACTTATTTTTGGTTCTTCTCTAGAACTTTCCTATAGGATTTTTAGATTCTTTCTTTGAATCTTGCATGTAGATGGTTGTAGTTGCAGATGGAGAATTCAACATGTATTTAAATGTTAAGTTTTTCAAATTTTGTAAACTTCCAATATTTATTTGAATGGAATAAAATATTCAGTTCTAGAGATTTTATTTTAAAATTGATTAAAGTGTTGATTTTGTGAAGGAAGGCTGCAAAAATTGACAAACCTCTTTGATTTCTTAATTGTTGAAATACATCAATAAAGTGGTAGCTCAGTTACCACAACCACAAGTTGCTACTCCTTCCCCTCCTGCTACCACATCTATAGAGTTTATAGTGCAAGATAGAGACTCTCTCTCTTAGAATAAGAGACTTGAATAACAACTAAAGCAAAGCTAGGAGAATAAAATATTGGCTAAGCCAGAGGAAACCAAGAAGATAGCTACAAATATAATTGATGATCTTCTAGGCCATAGACTTTCTTGTACACTCCATAGAATTGAAGGTGCTTGGATTTCATATGATGGATTACAAAAAGTATATTCCAAGCATATGCAATTATAAAAAAACTTCCAAGAGGTATTAAATAAATGGATTCTCAGAGCCACCTCAATGTTTGAAGGTATGGAGTGAGGGATAATTCCTAAGATCATGGATAACTTGAGAATGATAAAATATTTGGATGAGTGGAAAGAATTTTTTTTGGCATTATTCCCTCCTTGTCATCATATATCTATGTTTAGATGGCAAGCCATATTTAGCATGTTGAACACCTGAAATACTGAGATGGGGGGAGGTGAATTAGTATTCTTTTAAACCATTCAAACATTTAAACATCCAAAACACATTTCACAATCAAGTATAGTAAATAAAGAAAGCATCATCACATAACACATGAACATTGGGATTTTTATGTGGAAAACCCAAAATGGGAAAAACCACAGAGAGGATTAGCTCACAATATATTATAACCAGTTATAGTATATTTACAAAAGTGTTGACTGCATGTGGACTCACTATCCAAGTGGAATCACTACCCACAGAGAAAAAGATAGAAGGGAGATTGTGCTCATAGGATAATTTGAACTATTACAATTACATCTATCATATGCATGAATTACAGTTCCAATGAAGCTCAATAAATTGACATTACACACTTCATTTGATTTTGATCTAACACTCTACTTTCCTCTACATTTGCATCACATTAATCTTATACTCAACATTCACAACTTAAATTCATACTACTCTAATAATATTCACATCACTTACATATCTCTCATTTATTACTATCATTAAAACACTGAAAGTGATCTAGCATATATATTCACTTCAAGCATAACATCAATTAGGTCAGCCTAATTTGATGTAGCATTTAAAATATAACTTGTCGACTCCAAATATTTCCATGCATGCCTCATTTCCAAAATTCAAATCTCAAAATAACTTGAAATAGGTCGACGTGGACCTATAATAGATCCCACATAAGACAACAACACTTACTTAACCTTCACATACCTTCAAACTTATTAGGTCGGCATCACAAAAGACCTAATACAAAAATTCTTCAAATGCGTATCCACATTTAGACATGTGGACCTCAAAATTCAATTCCAACTAGAATTCACACACTAATGCAATCTCTCAACATATCCTCAAAAGTGAAAAGTCAAAAACTTATCCATGGAGAAGTGCAAACTCTCCCACTCAAATGCACTATAGAGGAAATAACTGTAACTTTTCAAGTCGTACTTCCGTTACTTATATCTCTCAAACCAAAAGCCAAAACATGATGAAATTTTAGAATTAGATACTTCTAACAACCAACAAAATAATGTTAGAAGCGTAGAGTGAAATATTCATTCATGGACTAGTGTGGACCCAAAAATGGGAGCTCTCTTATACATTATTAACAAAGTTGAAACTTAGTCAATTTTCCATCACAACCAACTTTATTGGATCAAACCATCTTGCAAAAATATCTTCCAAAAAAACTCCAAAACATATTAGAACCAACCAAAAATTATTTGCAATGATCTACACCATGATCTCCAAATCAAGATACAATGTTGACATCAATGAAAACACAACAACACATAGTAATATAGCTTGTGCTTATCCCTCATGCTCACATTTCCAACAGTAGCATACATGACACTCTTCTAGCATAGCACTCCTCAACACATCAATTGATTATTTATTTAAGTTGGAGTCTAATACATGGAAACCTTTGGAAAGGAGGCTAGGGAAATAACAAATGCAAGATATAAAGCCCACAACAATAATGTCCAAAAATTATTGAGTTTTCAATGTCCTTCTAAGGATGAATACAACTCATGATTGGAGAAATATATAAAATAAATATATCCTCTGATACCTTTTTTTCCTTTTTGTAAAGGTAGTACTAATATTTTGTCATTAGTGGTCCACTCAGCATCTATTTAGAGGTTTTGAAGGATTACAGTTTTTAAAGATGGTGTATGAACACAACATGATTGTAGATATTTCCATTTTATTTCATCTCAAGATTAGTAGACATCTTCTTCAATTCCAAGTACAATTGTTTTTTCATTTAGTAAAGGATTTATTTCTTCTATGAAGCAGTTGTAACTAGTTTTTATCTTATCCTAAAGGACAAGATTGTAAAATGGAAATGTGACATCTATCTGAAGCCTAAATATTGTTTCTCCCTTCTCTTTATAAAAGGTAATTCAAGGCCATTTTGAAAGGGATATTGTAATTTTGTAAGCATAGTGTCTATATTTTGGGTCTACATCAGTCCTATATGGGATTTTATAGGAAGAAATATCTATGTAGTTGCTAATTTTGTATAATAGTACTAGCTCTATACATGAATATACTATGAAAATTTACAATAAATTGTCTCCTAAATTGTATACTTATTTATCAATTATGAATAGAAATTGATCAAGGATCATTTATGTTCATCTTCACAAGTTTTCTACAGCTGAATGTTTCTTTTATAGCTTATATTCAAGTAATAGACTAAATTTTTGTATAAGGAATATTGAGGATGTTGAAGGTATACATGGATTATTAGAAAGAATTGATTGTAAATTATGAGTAATATTAGTGTAAGACATTGATATTAAGCTTTATAGAATTAGGTTAAAGTCTATTATTGAAAGTTTTAATTGCATTTTCTTTGACTTTGTTGCCTAGGTCGAAGGCACCAATCTAAATGTTTGTTCTCGTTATCTTTCCATGGTCACCAAATTTGAAAATCAAATTTCCTTTATTGTAATAAGTTATTTCATAATGTTATTCTCATGTTCTCAGATCTTGAATGCATAGGACTCCAAGAATTTATCCCATCGATTGTGTTTTATCTATAAATCTTGGTCATATAAAGAGAACATATCTATTTAAAGTAATATCCTACATGAATTTTATGAAACTATATTAGATATTGCATAGGACTACCATCCTAGGGTTTTCATAGCCTAAAGTGAAGAGGAGAGAATTGTTAAGCCTTTCTCATATTCATTGTCCAACCCCCTGAAGCATTCAAGCATAAGAGTTGGCTAATTCTATAGATAGTTTTAGGAACTAGTTGGAATAAAAAAAAACAATAGATGGTGGACTATCCCTTACTCCTAGGTGAACCCGTAGGCTTCTCCTTAATCTTAGGTACACTAAGCTAGAATTATCCTTAGTTTTAATCATATTACTAGTTAGACCCTTGTACTTCTAATTAGTTGTGGGTGCATAAACTCTAGATGATAATTTACCTACCTTATAATTAAGTGAAATTTATTTTGTCTCCTTCTAGTGGTTTTTAGATGCTAATTTTGTGGCATCCCATTATAAAAATTAGGCATTTCTTTAGATTTACATTTTTATGTGATTTTTAGTGTATTTGATTCAATTTTAAAAATATATCATTTTATTCCATGTTATGTTCTTTTTTGTGATAGGTGTCCATATTATGTTTTGATTAGGAGTAGTTTTTGAATAGACCTAGAAAATTTATAGTCCCAACGACCTCAAATACTTCACTTGAAATCTAAAATTTTTGACACCATATCCTCAAACCTATCATATGATGAAATCCTAAGCTCAAAAATTAATTAAATATACTTTGTAGCCTCTGCAAATAGTCTTGAACTTGATTCTATAATTTTCTAGGCTTTCTAGTAGCCTTTAAGTCCATTTATTTTTTGTTTTATGTTTCCTAGACTATTATTTACATGTTCTTAGGATGAAATCTTTCTAGTTAAGCACAACTTAGGGAGTCAATTATGCAAATGACACAAAGATGGGTTTCAGCTATGAGGCCATGTTTAGTACCCATGTGAAAATGCAAATGCAATCTCTCACAAATGGAGAAAAGGAGTGTAATGGCGTGAATTTTCACCCCCTAAAAATTCCCCATTTTTACACCCCTTACCATAGAAAACAAGATCCCCATGATGTATTTTCCACATCCACTTCCATTTTCCATCCACGTACCAGCTCATTTGTGTGTTGGTGGTGGAATTTCTATTGAGGATGCTAGTCCAACACAGGGATTTTTGCATGAAATGCTACTATCCTGATAGGATTCCTGCCTTTGGAATCCATTGAGGCATTACTCTCCTCCATTGGATGTGAAGTGTAATTTTAACTACTCCTTAGACTAACTTCAAACAGTTTTTTACCTCCTTCATTCATTCAAATTATATATTCCTTCCATCAATCCTACTTCTTTAGACTTCTTCAATCTTGGACACACTTTTGGACAGCTCCTTGATCAATCTCACTCACTTTCAGCTCCTTTACACTTCACCACCACCATTCTAGCTGCAAGTTGCTACCTTGTTGGTTCCTCCTCTTTGTTGTTGTGGTAGTGCTAGCTTTGGAGACCTTGTGAGCTGCAATCTTCCTCCATTTTCCTTGAGTGCACTTGGTTGAGAAGGTGATATCCTTCCTGTTATGCCTTGCATAGCCACCCCATTTTATTCTGGAACAAAATGGGTCCCCCTTTTGTTTTTGTTTGTCTTTGGTTGTTTGGTTGGGTCTTAGGAGTTGTTTTTTTTTCTCCTAAGTATTTCTTTATTTTATTCTATCGAAAGCAGAGCTGGAACCAAATCTAGACTTTGAACTTTTCCAAAGTTCCTAGTTCGGATTCAATTCCAACTCCGGGTTCACCTTCTCTTTCGTGTTTTCTTTCGTTGTCAGTTGGTCCATTCGGAACTCTTGGGCTGGTTTGACCTTGGAGTTGTTTGTCATTTTCCTTGTGTTTTGTTTTGCTCAAGCGGAAGCGGAACCGGGATTGGAATTGAACTTGGAACTTTTTAAATTCTAAATCACGTTCCTGTTTCGATTCCAACTTCACTCGTTTTATTTTTCTTTTTGTTGCTTTGGTGTTTGGGCTGGGTTCGGTTTTTGTTCCGGTCTCGCTTCCCTTTGTGCTTGTTGTTCTTGTTGTTCCTTGTTCTTTTGTAGGGACTGGAGCCAGAATTGGGACTGCACCTATAAATTTGTAAAAAAAATTGGTTCAGTCTTGGTTCTGTCGATGCCTCTGATGTTTGTGCTTGCTTGTCCTTTCCATGGGACCAGAGTCAGAATGAAGTTTGGGTGAGAAGGCTTTTGAAAGTTTTCTTGTTCTAGTTCATTCCCGAGTCCATGTCTGCTTTTCTTTCAGTGTTCTCAGAGAGTTGACTATCTGTTCACATTGTTCACTCTACCTCCGACCAACCGCATTAATGGCATTAATTGTAGCATCTTCGCATGCGTGAAATGATTTTAAATCTATAATTATGTTTAACTAGCTCGTTATCTTTGTTATTTGATATGTTTTAAGCGCATTAGAGCCAGGAAGTACTCAAGATGAGTGATTTGATTGCAGAAGTGAGTCATAGAGAAAATCTTAGTCGGATTTCCATCTTTCCTTGAGAGCATTTTGAGGTAGGGTTCTTCTCGTTTCTGTTTTCTTTTTTGCTTTGTTTTGTTGTTATGTCGTCGTGTTCTGGCACATTCGTAGAAGGTTTTCTTCTAATAATTCTTCGCACGTTGTTTGTTTCTTGCTTTTTTTTGTTTCTTTCTTTGTTTTGTTTCTTTTTTCTTTTCTTCCTTTTTCATTTTGTTTTGTTTGTTTTCTGTTTTGTCATTTTTCGTCATTTTTTTTCTGTTTGTTGTCACTTTCGTGACAGGTGGGTTTTATTGTGACCTAGTTTCTAATTAGGGCTTCCCTTTGCAAGGGGTTTCTCATACTCTAAATGTCTTAATTTTTTTGGAACCCCTTTTGATCTCATTCCTGTGTTGACTCAATGTTTTTTGTGTTGTTTTTTTCAGATACCCTATTTTTTAGAGTCGACGTATCGAGCAAGCTAGGGTTTTCTTGACAACTTTGCAAAATGTTTAACTTGGATTTAGTACGGTTGACCTAATTGGGGGGTTAAGCCTTTCTATTTTAGATTTTCTTCAAAATTCCATGTGACCCAGGTGTTAAAATGCTTATGACTGTGCCTTTGGAAAGTGCACTCTGTTTTGCGTATTGCATTAGCGGGAGCGGACTCTAGAACAGACTCATCCCGAGGTTGTTTTTCATTCAGAACTAATTTCTAAACTAGTCCTACTTCTGGTCATGATGGTTTTGAGTCTTTATACTTATCCATAAGTGGAATCAGAGTCAGGGTGGAAGTTGAATTTGGAACGAATGTTAGTTTCTGGTTTGGCTCCCATTCTGGTCCTAGTTTCGATCCTCTCTTGGTTCACATTGCTCATTCTGATTCCAACCCCACCATATGTTAAAATGTGCTTTCTATCCCTAGTCCTTCTATGGTTTCACCTCTGATGAAGGCATAATTTGACTAAGTAAATGATATCTTAGGAAGGTAGGGAATGGTATTATATGATTGAATAACTTTGATGTTTTCGATCATCTAATACATAAGTTTACTGTAGGAATCAAGGAATTTCAGGGGCATCAGATGAGGCTTCCCAAAGGATCCAACCGAGTGAAACTTCATGGCGAGGAACTGGGCCTAAAAAGATCAAAGTAGAGCAGCTCCTTTATACCTTGAGGTATAAGCATGGGGATCCCACTCTTACTGCTAGTAAGGTCAATTCAGAGTGGGTAGACATTATTGACACCAACCTGGGTCCTTTTAACTTTGAGGAGTTGGTAGATGATACTTTTAATGAAGATGTTACACCGAGGGCTAGGAGGATTGCTCAATCTAGTCTGGCACATGCTACTTTGTTGCCTTTATCTGTTCAATATCTAGAACTGATTTTCGCAACCGATGGGGCCTATAATGTTGTTACTAGGCAGTGTGTGGATGTGAAAGGGAATGTCATCATTGGCCTAACACTACAGATGCTTGGATTCATGTTTTTGTACCTCCTCCACAAAATATTGTTAGGTTAAATGAAGTAGAGGCTTTGAAGCTTTATAGAGATAAAAAGGATTCCAACGGAAATCACATGAATAAGAGTTGGATGAGGGTGGAGAAGAAGTATCTTACCAACCTTCCAGACCAGCCTAAGAGAGTGGATTTTGGCAAGGAAATTGGGGATATCATCATGATTCTCTCTAGGGTATTTGGAAAGAGGGATGCCTCCCAATTTAAGGAATGGATGTTCCCATTCATCCAAGTTAGGTTTATGCAATTGCTCGGATGGGGATCTTTCTTGGACTCCAAACAGTTGGTGTATTAGGAGAAGTTCAGGGACAAAAGAAAGTATGGGAGCACTATAATCAACTCACCTTATAGGCATCAGAGTCACATTATAGAAGGGTAAATGATTCCTTTCTTTATGTCATGATTAACAAGCTTAATGGTGATGCGGGATATAGGCTTAATAGGGAGGAAATGGCTTTTGTCAATGAGTGGGGACATTGGTTTATCCAGTACCCCACATTCACTTATTTCAGGTTAGCAGGATTTCAGGATCACCCCTATTTACTTCCTAGATGTTGTGTTGATAGGATCATTTTGATGGCATTTATATATCAAGCTTTGGATGTTAGCTACAAGTTTGGAACCAAACACAAAACTGGTTGCCATAAGTTTCCAATGAAACTAGGAGTGTTTAGTTGTCCACACATTGTGGCAACTAAGGCTATTTGTGAGGAATTAGTCTATTTGAAATTGGGCTTGTACACTACAAGGAAGCACTATGATCCCAAACACAAGTTGCAAGCTTTGCTTCCTAGTCTCTTTGACAAACATTTCAATTTATTGGAGGATTTTTGGATGAACTTGCAAGACAAATATGATCTTAGAAAAAGAAATTATGAAAGGATACCTATCCCACTCATGGTTGAATTTGGGATAAAGGAAGATATTCCATAAACATTGTCTGGTGATGGGGTAGTTTTGGATCCCCAGTATGATGTAAGCAAGATAGGCACCAAAGATCTAGACCCAGTGGATTGGAATGCTAAGGAGACAATTGACATAAATCAGATTGCAAGACCGGTGTTGGATAGGAGTATTCACTAGTTGAGTTTGATAGTTAACCAGTCTGAGGCTCAATCATCTAAGAAGAGGAAAGTTGCAGGTACCACCCAAGGATATAAGAGGATAAACAGAAAGATGGCACCTAAGGAACCCTTAGAATTTATGCCTTCTAATGCACAAGAGGAGGTCGTTCCTCAAGATTTTCTAGAGGTACAAGAAGGTGAAACAATTGTGGAGGTGGGGGCTTCTACATCTGTTGCAAGGGAGGTATCTACTCAACCCTTTGATACACAATAGCCAGGTCAAGAATCACCAAAGGGAGCCATCCATGAGGAAGCATAGGTATTAAAAGAAATGGAGGCTAAAGTTGAGATACATAATATCGAAACAGATTTAGAGAAGACTTCATCTAATAAAGGGGCTCGTGTTGTGACATCTCTTGATATGACAAATGATGCAGGGAATGAACATGTATTGATAGAAGAAGACTAGTGGAAACTATTTGAAGATGTCAAAAGAGAAGTTGATGCCAAGGCACAAGTTGAGGTATTAGCTAAGCAACAAGAGGAGGAATCCAAGGCACAATCTAACTTGGAAATTAATCAAAAGGAGTTGGAAGATAGAGTTAAGGCTGATGAATTAGCTCAACAACAACAACAAAAGGAGTAGGATCTCAAGATACAGGAAGAGAGAGATAAGTTGATTTTGTAGCAAAAGATCCATGACCTTGAAGAGGAGAAAGCCCAACAGAGAAGAGAAAAAGAAGCTCTTGAGGCCAAGCTCAAGGCACAAGAAGAGGCTCATAAGAAGAGGGAGGAACAAGAACATTTGGAAAGGGAGAAAGAGGCTGCTAAGATTGCTAAATATGAAAAGAAGTCCAAGGAGGCATGGGACTATATTGAAGAGTTGAGGAAGCAACAAGATCAATTGTTAGAGGAAAGGAAATTAGAAGAGGAATGTTTAAAGTAAGAGCTGGAGGCCAAGAAAATGTAGGAGCAGAAGGATAAGGAAGAGGCAGAGAAGTTGGCACTGGAGAAGACACAAAGTGATCAGTAAAATGTGTAGAGGTTGATTCTCAACCTGAACATACAATATTAAGAGCCTTTGTCTTCTACTACTATTGCCTCCTCTTCAGTTCAAGTTGCTACTACTCCACCTAATCCTACATGGTTGAAGTTGGACTTGGAAAGAAAGTAGGTAGTGCAACCCCAGCCTTTAAACTGGGATGAAATGATGAAGGAGATTGAGAAGGAGAAATCTAAAAAGAAGGTTCGGGTTCTTCACTCTACCAAGCTCACTGATGCTGGAGAGATCATTGTTGAATGTTCCATACCCATAGTGGACAAGAGCCATGATGATATGTAAATCACTAATTATCAATTGGGGACGGTAAATTTGGGAAGGCCTACAAGAAACCAGCAAATGAATTTCATTGAAATTGTGGCCTCTTCAACTAAATCCCAGATGATCAAGGATAAACAAAGGAAGGATGAGCTTAAGGCTCAATTGGATCAACTGCTTAGATTTTTGAAAGATGATTCAACTCCCATTTCCCAACAAGTTGCTCTTCCTGAATCTCCAATTTTGTTAACAAAGAAGGAAGCAGATGATCTAGTTCAAATGAAAAGCAAGGTAGGAATGATGGAAAAATGGTTTGACAAGCTCAACCAGGAAATTGATGATGTTCTTGTTGAAGGTTTTAAAATTCATAAGGCTTCTCTTAAATTGACAGAGGATCTAGATCAACATGTCAAGGATCTAGATAAGTGGGATGAGGAATACAAAGAATTTATTAAGAAGCTTGAAGATATTGGCAAGGTGCCTAAGTCAACCTTGCTTGAATATTCAATTCTTGAGCATGATAATGCAGATTTTGTGGAGAAAACTTTGAGCATAATAAGGTATAAGTATAAGACTATTCATGGGCATCAAGAAGTTTGAGAAATGAGAAAATATTTGAATCAATAGATGGTTGAATTGGAGGCAATTGTGGACATTTTAATTAATCTAGACTCCACAGTAAAAGAAGGCCTATCTTTGGATAAGCTAAGGGAAAGATGGAGGGGTAGATTTGAAGACATAATGCAAAAAGGAGATGATGGGGAAGATCTATTATTATATCGGCTTATGGATATTAGGGAAGAAGCAAAGGCTACTAGAAGAGAATTGATTAAGTTGAGGGAGGTACAAAATTGGTTTCAGCCGAATTAGGGAGGATCAGATTTGAAGATGATTGGTTGGATGGACCTGATTCATGTACTCTTCAACAAGTGTTTGACACCTATGATGAATACAGCCTTGAGCATTCAGTGTAGAAATGAACTATCCCTCTTCACCATACACTTCTTATTTTCTCCTCTTTTTTTATGGGATTTTGATATGCAGCTCAACTCTAAGTTTGATTTAATAGTTCTACCTTCTTCTTGGGATGTCAGATTTTTGTGTAGCAAAACAATCAACCTCAGAACAAGGGTTCATTTGTCTAGTTTTGTGTTCAATTCCAACTCCATAAATTTTGTAGAGAAACTTGTGCATGTGGCACCTATATGTACTATTAGGTTCTATTTTGTAAAGGTTGGCTAATTGAAGAAAGATCGGCCACCTGATGATTGAAAATAGTGATTAGATCTAGGATTTTGATGTTTTAGTAGAGATACTCTAGAAATATCGGTTGAACTTGGTTATTTTATAGTTTACATGCATTTTCATGTTATTGTTTGAAGTTTGGACCTATTTTGATAAGGTTAATGATACATTATCAATCCATATGCCAGTGATTTTGGTTGTGCTTAAGTGCTTCTTATTTGATGAAAGTCAATAGAAGGAATTGGATTCAATATTATATCATTGGATTATCTATGAGTGAAGTTGTTATTATGTTCATTTGATTTGTGTTTAATGATGAGTGAGTGATTTGTTTGAAGCAAGTTTGGTAAATGTTGATGGTATTGAAAAATCACTATGGATGTATGTAGTAGTATAGTTTATTTTGTGGATTGCATCTTACTATGGTTGTGGTTAGGTGGAATAGACACTCATTATTGATAAACATGTTTGGATATGTAAGAAATTTTATTCATATTCTTCTGGTTTTAAAACTATGATCTATCTTTTTCTTTTATTTAAACCCCCCCCAAACTTAGAATAGTCAATTCCATGTAGTTTTGTTCCTTATTACCAGCAAAGGCCCCTTGCACATTATAGTTATATTGGCCATTGAGTGACATCAGCATAATTGAGAACCAATTACTAGGACCTTGGGAATTAGATTACCATGTGTTGTCTTTCTTTTTTAGGAGAAATAGAATAGTAATATTCTACTTAATGTTGTTGTGTTGTTTTCACCCTCAACACTTCTATTTCCATTTACTTTTGTATCATCTACTCGTGTAGTAGCATATTGTTGTTTTAGCATTGCTTAGTATCTCCATTTGTATAGCTTCTTTATCATCTTTCTACAATTGTTGCTATCTGGTTGTTCGTGGAGGTGGAAACTCCAAAGTAGGGGACTGACTAAGGCATTCCTCTAAACATAGCCCCAACATTTTCTCATTCTTGAGTGTGTAGGTTGTTTGTCTAGTGAATATTTTGAAGACCTCAACTCGTGGGTTTGAAGGTCCATTTCTACCACCTTTCTCTTTTCAAATTCTAGCTTAACATTGTTAAAGTATTCTTCTTGTTATTTTTGTTATTCTACATTTTACATCCCTTTCGTAGCATAAAAATTTGGTTAATCAGGTAGTTAGTAGATTTTTTAGCTTGTTGCACTATACTTTACACTTTCTATCTATATGAATTCCAACGTGTCCCTGAGACCCTAGCATTCCATGCTATAGTTTGAGTTTCACGCTATAGTAACCTAGAAATAAGTTGTCTAAAGTCATAGTCCAGACCCAAAAATCTAGCTCTCCTAATCCCTTAAAAAATTCAGGTGTTCAGAAGACATTAGCAATTAGATTTCTCCTCCTTTTCAACCCTTTAACGTTAAACCTTTTCGATCTATTTATTTAGATTTAGGTAGATCAAGGTGGCCTATTGTTCTAGACTCTCTTGTGATCTAGAGTCCCTAAGTAGTTGGTCCCCCTCCTCTACATTTTGGTGAACCCAACATGAACTATTTTAATTATGTTTCATAATGTTGAAGGAATCTTCTCTCATGTTCAAGGTGTGTTGTAGGTTTTTGTATTGCAGGGCACATAGCCTTGCAACCCAACCTAAAACCCCTAACACCATAGTCAGAAGGATCCCTAAACATTGTGAGGAAAAATCTAGATAAGTCAATGTCTGTTTCTTGAACCTTTGGGGTATCCCGACGAAGTCCTTTTTGGAGTACATAAAATATGGCCTCTTTTATGCATCTTCCCATTCCTTCTATGTATCCTATGAATGGATCGCCTACTATAACCTTTACATTGTAGGAACTTCCTATGAATGCAAATAGAGAAAGCTCTCCTCTATACATTCCCACTCATATCAACGGGAACATCATGACTGGCATTCTCATTGATCCTACATGTCGTGTTAATTTCATAATAGAGGTTATTATGATGATACATTTCTTTCATAAGGATCGGTATGATGAATCACCCTTGGTCCCTTCAATTGGCTCTATCACCCTCTGAGTCTTGGTAGGACCCAGGACTGTAAATACTATTTTTGATATCATCTTGGAGTCAAACTTGTTTAGAGTGAAGCTAGGCATCCCATGCTAGTTTCCATGAACATAGTCGCTTCAGTAGTTCATAAGTGTTTGAAGATTTCTAATGAGGTATCTATGCATGTTGTGCACAACACTAGATATAAACCTCTAGTGTTGCATGGGGCCTGCTTGTTAGATCACTTATGGCCTACCACTTTTGGTCTGCTTCCTCCAAGGATAGACCTATTGTATCTCACCTATGTTAAATACAAGAATGGGGGAATCGCACCGAAAGTGACATATCTTGTCTCACCTTACACTATTTCAGTTAAGGCTTCTATGATTGCACAACAATAGGCTACCTCCTCCTCTTAAAAGGGGAAAGGGAAGTTTGCTTGTGCCCATGAGCCTTCCTCTTCTTCTAATGTTTCATCTACTTCTGCCTCTCACCCTTATGTGGCACCTTCAGCTTCTGCTCCCATGCCTCACATGGGGAGTTTGATGGTGCCCGCTTGGTGGAAGGCCAAGCGTCAAGAATTTGAGCTTCTCTTCTTACCCATGATGTTGACACCTATTATCTATGGTAAGGGGAAGGGCCCTCGTAGAGTGGCCCCTATGTCTCGGCCCTTGTGGCCTCCTATTTCTCCTACCCCTAGGGTGATGAATGGGAAGAGGCCCGCCATCAAGGAGCCTGAGTTTGCTTCTCCACATGTTGCAAATTTTGCTCCTTTGCTTTGTTCTCCTACTCCCATCCAAGGGGTTACCCTTCCATTGGCCATGGTTGTAGAGGACAAGCCTATGGCAGAACAACAACCTCTTTCTCCTTCTCAAGTAGTGAGTTCTAGTTCTCAGAGCTGAGGAAAATGGCTTGCACGTGAGTGTAAGTGTTGGGTGAAGGATCTACAAACTAAGAAAATTTCCTCGTGGAAGGTAGAAGAGGATCAAGTATCTCCCATTTTGGTGTCTCCTATTGTTCCTCACTCTTCTACTTCTACTTTAGTTCTTTTCACCTTGATCTTGCTTCTGAATCCCCTTGTGGATGTTGATGACCCTCACCCAAAAAGGGTGTAGGTGTTCATCACTCCCTCGTCGGAGCCTCCTCTTCTAATGTCTCTTCCAGAGCTCATGGAAATCTTGAACACCATGGTGGTGTCTATTGTGGCCTTATCCTCTTCCTCCTCACCTTCCACTTTATCTATGGGGATTTTGCATCCTCCAATGAAGCATAAGTTGGAGGAAAACCTCAGTTCCAATGTAGGTTAGAAGAAGGGATCACCTTTTTTGGGAGAGGGTTCTGATTTAGCTTGCATTGTCCTTGTGACAGAGGTAGCGTTGGAATCTCCTGAGTTTGTCACCATCTCTCTTGATGAGATTGATGGCAGATCTTGAGTGCCTCCTTCATCTCCCATTCAGTTAATGTTGGACTTGTCATTGCACCAAAAGATCGACTGTCAATGCCTGATACAAGCTTCTGTTAAGAACCACAAGAGGTGGTTAGACCATGTCACAAACCCAAGTGCTAGTGCTGCAAGGAAGACCAAGGGTCACACCTTGCAACAATCCCCCCCAGCACAAGCGAGGGGTTTGAACCTGTGATCAACTCTGATACCAATTATTGGACTTGTCGTTGCACCAAAAGATCGACCTGTCAATGCCCGATACAAGCTTTGGTTAAGAACCACAAGAGGTGGTTAGACCATGTCACAAACCCAAGCGCTAGCGGTTGATGATGTCTCTATTGAAATGACGGAATCACAGTGTCCCTAATGAAGTTGTAGTCTTCAATGAAGGACCTTTTCCAAGAAAATATTCACCCACACAGAAAGTGTTGCAACAATGGCATTTAAACAAAGATTCTATTATGATATATGAGATATGTTACAAGTGTGCATATGCTCGAATTAAATAGGAAAGAGAGAAATATAGAATGCACTATGATGTTTCCAAGTGTCTTAATCACACAACATGTGACAACATGTAAACCCTAACAACCTACCTATGGAATGATGATGAGATAGAGATAAGTTCTAGATGATTTCTAGAAGGAATCTTATCTCCTACAAACATGGAAAGGGTAATGACCCCATTATTAATTATTTTCTAATGATGCAACCTAGGACTGAATTAATTAAATAAATACCTAAGTAAACTTATGCTAGTGTAATAAATAATTAATTACACTAACACCCACCATAAGTGTAACTTAGGGAGGAAATTATTAGGCAATGATTATGCAATGGATGATGGGTCCCAGCTACATGATTGGTTAGCTTAGGTACCCATTTATAAATGATATGAAAATGCAACTAATCTCCAACAAACAGAGAAAAGGGGAAAACCTAGTGGGAAGAAAACCCCATCCAAAAAGGAGATGAAATGCAAAAAAGTGATGGAAGAGTGATGATTGGAGGACTCAACATCATACAAACCAAGGAATACAACCATCACAAAAATAAAAAATATGAAAAAAAATAGGAGACTAGATATACCCCCATAAAGGAGAGTGGTCCCCTTGAGAATATCTTCAAAGCCTTTGGAGAAATGAGAAGCCAAGTTGGCAAGACCTGTCATGAACCCATCTAGATGCCACAAGTCTGAAGAGGTGAATGAACCTTGCTCTACTAAATCAAATATCAATGGAGAGGTAGGTGATGAAGAATATGGTGCTGAAAGAAGAGACAATTCAATCCAACCACCATAACCCTGGTGAGGAGGAGGAGAACTGCTTCCTATCCTAGAATCTGGAGAATCTGGAACTGGTTAAGCATGATCCCAAAACTTGGAGAAATTGTACACCCTAGAGTGATGATTAGTTTCACCATAGGTAATGAGTGTATCAAACTCATCCCTAATGATAGCTAACTCAGATGTAAACTCAATATTTAGACCCTCCTATGCAATATGATAAATAGAAAGTAGATCGTGATCCTTTTGTGGAATATAAGCAACATGATGCAAATGCCCCCCATCCAAAGTGACATCACAAAGAGCAGCTACATGAATAATATCAGCATTTTTTGTGAACATCCTATAAAACTCTAGAGGTCTCATGGTATCCCAAAGGATATGATTAGGAGAATAGGTGACATGTCAAGAAGCACCCAAGTCAATGACCCATCCTTCCCATCTATCAACTAGGGTAGTGATCAAAGCATGTCCCTTGTAATGAATATCAACTTTGGAAATTATTGCAATGCTTGAAGAGGAATCTTCATGTGAAGAAGAGTGGTGTGACTTGACAAAAGGAGGAAGAGTGACGTGATCCTATAGAACTTTTCTTAGCTCATGAATCTCCTTCTTAAAACATGTCTCCTCATGATGTCCAAGCCCATTACAAAAATTTCATTTGGACCTCTCCTTCTTAGGCCTTTCTTCCTTTTGATGTGATGATTCATTGGATCCTATCTTAGACTTTCCCTTATTCTTCCATTTCCCTTTGGATGGTACCGCAACTAGAGCATGAGACTTTTAAGATGAATTAGCATGGTTGAGTTTACACTTTTTCCTTGTCAACCACTCACAAAAAAGTCTCGAAGGAAGGCATCACAAAACTGTCTCCTAGACCATCCATTGTAGAGTAAAAGGAAGTAGAAAAATAGTAAAATGAGCCTTTCAACTTGAAATAGATCATGAAAATACATTCCTTGTCTATTTTTTATTTACCAAACCCTGACAGTTATGTCCTCAAAGACTTGAATTTCACCAAATAGTCTTCTATGGATGGAAATGAATCAACTGAGAGTGAAGCTATTTTTGACTCTAATTGAAGTGAACAAACATCACTTACAGAACCAAACAAGTCTTTGAGCTTATCCCTACCTCCTTTGGAGTGGAGCACCCCTCAATGTGGAAAAACAAAGAATTGGAGGCTGAAGTGCAATTAGTACCATGGCCTCCTCACACTTGATGTGATGTTGAAACTTCTCATACTCTCTAGTAAAATGTGGTTGATTTTCATTCAATGTTGACCATAGGCCTTTTGACTAGAGGAGACGCTGCATGCTAACTTTCCATGTTAAGATTTCAAAACTTGTATCAACCATTAGAGAAAGAACCAATGTAAAAGATAAAATATCGGAAAAGAAATGTTGTGAAGCTAATGATATATCAAATTTCCACGACAATGAATCCCCTTGATGCAAAAAAACTTCCACAAAAAACCAAGATATACAAGTGATGATAAAAAATTCTCAAAGTGACAAACTACCAAAGCAAATCACCTAGTGCTGAATCTGAAATAAATGAAAGGACTATTGGAAAATACACTGGAATACCTCCCAAATGTCACTAGAATGGTAGATTTTAGACAAACAGATGAGGAAATATCACCTTCCAAGTCCAAACTAGGGTTTTAAATTAAACTAACTATAACTTTTAATGGTAGCATAATTTTGAAAGTCAAAGAGCACCACTAGAAAGTAGACTTCAACACCTTTCCAACAATATCTCGTTTATTGGATTTCAAGATCGTATGCAGAAGTTATAGCCCTTAGAAGATTACTGTTATTTTGAGTTTGCACAGGCTAACCAGGGGAAAAAATTAAGCTCCGGGGGCTAAAAAATCTCTGGCCCTTGGTCTCTAATGTGACCTTGGGTGTAGCTAGCAGAAAAAAATGTGTCGCACCTAGGAGTGAAGTTAGAGCGGCAACTAGGCGGCAGGTCAAGTGGCGCGGCCGGGATGCAAGTGGCACCACTCAGAGTCTTGTAGTAGCTCTGAGATCTTCACACAACTAGAGTTGGGGGCTGAGTGGGGTCTTCAGTGGGAGCATTGGTTGGGAGTCAGGAAATCAAACACTGGCGGTGAGTGTGGAATGGTGGTCAGTGGGTAGCAGGGAACAAACTCTGGCACCGGTGTCGGTGATGTGAGAGAGCCATGAATTTTTGTAGACTGACAAATACAAGCCGACAAAACTATTTTTTGAATATTACCAATAAATGGAAATTCAAAAAATAAATGTTGATATAAAAATTTTAATCTGCAGAAATAAAATATATGATGTCGACTGAAAGAAATAAAACTATAGTCTGCTGTGAAATATTTATCCCTGGATTCTGACTACAAATAAAATGCTAGGTTTCCCGAATAGAATTTATTTGCCAAACTATAGGAAAAATAGCCCAGATTGAGAAATAAAAAAAATCCGAGGATGACTAAAAGGGGATATTTTTTACTACATATTTGTATGGATAGTACAAAAAAAATTGCAAACCCTAGATAATACCTTTAATGGCGCCCAGTGATATATCTCTGATTTTGGTGAGTTTTCAAGCCATCTATAGGTTTTGAGGCCTTATGAGCGCAATGGATAGGTTGGAGAGAGCCTAATCTACACCAAAAAATAGCTTGGTTCCCGAGTAGAACCAACTAGCCTGCAAGAAAAACCATCAAGCCTGAAAAGAATCTCACAAGCCAACTTCCTTGATCCTGGGATGAATTTTCACTGGAAAAGCTTTGATACCATGCTAAAATGATGGAATCATAGTGTCCCTAATGAAGCTACAATCTTCAATGAAGGACCTTTTCCAAGAAAATATTCACCCACAAAGAAAGTGTTGCAACAGTGGCATTCAAATAGAGATTTTATCATGAGATATGAGATATGTTACAAGTGTACATATGCCCTGATTAAATAGGAAAGAGAGAAATATAGAATGAAATATGATGTAAGTGTCTTAATCACACAACATGTGACAACATGTAAACCCAAACAACCTACCTAGCGAATAATGATGAGATAGAGATAAGTTCTAGATGATCTCTAGAAGGAATCTTATCTCCTACAAACATGGAAAGGGTAATGACCCCATTATTAATGATTTTATAATGATGCAAACCAAGACTTAATTAATTACATAAAGACCTAAGTAAACTTATGCTAGTGTAATAAATAATTAATTACACTAATAGTCTTGGCTCTGTCGAAAATCTTTGCAAGATTGATGACATTTACCTCACAAGAGTTGAGTGAAGAAGACCTTGAGGGGCCCTCTTCCTTAGCTCTTATCATAGGAGAGTCAAAGGGTGCTCCCCTTGCTATCCTTCCCTTTCAGGCTCATATTCCCTTCCCTCATAGTGATCTAGATTAGGAGAACGATGACCTCTTGGTTGATGACGACTAGGAGAGCACCTCTTGTTTATCTATAGATTAGATTTGTATGTGTTGTGTTTCCCCCATTATTTTTTTTGTGTGTTCCTGGAGGAACCCTATCACCCTTGTAGGTGCTTGGATACAAGAGTGAAATTGTGTTGTAAACTTCCTCTATTTGTTGCATCATTCTTTTATGAAAAGTGTTGGGGGCATTTAGGCTTCCCTTCCATGTTGGCCCAATTTTTTTTTTCATTTTGTATTCATGTGCTCTTCTTCATGTTCTGATACATTTTGGGATTGATGAGAGTTCATATGTATATTATATTATGTCTATCTATCTATATCTATGAGCAATTCTGACCAAGAATTATCAGATCCCCATATCTCTTGATTTCTTCGCCTTTTCTTTTCTTTTCTTTTTTATCTTCCTCTTTTCTTTGCTTGCTTCTTGATATTGTGGTGCCTATGTGTTGTCCCTTGCATGTGCAACAACATTTCCATGTCTACATCTCATCATGTATCATGGGCCATGGAATCTTTGCATGTTCTTCCTTTCCTTAGGATGTCACATGCTCCTTTGATTCGCACACACCATCCTAAGGGGGGCTCCTACTTCTCCAATTTTCAATAAGGTGTATTTGGTGGCCAACAAATCCCTAGCTGAAAATCTTTGCATTTTTTTTAAAATTGCATCCTTCAAAAAGGATCCCCTTATCAATATTTTCTTTTGAAATCAAATTCATAAAAAAAAGAATTGAGAATTCACCTTCAAGGAGGACCTTCTTTTTTTGGATTCCTTGATGAAAAATAATCTTTCAAAAGGATTCCTTGATGACAGGATTGTTTGTAAAGATGTCATCGCTTTTCAAACAGAGTGTCCCTTGATCAAATCCCTCTTTCTTTTGAAGGATTCCTGAGGGACCCCTTTGAAAGCTTCTCCTTCAATTTCTTATTCTGAGATATGACTATATATTTTCTACATGAATTTTTCTTTCCTAACATGTTTTGTCTATGGATTAACATGTTTCCTTGCAAGACTAAGCACCTGTGAGGGTCAATCAGACTCTGTAGAGCCTTTTACTTTTGGATTCGCTCAGGTTCAAGCACCTATGGTGCCTCCTTTGTAGGACCAAGAACCTGTAAAAAAAATTCATTCTACAGGACCGAACACCTATAGACCCTTTGATTTCCTTCTACAAGACAAAGCACCTATGGAGCCAATTCTATAGGACTGAGCACATGTGGCACTTTTTTTCAAATCTCCCTAGGACCAAGTACCTATGGATCCATCTCTCTCTCTTGCACTCGAGTTCACCAAATTGCAATTTGCTTCCTTGATGGTTCAAGTATATGTTTTTCAACTTCTTTCACTCTAATTTATCGTGCACTCATTGAAAATTATGCTTACTAAAGTGGGAAAAAAAATGTAATGGCATGAATTTTCACCCCCTACAAATTCCTTCTTTATACACCCTTTACCTTAGAAAACACGATCTAGATGATGTATTTTCCACATCCACTTCCACTTTCCACCCACTTGGTAGCTCATTTGTGTGTTGATGGGGGAATTTATGTCAAGGATCCTAGAGCAATGCACAGAAGTTTGTGTGGCACACTTCCATCATGATAGGATTCCTACCTCTGGAATCCCTAGAGACATTACACTCCTCCATTGGACGTGAATTTTAACGTTCACTAGTCCTTGGACTGACATCAAAAAAGTTTTTTGCCTCCTTCACTCATTCAAATTACCTATTCCTTCCATCAATCCAACTTCTTCAAACTTCTTCAATCTTGGACACACTTTTGGATAGCTCCTTGATCAATCTCACCCACTTTTAGCTCCTTCATGCTTCACCACCACAATTGTAGTTGAAAGTTGTTTCCTTTTTGGTTCCTCCTCTTCATTGTTGTAGCAACATTGGAATTGGAGAGCTTGTGAGCTCACATCTTCATCCATTTTCCTTGAGTGCATTTGGTTGAGAAGGTGATATCCTTCCATTTCCATTTTCTTTTGTATCATCTACTCGCGTAGTAGCATATTATTGTTTTAGCATTACTTGGCATCTCCATTTCTATAGCTCCTTTATCATCTTTCTAAAATTGTTTCTATTTGGTTGTCCATGGAGGTGGAAAAACCAAAGTGGGGGACTGATTGAGGCAGTCCTCTCAACACAGGCCCAAAATTTTCTCCTTCTTGTGTGTGCAATTTGTTCATCTAGTGAAGATTCTAAAGACCTCAATTCATAGGTTTGAAGGTTTGTTTCTACCACCTCTCTCTTTTCAAATTCTAGCTTAACAATTTTAAATTATTCTTCTTATTATTTTTATTATTTTGCATTTTCCATCCCTTTCATAGCATAAAACTCTATTAATTAGGTAGTTAGTATAAAAATTTTCTTTCTGCACTATACACTTTCTATTTGTATGGATGCTAATGCATCCCTAAGACCACATCTCATCACACTAGAGTCCATGTTCTACATTGTACTCCCCTAGAAGTAAGCTATCTGAAGTCACAGTTCAAACCGAAAAAACTAGCTCTCTTGATCCCTTAAAACATTCAGCCATGCAGAATGATTGTAGAAATTAGATTGATTCACCTTTTCAACCCTTTAACATTAAAACTTTTCGATCCATTTATCTAGCTTGAGCTAGATTAGGGCAGCCTATTTTTCTAGACTCTCCCATGACCTGGAGTCCCTGAGTAGTTGATCCCCCTCCTCTACAAGGAGAAAAACCAATGTGATTAAACTCCTCCCAAAAAGAGATGAAATACAAAATTATCTCAATGATGCATGAGAAGGAAAAAACCCCATACAAGGAAAAAGACCCCCCATAAGAGAGACAAAGAGAGACCATTCAACTCCCCCTCAATGAGATAATATGTTGCAAAGAAATAATGGAAGCACACTGATGGAGTAACACTAGAATCTTAATCAATGCAATCAAAGGAAATATAATTTTGATTCTAGAAACCCTATTAGATTAACTCAAGGACTCAATCTTTGAATCATGATCAAGAAACAACAAACTTGATGTCAAGGAACATTAGAAAACTCTTGATATGGAGTAACCCTGGAATATAAATGAAGAAACAAGATATAGAACATCATTCTAGAACTGAAATGAAATGCAAAGATCAAAATTACACCTTCCCAAGTGACAGTATGTCTAAGTGATCAACCAAAATGTGAAATGTACAAATATGAATAAAATATACCTAGGGCTGAATAAAAAAAAGTGCATGAATGGCATGATAGAGCTCCTTAATACATTTACAATGCTATAATAATTGCAAAAATCAGAGATCATTACAAATATTTATGAGTTTGAGAGCCAAAAATGAAGATCAAACTTCAAATAGCAATAATTTCCTCCAAATAGAATATTGATGGAAAATAACCTGCACCATTGTAAAATTGATGAAGCTAGCTTTCTAACAATATCTCTTTTTCAAAAACAACCTCCTATAATGCAAGTTATGGAATTTTTTTTAAAATTCCCTATTAGGGACTCCAAAAATGATTATTTGGGCCCTTCGACACCCATAGAACTAACCTGCAAAAAAATGTTATAAAAAAAGCACTTCCACCCCATTGCAAGTAGAGTAGTTGATGGGAAGTGGGTCAATGGTGTAGGGGCAATGAGCCAAAGCCACACCATCCATGCTACATCCACTATGCCTTTGGCATGATGAAATATATCTTGTTTGCTATAATAAACTTCAATAATTTTCCCTTGAATGCCTTGTAAATTCTCTTGAAATGCTCTCTTGATCATAAGTTTTCTATAATTCTTGAATACTTGAAATTGCTAGGTTAGACTATGTGAATTAACCTTATATTTATACTAAATTGAAGGATTAACCTCAAAATTCAAGTAATTCAAACCGACATCAGATCTAGGATTGAAAATAATTAAAATCCTACCACAAATAAATTCAAAAAGGGGTGTCCTATGCAAGGAGGACCCATTTGACACCTTGGGAAAATGGGTCCTAGCATAATTTCCTAGGACCTAGCTTCAGGGAGGTGAAATAACATCAAAAATCCATCTCAAATATGCCGAAAAAGGGGTGTCCTAGGTTAGGAGGACCCATTCGCCCAAAGTGGCAAAAGGTTCCTAGCATAGTTTTCTAGGACTCCAACTTTGCCAATGTAAATGTTATGAAATATCATCAATGGGTGTCAGGATAGATCCTTGAAAAATGCAATTAATAAGGCTTGAATTTGAATTAAAGGGGGAATTAAGCTCTAATTAACCACAATTAATTAATGAAGCCCTAGATTAGTGTGAAAGTGAGATAAAACACTTTACAAAACCCTAAATAAGGCACAATTAAGTACATTTTATCATCAATTGTTAATTCCTAGACTAAGCATGAAAAAGGGTTACTTTTTTCGACACTACATTTTCCCCCCACTTTAGTGAGATTTTTCCCCCATGTCAAGCTCACACTAAAGTATAAATTCAAGAAACTTAAGTATGCAACAATAACATAGATATATAATCATACCATATCAAAGACCAAAAAGAGTAAAGGAAAATAAAGGATCAAGCAAAACCATTCCAACATCATGTGAAATGTGGTCCCCCCCGAGCCTGGCTAGCTGAAGCTCAATTTTAATAGCTTGGTTAAACCCAACCCAAGTTGGGTGGGTGGGGTGGGATCATCTGTGACCATAAGGGGAAGCTTGTTTTGGCTTATGTGATTAACTTGGGGGTCCAATCTTCTAGTTTTGTTGAGGTGGTGACAACCTTCCACAACATTAAAATTACCACACAAGTTGGGATCTCTAACATAATTATTGAAGGGGACTCAAGGAATATGGTTCTTATGTTGAATAGGCTTGCCTCTCCTTGTTGGACTCTTTAGGACCCTGTGTCCTCAGCTCGCAATCTCACAATTGCTCTTTGGAATTGCAATGTGAATCATGTGTATAGAATCGACAATAATGTTGTTGATGCCTTGAAAATCTTGAAACTTTTACTCCAAACTTAGTAAAATGGGATAATATCCATCATATCCCAAGTCAGGTGCTCGAATTAATTCAAAAATACATTAAAGTACTAGGTATGTGTAGTATCATCATAGAAAAAATAGGCCCTTAAGTGGCAAAAAATTCAAAAAAATTAGACTTAGGTAACTTGATGTAAAAGTTTGAATAAGTTATCTATATTATTTCAAAAATATGTAAGAATAGAATTTGTAGGAAATTGAATGTAGTTTCTAAACTACTAGGTTTATTTTATAAAAAAAATCTATTTGGTGAAAATTTGAAATTTCAATGTAGTAGTACTTAAATTTCGGTGGAAAAAGAAGTAGGTGTTGTCGACCACCCAACACAATAAAATGATAATATTTTTTTATAATATTTTAGATATAAGTAGAAGACTCATGTACTGATGTGATGCATATTTTTTTGTAATTTTTTTCCAAGTAAATAATTAATTATGAATTTTTTATTAAAATTTTAAAAATATAAAAATCATATGTCTAACCACCTTAACTCAGTCAAAACTTCATGAAATTCATTTTTTCTTTTTTTAATCTTATAGTATGTGAATGTATAATGCATGTTTCGGATTGAAAAAATGTGATACCATTTGAAAGC
This sequence comes from Sequoia sempervirens, assembly GCA_007258455.2. Lineage (NCBI taxonomy): Eukaryota > Viridiplantae > Streptophyta > Pinopsida > Cupressales > Cupressaceae > Sequoia > Sequoia sempervirens. The sequence goes on from VDFB02281492.1 coordinate 522,213,998, forward strand.
CATAGATATTTTTTTAGTCAACCTATCAATCAAGACTTTAGTCATAATTCAAATAGAAAATGAATAATAATTATTTAATAAATTCAAAGTAAATCATAATTTATATTGGTGGAAAGATGAGAATCTCCTTTAAAAACCCTTTTCATTTCATCAATTTTGGGTAAAAAAAAAGTCAACCACATACCCTACACATACCCATCATATCACCACTTTTTGGCCCATCATGATCCTACACATACCCTACTATCCAAATGAGATCGAGTTAGATTTGCTGTCAACTCATTTTGATGGATGTCACGCTCAACATTTATGGCAACTTAAGCCTGCTAATCAATGTATGCATTTTTATTATTACTTGCGGCTCTAATTTTTATATAGCCATTTCCATGACTCGTGTTTCTCTGCTCTGAATCTTGTGGGTTTTGTGATGGGAGGGGATTTGGTCCAAGATCAACCGACTAATTATGATGGTTGGAAGCAAGATAAGGAGTTTTGGGCTATTCTTGAAAGAGGCAAGTTGGCCTCGTATGTGGAGGGGATGTAGGATGTTAACCCCCAAAAATTTCTTTGGAATTACAAACTCCTAGTTGGATGGGACTATTATTGTTGGCGGGGCTTCTTTTATGGTGACCCCTGAACTTCTTGTGGAGGTCACAAGGATTTCTTTAGAAGGGATTTTCATTTCATGTAAGTTTAAAAGCCATTACCAAGAGGACATGAATTGGTTCCTGAAAGAGGGTGAGAAGGTGAATAGGTTAAAGAATGGTTTTAATCATGCAGACCTTCTTGGTGTTTGGAGCGCCATTGTGGAAATTATTATGAGGTACATCACTCTTGAAGGGCAGTTTGATTGCTTCCATTCCCACCTTTTCCCTATGCTCAATCATCTTAGGTATAATATTAAGATGAATTTCCCCTTCTGGTTTATGTATTCACTTAAGCAATCTGTTAGGAATGTCCAAGCCAAATACAAGAAACTACCCATTCACCAAGACCTTATTTTACACTTATACAAGTTTCATTCAACACTACTTCCTTCCCCTACTACTGTGTGCAAGAATACCTTGACTATCATTGACCCCACCAACCCCCATGGGGACCCCAACCATTCTGTCACTATTGATGAAACTCCTCCTGTTGTTCTTCGTAGCACCTAGGCCCATAGAAAATCCCCTACAAATGTTAATATCCCATAGTCCCTATCAAATGCACTCCCTTGTCAGAGCCCACGCCTACACCAATTTCTTCTAGGATGGAAGATTTTGATAATTCTAATGATGATGATTCGTGGAATCTGACCCCGACCCATGTTCACTCCTTGGCTCAGGGCCATGACTTAGAGGTTCCCAACACCCCTCCTATTTCTAACCCTAACCCCCAAAATTTTCCCAACCTGTGCATCAACTTGGAGGAACTTGGCACTGAACCTAGGTTGATTCACCTCCCTGCCAACCCTTTAAGAAAAAATTGAATGAAATTTCAAAGACTATTAATGTTAAGAAGGATATTATGAAATGGCTCTTGGGTCAGTTGGTCACGACTAAATAATCCAAATTTTGGAAGGCAAGGATTTGGATCAATAGGTCCTATGGCTTGGGGAGGTGGATAATAAGATGCATTGGGACATGATTTCTTCCTTGGCCAGATCCTTTGAGAGGTGGGAAAGGTGGGAAAATGATTTGGATAATATCTATGCCATAGTTGTTACTAAGGAAGAAAAGAAGAATCTTCTAATTGAGATTGATGCCATCCACTAGAACTAGGAGAATACCATGCAGTGCTTGAGGGTTATCACAAACTACAACAAAGAAACCGTGAAGAATATTGCCCTCACCCTTCAGGTCTTTCAGAATGAGTTAAAGAAGAGTCAGGGGAAGCGGCTAGCAGAAAGTGTGGATGATGGTATCACAAAGAAGAAGAAGAAGAAGAAGAAGAAGGGCAAGAAGTTGGACACCTTGGCTCATGACATCACTAAGGATACCCAAGCCATTCAACATGGGCCTGTGAATTTTGAAAAGAAGCTCCAATTCCTAGAGCAGGAATGGAATGTGATCAATGGTCTCAATCTTCTAGGAGACCTATAGGTGTTTGTTGGTTTGTGTTGGTCCTAGATCTATGGGTTTCCTTTTATTTTTATCACTATTGGTCAAATTGTTTCAGCTATACTTTATGTTTAATTTTTTGGTTTTCTCACTTCTCATGAGTTCCTAGTCTGCCTCTATGGTTGTTTTGTAATGGGTATTGGCCCTTTTAGTTTTAATCTAATCAAAACAAAATGTGAAATGTGGCTATTTGTCTATAACAAGGATCAAGCTTCAACAGTCTGTCCAACACTATGTGGACCAGGTCTAGGTTGTTTGTCTATAACATGTGTGCTCACTCTAGGGTAGTGGAACCTAAGTCCATCCACTAGGTGAGTTATCCCAATGAGGTGGAAAATGAGAGAATCATATTAGCCTCCCATACCATACCAACATTATCCTCTTGACAACTTTGATAGGGAACCAAAATATTATTCTTTTGAATGCTTTTGAATGTTATGTCTATAAGTTCTTGTTAAATGGGTTTTTCTTTGTTCATGTAAGGTCTTCTTCTTATGGAACATCATTCCTAATGTCTCCAAGAGAGGACAAGTCAAAGAGTATTAGATCACCACTTATGGGATGCCTCTCATTTCACATCATGCCACCAAGGGAGATTGTATGCTTAGAAATATCACACTCTTGGAGGACATCAAACCCAATGACACCACCAAGAATAGGACATCAAACCCAATGTCATCGATGTATGCCCCCACTTTAAAGTGGTTGCTAACACCATTGTTGTGAGTAATTTCTGTAAAGTAGCCAATGTTTTCTCCTAAGACATGAGAGATTTCCTCAAAAAAACCTATGCCAAGTCATATGTTTCCTAAATAAAGCTACACCATGAAATAGGATGGAAGGGTTGCCCCCAAAAATACATAAGGGATCTATGGATTCAGGGTTAGTATGTCTTTGCTACAATGTTGTTTTTAGAGATTGGAACTATCATCATTCACCAAATACTCATAGAACTAGAAGAATGACAGAAAGAGAGCGAAAATAAAGAAAAATATTTTCAGGTCAGCATGGAAGAGACCTAAATGTCTCGATGCCTTATGTCATTCCCAAAAGGAAAACACAAGACAAAATAAAAAGATATAATGAAAAATATTTTGGGTCAACATGGAAGAGACCTAAATTTCTCGACACCTTGTGTCATCCCCAAAAGGAAAACACAAGAAAAATAAAAAAGATAAAATGTTTATGACATAGAGAAGAATGTAGGTACATACAGAGGAATGAAAAAGAAGAGAGAGATACATCAAATGAAACATCATGAGGGATCACATTATGCACATCCAATCACATAAAGAAACATGAAAAATAAAAATACTAGTAAGGCACATGCGAATCAACCTATAGCAGGTCATTCGCATCCCAATCTCAATCAATTTAAACAGAAGGTGGACAACTAGCCAAGGGGACAATGACAAGTTCCAAACTAGGGGAAGTGCCAAGTTCAACACTCTTTTTAGGAGATTTTTCATTTAAGTTCATAGAAGAGGAAAATAATGTATTCAAATCATTATGCACTTGTTCATCAATCTTTGCAATATCAATGTCATTGTCTAGATTAAACACATAAAAAGTGAGATTCACCATCAATAGGGTATCAATGATGAACCTAATATTTACTAGGTGTGTATTTCATTCAATTATGTGTGCAATATGATGCTACATCAACACACTATATCACCAATATACATGATGCACTATGCCTTTGGAATGATGAAATAGATCTTGATTGTTGCAATAAACTTCAATAATCCACCCTTGAATGCCTTGTAAATGCTCTTGAAATGCTCTCTTGATCATAAGTTTTCTATAATGCTTGAATAATTGAAATTGCTAGGCGAGACTATGTGAATTAACCTTATATGTATACTACATCTAAGGATTAACCCTGAAATTCAAATAATTCAAGCCGACATCAGATCTAGGATTGAAAATCATTAAAATCTTGCCACAAATAAATTCAAAAAGGGGGGTCCTAGGCACGAAGGACCCATTCACCACCTTGGGCGAATGGGTCCTAGCACAATTTCCTAGGACCTAGCTTCGAGGAGGTGAAATAACATAAAAAAACCATCTCAAATATTTTAAAAAAGGGGTGTCCTAGGTTAGGAGGACCCATTCTCCCAAAGTGGTGAATGGGTCATAGCACAGTTTTCTAGGACTCCAACTTTTCCAATGTAAATGTTGTGATGTATCATCAATGGGTGTCAGGATAGATCCTTGAAAAATGCAATTAATAAGGCTTAAATTTGAATTAAAGGGGAAATTAACCTCTAATTAACCACAATTAATTAATTAATCCCTAGATTAGTGCAATAAAAAACTTTACAACACCCTAAATAAGGCACAATTAACTACATTTTATCATTAATTGTTAATTCCCAAACTAAGCATGAAAAAGGGTTACTTTTTTTTATGCTACACAAACATTATGCTCAACATTGTCATCTTCATTAGGAAAAAGTTGTTGATGATACGTATCAAATTTCAACCTCTGGTTGTCAACATCAACCTCATATGACTCTTCATCTAAAGAGCACTCTTCCTCAGCAAAATTTGATCTATGCATAAGCACTTGTATTTCCTCACTGTTTTCTTGAAGTGACTCATAATCATCACTGATTTTTTCCTTCAAACTTCTCTGCTACAGAGAATTTTTGAGAAGCATATGGAAATTGGAAAATAACACAGTAGTGTGTTTCATCAGCAAAATTCATAGAGTTCTTCTATAATGGATTAGGGGGAACTTTGCTTTGTGTGTTATTTTGAGTATTTTGAATTGGCTTTCCATTATGCTAATTGGTATTGTAAGGATGGTCTTTCATCCTAGGAGGTCTTTCATTTCTTTGGAAATTAGGCTTGTCATTTGTCAACCCCTTCTCTTACTTCACAATTCTATAAAATATCTTTCATGCATCTTGTGACTTTATCAATTTTGTCTTCAACGGAAGATCCTTTCTCTACAAATTTTTTATCTTCCTTCTTTGGGTTCTTCAAGATCTTGAAATCATCTCTTCTCCCTACCTTGTCTGATGCTCTTCTATTATTTTCAATATGTACTGCAATCTTGAAGGCCTCTCTCAAGGTTTTAGGATTCTTATCACACATATGATAACTCATTTTTGAATCAAAGGCATTGCAATAATTGACTAATCATACATTATCATTGAAGCTTAAGTCAATAGGAAATTTGTTCATATCCTTTTGAAATCTAGTATTGAAATCAACAACCATTTCATTTTAACCTTTAAAGATATTATTGAATTCACTTAGCAAGAACCTTGCATCATTCTTCTCACCAAATTGTTCTCTAAATATCCTTTTAAATTACTCCCATGAACCAATACTTTCTGCTAGTAAGGATCTATACCATTCACTGTCATCTTCAATGAGTGACTACATATAAAGAGTTTCATCATAACATCTTCAGCCTCCATCTCAAATCATCCATCATGTTGACAAAATATTTTAGGTGATCCTTACCACTTATTGTATTATTTCCAAAGAATCTAACCAGTACACTCCTGGCATCATCAAAGAATTGGTTTGGGTAACCAAGTATCCCAAAAAAGTACAATTATCTATACCTATCCACTTTCATAGGCCTTCTAGTGAATCCGTCTCTTTGATCATTGTGAGGTCAATTTTCATCTTGGTCACCAGACTATTTTTTGTCTTTTCCATTTACACCTCCACCACCACTTCCATTCCCACTTACACCTCTGAATTAGGTATTCTTATTTTTGTTACCACCTCCACCTCCACCACCACTACTATTAGGGATGTTTCCACCTCCAAATTGAGTGTTCTATTATTGGTGATCAAGAATGACCAAAACATGAAGCTCCTAGGTCTGGGATGGAAGTTTTGAGAAATGCAATCTTCTTTTCTATTTCTGCATTAACAGCTAGAATTTTCATCTTACCCAACTCTTGTTGCAATTTTTCATTAGCTAATTGCAACCTCAACACTTTAGGGTCAGGAGGTGCATTTGATGGAATGGTATTAGATTATGCACTTGTGGTATTGGATGAAGCATTTGTGTTCATATTTATGGTTTTTTTCTTGGGCTAACCCATAGTTTTCTTTCCATTATCTATAGGTTGGGATTTCTTGATAGCAGTAGAGGGATCTAAAACTTTAGTTGCTACAATAGAGCTTGTATATGTTCTTGTATTTGTGGTTCCCATAGGACTAGTTACCTTATTTTGATCAAAGGTTTCCCTAACAATAGGTTTAGAGGGATCTTCTGGAATTGATTCTTCCTTCACCATTTCCCTCATATTTTCTACCCTTCTTTGCTGATCTCTCTTTATCATAGTAGCCTTTATCTTTTCCTCTCTTTCCTTTTCTTGTTTCAATCCAAGCTCCTTGAGTCTCAATTCCTCTTCAAGTAGAACTTGCATATCCTTATTTACTTCTTCTTCATCCTCCAAAGCATTCTTAGATTTACTTGGTTCTAGGGTATAATAGGTAAGATTCAATGGTTCTCTTTCAAAAGAATGATGGGAGGTTCTACTACATGATATTCCTCTTGTATTGAAATTATCATTATTGAAAATAGAGGTATCCCCAAGATTTACTCATCTAGCTGGGGATTCAGATCCATTATCCCAAAATTTCCACAATTCAGATTCCTTTGATGTTAAAGGATTAAGGATCGGTTGACTAGTAGTAATAGGAGGTTCATTTGTAGCAAGATTTTCCTCATTACTAGAGGGGCATACCATAATAAAATGTTGGCCAATCCATCAGTTTTCTTTTCTATCCATGATGAATTTTTACTTTGTGGTAGTTCAGACTCCAACTTTTGCTCAGGATTCTTCTTCATATTGCTTCTAGTTCCTCTCATGGATTCAAGTTTCTCTTCACAAATCTTCCTCACTCTCTTTCTTTGAACTTTTAAATTGGAACTAGCACAAGAGAATTTAGAGTCGCCACCCACTATATGTGGAAATAAAAATATGTTGTAATTTTGAGAAGCCTTTGCAATTTCAGAGAAAAATTTGAACATACCCTAACAGAAAACAAAAAATGGAACTAGAGCTTGACTCATAGAGAACTAGTGTAACCTATGATGATAATTCGTATGGATTGTTCTTTAAAAAACAAAGAAAAATGAATTTCGCTAACTTTGACTATACCCAATCTGACCTAGAGACATTGGACTAGCTTTGTACCTAGCAGAGTCACCAATATGTTGGTGTTTTTTAATGAACCAGGCTTGTCTCACTAGCTATCTATGAATTTTCTAGATGCAATTGTCAATAACTATGATGGATTGGCCAACAAATAGGTGAAATCTTGCTAAGCCTTCCCTCTGCACTTTGGGCTCTACAAAACTCATGAGGGTGATCCCTACAATGTATCTTTAGATACTCTTGTGCCAATTATCATATACATTATAATTCTAACAGATAATTCTCCTTTAATAATTGCTTGTCAGATGTAAAACCTTAAAGATCTAGCTAATCCTTATGGAAGCATCTTAGTAAAGCGTGAGAAAATGTTGTAAATTCAGCTCGACATACATTCACATAGAAAATGGATATTGTAATTGATTTTGAATGTAGCTACTATGAAAGATCTAGGAAACTACAACTAAAAGGTTGAATTTTATTGCTTCTATGCTTGGGAGGTAGAATAACAATCTTCACACTCTCTCATTCAAGGAAAACCCTAGAGATCTCAACCTAAGGTGTACAAAGGGGAAATAGATCTTGTAAGAGGGTTTTCCTAGGGTCCGATTATAAACTAAAGAGGGGTTCACCACCAAGCTAGGTCTTGGAAAGACTAATGAAATGCAGATATAATGCTTAACCCTAATATGATGCAATACTTCACTAAATAACCTAAAAATGTGTTTAAATCAAAACAAAAATCTAAGAGAAGAAAGGTGTGCACCTAGAAATATAAAGATGACTGGAACTCATACGCTAGACTAGGTGATTTAATCCCAGATTAGGGTTTCTGGGTAGAAACTGAAATATGGTAGAGAGGTGTCCAAAATTTTTGAAAACTACAAACTTTCCTATACTGGGACTCATATTCTAGAAGTTACATATCAATCCAGTTAGGGTTTTCTAGAAATTCAAAGCCTAAAACTGTTCTTCAATATCTGCTATGTCCTTTCCACCTGATTTTTGAAGCTGAATCTTCAATTTGTAGCTTGTATATGTTCTCCAATGATCTTGAATGTAAGGTGACAACTTTGAATACTTTGAAAACTTTCTCCAAACTTTCTCTTCAATGTGTCTTCAACCTAGATCTACAAATCACACACTAAAGAGGGGAAATTTTTTTTTTTTTAGTAGAAAGGGGTTTTCCTTGGTCAAACCTCGCTTTGGTACTCAAACCTTGAAATGAAACGAAATAGGAAAGGTGAATGATGAATGAACAAAATGTAATGTTGCAACTCACCAAACCCTAGCAATAAAGTGCTGCAAGCATGTATGAAATGGATCCAATGGATGTAGATCTTGACTCTTGCTTTAATGTGATAGATCTTGACTTGAATGCTAGCTTGAATCATAAAACACTACATCACAAATATTATCTCAAAAACAAACATGGTGCATGATGACTTTGACATGATGCTTGATGCTTGAATAGTGCTCTAAATCACTTGATAATCAACCCTTGAATGCTCTTGTAAACACTTGAATGCTCTTGTGAACTCAAATTTTCTATAAGGATACTCATTCAACTTTCTAGGTGTAAAATGAGTGAAAGAAACTTGTGTTTATACTTGTTTATGCCTAATTTCCCTAAATTACAACACTACAAGTTGACATCAAATCTAGGAGAATAAAATCTTGCCAAGAATTTGGATTAAATTTAATTTTGCACCACACAGGACTCATACACCAAAAGTGGTGTATGAGTCCCATTAGGCATAATAATGGGACAAATTTTGAAAAATGCTTAGAAAGGTGTGAAATCTAGATTGGGACCCAAAACCCTAGGTGGGACTCATACACCCAAGGTGGTGTATGAGTCCCAGATCACTAAATCTAGGCCACACAACCTACAAACACCTCAATTATGATTGGATGTTCATTTATGTCAGGATTATTCTTGAAAAGATGCATTAATTTAGGCTTGTGGATGCAAAATAATTCCAATTAAAGCATAAAGAAGCCCAATTATTTAATAAAACCCTATAAAAGTGTGAAAGTGTGTTACAACACTTTACAACATCCTAAGGTATGATTAGGTTTATTTAGTTTACAAGGGACCAAGACCTAATGTGAGTGTGTTAAACACATTACAACACTGAGAAGGCATCATTAAGTTCAATTTTATAAGGAGGGACCAAACAAGTGTGAGAATGTCATGGATGACATTTTTTGACACTACAGTAACATTAAATGACTGATTCCTTATCCTAGGGTGAAATATAAATCACACAATTGAGAACATACAACAACATTACTCCTATCATAACAAATCTTATCAATGATGCCTTACACCATTAATACTAGAATCTTAACTAGCAATACTTAGTTATATGTGCATGCATTCACATAAAGCATCATTCATGTTAATACATATTTAAATCATTCTTTGAACAAGTTTAATAACAATGAATAAACATTCAAGGAAAGAAAAGAAGATGAATAGAAGTAATCTTTGATTGCTTTATATTCATAATATATTGTAGTAATGAAAAAAGTAGCCTTTTCCTTGCTTGGTTTGATAATTGACATTAAAACTGAACTAATTGATGTATTGGAGTGGTGTTGTAATGTGTTGTATACATTCACACTTTTCTAGGACATTTATTTAACTAAAACATGCCTTAATTGGTCCTTTGCAAAGGTGTTATAAAGTGTTGTAATACACTTTCATGCTTTTCTAGGTTGTATTTGCTTAATTAAGCGTTATGGGCCCCTTTCTAAATAAAATGTACATAATGTGTACCTTGTGTAAGTGTTGTAAAGTGTTTAAGGCACTTTCACACTTATCTAGGTGGTCTTCATTAATTTTGGTTAATTGAAGTTATTAACCCCTTTTTTATTCAAATTTAGGCCTTAATTTTGACACCTTTCGAAGATCAATCCCAACAATCATAATTTAATTAACAAATTATTTCATTGGGAAAAATTTGGTCCTAGTAATTTGAGCTAGGACCTATTCACCCCTAATGGAAAATGAATCCTCCCTTAATAGGACCCCCCTTTCTCAACTGATTTGGAATGGGTTTTTAGCCCTCTTTCCATCCCCCAGGGTTAGGTCCTAATAAACTAAGCTAGGACCCATTCACCCTAGGTGGTGAATGGTTCCTCCCTTAATGAGACCCCCCTTTTTGAATTTCATTCTAGCGGGAATTTAATAATTTTTCTTTCCAGATCTAGTGTCGGCCTTAATTCTTTGAATTTCGGGATTAATCTCCTAATTTAGTATAAATAAGGGGTTAATTCACGTTGTTTCTTCTAGAAAACTTTTGTGACTCCATGAGATCAAGAGTAAGAGAATTATAGAGTATTTCAAAGGCATTCATAAGGAATTTCAAGGAATATTTCAAGAGCTTATTGCAGCAATTCAAAGATCATATCATCATTTCAAGGGTTTAGTACATGCATTCATGTTGTTGAGCTAAGAGGTGGATGTAGCATTGAAGATCTATTTGCAACTACTGTTCACATCATTCCCAAGGATTTGAGATCTACATTCTCCATGTCCACTACATGATAGTTTTGTTATTTTTTTCGCAAGATATCATCCAAGGTGATATTAATTAAATTACTTCATATTCATGCTTCATTTCATCATTTGGTTTGATTACCTACAAGGGGTTTGACTGAGGCAAACCCCCATTTAGTAACAAATCAACAAGTTTTTTACCCTTGAGTGTGTGTTTGCAGATTTATAGGTTCAGGATCAAGTTGAGCAAGATTTGAAGCGAAATTGTCAAAGTTGTAAAAATGCTAAAGTTGCTAAAGTTGTCATTCAAAGTGCAAGATCACGGAAAGAGCTCTACAAATTTGCATACAGGTTTCTAGAACTTTATAATAGGGAATTCAAGAGTGCGGACATCAAGGAATAGGATCCTGAAATCATTTTTTCAAAACCCTAAAAGGACCCATTCACCACTAAAGGCAAATGAGTCCTCCATAACTCAAAAATAACAACTTTTTGGCTAGATATACAACTTTTTATGCTCTAAAAACATGCACATAGTTTCTATAACAGTTAGGTTGCATTTTTGGTTATTATTAGCATCTTATTTTACATAATTTTAAGTGTAAGGGCCCTAGAAAAATAAGTGGTAGATCCTCGTGTTCATTCATTTGGATCTACCCTATTTTTCACCTTTACATCTATGCAAAGTATACAATGGAGAATGTTGGCCTTGAATATTTTTCCATTTATATTATAAAATATGATAGTACTGTTACCATATTTTCTATTACAAGATTCAACAGACTCTTAGAACCTAAAATAGACTTGTATTCTATTATTTAGACCTGGTTACAAAATAATCTCTAAGATTAATCTGCTAGCAACCCTATACAATTGGCCTTGAATTCCCTTTTATAAGAACAAGGGAGCAAAACAACCTTTGATCAAATTGTACACATGTCATTTTTTCATTTGACAATCACATTTACATTCAAAGGTAGTTATATTTTCCAGAATACGAGGGAGAAGTTCACATAAGAAAAAAACCATTTCACATTTGTTGATGAAGATTCTCCCACCTTCCAAAAGGCTCTTCAATTAGTGCAAACTATTCTCTCCACAAGCAATGAACTTGGTCCACATGCTCCAAAACTTGTAGATGAAAAAGAGTAAAATGAAGAAAGCATAAAACACCAAAGCACTTCCATGTCTGTATTCCATGTCATCACATTTGAACTTGAGAGTATAATATTTGAACGTTGATATATCTTAGGCCTAACCTATACTAGTTCCATGCCATGTATTGTACTCTTTTTATTTCCATTGTTGTTACAGACACAAGATCAAAATTCCAATTACCATTCACAACTGCAAAGCTTATATGTCCAAGATGTCAACATACTTGGACTTCCATAGCTCAAATTCTTCCTCAATAGGCCAATCAAATTCCATAATGTCATCAGACTTTTTAATGCATGGAATGTACTTGATCACCACTTGGTTTTCATCTTTGTCAAACTCCTCAAGGAAAATACCTATGTGGGTGAGCCTATCCATACTATTCTTCAACATATCCACATCTACTCCATCACAAATCAACTTGGCTTGAGAGGCTATCAATTTACCTACTTGATCCTTCCATTCTTGCAAAGATTTAACTTCACCATTTTTATCTAAGATATTTGGAAGTAGACTGAATCTCCAATCATCAAACTTCTTCACCATTTCCCTAATCTTCAATTCAAGAGGCTTAATCAACCCTTGATATTCCTTTATTTCATTCACAAACCTAATGGTTGGGACAATGTTGGAAGGCTTATTAGCATCATGTGTTGAACTGATTCCCATATCTCTCAATATTTGTGCTCTTGGGATCAATTTATCCATCAATGAGATAACAACGTCCTTATCCATGTCGAATCTTCTTATTGCATTAAACATTAAACAATAGTTGGAGTGAATGTTGGTAAATCTCCTATCAATCCCCTTATTTAGATGTTCTAGCACCACTATCACAATCTTCAAATTACTCACATGAATTAGCTCATCTGATTGTTGACATCTCTCCTCTAATGTCTTAAGTTTCTCTATTAAATCCTCCTTGGTGACCTCCTTAGTTGGAGGTGCATCTGATGCATCAAGAGTTGAATGTGCAATGGGTACTTCCTCATAATCAAGAGGCATAGCCTCAACTTGGATTGGAGGTGGTGAAAGAATGGGAGAAGGGGGAGGAATAATTGTTGCTTGAGATGGGCCTGGTTTTAGTGACTGAAATTTCTCCTTCCATAGGGCCATTTGTAATTGCAACTGTATAATTTTCTATTGGCTCACATTATATTCTGCCACTATGTCATCCTATTGTGTCCTGAATTTGTCTCTTTCTTCAATCAAGTACTCAATTGTGGCTTTGGTAAACTGAGCCACATTAACATTCATTGTAGCTACTTCAAGGGATGAGGTGTCTGATACTCTTTTGATAATTATCCCTCCTCTGATTCTTAGAGTTGATTCAGAAACCTATGGCTTCTTGGTGCTTGGAGCTAAGGCCCAAGTGGCAAGTGTGTCCCATTGGGAGCTGAAAGATGATCTTTGTAAGGCCAATGTGACCTCCTCCTTAGTGTTGAACATGGGAGCATCATTTCTTCTAACAATGTCGAATACAATAGCAGATTCGAAATCCCATTTAGATAGTTACAAAAAATCACTTTTTCTGACAAGTTCCCTGCCCTCGACTATAGTAATGTTTAGGTACTTGGTCCTAATCTCATTATGTACCTCAACCTCTATAATTTTTTTAGGAAATTGAGAGATCTTACTTGCCTTCTTCTCAACTTCCATCACATATTCATCTTTCATTGCTCTCCATACATATTCTTGGAATGCTTGTGTTTTGAAAAATGCATCATCATCCATGAACCTTTCACAAGCTTTAGCCTTCACATCCTTTGAGCCATTTATCCCACTCAAATTTTCCTTGCTCAACTTGAGACTCAAATTTTTTGGCACTATGTTTCTTTGAGGGGATGACATTCCTTGCCTTATTTCATCTTTAGTAAAAAAAATTCATCATTTGAATCATCAACAAGGTAATCAACTAGGCCAACTGACCCAATCCGCTACTTTTTTATTGGTGGCTCCTTTGGAGGAGATGGACCTCTAGTTGGTGAATCCAACTCAACTATTTCAGGGGTAGAAGAATGGGGTGGTGACAATTGTGGAAGTTGTTGCTATGGAGATGGTGCTCAAGACTCCTTAGATTCTGTTGGAGTGGCAATGGTCAACTATTTCTTTACAATGCTCTTCTTCCTTGCATAAATGTGCACCTTCTTGGGAGGCTGTTGAGCTGGTCCTTCTACCATGGGGGATTTCCCCTTATCTTTCTCTTCAATGACCATAGGTTTCCCTTTGTCTTGCACAACTCTCTCCTCTTTTAGAGTTGCAACAATCTTATCAAAATTTTGTATAACTGTCTCCACCTTCAAAATTATATCATCAATATCAGATAAATCCTTGAATTCAAGGTCTTTAATCTTTCTTTCTTTCTCCAACTTCACGAAAACAACCCATTTTCTCATTTTTTCATCCTAAACCGTGAGGTCAAAAACATTTCTGACAAAATCATTAGGGAATAAAAAAGTATGAACATGTTGCCCTCCTTTATCCTATCCAACAACCAAGCCATAAATACCTCAGGATCATATCTCCTATATGCATGAATTCTCATTTGATAGGGCTTGAGATGATAGTCACAAATGTTTCTCCATCCATTGGTTATCATGACAAAATCTAAGAACACTATGTATGTAGGGAATAATTTTCCTTTTTTCTTCTCAAATTAGAACACATCATGAACATTACCTAGTTTCCACATGACCTCAAGAAAACCTATCCTCAATGGCACATCCCTAGGAAGTATATGGGGTGTTAACCTTGTGCCATATACCTTGTTAACTGTGCAGTCCTTATATGGGATTACATCTCCCCAATTATGAATAATATTTAACTCAGGCCTCCTTCTTGTTGGCCTTAGGAATTCATGTAGTTTAGGTGGAATCCTAGGAACATCAACAATCAAAGCTCTTCTCAACTTGGAGGAAACTTTTTTTGTGGAAATTGAAAAAATTGGTTTTTTGTTCATGCCTATCTAATAGTGTCCATGATTGAACTGAAATTACCACACCATCCTCCACTCTCTTCAATTCCATATCCTGATCAAAATAATTTTCACCTTTATATAAAAACATGTGCATAAATAGAGAAAAACACCAAAATCTTACTGCAGTTTCCCCATTCTACAATGCTACCAATCCTTTGTGTATCTCTTCTCATAGATATGTAGAAAAATCATACAAGGTATTAATGTTGAGGTGCTAAATAATTGTAGCCATATACATTGGGCCAATCGGCATGCTAGAAGATGGATCAAACCCCAAAACCTAACATAGGGATTAGAAATTCTTTTGTAAATAGATGAAAAAATACTTGATAGAGAGGGGTTCCTTATCAAATGGTCCCAAAAAAATTCCGCCCTTTCCCTTTCCTGTTGATACTAGAAAGTCAGCCAGTAATGAAACTCTGAATGTATCTCTCACTTTTTCATATCCTTCCCTCAACTTATTTTCATTAATCTCTACCATGTCTCTATTCCATTTGTTCAACTTGAACACTTTTGCAATTTCCTCCCTTGTGACCCAGACCATATCCTACCTAGAGCGAGTTATAACTACCCTAAAAAGATAGTCATAATTGGCAGCAATGTCCTTGAGAAGGTCAATGTCCAAATACATATTAGGAACAACCAGCTTAGCCATATCCAATATCCAGGGATTGCAAATTGGAATGTTAGTGTTTCTATTACCAAAATAGCCTTGGAAGAGAGTCCACCTCATGTACGATAGTGTAGAATCTTTAATTGTACATTATCTATCAATAATGCCCTCCTTAACCCCAAGATCATGAAACATAGGTTGCCCTAACCACTTCTTAGTTGTTGAGGGTGGAAGTTGGTCAAGCAAATATTGGACCAAGGATCTTACTTTTAGTTTGGAGCTAGAGGCTTGGACTTTCAGTGCCATTGTACTAATGGATAATTATACCTAGGCTTAACTAGTTAAGACCAGGGCTTTAATGTTTTAGGTAAAGACTTGATGCAAAACTAACCAAATTCTTAAAACTGCACCAAACTCAATGAACGTCAAACCTTAAAAGAAGCCCTACTTGGAATTCAGATGACAACTACAATTGAATGAAAACAAGGGTAATTTTAAGCTCAAGGAGTGTGAATTTAACTTACTGGTTTGAACCATAGAAAACCCTAATTTGGAGATGCCAAGAACTCAAAATACACAACAACTTTTGAATGCCTTAAAATATTTTTATGATCAACAACAAGCTTTTATGGTGAATAAAGCTCTCAATTAGGCAAGAAAACATCAACTACACCATTACTGCTTGCTCACATGAACCAAAATGGCTCATCGATGTCCTCTTAGAATCTTTGAATTCCTATCATTGATCTCATCTTGATGTGGACCAATATGTGGCTCAAATGGAGTCAAAGAAGTTTGAATTTTTTTATTTTCACTAACTCAACACCCACTCAGCCAATTTCTCACCATGTGTTCGTTCTTTTTGTTGGATTTTTTTCCCACTATGCATTACAAGTCGTGAGAGAATCCACATGATAGTAGCCTGCTATCCCACTAGAATCTGTAGGGTTTAGATCAACAGTCGCAAACTAGCGAGCAACAACCCAGATCAACCCAATGACCTTCAATATGTGCTCCCTTTAATCTCCAAGCCAATGCTCAATCTGTTAATCTTCCTTTGTGATGAATGGTTCAAATTAAAACATCTCAGGGATCATTTATGCACGTTCTTAGAAAACCCATTAGTAACATTGCTTTTAACATTACCATGGTCACCCAAAATATTTTACCAAATATTTCCACACCTTATATAGTCCTATACTCGATGGCGATGATGCAACATGGCGCTTGCCCACTATCCCTCCATGAGTCAATATTTGATAGTGGCTCCCCAGTGGGCTAGTAGGAAATGGTTAGGATCAAACCACAAGATTGTATATGAGTCATCGATTTCAATGCTTTTCATCACCGATGCCTTTAAGAAAAGGTAGGATGTGCTACAAGGATGGACTGGTGTCACTCGCTCGCTTCCCTGCCAATTTTTTCCTTGAATTATTTTATTCCTATGGGCTAGCGGGGAACCAATAGGAGATGTTTGATGGGACCTAACAACCATTGCTTAAAGGTTTTAATAAGAATGTGTGTTAAATGATGACTAAAATGGGGTCACTCACTGTGTTTATAAGATAAAGGACTTTATGCATATATAAACTCAAACTTAGGAAACATAACAACATTTAAAAAAAATTCAAACCCACATAACATATGACTAGATTAAAATAATTCAATGGGTAGCGACCGGGAACACTAGGTGCTAGGGGCTGGTAAGTAAATGAATATGATGAAATCAATTGTAACTTAAGATACCAGGAATGAGCTAACACCAGTCAACTCCAAATTAGAATGTACACAAGGGATGTACGCAAGGGCCTCAACACTTAGGATTTTACAAGGGGTTTAGGGCACAAAAAAACCCTAGAACAGAGGTAATACCAAAAACCCTAAGCCTCAAGACACATCCTAGACCAGAAAAGATAGCCAAATATGCAATAATAATAGTGGAACATAAAAATTTTAGGGGTTCCACCAATATGATACATGGGATCTTGTACCATTTCCTAAAGGATGGAAATCTATTGGTTGCAAATGGGTGTTCAAGAAAAAGACTGGTTTAGATGGAGGTATTGAGCAGTATAAAGAAAGATTGGTTGTGAAAGGTTACTCTCAAGTTGAGGGTATTGATTATGGTGAGATATTTTCTCTTGTTACAAAAATGATATCCTTTAGATTTTTTCTTTCTATTGTTGTTGCTTATGATTTAGATGTTGAGAAAATGGATGTGAAAATTGATTTCCTTTATGGTGACTTGGAAGAGGATATTTATATGACATAGGCAGAGCATTACATGGTGAAAAGTAAAATTAATTTAGTTTTCAAATTGGAGAAATATTTGTTTGGCATAAAATAGAGTCTTAGGTTGTGGTGCCAAATATCTTGGTGTAGTTAGACACATTCTTGGGATGAAAATTAGAAGAAATAGAGTGAAAAAAAATCTATAGCTTGGCCAAAGTAAGTATGTCAATTCAATTTTATAAAGGTTTAACATGTAATATTGTAGACCATTGTATGTTCCTTTTTAGTTAGAAAAAAGTTATCTATTTCAGATTGTCCAACATCCCATCAAAGATGGAAGACATGAATAGAGTGACTTACCAGAGTGTAGTTGGAAGTTTGATGTATGCTATTTTGTACTAGACTAGACATTTCCTAAGAAGTGGGAGTTCTTTCTAGATATATGTCTAATCCTGGTAAAGTTCATAGGGATGCAATTAAAAGAGTCTTTAGATATTTGCACAGTGCCTCAGAGTATTCCTTGTGTTATCATAGTAATTTGACTAAAGACGATATTTCCCTTGATATTCAAGATTATGTGGATTCAAAATAGGGATAACTTTAAGAAACCTCCACCAAAAAGATATAAAATGATGGCGAATATTTCATTTTTTTGGAAAAAATATTAATTTCTATTGGTGAATTTTTCCTTTTTGTCAAAAAAATATTAATTTCTAATGGTGGAAATCATTGACATATTTAAGAGGTAGAAACTATAATATTTAGTTGCTACTATTGATTTAAAATGTAATCTAATGGATCTTGTTTTATTTCATGAGCTAAAATGTACCCACAACTTGTAATGCTCAAGGGGAATAAAATTACTTTTAGACCATTGATCTCTTTTGAGATCAACAATCCAAAAGCGATTTCAGGTCCCATTAGCATTAAAAATCATGGTACATTTTACCTCAGAATAAAATGAGGGTTTTTAGATTATATTTTAAATCAATTATGGCAAGTAAATATTGGAGATATGACATAAAATAACTAATAATTATGATATATTATTGGTGAATTAATTTGAATTATTATAATAACTGATAAAATTTAGGAGAATCTAATCTAATCATGTATTGAATATTGTGGTGAACTTTGGAGTTAATATTTTTTTTAAATAAACACTTTGGTGATTTAAATAAGACTAAAGTAAAATTTTATAAAAATGTGGCAATTCAGTTCACCTTACAACTTGAACTAGTAACCAAATTTTGATTCCCAAATTTAAACTATTAGCCAATTGGTGAATATTAGCCACTATAAAACTCATTGATTTAGACTGAGTAGGTGATGTTGATAATAGACAATCCATGAGTTTTTGTGTGTTTATTTTGTGGTGCAATTAGTTGGATGAGCAAGTGACAAGATGTGGTTGCTTCCATCACTACTAAAGCTAATTATATGACAACTAATCACTTTGTTTGAGATATGGTCGAAGATGGCAAGGTGAAATTGGTTAAGGTAGAGAATTTGATGAATTTTGTTGATTCTTTAAATAAGCCTATGAGCATAGAGAAGTTCATATGGTGTCTGAACTCTATGGGCCTTTCGACCCCTAACAATTAAGAGACAATGTTTATACTCCCTCTTGTTGCTCTTTCAAGGTGTTCGACAAGTGGGAAATTCATTGGGAAAATCTGTCTTGACCTTGTAATTACATTTTTTTTACTATTGATAGGTGAGTAGGGAGGTGGGTACCCCCTATAGGCTCTATGGGCCACACGTCTTGGCTGGGGTTTGGGGGCAACGCCCCCAAAATCATTATTTTATGTATATTTTATTATTGTAAATCTAGAATGTTCATCATTAGGTCTCAAATTTGACAACAAATATTTTGTTGGCTTGTCTTGCCTTAGAAGGCAACCCTATTTTATGAGGGAATTATATTACAATTATGCATTTTGATTTATTCTAAGAATTTGATAA
>VDFB02281492.1:522233787-522419164 GCA_007258455.2 Sequoia sempervirens
GAGATCAATAGAGATATAGGTAAAAAAAAGTTTTTCTTAAGTCAAAGCAACTATGTTGAAACTATTTTGAAATGGTTTAACATGCAGGATAGTAAACCAATTAGTATTCCTTTACCAGTTGGCACAAAGTTAAGTTTAGAAATGGGTCCTAAATCTGATTTTGATCATGAGGAAATGTCTAAAATTCCATATGCTAGTGCAGTTGGTAGTTTGATGTATGCAATGGTCTGTACAAGACCAAATATAGCCCAAGCAGTGGGAGTTCTAAGTAGGTTTATGTCTAACCCTAGTAAAGAACATTGGACTTATGTTAAGAGGGTGTTTAGATATTTATGAGGTACTTTTGATTACTATTTGGTTTATCATGGTGCTAATGATATTGATATTATGCACAGATAAATGGACATATAGGGTTTTGTTGATTCAAATTGGGTAGGAGACCTGGATAGTTGGAGGTCGACAAGTGGCTATGTGTTTACTTTGTTTGGAGTTGCAGTTAGTTGGATGAGTAAGAGGTAGCCCACGGTTGTTGTTTCCACCACAAAAGTAGAGTACATGGCTTCTACACATGCCTCTAAAGAGGCAATTTAGTTATAGAAACTTGGGAAAGGTATTGGTTTTAATTGCAAGCAAATTAGACTTGAATGTGATATTTAGAGTGTTATTTGTTTAGCCAAAAATCCTATGTATCATGCTCATACTAAGCATGTTGATGTTTAGTATCACTTTGTGTGAGAAATGGTTGAGAGTGGGAAGGTATTGATTGAGAAAGTTGACACTTTGATCAATGTTGTGTAGATTATCTTCTGAGAAACCAATTCCTACAAATAAGTTCTCTTGGTGCAAGAAGGTCATTGGCCTTGAGTCATGTACTTGACTTATAATAATGATTCCTTGTTTAGAATAATTGTAATGTATAATGTCAAGTGGGAGAATGTTGGGAATAGGATTCCATTTTATTGCACATATTTCATGTATCTCCTAAGTCCTTGGAAAGTGTTCCCCAACACTAGGATTAGAAAGAGATTAAATTCAAATGAAATGAACATGTAAATTGACATTTGTGATTATTCCTAAATGATAGGAAAATGTGGGGACATCCAAGAAGAGCTCCTATAAGATTGGAGCACATGGGGCACCCACATGGATGGTGGACCCCACCTTGCTTCAGTTAATTGCTTGGAGGATTAATAACAATTTAGTAATGCATGTTTAGATCCTACAAATTAGGTATTGATATTTACATGAGTGGAGTTCAGTTTAGTTTAGTTTAGTTATGGTTCAATTATCTTCAGTTGCATGTAGTTATTTTGAGTTGAATGCTAGTTGAATTGAGTTGCATGACTAATGAATTTAGTTGCTTGATAGATAATAGGTGGATACTTTTAGTTAAGTGGGGATGATCAATCATGCATAATGTTTGCATGAATTGGTGGACAAATATGTTTCAGTTAACTAAGATTGACTTGGGACCACCTTGAGCGCCCAAGTTGGCATCTTTCAGTTAACACCTTTTACATGAGAAGATATTTACAAGGCTCAGTCAAGTGGTCCCATTCTTGGGCACCAACTTTGAGTTGGAGCTTACAAGATATTTTCTTGCCCAACGTTTAGTTAAGTGTTTAGTTTGGGGCACCTCAATTAAGGAAGACTTTGGTTTGACTCCATATTACACGGTGGAACTCTACTTGACCCTTCTAGCATATATTTTTGTGAGGAGCTTTATGCTCTTTTTTTGTACAACTCGTATGAGTTTATATGCTTATTAATTGTCTATTAATTGCAGAAAGTTGAAGAGAGTTCCATGAGAGTTTTGTGCAAGTTGTGAAGAAAGATTGTTGAAGGAAAGGAAGCATATCAATCAAGGATTGATATAGTGTTATTGTAATCTTGTTCTAAGGTTAAATAATACACACACTATTGATTCTGGTGGAGTTTTTTCCCGAAAGTGTTTCTCCACATATATGCTATGTCACTTCTATCTTCTTGTCTCATTCTTCTACAATTTTTTGTCTCTTTCTACAATTGGTAAAATTGATCTAAACAAATTAATCATACACAAATAATTGTGACAAAGAACAGTTAATTAGATCTACAGTCTCATAGTTTTACAAGTTTGAAGCTTCAATTTCACCTCTATTTTGAACATATGTGGTAGAGGAATTTCAAGAAAGTCAAATTGAGTTTTTCAGCTTATGAATTACTCCAAGTCCTAGCAGTCATAAATGCTTTCTTTAGAATGCTCAATGGGACTGCCCCATCCAAACTAGCCCAAGAGGTACCCACCAAAAAGGTATCCTTTAACACCTCACAAAATGAGTTTGTAATAAGGGAAATCCTAGGAAAGAAAACATATCAGCCACAAAATCAACAATTAGACAAGAAAATGGCTAAAGAGAAAAAACAAGTGCAAACCAGGGATAAAAAAAATAAAAAGGATAAGGCCCAAGTATCTCCTGTCGATGTTTCAATGGGGCTATTCTAGGGGAAGTTGGAGACCCCTACCTTCTTGACCACAATTAGAATCTTTGGAAATAATCTGCATAATTTCCTACTAGATTTAGGAGCCTCAACCAATGTCATGCCTTTGGCAATATGCAAAGCCTTAGGAATAACTCCAACTCCCTCTTGACGGAAGGTGACTTAGTTGGACAAGACGAAAGTGAGCATTGTTGGAGAAATCAATAAGATACCCATGCAGATTTCTACTTATCCGAGGGTGCAACAGGTGATCAAAATTCAACTTGCTAATATTCCTGACACGTATAGCATAATACTAGGAAGGGATTTCGCCCAAGCCTTGAATAGATATGCAGCAACAAATTATTCTCACTTATGGCTACCGTGGAAAGGGTTGTGAAACCAAATTTGCAATGACCAAGAGCCATGAATAAAGTTCATGATTACAAAGTATAACAATATGAATGAAGTGTTGTTTGTTGAAACAGAGTTAGGAAATTACTATCCCGTGTCTTATTAGGATGAGCAAGAATTCTAGGAAGAGGAAGTGACTGAAGAGGTCCTTCTTGTGTTATGCAGTACCCTTGCCAACCTAACTCATGCACTTGAGAGTATAGAAGTGCTGATTGGATCCGAAGATGAAGAATCCTATGAGGATGGTAACCTTGGATTGCTGGATGGATTCCAAGAGTTTATGCAAAAATTCTTGCAAGATAAGCTTAGCCTAGGAGCTAGGATGGATTTTTAGGAGCTCCTGTTACCCAGCTAGTGAAGGATACATAATGTTGCACATTCTGAATTCGAATGTTGTTTATGCCAAGTAGTAGTAGAGCACATAGTAGGGTAGATCAATCCTGACGGGAAGCTTCAAGAAGAACAACCAAATCAAGGCCATGTCAAATTCACATAGTCACCAAAGGTTGCTAAAGTAGATATGCTACCAAGAAAGGAAGCATGCTTCATTGGCTCCAAAGCCAAAGAGTCCTCTAAGTTTTAGATGCTGTAATTCGATGGGTCCAAATCTAAGCAAGGGGCGGGAGCCAAATTAAAACTCATCAGCCCCATGGGTAAGACATATTTTGTTGCTCATAGGCTTCAATTTTATTGTACCAATAATGTAGCAGAATATGAAGCACTAGTTCATGGACTCCTAATGGCATTAAGAAAAAGGTAAAAATGCTCCAAGTCTTTGGTGATTCCGAGCTAGTAGTAAAACAAGTTAGGAAGCTTTAATCTTATCATGATAGAAGACTATATAACTATAGGCATAGAGTATGGGATCTCATAGAGGGGCTAGGCACATTTAATATTCAGCTGATCCCACATTCCAAAAATCACACTACCAATGCATTAGCCCAAGCTGCTAGTACCCTTCGACCTCTCTCTTTAGCTGGCCTAAGGAAATTCACTATAGATCTCACTTCCACTCCATTAATACTTGAAAATATGACCAATTTCCAAGTGTTCAATGACGACAAGCATATCTTGGATTTCATCACTAGCTCTGATATGTTTGCAACTCAAATCATTGATGAAGTAGAGCTTGAAGAAGCTAAATTAGATATAGAGGGGGTCATTAGCCTAAAAAAAATACAATACCATGAGGTATAGTTTAGTTGGAGAGAATATTTGACTTGGATTAGATAAGGGATCGAGATCAACAAAATAAGGACTCAATTGACAATTAGTGTGTTGCTCACAACATGGGTACCACTGAGGAAATCAAGAATGTCTTCATAGGCAGAGTGTGCACACTAGACGAAAGAAGGGGAATCATTGATTCCCTATGTACATACCATGATGTGATTTCTTGGAGTTATGAAAATTTAAAGACATATTATACCTCAATCATTACTCACACCATTCCCCTCAAGCCAGATATGAGGCCTTTTTGGTAATGCCAACGCCCAATCAATGCATTTTTGGAGACTATTATTTACAAGTAAGTTCAAAAACTACTATATGCTTGAATTATCTTCCTAGTTAGGCACTCCACATGGGTGGAAAATCTAGTTCTGGTTAGAAAGAAAAATGGCGAGATCAGATTGTGTGTAGATTTCTGAAACTTGAATAGAGCCTCTGAAAAAGACAATTATCTAGTACCCTTAGTAGATGAAGTACTACAAATAGTCAACGGATCTTAGATGATGTCCTTTTTGGACGGATACTTAGGATACAATTAGGTGATGGTGCAATATGAAGACAAACACAAAATGAATTTCACCACAAAATGGGGAACCTTCACATACAAAAGAATGCCATTTGGGTTAATCAACATTGGCGCTACATTTCAGCATGCAATGGATATTTCCTTTAAGGATCTGATTGGAAAGTGCATAATCATATATATGGATGAACTCATCATGTTCTCTAAGAAAAGAGGGGACCATGTCTCCAATTTGTGCAAGGTTTTCTAGAAATGCATAGAGTTCAACATTTCGTTGAATACAAAGAAGTGCATTTTTGGGGTAACAAAAGGAAAGTTTCTACGAACATGATCTCAAAAAAGGGAATCTCAATAGAACTCGAACGAATCCAAGCTATACTGAAAATTTAGCTTCCAGGAAACAAGAAAGAATTGAAATATTTCTTTGGAAAAATCAACTTCGTCAGAAAGTTCATCATGAGATTTGCGGAAATTGTCAAACCATTGAACGCTATGCTTAAGTAGGATGCTAAAGTGGAATGGACGCCTGAAGCCAAGAAGGATTTTGAAGAAATTAAGAAATAAATTACTAATGCACAAGTACTGGTTAGTTCATATTATCTAAAGCCATTTTATATCTATTTGTTTGCTTAAGATCACTCTTGTACTAGCATATTGACGTAGAAAGATGATGAAGGGAATGAACACCCTATTTCCTTCATGAGTGCTCCAATGAAGGATGTAGAGTTAAGATATCACAATATTGAGAAACAAGCATACGGCTTAGTCAGAGGAGTCAAAAAATTATGGCACTATAACTTGAGGAATAAGGTGTTCACAATTGTGCCTGATTTGGCAGTCAAGAGTTTGTTAAAGCAGAACGAGTTGGGAGAAAGAAGAGAAAAATAGGTCACATTATTGCATGAATATGACATGGAAATTCAGCCCATGAAATTGGTTTGAGGGCAGACCCTCACTCAAATGATAGCTGAAATAGGACTCGAGCTCACTGTACAATAGTACCAATTGGAAGATGTTTCTCTCAGAGAATGGTATGATGACATTGTCTATTACTTGTTGAACAACAAGTGTCCATAATGATTGCAAGGAGTACAAAAATGTGCCTTAAGATTGAAGAGCATCTGCTATATGCTAGAAGGATCCATACTCAACAAGAGAGATCATGAAGGGATCTATCTTAGATGCCTTGGAAAAGAAGAAGTAGCTAGGGTTATGAAATAATTTCATGACAAATTTGGCACTAGCCACAGATTTGGTCCTTTGACCTCCCATCAGATTCCATGGGCTGGGTACTACTAGTCGATGGTGTTTAAGGATGCACATAACCATGTCAAAACATGTCATGTTTGTCAAACTGCTGCTACCAAAGAAAGGAATGTTGTTGTCCCGTTGCAACTAGTACTGGAGGTAAGGCCTTTTGCTTAATTGGGACTCAAATTTATTGGTCCGGTAAGCCCACCATAATTTGCAAGCCACAGGTACATTCTGACTACTTTTAATTACTACACTAGATGGATATAAGCAATAACATGTAGGCAATGCACTGCTAAAGTTGTTACTAATTTTCTACAAAGTTTTATCTTAAATCACTTCGATTGCCCATTTTCCCTCATGTGTGATAAGGGCCCTACGTTTTTGTCCCTTAAGTTTGCTAGCTGGACTTTTTATTATAGGATCACACTCAAATTCTTGTCTAACTACTACCCTTAGGGAAATGGCCTAGCCGAGTCAACGAATACAAATTTGCTAAGTATAATCAAGAAGTTGCTAGACCACAATCCAAAAGACTGGCACACCCAATTGTGTTTTACCCTCTAGGCAGATCATACGTGTCATAAGGTTGTCTTGGGTACTTCCCTATTCCACCTCGTCTATGTCTTAGAGCCCATCTTCCCCGTCCACCTCAATATTCCCATGCTCCAGTTTATTAATACATATTATGAGGAGGGAGACCATCAAGCGACTCGTTTAGCTAAGTTGTTGCATCTAGAAGAAGTTTGTGATAGAGCAATAGAAAATTTCACCAAACACCAAGGCATAGTCAAAAGATGGTTTGATCACTGAGCCAAAGTAAAGGGCTTTAGGATTACTGATTTGGTCCTCTGTTGGGACAAGGCCCATGAAAAGAAAGGGGGACATGAAAAATTTGACAAGCTCTAGCTTGGCCCCTTTCAAATTGTGGGAAGTTTAGGAGATAATGCCTTTTGCCTCAAAACACTCACTAGGGAGGATGTCCTATTGCACGTCAATGGGTAGTACCTCAAGCATTATTTCCTTTCCTGAGCTACTCAAGCTCATTCTTTGTATATAGTTGTATATAGGTTAGCTTAGGTTCTTTTGCTTTTGCTGCTTTGCTTTCACCTTGCTTTTGCTCGCTTTCTTGGCTCTTGTTTTTGCTAAGGGTTTTTCTCTATTTCGATGCGGTGGCTATGCTTGGCCTATCAAAGGGCCTACTATGTTGTCCACTCCTATTTGTTCTTTGGATAAGTCTTCATCTGTACTATTAGTTTCTGACCACCCGGCGAAGCAGGTTTCCTTACTTGAACTCTAACTTGATCTAAGATAGAACCCTTATTTGAATCTCCTCACGCTTATCTCATATCACATAGAAAGACACATCTTAAACATTTCTGATGAGTTGTGCAATAGCTATTATGAGGTTCAACATAGTGAAAAATCCTAAGTCTACTCCAGTGACCACTATGAATCCAAACCCAGTGTAAGCTTTGGTGAGCTTACACAGTTGAGAAAATGAAAAGAGTATTAAAAAAAATATTATAGGAAAGAAGAGAAAGTTTTGAAATAAGCAATTGTGTGGGTGTGCAGACAAATCTATTGGGGCTATGGATGCCTGACTAGCAATAGAGCAATGTTCGTGGGGTCATAGCGACAACTCCGTCAGGGCTATGGATGCCTGACTTGCAACAGAGTAATGTCTAGGTTACTTTTGGGGTTAGAAAACTTACGTAGCTTTCCTTGACTAATTGATTGTTGTTTGTATAATCTCTAAAGAAAGGGAAATGAACTCACTGCACACACTTCTGAGATACCCTATGACTTGATTCAATTAAGGATTGCCTCTTCCTTTGAGTTCCTAGTTCCATTATGGAAACTGGCTTCTGGTATAAGAAACCAGAGACTCTGGGTTCTAGATGAATCCTTACCCTTAGAATGCTCTAGAGCATTCTCCCAGTAGAGTTTCCATTTGTTGTTCCTATAGCACACACACCCCATTCGAAACGGGGACCCCCTTTTTCCTTTCTCCTTCATTGGGTTGCTTTTTTCCTTTGCCTCATTTTGCGTGCCCCTAGTTTTGAGCTTCAAGTGGTCAAGAATACTAAAGTCATCATTCTCCAGTTGAACAGATTCATCACCCAAAAATTCTCTAAGTCTTTGGCTTTTGCAGAATTTCCCTTACAGATTTCTCTTGGCCTTTCACCCTGGTGTCCTCCAAACCCTACGGGTCCGCAGTTGCAGGTTACCCTTTGCATGACATTGTTGTCCCTTCGCTACTCAACAATGACTGGCCATAGGAATCTACTAGCATGGGGGGTCCCACATTATCACACATCACCATCTCTTAGCTGTTAGCCAACGACAAAGCATAAGGGTCATCTCGCATTGCGGGTTCCACATTTCCCTCCACCGGTTCGTCAATTTTTGTGCTCCAACCACCACGCCTACCTCCATACCCTACATTTAATGTGGGTCATAAATGAAAATTTTCCTATAAATAGGCACGTTGACTTGTCATTTTCACGCCTATCAGTTGGATTTCCAAAGAGAGAAAAAAATGATCGATGCCTACGTGCCTGTATTAGCTCCTGTTAGATCAAAAACCAAATCTTCATCAAATTCCCACATCATTTCCAGGTAAGTCTACCTTTGGCCTCTTAGAACACATATATTTCTATAGCTATGGCTTGCAAGTTGATGATTAAATCTTCAAAGTAAACCGGTTAGACATCCGGTGGCCTGCCTAACCATAGATTCTACATAAAATTTGCTCACTACGCTTGAAATTCCTTGTAAAATCATTCAAATTTCACCCTTAAAACATTGTGGAACTCAACAATCCCTCTTCCATTCTTTGAATGGCATGGACATCCCTACGACCCATGGCATTACTGTCGTTGCCTTGGCTAGGGCACAAAACGTCAAACTTTAAATGAAAAAACCCAAGTTGTGAACCCCTGTGGATCCGTTCATGTAGGCCGCAATTTATGGGTGGTCGTCATCTTTCCATTGTTGGAAAATGACCTTCCACTACTTGCCTCCTACATTGTGGGCTCCACCGAAATCATCTTTGCCAAGTGAAAAATCACTAAGTTCCATGTCTTTGCGGACCGCTTCTTATGGTCCACCACCTGCAACCCTTCATTGCCCGATTACTGCTGGCTAGAGGATGTACCATTCCTTTCGCCCGTGACGTGAAGCCTATGTCTGCCGCTGCCATCTGAGATCATCTAACCCAAAATGTCTAAGTTAATATTTTTACGGACTGATTTGTGTGGGTGGCCGCTTGCAAGTAGCTACCTCCTTTTTGTTGCTTCTTAACGACCTCATACTTGCAACCTCCCACATTGCAGATCCTGCATTGGGCATTTCCCTCTCCAAAAGTTGAAACATCTAATGCCTATACTTAGTCCTTGAGCTCGTTGCAGGTCCCTTCATGCAGACCACTGCATGCGGACCATCATTGCTTCAGCACCATTCCTAATGGAAATCACATGATGACTACCTACCGGTTCTTCACTATACCTGCCAAGTTGATCAAACTTTACAATGGAAAGCCTAACATCTGAGGGTCTTGTGTGTCCCGCGCTGTGAACTTCTCCTTGCGGGATTTTGTCTCCTAAAGGCCACTAACTTAATGGCATAGCTATGATGTCCTTTGAGCCTCCTACCTCTACATACCCCTAGCCTGTAAGGGAATAATGACCAATCAAATCGCTGCAAGGGGCCGATAACTGATTTCCACATGTGTTAGGTTTCCTCCTGAAGACTTTGACTGGCAGGATCATGTTGTAGAACTATTGTTGTGGGTGGCTGTGTGCAGGTTTCCATGACCCTAGCATTATCTTGCTCCCAGTTGCTTCTGACAGCTTCCAGCCTAGGGAAACCTGCATCATTGTATTTGATCCAAAAGAGCCTCAATTGATGGATATTGATAAATTTTATGATCTCTTAAGAATGAATTTTAGGATCTAACCCTCATTTTGCAGGATTTGACTAACACCTTCCTTGATTTCTATATGAATGCACTTATTGCATCTTTGTATGAATGATGTATGGAATCTGCTATGGGTCCATCAGGGAAGTCTGTCAAAAAGGAAAAGGGAAAGAAACCTGCATGCCTACCAAGGGGGAAAGAGGAAAATGATCAGATGAAATATCAGTTCCATGGGGTGGAGTGCACCTCAAAGATCACTTCCACTTGGGATTCCATATCAAACACAAATCTTGGGCATGTGGACATAGATGAGTTCTAGCAAAGGGTAGTGATCCACCCTACAACTTAGAATGCATGAAAGATCAGAGCAAGTGGCCTCACCAAAGCAGTCGGCTTCCCTCCCATGCTTGTGGCCCTAGAGTTAGTTATGGTCTGTATGAATGCTATCACAATAATAGGAAGATCATTGACCATGATGGTAGAGTGTTAGCAGATTTTTCCACCAAATCTATAAGCAAGATGTTCCATATCCCCACATTTGACATAATGGAAGAAATCGAGAAGGGATATGCTAATAATATGTGGAAAGCGGACCCTTAGAATGTAAGAGAATGATCAACCAACATTGGTTGAAGGAGAAGAGGGGCAGTGCTACCAAAGTGCCCCAAGACCTATTCAGAAGCGACTTTCATGAAGAATACCATGACATGGTCACCCTACTGAGCAGGGTAATGGTCCTCCCTACTGCTGCCTTCTTTGAAGAATGGATGATCTACTTCATCGAAGAGATCATCTAAGGCATGACAAAATTACATTGGGCCAAGATCATCAATGATTACATGCATAACCAACTTATGGCTATGAAGAAGAGATCCAAATTTTATATGACCTCCTACTTGGTGTACCTCTTAGTAGAAAATTTCCCATACAAAGGTCTCTTCATCACAAGCAACCCAGTGGCTAAGAATGGAGACCTCAAGGTATACGATCGCTACCCTCAGTTGTAGTACTGAAACTTCAAAAGGGAATATCAGAGGGTAATTGATGCCTTCTTGCCCACATCATCAGAATCCTGGGAGGATACTTTCAAAGGAGGGTGTCACACAATGCTAGAGCCTTCATCCAATGGTTTGGGTATGCGTTCATATAGTTCCCAAAGTTTACATATATTAGAATGGAAGGGTTCTCTGACAGGCCCTACAGGTTGCCACGCTCTCCCAACGACTGCATGATCTTGCTAGAGTTTTCTTGGAAACTACAAAATTCCCACACCCTATTGAGTGACAAACATAGAGTAAGGATCCCATATGCCCTAACCTTCAGGCAGGGCATGTATGCCTATCCTGCTGCCCAATGCACAAAGTACTCAGAAAAGGAATTGGTAGAGTATAACCTAGACATCCACACAAGCCGAGGACAAATGGACCCATATGGAAAATTGAAGAAATGGGTTGGAAGACAATATGCTCATCGACCTCGGGTCAAGGACTTCTAGGCCAATTTCCAAGATGATAAGGAAGTGAAAATGAGGCACTACATGAGATTGACAGCTCAATTTGTGAGGTCGGTGAATCTATTGCCTGTGCCCGACTAGATAGTAGAAGAAGACGATAATATTGTGGATGACCACTACAATGCTATGGCTGAATTGCCTCTACCATTGATAAATTGGAGTGAAGAAGAGTTCACTGATAAGGCCCATTAAGAATAAGAAAAAGCAATGGGTAGACACCCAAATTGCTCAACTCAAAGTACAAGGCGCTACACTAACATATGGTGAGCTCGAGAGTGAAACAGATAGTGGAGCAGCTGCTGCCCAATAGAGGAAGCACCCAAATCCCCTCTAGCCACAAGGTCAAAGAAAAGGAAGAATGTGCATGAGCGCAATCCTAAGCACAAGGTATACTCATGAAAGAATAGAGAGGGAGAGTCATCCAAAAAGGCAAAGGGAATAGGGGGATTCATGAGTGAAATGTATACATTCGAGGAGGACCCCCAACACGAGGGAGAAGAAGAAACCGAGCGGCCACATTCACCACCTACCACCTCTACTATTGTTGCTGCTACCACCATTGCCACTCCTCCTCCTTCGGCCTCTTAGGCATTGACTATCTCATCTCCATTCATCATGGATATCTTAGTCCACCTTGCTTCCACCTCACCAATGGCCCCAATAATGGTACTAGACTCCTTCTCATATACTACATCCCCATTGTTTTCTTCCTCACTTCCTCCTCCATTTCCCACTCTCTCCGCCCCATTGCCTATGGTAGCCACTGCCATGATGCCTCCTCTTACATTGCCACATGTTTTCGTGATTTACATGTGTATACACTTAAAAATGGTCATATCACATTGTCTGGTAATTAATTAAATATTTTTAATATTTAATTAAAATCTTTTGATTCTATCTACGTATAAATAAATTTAAATAATTTATTTATATTGTTCATGATTTCATTTCGATTAGATATTTAATCACCTTTTCATATTCATTTCTTAATTAATTAAATAAATGTTACAATTTATTTATATTAATTATCATATAATCTTAGTTTGAATATTTTATTCAAATAAAGATTAAAATATTAAATTCTTCTAAATATCATTTATAATTAAATATTCCAAAATATTTGATTATTTCCTCTAATCCAATATTCATTTTTAAATCATTTCAAAATTCCTCCAATTCAATAATCTATTCATAATTAAATATTTCCAAAAATATTTAATTAAATTCTTCTAAATATTTCAAAAATCTTCTAAAGTCACATCATGATTAAATATTACCAAAATATTTAATTAATTCTTCTATAGTTTTCAAAAATCAAAAATCAAATATCAAAAAGCAATAAATTAAATTAAATAAATTTTATTTATTTAATTTGGGATTTATCTTCAACTCCCGGGAAACAAACTGCCAAAACAGAAAATTAAATTTCTCTGTTTCTGTGCAGGCTTGTTCCCGTGGGTTGAAGACAAGCTTCCATTCTTCTCTCCAACCTCTCAACCTCCCCCATTTTCTTCTCAACCTCTCAATCTCTCACCATTCAAACATACCAGACAATTCATAGCCATAGATTCTTGCCAGCCGGGATGAAGCCTGCAAAAAAATCTATAAATACAGCTGCCGGGAGCTCCAAATCATATAGAATTTAGAAGCAAGTAAACTATAGACAAATAATATTAGCATTCATAGCAATAGCATTATCACAGCAATAGCATAGCAATCATAGCAACAGAATCATGATTCATCTCATCTACACCCCCTGTACATAATCTACAGCCCCTGTGCATAATTACAGCCCCTGTCCATCTTCACCAGCATATAGAATAGTTTTTCTTTGCATACTCGTTCTGCAGTAGTCATTTGGAGAAGCTCACACAATCTGAGAGCCAGAAAGCTTCAAACCAATCTCTGGAGATAGAGAAAGACGGAACGTTCTTGAAGAATTTTATTTTATAGCCAAGTTTATTTCAAATTTCTTCAATTTAAAGTTCTGTTAATAGTGTTTTGTTTTAATTAGATTAACAATAGAATACACAACACATTTTTGGCGCCCACCGTGGGGCTCTTGCCCCTTTTTAATGTTTTGTTTGTAGTTTTTTTTTGGACAGGTTACAGGAAAAACAGCGGAATAGCGCAGACGACACGTTTTCAGAAGAATACCTCCAGTTTAGCGCCCCTGACAAATCTTTCAGCGCCCGTGAAGACTGTTTTAGCGCCCCTGACAAATCTTTCAGCGCCCGTGAAGACTATTTTAGCGCCTCTGACAAATCTTTCAGCGCCCGTGAAAACTGTTTCAGCGCCCGTGAAGACTGTTTCAGCGCCCGTGAAGACTGTTTCAGCGCCCATAATGATTCTTCAGCGCCCAAAATATTTCTTGCAGCGCAATTTTTTTAAACACTGTAATCTGTAATCTGTACTCGTAGTTTAGTTTTAACTGATTCCGACGTAGCCGCGGATAGTTAATAATCTAAGGATAAAATTAACCAATCCTAGGGTAGTCATCTTAAGGATAAAATTAACCAATCCTAGGGTAGTCATCTTAAGGATAAAACGAAGCAATCCTAGGGTAGCCATTTAAAGAAAAACGAACCAATCCTAGGATAGACACATCATTTTTCAATTTTAGCTTAAAATGAATTTTCTGTTTATGTGAAGCAAAATCTTCACTTAGTTTAGAAAATTTCAATTTGGTGCTTAAAATTGAATCTAGTGTTTGCTTTGTTCTCAAGTGATAGGCCTATGCTCTCCCCTTAACTGGGTGATCAAAATGCCAAACTCACTTATTTCTTTTTATGCATCTTTAAGTTTTATTACAACCTTGTAGAGAGCCTGCTCTTGTGGGAAAAAGTACTCACCCAAGAGGAACGACTCAAGTGGGTTCAAGCCAAAGCCAGGCTATTCCACCCCACTATAAAATTTAAAGCAAAATTGGGGAAACCCTCTTTTGACGGTAGTGTGCATGATAACCATCCCCAAAGCCTTTGTTCTAAAGGTAGGGAGGTCTCTCGAGGGAGTTTATCATTTGCCGCACCGAACGGAAATCCTTACTACGAACCTAGTGTAGTAGCTAACCGAGTCAGTATCCAAACATCATCTCAATCACAGTGCAGGGGAGGGAAGAATCTACCCCCAAGATACTCACCATATAACTACCAAGGATTGTTTGCTCAGGGGATCCGGTATCCACTTCCGTCACTCTGAGTACGCACCTGGAAAAGACAAAAACACGAGCGCCCTTTCGGGGGTGACACGACTATGTGAGTCAACGCATTTTTAAGATGTGGGCTGTTGATTGCTGTGATGACCTACTTGAGAACTAAGAGTGAGTCTGTTTGAAGTGCTTGTCATGTGTAAAACCTGTTAAAACAATTTTTGAAAAACATTTTGGTTACACACTTAATGTTTAGCATAGGACTTAAAAACAATGTTTTCAATTTGTTTGATGTGTTTTCACTACATTAATTTAGATAAAGATCATCCAAAGCACTCATTATCATATTGATCAATCTCATGTTACGAGATTGGAAATCTACAAAATTTGTAAAAAAATCCGTTTCCAAAAGGATTAAGAAGCCAAAGAAACCTCTCAACCACAAGAAATTATTGAAGAAACAAAAATTCTTATATCAAAGTCGAAAAGTTTTACTTAAATATAGAACTTTTCTTCATAGGTATCATGATTGTGTTAGAGGTCTTTCAGATGATTATGCCATAGAGCCCTTGTATTCACAAGCTTATTTTCAAAGAAGAGCCCTTTCTCAAAGGCATAACCATAGTCAACGCATCCGTTTTAGTTATATTCCCCAACCAGCAATCGAATACTCTACTCGTCCAAATCAAATCTTACAATAGAGAACTTAGAAAACATTAGGCATCTATCATTAAATCCATCTTTTTACAAAGCCATGATCAAAACTTCATAAAGTGCAACAACCATCCTTTTCTAGATCTTTTGCTTATATTCCCACCAACAGGATTTTCATCCTTTCACTTAGGGAACAACACAAGCTACAAGATTAGAAAATTTTGTATAAGTCATAGAATTTTCATTCTATCTTGACCTTCATACATACCACATCAATTGCACTATTTAACTCTTTTGATCAAAAGCGAGTAAAATTTTGATACAAATCTATGCCTGTCTTCACAAGATCTCAAAAACAAATGGAAAAAGACGAGGGAGAAACTACAACTAGTAAAATGGGTGATCGAAATGAAAAAGAAGAGGAAACATTTAATCTTGATGAGATAACGGAAGAAAAGCTTCAAGAAGCAGAACAAGATCCTCAATTCCATACTCTTATGGAGAGAATCCTAGAACGTAACAAAGAAAAATATTTTCTTACATTAGCTAATCAAGGAGCTAAGTTGCCTCACACCTTTGACATAGAGGGGATTAAACAAAATCCTGAAAATCCTCCTAATGACTTTAGTGCTCTTAACCAACAGATAAAAGAATTACAAGGGCAAATAAAGGAAATGCAAGGAGGTACAACAAAGAAATATGTTTTGGAAGACATATCTCCTTATCCATTTGATAGGAGTCTTCAAATGATTCCATTTCCAAAACATTGCGAAATTCCTAAGTATGATAGGTATAATGGAAAAACTGATCCCATAGACCATGTTAGGGATTTCCGAAACATGAGTCTTGAATTCGCCTATGATGATACTTACTTGATGCGATTATTTCCACGAAGTCTAGGCGTACAATCCATGGAGTGGCTTTCAAAAATCACTCCACCTATCAAAACTTTTGAGGAGTTGATAAATCAGTTTATCTCACAATACTCCTACAATATTCAACATCAAATAACAATGCTTGATCTTTGTAAAGTGAAACAAAAAGTAGGAGAACCCTTTACTATATTTTTACAAAGATGGAGAAGGTTATTTGCACGATATTCTCGTCCTATTCCTGAAAAGGAAAAGATGGATATTTTTATCAATAGCCTTGATCCAGAATTAAGCTATAGGCTTAACCTTCATTGTCCTCATAACTTTGAAAAACTGATTGAAAATGCAATCACCATTGAAGGGGCCTTGGTTAAAAGGGGAGTGATAAAACTTGATAATCCAAGTACATCAAATCAAAACAACGATAAAACAAGGTTTTGGAATAGAAACAAAAATGTTGTTAATGATGGTATAGTGGATGCAAATAATTTACGAACAAGACCATCCGTTTTCAATCTATCAAGTGTTCCAAGAAACAATTCACAAGGAAATACAATACAACAAGGAAACAACAATCAACAAGGACAAATTTCCAAGCAAGAGAACATAACCAATCAAAATACCAATCAAAATCGTGGTAATTTCAATAATAATCTTGGCAATACCCAAATATCAAATCCGTCTAGACCTTCATTCTTTTCAAATCGACGGACTTTTACTGCTTTGGGTCAATCTCTTGAATCTGCTCTCAAGGAACTTCTTGATAATAAGGTTATCACTTTACCACCACAAAGAGATTATGAGCCACAAGTTAAACCACCATCATGGAATGACTCGTATTATTGCAATTATCATCGATGTAAAGGCCATAGGACAAACAATTGTCAAGCTTTGAAAAATCTAGTACAAGATTTAATTGACAATGGTACTATTACAATTGAGGGACATCATACCAATGATGATCATCAAGCATTCAAAGATCCTTTGCCAAACTACCAAAAGGGGGAAACATCGGATACCAAAGCCAAAAGCATACATAATGTTGAAGACAATATAATCCGCCATATTTACACAGATGATAATCGGATTAATGTTATCAAAATTAAAGGAAAACAAGAATATCAACAGGTTAATGTAACAACAAGAGGTCAAGCAAAGGTTGTTTTAAAAGGAAGTTCGTCTAAAACAACTATTTCTTCTCCAACTCAATATAATCTGGTTGATCAATTGAGAAAAACATCAGCTCAAATTTCTATTCTTGAACTTCTTAAAATATCCCCTATACACAAAAATATTTTAGAAGAAGCGCTTGTGAACACAACTGTTGATACTGATCTAGATGCAAACAGATTTCAAGCCATGGTAGGACATTTGTCTTCCCCCACTTGTATTTCATTTTCCGATAAAGATGATGCTTCTATGACACATCCAAATAATTCCTCACTCTATCTTGAAGTCATGATCCATAAACATCGAATTAGACGTGTCTTAATAGATGGAGGAGCCGGTTTGAATATTTGTACCTTAAAATTGATAAATTCCTTAGGAATTTCAGAAAATGAAATTGATTCACGAAGGAAGATAACTATTAAGGCATATGATGATGAAGAAAGAGCTTCTAAGGGATTAATATTGCTACCTATCAGAGTGGGACCTGTTGTGAAGAATACTTTTTGTCAGGTTCTAGATCGAGATTTGTCTTATAACATACTTTTGGGTCGTCCGTGGATTCATGATATGCAGGCCGTACCATCAACATATCATCAATGTATCAAGTTTCCATATGATGGACAAGAAATAACCATACAAGCTGATTACAATAGTACCCAAACTTGTTCCAATCTTAGGGTGAGTCAAGATGTCTTTGTGCCACACAATAGAGAAGCTCTTGTTGTTTCTTCTTCTAATCTACAAGTCCAATTGCAAGAATTGACAAACAATCTTGATACTAAACTGAAGTTTAAAGACAAAGGGGTAGGTGAATATTCACTATCTCTTTCTACTTTACCTCCTTCTCCAAGATCACATGGATTACCAACTTTATCAAATCAAAAGATTGCAACTGCTTCTACATCTCAAACTTCCGTGCCAATCACAAAGTTTGATGGAAAATTCATTAGAGCTAATACCACTGAAGAAGAAGCTGAAGATAGGGACATCCTAAATTGGCTATACAAAGATGAAGATGAATCTCTCTTGCACATTAAGTTACCTAAAGAACAATATGGTAAAGGGTACGCTATCATGCAAAAGATGGGTTATGAAGGAAATGGTCCTATAGGGAAACGAAGAGAAGGAATTGTGGAACCAATTCAGCCTATTTCAAAGCATTCAAGTGATAAAACAGGACTTGGATATGGTAAAGATAAAGAAGAACTTACTTCACAGCAGACATCATTAGTTCATAAAGGAGAATCCGTGTCAGATAAATCTCATGAATCAGTTTTCCAATTGCAAAATAGTTCAGATACTGATTCTAATGAATATGAATGGGACACCATTTATAATGATGAATTCTGGAAGGATAAACAAGTTGATACTATACATAAATATGCACCTGTTCTTATACAAGGAGAAGGTTCAAGGCCTCCACTCGATTATATTTTACAAAGCGATCATGACTCAAGTGAGGAAGAATCAGATTCTAACGAGATTGATAATCAACAGGAGAATACCATCACAGACCTTGTTTACCATGAGGATGACAACCACATCATGACTTTGACAATTCAAGACCTTACCCAACCTAATGATCCTATGCCTTTAGTTTATCCAGAACTTATAGATTGGGATATTGACGCACCTATCCATATTCCTACATTCAGTAATGATGAAGATGTTATAACTTTCCTTTGTTCCTCAAATGAAGAAAACAATTGTTTCATTCAAGAATCTTATACTCATGATTTTGACAAGGAGAGTGTCAAGTCTCTTAGCTGCAAAATAAATGAAATAAAAGATGGATCTATTGATGAAAACCGAAAAAAGGCAGTGATAGATCAAAACAAAAGAAAAATAAAGAGCGAATCTGACAGTGAAAACCTTTTTGAGGCATTGAAGGATGAGAAATTTGACACTCTTCCCAAGTATTATCATGAAAGATCTTCTATTTTGATTGAACCAACGGAATCAATCAACATAAGTACACCAGAGCAGCCAAAAGTTGTGCAAATTGCAGCATCATTAACAGTTGAAGAAGTCCAGAAATTCATGCAATTCTTGAAGGATAATCAAATTAATTTTGCTTGGTCATATGCTGATATGCCAGGGTTAGATCCTAATTTGATAATGCATCATTTATCTATCAAACCTGGGATAAAACCTGTAAAGCAAAAGCTCAGAAAGATGCATCCACATGTTGCATTATTGGTCAAGGAAGAATTAAAGAAGCTTTTAGATGTTGGATTCATTCGAACTATTGATTATGCAGAATGGATTTCAAACATTGTACCTGTTTCAAAGCCAGATGGAAGGATCAGAGTTTGTACAGATTTCAGGGATTTAAATAAAGCATGCCCTAAAGATGATTTTCCTTTACCTAACATAGATTTGATTGTTGACTTAACTGCTGGACATGCAATGTATTCATTAATGGATGGATTCTCAGGATACAACCAGATAAAAATTGCACCAGAAGATCAAGATAAAACAGCGTTCACATGTCCTTGGGGTACTTATTGCTGGAATGTCATGCCATTCGGGTTAAAGAATGCTGGAGCTACTTATCAAAGAGCAATGACAACTATTTTTCATGATATGATGCATACATTCATGGAAGATTATGTTGACGATTTACTTGCTAAATCTCATACACGAGATGAACACCTAGAAATCTTGTCAAAAATCTTTGTCAGAATGGAAAAATTCAATGTTCGACTGAATCCAAAGAAGTGTGTCTTCGGTGTTACATCTGGAAAACTCCTAGGGTAC
Organism: Sequoia sempervirens; assembly: GCA_007258455.2. Lineage (NCBI taxonomy): Eukaryota > Viridiplantae > Streptophyta > Pinopsida > Cupressales > Cupressaceae > Sequoia > Sequoia sempervirens. The sequence goes on from VDFB02281492.1 coordinate 522,253,705, forward strand.
ATTGTTTCAGAAAAGGGTATAGAAGTTGATCCAGAAAAGGTACAAGCTATAATGGACATGCCTCCACCACGAAATATCAGTCAATTAAGATCCTTGCAAGGAAGATTACAGTCCATCAGAAGGTTTATAGCTCAACTGGCAGACAAAAGCTTGCCATTCACACATTTATTGCATAAAAATGTTCCATTTAAATGGGATGACAAATGTGAAGCAGCATTCAATCAGATCAAGCAATATCTTACACATCCACCAGTTCTAATTCCGCCTATTCCGGGAGAGCCGCTTATACTCTATATTTCAGCAACAGAAGTATCTTTGGGTGCATTGCTAGCACAAGAAGACTCTACAGGTAAGGAAAGGGCTATATATTATATCAGCAGAACCTTAACAAGACATGAGTTAAACTACAGTTTCATTGAAAAAGCTTGTCTTGCAGTAGTGTTTGCTTCTCAAAAGTGGCGACATTATATGTTAACTCATACAGTTAGGTTGATAACAAAGATTGATCCATTAAAGTACCTATTAAGCAGAGCTACTTTAACAGGAAGACTTGCAAAATGGGTAATGATATTAAGTGAGTTTGATATTCACTATGTAGACCGAAAAGCGATTAAAGGACAGGTCATTGCAGATCAGTTAGCTGAAGCTCCTCTACAAGAAGACAATCCAATGCATATTGAGTTTCCTGATGCAGATGTCTTTACAACAACAATTCAGAGACCATGGGCATTATACTTTGATGGATCATATACACAATATGGCTCGGGGGCAGGGATTCTTTTTGTTACACCTGAAGGATATACCATCTCACGATCATATCGGTTGATGTTTCCTTGCACAAATAACATAGTAGAATATGAGGCATTACTCATAGGATTAAAGATAGCTTTGGAATGGCAGATTACAGAGCTGGAAGTTTATGGTGATTCACAACTTGTCATTAATCAAATTAATGATTACTATCAAACAAAAGATGATAAGTTGTTACCATACAAAAACATGGTGGATGATTATAAGAAATATTTTGTGTCAATCAAGTTTTCACAAATATCAAGAATTGACAATAAAGCTGCAGATGCAATGGCTATCATTGCTTCTTTATTACAAATATCAAAAGATCAAACCAAGTATGAATTCTTGGTGGAACAATTGTTTTCTCCTGCATATGATAATCCTGAAACCCAAGTTATATGTCATTTGACTGGTTCAGATTCACCCTTATATGGCAAAACATATACCTATTTGAAAGGTAACATCTTGCCTTCAGATTTATCCTGAAACCAAAAACGGAATTTTATTCGTCAATCATCCCGTTATACTTTAATTTCCAATATCCTTTATAGACGTGGTCTTGATGGTACACTCCTTAGATGTCTTGAACGTGACGAATCTGAAAAAGCCTTACAAGAGGTTCACGGTGGTATTTGTGGAACTCACTCAAGTGGTTTGACCTTAGCGAAGAAACTTGTCAGAATGGGATATTATTGGCCTACCATGGAGCAAGATTCTTTTACTTTAGTTAAGAAATGTTCTAAATGCCAGATCCATGGGAATCTTATTCATGCACCTGCACAAGAATTGCAGCCTTTTATTTCAACATGGCCCTTTTCTCAGTGGGGATTAGATCTTGTTGGAAAAATACATCCTTCATCATCAAATGGTCATAAGTTTATCATCACAGCTACTGAGTATTTTACAAAATGGATTGAAGCTGTTCCTCTAACAACAGTGACTGGTAAACAAATATCTTCATTTATCCTGAATTACATTATTTGTAGATATGGAATTCCTAATTCTATTGTTACTGATAATGGAAGACCTTTTAAGAATCAGGATGTTGATGAACTTTGTGAAAGATTTCATATCCAACACAGGTACTCCACACCTTATTATCCACAGGGTAATGGTCAAGCAGAAGCTTCTAACAAAACCATTTTGAAGATATTGAAGAAGACAGTAAATGATGCTGGACGTGATTGGCATGTTCAACTCAACCCAGCTTTGTGGGCATATAGAACTAGTATTCGCACACCAACAGGAGCTACACCATATGCTTTAGTCTATGGAGCAGAAGCAATCTTACCATTGGAAGTTGAAATACCTTCGCTTAGGGTTTCACTTAAGGGATTGATAAGTGATGAAGACTACCGAGTTTCTCGCCTTCAAGAACTCGAACTGTTAGATGAAAGACGCCAACATGCAGCTGATCACTTGAAAGGTTATCAACAAGTCATGTCTCGTAGTTATAACCACAGAGTTAAACCACGGGCATTTCAAGTGGGTGACTTAGTTTTGAAGGAAAATCCACGTAATCAGCAAGATAGAGAAAAGAAAGGCAAATTTGAACCTAATTGGCTTGGTCCATTTGTTATTATAGCAGCATATGGTTCTGGAGCATATCAATTATCCACATCAGAGGGGGACCTGTTTGAAGAGCCAACCAATAGTATTCACCTTAAGAAGTTTTATGTCTAAAAAGTCCTGAAAAAATCAAAAAAATCATAAAAAGTCCTGAAAAAATCAAAAAAATCATAAAAAGTCCTGAAAAAATCAAAAAAATCAGAAAAATCTTGAAAAAGTGCAATAAAAACAAGTGGTGAAAACTTGGCAAACAAGCGCTACTTGTGATTGAAATGGGCTCCTCCATTTATTAATTTATGTCTTATTTTCACTTTGGGCATCATTCATCCACGTCTATCATTTGTCAATAACTTTCATTATCCATACCATGTAGTGAGAATCTTTAGGTTTTATCATGGTTTGATAAAATTTGTACATATCTTTTATCTTTAGGTTGTGTTTACATTAAGGGCAAAACATGGAAACATACAAGAGAGGGGCAACGAGCTTTCCAAATATCTCAAGCAGGCAAATAACAATTTGACAAAACACAACCTCATCATATCAAATCAATCACAAACATATTCATGTCAATCGAAATCTAAACAAAATGATCCAAACAAACTATCGACATGCAGAATATCAATGATGGTAACCAAATTGGATGATCTTAATCTGAATAAATGTTTGAAATGCCTTAAACAGGATTTGAATGGTTGTTTGATTTTCTATCATATCTCTGGAGTAATTCGATGATGTACTGAACTAGAAAAGCAAGGAAGGAGTATGATTTTTCTTTGTCTTCTGTTTGTGAGGAAATCATTAGTACTATGCAAATTGGTCGCGAGACATGCTCTACTATGTATCATGGATGACATTTCAGAATTTGCATGGGAAAAGGGTTAACTCTTGTCTGTTTATGCAAGCAATACTCAGGTCATCTTGGTTCAATTATACCTAGATGCTTGTATTAACTTGCTATATCAAAAATCATGAAAGCAATACTCAGGTCATCACTGGTGCTAACATACCCTTTGATGCTTGTATTAACTTTCAACATTTCAAAGCTCTATGATGATACAAAAAGCATGTATAAGCTTTCCAAATGGCAATATTGTATGAATGTCCTGCATGGTTAGTATAGGTTGCATTCATGTTAGAATTTGCATCTTGCATTTATAGATTCTTAAAAGCTGGCAAAAAAATCAAAGATTTATATCTCCTCAAATATGACTGAGTATATTTTGACGTTCACAAAACATCATACATTCATTCATTTATCATAAACATCATACATTCATTCATCTATCATAAACATCATACATTCATTTATCTCATACCATCATGAAACCCTCATATGCATACACATCATATATCATGTAAAATCATCACTGCATTTCATATATCTCAAAATGAATGTCAAAATGTACAAGGATGTCAAACTACAAATGATATAATATCATCAAAAATGTGATCATCTCACGGTGTATACAAAATGTCTCAACAGAATATCATAAAAGAGATCATATATAATGCACTAGGCAGAGCTATCCTGTGATGGAGCTGGCCTAGGACCTGTATCACCTGCCCCTGATGGACCTGCTCCGCCTGACCCCGGTGGCCCTCTAGGAGGTAATGGCTGTGTCACACCCCTGCTGGTAGTACGAGAGCGACCATGAGTAGATCGTGACTGAGTGTAGCTCTCTCTCTGCTCAGCTGGGACTGCATCATGATATCTGGTGCGATAAAACTCTGCCTCTCGAGTAGCCCTCGTAACCTCTCTCATCATATCACCTGGAAAAGTGCTACCTGCCACTCTCTGTAGGCTATCTGCTAAGGCAATGGCCTGCTCACCCCGCTGTCTAGCCGCATCTCTCTCGACAGTGATCGAAGTCACCTGACCCTACAACTGTGAAATCAAGGCCTGTGCCTGTGATAGCTGAGCCTGCAAGCTCTGTACTGTGCTCTGCAAAGAGGATATCTGACTCGCTACTGTTGGATCCACTTATGGAGATGGGTCAGTATGCCTCATCCGTGGTCCACCTCTGCCTGCACTACCTCCTCTGCCACCTCTCCTGCCACCTCTCCTGCCGTCTCTCCTGCCACCCCTACCATCACCACCATCATCTCCCTCTGAGTCATCATCTCCACTACCCTCCTCGTCCTCACTGTCCTCTGAATCATCATCACCTGACTCTGAATCTCTCTGTCGACGTCTCTGTCCAATGACAGGAGCAACAGCCTCATCAGGATCAAACATACGTGGAGGAGGATGTTGTAGAACATACTACACATACTCTGGTGTCGCCCCTACATCCAGAACATCCGCCTGGTAGTCCCACATCTGTGCACCTAAACTGAGGAACTCTGCAACAGCTGCATCATAAGAGATCCATGGGCCCCACACTGCAAGCTCTGCCTGTCGCTGTGCATAAATAGCTGAACCAACAGGCATACCCTGAGTCCGACCAAACTGTCGCAATACACGTCCAGCAAGAAATCTCTCCAAGATCCATGTGGTCCGTCCAATCAAAAATCTGGAAGTGCATACAAAAGGCATCTCCCTCGCATCCTCTGGCCATGGCTCACAATCCAAATATGGCCTCCAACATACTGTGTCCAAACTATCTAACAGCCGCTGCCAATACACTAGTTTGCCCAGTCTAGGCTGAGCAATAATATGTGAATATCTCCATCTGTATGCTCGACCAGCTGGTCGCTCTCCTCGAGTCAATGGACGTAATACTGCAAAATGCTCCCATGCCCATATCTGTAATAATGAACATCCGACAGCAAAACTCCGGCCTCTACCATATACAATGTGATGTAGCTCGTCATATAAGTGGGCTAGCATACAGGTACCCCATGCATATCGTGTGCCCTGCATCACCATGCTCTCTAAGACACGACCCCATCCGATCGCGAACCCCTTCGACCTATGGTCGGGGCACAACACACCTCCAATGAATCCTGCAAGTACAGCCGGTAGTGGTGGATAGGCATCTGTAATCTCACCCCATGGGATGAAGTACCCAGCAATCTGATCATCTCTGAATATCCGTCTCAAAGCAAGAGTACCTCCAGCCTCTCGTCTGTCAAAAACAACAATCTCTCCCATCACTGGGATCCGTAGGATGCGATATACATCCTCGGGAGTCACTGTAATCTCGCCGGTCGGTAAATGAAAGGTGTTGGTGTCGCTATGCCACCGCTCTGCAAGTGCTGTCAATAGAGCCCTATTGAGGCGAACCTCAGGCATATCAAGTAATGCAGTCAAACCACAAGCGTCAATCACATCTCTATCAGACTGTAATAAATGTGGAATCAATGACCATGTGCTCGGGAAAGCCTCTCGTATCTGCAGGACACCTAGTCTCTCCTGTTCACATACATCATCAAAACAACATCAATATCAAATCATCTTAACATATCAATCCAAAATGAATCAATCAAATTATTTGTTATACAAATAATATCAAAATCATGTTTGTTTTTAACAATCTTAGAAGCAAACAAATCAATCAAACTATTTGTTTTTCATCATCATGGAACGCAAATAATCAACATCAAGTTTCTTTCTAACAACTTTAGGAGAAAACTTATCTATCCTATTTGTTTTTAACAACTTTAAAAGCAAATTTATCAGCTACTATTTGTTCTCCAACAACTTGGGAAACAAATTTATCATGTGGAACAAAATGCGCTACAGAACTAGTTGTATGCGCTACAAAATTCTTTATCAGCGCTAAGTAACTTTTTGCGCTACAGAATCAATTAATGGCGCTATGATTTTTATCAACAGCGCTATGGAATATTTTGCGCTACAATATTTGTTAAGAGCGCTGCAATACATCTTATTTGCGCTACGATATCATATGCGCTATGAAAATCATCAAATGCGCTATGAAATCTATCACAGGCGCTACGACATTGTATGCGCTATGGAAAATTTCAAATGCGCTACGATACGCCTTAAGGGCGCTACAATATTAAACGCGCTACGAAAATTATTGCATGCGCTACGATACACTTTAAGAGCGCTAAAACTCAATGTTTTTAAATTAAAACATTAAAAACGTGCGCAAAATGAAATTTTCAACAGACAGGGATTTACGAGACACATACCGGAGGTCCGTAGTGCGCTGGCCGCTGATGACGTCGGATACGCTCGAAACGGTGCAGGTGAACTGGAAGTGCCATGATTATCCACTCAGAGCTCAATATTTGCAAATTTTACTAGGTTAAAATTGAAAATGACATGGAAAATGACATTTTTAACCTATTTAATGGAAAAATTGGAGCATTTTATCATATTTTCGCATACCAGGGGCAATTTCTTTATCAAATTTTCATTTCATATCTTATCAGGGCAATTTCTTCATATCATAAGTTTCGAACGACAAATCAATATCTTAAAAATCATCAAAATTCAAAAATTCAAATATCGATTCATTGTTCGCGGGGGCATACACATACATCTATTAAATGTTTCAAATCAATATTTGGGGCAAAATTTCAAAATTCTTTGAAGTAATGCGTAAAACACATCACTTCAAAGAGGGGCAAAATGTATACACTTAAAAATGGTCATATCACATTGTCTGGTAATTAATTAAATATTTTTAATATTTAATTAAAATCTTTTGATTCTATCTACGTATAAATAAATTTAAATAATTTATTTATATTGTTCATGATTTCATTTCGATTAGATATTTAATCACCTTTTCATATTCATTTCTTAATTAATTAAATAAATGTTACAATTTATTTATATTAATTATCATATAATCTTAGTTTGAATATTTTATTCAAATAAAGATTAAAATATTATAATTCTTCTAAATATCATTTATAATTAAATATTCCAAAATATTTGATTATTTCCTCTAATCCAATATTCATTTTTAAATCATTTCAAAATTCCTCCAATTCAATAATCTATTCATAATTAAATATTTCCAAAAATATTTAATTAAATTCTTCTAAATATTTCAAAAATCTTCTAAAGTCACATCATGATTAAATATTACCAAAATATTTAATTAATTCTTCTATAGTTTTCAAAAATCAAAAATCAAATATCAAAAAGCAATAAATTAAATTAAATAAATTTTATTTATTTAATTTGGGATTTATCTTCAACTCCCGGGAAACAAACTGCCAAAACAGAAAATTAAATTTCTCTGTTTCTGTGCAGGCTTGTTCCCGTGGGTTGAAGACAAGCTTCCATTCTTCTCTCCAACCTCTCAACCTCCCCCATTTTCTTCTCAACCTCTCAATCTCTCACCATTCAAACATACCAGACAATTCATAGCCATAGATTCTTGCCAGCCGGGATGAAGCCTGCAAAAAATCTATAAATACAGCTGCCGGGAGCTCCAAATCATATAGAATTTAGAAGCAAGTAAACTATAGACAAATAATATTAGCATTCATAGCAATAGCATTATCACAGCAATAGCATAGCAATCATAGCAACAAAATCATGATTCATCTCATCTACAGCCCCTGTACATAATCTACAGCCCCTGTGCATAATTACAGCCCCTGTCCATCTTCACCAGCATATAGAATAGTTTTTCTTTGTATACTCATTCTGCAGTAGTCATTTGGAGAAGCTCACACAATCTGAGAGCCAGAAAGGTTCAAACCAATCTCTGGAGATAGAGAAAGACGAAACGTTCTTGAAGAATTTTTATTTTATAGCCAAGTTTATTTCAAATTTTTTCAATTTAAAGTTCTGTTAATAGTGTTTTGTTTTAATTAGATTAACAATAGAATACACAACACAACATGCAAAACATACCCACTGAATTTTCTAGGGTGATCATGGACCCCAAGGTACAGGATTTCATGGCCCAACTTGTTGCTTCCCTACCTCTTCCTCCGCTAGCTACAGAGCCACCAAAGATAGAGGCTACCATGTAGATCTCAGAAGAGATGGTAAAATGTCATGCTGAGTGCCAAAGGGAGGCTGCAAAAGATATATTTGAAGAGCCCGAGGACCTTTTCCAAGATGATTACTTTGAGCACCCAAAGGGAGGGCTAAACATAAACTTGGAAAAGATGGCATCTTACAAAGAAAATTCACACTCTTCAAAGGAAGATATTGAGGTCCGCAATGAAAAATATATAGTAGAAACCTTAGACCAGGAGTTGGATGAGGAGTTTTCCCAACAACTCAAAGATGTAAGTGAAAAGGCTAGTTTTGAAGGGAAGCTCTCTGAAGAAAAGAATAACACTAATGTAAATGTAGAGATAATCGAAGAGCCTTTGCTAATAAGCCAAGATAAGGGATCCATCCAAGAAGAAGAAGTGCCTCTCAAAAAGGAGGAGGAAGAGAAAGAAGAAGATAAAGAAGAAGAAGATGCATCAAGAAAAATCCCCAAGCTTGGGCATCATGTTGAGCTCAAGCACACAGAAGGGGAGGCACCCCAGAAGGAAGCTGTCACTAAAGAGAATGCAGTTTCCCCTGAATCAGATAAAGAAAAGACCATACAAATTGAAGACTTAGATGAAGAGAGAATAAATCAAAGGGCTCCTAGCCACAAAGCGGAGCAACCTTGAGATGAAAAAAGAGAGAAAGGTGAGCATGAATCACCCAAGGAAGAAACTCAGGTGCTTGATTGGTTGTAGTGACTACTGTAAAAGAAAGCCCTTGTGGTTGTGGATCCAAAAGCCAGGCTCGAAGTAGTATTGGAAGGGCCCAAACAAATACATGAAAGGAGAAGAAGCCTCAAGTTTGTTCACACATCGCAATAGATACCTTTTGATCAAGGACAATACACATTTCTACCAGTGTGATAGAAAAGGATGCAAGAACTAACTACATCATCTCAACCATCAACTTGGGCCCGAAAACCAAAGAGCATAAAATAGATGAGTTCCAAGGGTCGGGGGCCACAATAGTGTAGCAGATGAATAAGGATCAGTTCACCAAAGAAGAGTTGAAGGCACAAGTGGTGGATCTCACCGACTACATCCAACAATGGACATCCTTAGAAGAAGAGGCTTCAACCACATTGTCTACACCCCCTCTTCTCTCCCAAGAAGAGTTAAACAAAATGGAAAAGATGAAGAATTGGACCAAGGCCACAATAGACTGGTTCCAATAGGTAATGTATAATGGCGACATGGGAATCTGTCACACTGCTCGGATGTTCAAAAAAGTTTTGGGATTTACAAAAGCAATTGGAGGCCACAGAGAAGACATGTAACAGGTTCACCAAGCTATATAGGATCACGTATCCTAAGCTTGAGAGCATCCTCAAGATGCTTGAGAAAACATGGGAGAAGGAATTAGGGCTCGTAAAAGCTGATCATTGGCTACTGGAAACCTAGAAAATGGGCTTGGACCACAGAAAGGAATTCCTAGAGAGGGTCTTGCATGAAGTAGAGCTTGACCTTGAATGGGTTATAGAGCACTAGACTGACAGTGAAGACTACTTGAAAATGATGACTGATTATGACATGCCCGCAATAGATCTGGATCCAAAGAAATTCAAGCCATTCTTTCAGAAGATGGAAAAAGGGGCTGCAAATGCACTGTCACCAAACTTCATGGACTTCACGACAAGGGATTTCACTTAGTCCGAGCAAGTTATCAAAGCCATGCCCAAATGCACCAAACACTGAGATCAGATAACTAGGAGGTTCAAGAAGCTGGCCTTTCAAATCCTCCAATCCAACATCATGGAATGGGATAAGCTCTAGGCTCTGATGTGAAAATTTGTAGAGTATGCCACCCTCTAGAAAAATGCAAGAAATCTAGTTATTGATGATGAATATTTGACAGTGTAGTTGAAAAGGAAGATAGTCACTAGAAGACAAAACTGCTATAGTGTCAAGGTCACTAAAGGACAAAATAGAGAAAAGACAAAGATGTATTTTTATATTGTTATATTTTGGGGGTAGGTGAAACCCTAATGTAAAATGAATCTTGACCACATAATGAAATAAAATATTGGCCATTCATTTCACTTTTGGAGAACTACAAATAGGAGTCTCCTCTCATTTTAAAAGAGAGAGTTGAGTTGTTGTGTAAAGACATGCTACAAAAATTTAATGAGAATTGTATTTTTTTTATGGATTCTTGTGTTTCTTCACATGTGTGCATGATTCTTCTCCTCAATATTAGATTTTAGATTTGTTGTTCTAAGTTTTAAGTTTCTTTTAGTTGTTAGTTCATGCTACACTCTAATGGAGAAGAATGTTATGGTGTTGATGCCTCCCTTGTTCATACTTTTTTCTGTTTATTGATGATGAACAATAGTGTAAAGTTAGTTTGAACATTCCTTTATTGCTGCAGTTAAAATTCATCTATTATTCATGCTTCATGGTGAATGGATAGCTGAAAATCTATAGACCTTAGAAGATTGCACTAACTTCATGAGACTGTAAACTATTTTGCTTAAGTGGAACTTAGTTTTAGGAATGTTGTCCACTATAGCATCCTCCATTGTTACTGTTCAACATTAGTTTCTAGTCTAGGAAACCTTCTATCCCTTTTCCCTTTTTACTTTTCTTCAAAAATTGAAGTTGAAGTAAAGTTTCAACATCATTGTAAAGCCAAATATGATGATAAACATTGAGTTTTAGACTGCTGTTTTGAACTTGCAACAATTTCATTTCATTTCCATAATTCCAAAAAACTCCATTTGAAGATCCAATTCCCTCCAAGCTTAGTGAATCATAAATTTCCTTTGTGACTACCAAAAAATCACATCAATCAACTAAGTTGTTTTTGCAAGTCATGACCTGACACTTGAGAGACCTTGGGATATTTTCTGCAACTTGTTTGTAGGAATTATCTTTTAAGAGAGGCATTGCACTTGTGCTTTGTCTATGTTGAGAAGTGCAAAAACACCCATCAACATGAGTCACTCTCTATTTTTGAAAAAAATGTTTGAAAAGGACTCTACAACTCAAATTTCTTATACTCTTTCAAAGTCATGTTTTTTGTAACTTTTGAAGGTTTTTGTAATTATTAATTTCTCGAGAAATAAAATATGAAAGATATTTTCCAATGGTTTTTAATTGTTATAATTTTACCAAGATTTCCATGTAAATATTGTTTTAAATTTGTGCTTATTGTTTTTCTATGTTTATTCTGCATTGTAATTTTTCTTACAATTTGTGCCAGAGTGAGGTTGTTTGTGCAAAAGATATGTTTTTGAGAATTAAAAAATGATGCAAAGCACAGTTACCAAATTTGAGGTGCAAAAGTTTTATGCTTCTAATTTTTCTTTATGGAAGCTAAAGATTCAAGCTTTATTGGTGAAGGATGGATGTGCCCTAGTTCTTAGAGGGGTAGAATCAAGACCTACAACCATGAACAAGGCATATTGGAATGAAAAGGATAGCATGGCTAGAGAAAAAATCCAATTATCTCTAGTAGATTTAGTACTATTCAATGTTACAATGGAGAAAACTACACCTGACTTATGGACTAAGCTCAAAAATTTGTATGAGATGAAGTCATTGGTAAATAATATTTTGTTACAAATCATCTGAATGATTTCAACATACCGACAATCAAGTTTGCTTCAATGGGGGTGAAAATTGTAGAAGAGGATAAGACAAAAAAATTATTGTGCTCATTACCTAAAACTTGGGATCAACTAGTTATGGATCTTATTAACTCAACACCAAGTGGGAAACTGGTCTTGAAGATGTGGTGGCTGATGTAATTTTAAAGATTCAAGGTGAAATAAAACTCAAGGATCTTATTCTAATGAAGCCCTAATTGCAAGACGAAGAACTAAGGAAACATGAAATATTGAGCATGGATAAACTAGGTCCAAATCTAAGGGGTGAAAATGATTAAAATTTTGGAACTATGGAAAAAAGGACACGTCAAAAAGGATTGTAAGCTTCCAAAAGCAAGCGAAGAAAATTCAAGTTCACAAGCATCTAAGGAAAACATAACAGAAGTTCAAAGACCATTGCAAGACATAGTGGTGTTAATTGCTAATCTGAGAGGCTTTTTACTTCATATTTTAATTGATTTTGATGCCTCCTTTCACATGACTCCACACAGAGACTAGTTTTCTACTTATTAATCATGTGATGGAAGTATGGTTTACATGAGAAATGAAAAACCCTATGAAGCTATTGGTGAAGGTGACATAATAATCAAGTTGTTTGATGGAATGGTAAGGATTATTCAACATGTTAGACATGTACCAAGTTTAAAGAAAATTTTATTGTCACTTGGAGTTTTTGATGAACAGGTTACTGATTTTGTGGTGAAAATAGATGTCCCAAGGTAACAAAGTGTGTGTTGGTTGTGCTAAAGGGAGAAAAAGTAGGAAATCTCTACAAACTAGTTGGGGAAACTAGCTATGGAGAAGCTGCAATGATGTTTGATGTAGAAAAGGACTTAGTATCAACCTGACATCAATGGCTAGGCCATATGAGTGAATATGGTCTCAAGGTATTGCTAGATAGAAATCTTCTACTAGGTGCCAAATTTAGAGATTTAAAATTTTGTGAACATTGTTTGTTTGGAAAACAAAATAGACTAATTTTTTCTAGAAGTGCTACTAGAAGTAAAGATGTTTTAGAATTAATTCATTCAAATAATTTGGAATATCTTGTAACATCTATTGGGGGTTCATCATATTTTTTTTCATTTAAAGATGATTATTCTTATAAGGTGTGGATTTATTTTCTGAAGAAGAAGTTTGAAGTTTTTCCTTATTTTAAGAAGTTTAAAGCTTTGGTAGAGAATTAGAAGGGTAAGACTATACAATTTTTGAGAACATATAACAAAGAAAAATTTTGTTTAGGATATTTTAACTATTTTTTTATTGAGTATAGCATTTCAAGGCAATTGAAGAATGCTAGGACACTACAAGAAAATAGTGTTGTTGAATGAATGAATCACACAATTTGTTGAACATAGGTTGTCATTGATGTTAAAGGTTGTTAGTAATTTCATTGATGTCAGAGGTTGTCATTGATGTAGTGAGAATTTTTATGTCAAAGGAATTCTTTGTGTTAGGCTAAGCTTGTAATAGTACTTGAGTTTATCATTTTTGAGTTTCAAAAGACATGCAAAAGATTTGTTGAAGCATGTTGAATGTCAAAATTTTGGTATGATTTGTGTTGGTAATTTTAATACCAAGATGCAAAATCAAGAAATATATATTACTAGTTGCTAAGATGTGGTTGTATATCTTTTGTATGCTTGAAATATCATGCTTACATCTATTCACTATGACAATGGTGGTTTGGAAGTCTATACCGGAATGTTTCAGGGAAGGGAGATTTCTCTAGCAATATAATTATGGTCTACATTTCTTTCAGAAATTTTATTTTTCTTTATAGTTTCAAAGGAGAGTATGTCTACACTAGTTCTATCATATTCCCGAATTTTTGAAGGATGTGTTCAACATGCAAAAATATTGAAGTGACAAAAGGTTCTTTATGTCTATCTTTCAACCTATTGGAGCTCAAGGCTAGTACAATAATGAATAGTCATGTGTGAAATTTAAATCTTGTGTGTGGTGTTAAGATAGGACCTGCTTAAGGTTCATGTGGTAGCACATAGTATCATGTTCTTTTGGTGGCAATAAAATTTATTTTTGGACTGACCTATTACATGTTTCATGAAATTTGAGTTTAGGTCCACCTTTTGTTGTCCTGGCTATTTGCAGATCCCTGGCCAACATAGAAGAATATTTATCCAATATCATGTATATATTTCTCTGTTGTGTGGATGTATTTTGTGAGAGTGTGAATCACAATTATATCTATGTGAAGAAAATTTTGTCACTTGTGTAAATTGAAGAGAAGGTGGTGAAGATAAAAGGGGGAGTTGCATTTCAGTGTATGCACTAGTATTAGAAGATCATATGTAGTGAGGAAGAGTGCCAATTTTGACTCTGGCAGTTACATAGAAGATGTGCAAGCATTATCTTTGTATTTTGGTAAGACTGGTGTTCTATCAGTTGTTTTGATTTCATTGGGGATTGGTGTCTCTAGTAGGTTTGTGCCTACAAACATAATAGGGGATTGGTATCTTCGGTAGGTTGGTGCCTACTTTAGTGTTTAAAATTCACTTGTATATTTTTTGCATTGTGAGGCTATGGGTAGTAGATCGAAGTAGCTATTCTCACCATGGTTTTTCCCATCTTGGGTTTCCATGTATACTTGGTGTTCACTTTTGTGCTTTATGATTAAATTTTTTAATTGCTTATGTGGTGAGGAGGAGTAAAGCTTCAATTTGTATGACCTGATATGTTGTGTTGAGGTTAAGAATTTTGAATTGATTAGATCTACTGATTCACTCATCTCTTAGTAGATTGTGTACCCCTCATAATTATGGAGAGAGATAGATGTATGCTGAGAACTACTAGTCTAGAGTAGAAATTTTGGGCTAAGTATATTTCTACAACCTATTTCTTGATTAATATATCACCCACTACAACTCTTGATAATAAAATCCTTGAAGAAGTATGAACAGGTAAAACTGTTGACTATTCCTTTCTTTGTGTATTTGGTTCTACTGATTATGCTCATATTCCTAAAGAGAATAGAAATAAGCTATACATGAAGTCCACAAAAAATATTTTTCTTTGCTATGTCGAAGGTACAAAGGGGTATAGATTATGGGATACTACTACCAACAAGGTTATAGTTAGCAAAGATGTTTATTTTAATAAAAAAACAATGTAAAGAGGTAAAGAATAAAAAAGTACATAAGTTTTTCTAGTTGAGGTGAAAATTTATGATGATAATCTATAGATAGCAAATGAAAATTAATAAGATGATCAACAACCAAATGAGCCATAGGGTGATATATTACCCCTTGTGAGGAGATCCACTAGATTATCGAAAGCACCTAAAAGGAAATGTACTCTCCTACTTGTAATTTTGCTTATGCATTACTAACTAATTTTTGTGAACCTAGTTCATACTAGTATGATTGTGAAGTTGAATGTGCAGCAAGTGGAGAGTTTCCATAGAAGAGGATACATGTAAGCTCTTCATAATATCGAGACATGGGAGCTTGTGTCATTGCCTAAGGGGAAAAAATACATTGGGAACAAGCAGGTCTTCAAATTGAAAAAGGAAATAAATGATAATTTAAAGAGGTATAAAGCTTGGTTGGTGGCTAGTGGATATGCACAAAATTCTACTATTAATTTTGATGAAATTGTTTCACCTATTGTACAATTAAGTACTATTAGAGTTTTTTTAGGTCTTGTTGCTTATCTTGATTTGGAGTTAGAATATTTACATGTAAAAACAACCTTGTTGCATAGTGATCTCTTAGAGGGGATTTATATACAACAACGAGAATTTTTTGAGGGAAGAGATAATGAGAATATTGTTTGTCGGATGAGAAAATCATTGTATGGTTTGAAATAGGAGCCAAGGTGTTGGTACAAGTGATTTTATTCCTTCATGATGAGTTTGGGTTTTTAGCAGATGTGAGGCTGATCATTGTGCCTAATTTCATAGGAATGATGATAGTTTTATTATTTTTCTTTTGTATTTTGATGATATGTTGGTAATAGGTCCCAACATGTATTAAATCATCCATTTGAAATCTCATCTTTCTAGGGAGTTTGAGATGGACTTAGGAAGAGAAAATAATATTATTGGTATGAGGATACATAGGGACATAAAAAATAGGAAAATGTGTTTGTCACAAAAAATTAAGCGGAGAAGGTTATGTGGTGCTTTAATTTGCAGAATGCACAACTAGTTTGTACTCCATGTCTTATTCATATTAAATTATCTTCATAATAGTTCCCTAGCACATAAGTTGAGAAGAAACAAATGTCTCATGTATCATACTTATCAGTAGTTGGTAGTCTTATATTTTCTATGGTGTGCACCAGACCAGACATTGCACAAACAGTGGGAGTAGTTAGTCATTACAAGGAAAATCTAGGTACTTAGTATTGGGATGTTGTGAAGTGGATTCTCAAGTATTTGAGGGGAACTTATGATGTTTCTATTTATTACAATGGGTATGTGGATGCATATTTTTGTGGAGATAAAGATAAGAGTAAGTCCCCTATAGGTTAAATGCTTTCTCCTTAGATGGAGGTGTAGTTAGTTGGGTATCAAAGTTGTAGATGGTGGTGGAATTTTCTACTAATGAAGCTAAATATATGACATCTCAACACAGGCTAGCAAGGAGGAAATATGGCTTCATAGGCTTTCAGGTGAATTATAGGTAAATTAGGACAACATGGTGTTGCATTGTGACAACCAAAGTGCTTTACACTTGCATGAAACTTATCATATCATTCTAGAACGAAGAACATTAGTATTCAATATCACTTTGTACGTGAGGTGATAGAAGGAGGTATATATTTTTCCAACAAACATACGGATATAAACCTAATAGATATTTTGATGAAGGCCACTGGTAAAGAGAAGTTCATCTGGTGTAGAACTTCTCTAAGATTGCATTTACTTGATTATTAGCAACATTGGTATTGGTCTTTCAATAAGAGGGTTTGTTTGCAAGAGATAAATTTGACTTCAAGTGGGAGATTGTTGGAATATGAAGTCAATTGTATTGTTATTCTAGTGGTGATGAATAGTTGACATTGATATCTAGCTAGTAGTTGCATGAGTCACACTTTCTATTTTTGGAAGTTTTCTTCCACAAGGACTTTACAACTAAAATTTCTTATACACTTTTAAAGTCATGTTTTTTGAAACTTTTGAAGGTTGTTATAATTACGAATTTCCTAAGAAATAAAATATGAAAGATCTTTTCCCATGGTTTTTCTTGGTATAATTTTACTAGGTTTTCCACGTAAATATTGTGTTAAATTTATGTTTATTATTTTTCTTTGTTTATTCTACAATGTATATTTTCTTACAATTATTTATGACATGGACTAGCATTGATGAAGTCATTGGATGAAGAATTTGTATAGGGGGTAAATGAATTTGGATAGTAGGTGGAGGTCATAGGGAACCCTTGTGAAGGGTAGATTTGGGGATGAGGATTTGGAATATGGATTGAAGATTGAAGGTTCATAGGAAAATGACCAATGGGTATACATTTATAGTCAATAAAATAGCTAGTGTTGATTGGTTCTTAGTCTTGATAATTCATGGGTCAGTGATTAGAGCTTATGATAAGCTTTCTTAAGAAAATATAGTCTATGAATTAATGATAAAATTTATCTTGGTTTGAAAGACTCTCATTATCATCATGGGGATCATACTCATCTTGATCGACAAGACTAACTTCATCATAATAAAAAAGGGTACCAATATTGGCAAGGGGACCCATTAAAATAGAATGGAGTCATGAGTTGGATTTGGATTAGGATGGGTTTTCCATTAAGATGATAATGGAACTTAGATGAGGGTATTGATTATGATTAAGATATAGGTTTTATTTTATGATCTAGATTATGGATTGAGATGAGGGATATGATTTTTATTATGGACTAAGATGAGGGTAAGTGCAAGAAGTTGGCTCCACTTTTTGGCCAAAAATTAGAATTTTTCATTAAAATTAAAGTTTGTCATAGTTGGAGTAAAAATTTGAAGTTTATGAAGGGAGAAATATCAATAATCCATTGTGATAAAAATAAATAGAGGAGAGATACAATTGAAAAAATTCTTGTAACTATCACCATAACCATTCTATCGATAACTAAATTCTTGTAATAATGATCTAATTGTTATGCCAACATTCTCCCTCATTACATTATTCTTGAAAATGTATCCCTAAAACCAAAAAATCACCTTGCTAAGGGAACCCCCTTAAGGATTACATAGACAAATTTATTACTTACATAAGATAAATATACATTATTGAGAAAAACTTTATTTGAAGAAACAAATCCTAAATCAAGTGGAAATTTATCAAACTGCCTCATGACCCTCGTAAAGGTGTATCTCCAAGCTAAATTATTGATTTTTTTTTACTTCCATCTCCTTGAACTCTTGAATCACATGTCACCGAATTATTAGAAAACAACCCATACGAAGCTTTTCAAACATAGGGATCCATCATGTTATCTTTGTAAGGAAGCTAAGGTAGTGGAACAACTTCCTACACTAATCTTGAGAGGAGGATAATGCAAACTTTATAGATCTTTACAACAATTTCATAAAATAAAACAAAAATAAATATAAAATATCATGCATATCACAACATAGTGATTTATGTGGGGAAAACCCTTTTGGGAGAAAAACCCCATACTCCAAAAGTCGTCCAATATATTATTCAGAAATCATAAAGATTACAATATACTTGTAGAGAAAGCTTCTCACAAGAGTATCACCAACCAGAGATATAGAGGCAACATGATTGTTATCAAATTCTTAGAATAAATCAAAATGCATAATTGTAATATAATTCCCTCATAAAATAGGGTTGCCTTCTAAGGCAAGACAAGCCAACAAAATATTTGTTGTCAAATTTGAGACCTAATGATGAACATTCTAGATTTACAATAATAAAATATACATAAAATAATGATTTTGGGGGCGTTGCCCCCAAACCCCAGCCAAGACGTGTGGCCCATAGAGCCTATAGGGGGTACCCACCTCCCTACTCACCTATCAATAGTAAAAAAAATGTAATTACAAGGTCAAGACAGATTTTCCCAATGAATTTCCCACTTGTCGAACACCTTGAAAGAGCAACAAGAGGGAGTATAAACATTGTCTCTTAATTGTTAGGGGTCGAAAGGCCCATAGAGTTCAGACACCATATGAACTTCTCTATGCTCATAGGCTTATTTAAAGAATCAACAAAATTCATCAAATTCTCTACCTTAACCAATTTCACCTTGCCATCTTCGACCATATCTCAAACAAAGTGATTAGTTGTCATATAATTAGCTTTAGTAGTGATGGAAGCAACCACATCTTGTCACTTGCTCATCCAACTAATTGCACCACAAAATAAACACACAAAAACTCATGGATTGTCTATTATCAACATCACCTACTCAGTCTAAATCAATGAGTTTTATAGTGGCTAATATTCACCAATTGGCTAATAGTTTAAATTTGGGAATCAAAATTTGGTTACTAGTTCAAGTTGTAAGGTGAACTGAATTGCCACATTTTTATAAAATTTTACTTTAGTCTTATTTAAATCACCAAAGTGTTTATTTAAAAAAAATATTAACTCCAAAGTTCACCACAATATTCAATACATGATTAGATTAGATTCTCCTAAATTTTATCAGTTATTATAATAATTCAAATTAATTCACCAATAATATATCATAATTATTAGTTATTTTATGTCATATCTCCAATATTTACTTGCCATAATTGATTTAAAATATAATCTAAAAACCCTCATTTTATTCTGAGGTAAAATGTACCATGATTTTTAATGCTAATGGGACCTGAAATCGCTTTTGGATTGTTGATCTCAAAAGAGATCAATGGTCTAAAAGTAATTTTATTCCCCTTGAGCATTACAAGTTGTGGGTACATTTTAGCTCATGAAATAAAACAAGATCCATTAGATTACATTTTAAATCAATAGTAGCAACTAAATATTATAGTTTCTACCTCTTAAATATGTCAATGATTTCCACCATTAGAAATTAATATTTTTTTGACAAAAAGGAAAAATTCACCAATAGAAATTAATATTTTTTCCAAAAAAATGAAATATTCGCCATCATTTTATATCTTTTTGGTGGAGGTTTCTTAAAGTTATCCCTATTTTGAATCCACATAATCTTGAATATCAAGGGAAATATCGTCTTTAGTCAAATTACTATGATAACACAAGGAATACTCTGAGGCACTGTGCAAATATCTAAAGACTCTTTTAATTGCATCCCTATGAACTTTACCAGGATTAGACATATATCTAGAAAGAACTCCCACTTCTTAGGAAATGTCTAGTCTAGTACAAAATAGCATACATCAAACTTCCAACTACACTCTGGTAAGTCACTCTATTCATGTCTTCCATCTTTGATGGGATGTTGGACAATCTGAAATAGATAACTTTTTTCTAACTAAAAAGGAACATACAATGGTCTACAATATTACATGTTAAACCTTTATAAAATTGAATTGACATACTTACTTTGGCCAAGCTATAGATTTTTTTTCACTCTATTTCTTCTAATTTTCATCCCAAGAATGTGTCTAACTACACCAAGATATTTGGCACCACAACCTAAGACTCTATTTTATGCCAAACAAATATTTCTCCAATTTGAAAACTAAATTAATTTTACTTTTCACCATGTAATGCTCTGCCTATGTCATATAAATATCCTCTTCCAAGTCACCATAAAGGAAATCAATTTTCACATCCATTTTCTCAACATCTAAATCATAAGCAACAACAATAGAAAGAAAAAATCTAAAGGATATCATTTTTGTAACAAGAGAAAATATCTCACCATAATCAATACCCTCAACTTGAGAGTAACCTTTCACAACCAATCTTTCTTTATACTGCTCAATACCTCCATCTAAACCAGTCTTTTTCTTGAACACCCATTTGCAACCAATAGATTTCCATCCTTTAGGAAATGGTACAAGATCCCATGTATCATATTGGTGGAACCCCTAAAATTTTTATGTTCCACTATTATTATTGCATATTTGGCTATCTTTTCTGGTCTAGGATGTGTCTTGAGGCTTAGGGTTTTTGGTATTACCTCTGTTCTAGGGTTTTTTTGTGCCCTAAACCCCTTGTAAAATCCTAAGTGTTGAGGCCCTTGCGTACATCCCTTGTGTACATTCTAATTTGGAGTTGACTGGTGTTAGCTCATTCCTGGTATCTTAAGTTACAATTGATTTCATCATATTCATTTACTTACCAGCCCCTAGCACCTAGTGTTCCCGGTCGCTACCCATTGAATTATTTTAATCTAGTCATATGTTATGTGGGTTTGAATTTTTTTTAAATGTTGTTATGTTTCCTAAGTTTGAGTTTATATATGCATAAAGTCCTTTATCTTATAAACACAGTGAGTGACCCCATTTTAGTCATCATTTAACACACATTCTTATTAAAACCTTTAAGCAATGGTTGTTAGGTCCCATCAAACATCTCCTATTGGTTCCCCGCTAGCCCATAGGAATAAAATAATTCAAGGAAAAAATTGGCAGGGAAGCGAGCGAGTGACACCAGTCCATCCTTGTAGCACATCCTACCTTTTCTTAAAGGCATCGGTGATGAAAAGCATTGAAATCGATGACTCATATACAATCTTGTGGTTTGATCCTAACCATTTCCTACTAGCCCACTGGGGAGCCACTATCAAATATTGACTCATGGAGGGATAGTGGGCAAGCGCCATGTTGCATCATCGCCATCGAGTATAGGACTATATAAGGTGTGGAAATATTTGGTAAAATATTTTGGGTGACCATGGTAATGTTAAAAGCAATGTTACTAATGGGTTTTCTAAGAACGTGCATAAATGATCCCTGAGATGTTTTAATTTGAACCATTCATCACAAAGGAAGATTAACAGATTGAGCATTGGCTTGGAGATTAAAGGGAGCACATATTGAAGGTCATTGGGTTGATCTGGGTTGTTGCTCGCTAGTTTGCGACTGTTGATCTAAACCCTACAGATTCTAGTGGGATAGCAGGCTACTATCATGTGGATTCTCTCACGACTTGTAATGCATAGTGGGAAAAAAATCCAACAAAAAGAACGAACACATGGTGAGAAATTGGCTGAGTGGGTGTTGAGTTAGTGAAAATAAAAAAATTCAAACTTCTTTGACTCCATTTGAGCCACATATTGGTCCACATCAAGATGAGATCAATGATAGGAATTCAAAGATTCTAAGAGGACATCGATGAGCCATTTTGGTTCATGTGAGCAAGCAGTAATGGTGTAGTTGATGTTTTCTTGCCTAATTGAGAGCTTTATTCACCATAAAAGCTTGTTGTTGATCATAAAAATATTTTAAGGCATTCAAAAGTTGTTGTGTATTTTGAGTTCTTGGCATCTCCAAATTAGGGTTTTCTATGGTTCAAACCAGTAAGTTAAATTCACACTCCTTGAGCTTAAAATTACCCTTGTTTTCATTCAATTGTAGTTGTCATCTGAATTCCAAGTAGGGCTTCTTTTAAGGTTTGACGTTCATTGAGTTTGGTGCAGTTTTAAGAATTTGGTTAGTTTTGCATCAAGTCTTTACCTAAAACATTAAAGCCCTGGTCTTAACTAGTTAAGCCTAGGTATAATTATCCATTAGTACAATGGCACTGAAAGTCCAAGCCTCTAGCTCCAAACTAAAAGTAAGATCCTTGGTCCAATATTTGCTTGACCAACTTCCACCCTCAACAACTAAGAAGTGGTTAGGGCAACCTATGTTTCATGATCTTGGGGTTAAGGAGGGCATTATTGATAGATAATGTACAATTAAAGATTCTACACTATCGTACATGAGGTGGACTCTCTTCCAAGGCTATTTTGGTAATAGAAACACTAACATTCCAATTTGCAATCCCTGGATATTGGATATGGCTAAGCTGGTTGTTCCTAATATGTATTTGGACATTGACCTTCTCAAGGACATTGCTGCCAATTATGACTATCTTTTTAGGGTAGTTATAACTCGCTCTAGGTAGGATATGGTCTGGGTCACAAGGGAGGAAATTGCAAAAGTGTTCAAGTTGAACAAATGGAATAGAGACATGGTAGAGATTAATGAAAATAAGTTGAGGGAAGGATATGAAAAAGTGAGAGATACATTCAGAGTTTCATTACTGGCTGACTTTCTAGTATCAACAGGAAAGGGAAAGGGCGGAATTTTTTTGGGACCATTTGATAAGGAACCCCTCTCTATCAAGTATTTTTTCATCTATTTACAAAAGAATTTCTAATCCCTATGTTAGGTTTTGGGGTTTGATCCATCTTCTAGCATGCCGATTGGCCCAATGTATATGGCTACAATTATTTAGCACCTCAACATTAATACCTTGTATGATTTTTCTACATATCTATGAGAAGAGATACACAAAGGATTGGTAGCATTGTAGAATGGGGAAACTGCAGTAAGATTTTGGTGTTTTTCTCTATTTATGCACATGTTTTTATATAAAGGTGAAAATTATTTTGATCAGGATATGGAATTGAAGAGAGTGGAGGATGGTGTGGTAATTTCAGTTCAATCATGGACACTATTAGATAGGCATGAACAAAAAACCAATTTTTTCAATTTCCACAAAAAAAGTTTCCTCCAAGTTGAGAAGAGCTTTGATTGTTGATGTTCCTAGGATTCCACCTAAACTACATGAATTCCTAAGGCCAACAAGAAGGAGGCCTGAGTTAAATATTATTCATAATTGGGGAGATGTAATCCCATATAAGGACTGCACAGTTAACAAGGTATATGGCACAAGGTTAACACCCCATATACTTCCTAGGGATGTGCCATTGAGGATAGGTTTTCTTGAGGTCATGTGGAAACTAGGTAATGTTCATGATGTGTTCTAATTTGAGAAGAAAAAAGGAAAATTATTCCCTACATACATAGTGTTCTTAGATTTTGTCATGATAACCAATGGATGGAGAAACATTTGTGACTATCATCTCAAGCCCTATCAAATGAGAATTCATGCATATAGGAGATATGATCCTGAGGTATTTATGGCTTGGTTGTTGGATAGGATAAAGGAGGGCAACATGTTCATACTTTTTTATTCCCTAATGATTTTGTCAGAAATGTTTTTGACCTCACGGTTTAGGATGAAAAAATGAGAAAATGGGTTGTTTTCGTGAAGTTGGAGAAAGAAAGAAAGATTAAAGACCTTGAATTCAAGGATTTATCTGATATTGATGATATAATTTTGAAGGTGGAGACAGTTATACAAAATTTTGATAAGATTGTTGCAACTCTAAAAGAGGAGAGAGTTGTGCAAGACAAAGGGAAACCTATGGTCATTGAAGAGAAAGATAAGGGGAAATCCCCCATGGTAGAAGGACCAGCTCAACAGCCTCCCAAGAAGGTGCACATTTATGCAAGGAAGAAGAGCATTGTAAAGAAATAGTTGACCATTGCCACTCCAACAGAATCTAAGGAGTCTTGAGCACCATCTCCATAGCAACAACTTCCACAATTGTCACCACCCCATTCTTCTACCCCTGAAATAGTTGAGTTGGATTCACCAACTAGAGGTCCATCTCCTCCAAAGGAGCCACCAATAAAAAAGTAGCGGATTGGGTCAGTTGGCCTAGTTGATTACCTTGTTGATGATTCAAATGATGAATTTTTTTTACTAAAGATGAAATAAGGCAAGGAATGTCATCCCCTCAAAGAAACATAGTGCCAAAAAATTTGAGTCTCAAGTTGAGCAAGGAAAATTTGAGTGGGATAAATGGCTCAAAGGATGTGAAGGCTAAAGCTTGTGAAAGGTTCATGGATGATGATGCATTTTTCAAAACACAAGCATTCCAAGAATATGTATGGAGAGCAATGAAAGATGAATATGTGATGGAAGTTGAGAAGAAGGCAAGTAAGATCTCTCAATTTCCTAAAAAAATTATAGAGGTTGAGGTACATAATGAGATTAGGACCAAGTACCTAAACATTACTATAGTCGAGGGCAGGGAACTTGTCAGAAAAAGTGATTTTTTGTAACTATCTAAATGGGATTTCGAATCTGCTATTGTATTCGACATTGTTAGAAGAAATGATGCTCCCATGTTCAACACTAAGGAGGAGGTCACATTGGCCTTACAAAGATCATCTTTCAGCTCCCAATGGGACACACTTGCCACTTGGGCCTTAGCTCCAAGCACCAAGAAGCCATAGGTTTCTGAATCAACTCTAAGAATCAGAGGAGGGATAATTATCAAAAGAGTATCAGACACCTCATCCCTTGAAGTAGCTACAATGAATGTTAATGTGGCTCAGTTTACCAAAGCCACAATTGAGTACTTGATTGAAGAAAGAGACAAATTCAGGACACAATAGGATGACATAGTGGCAGAATATAATGTGAGCCAATAGAAAATTATACAGTTGCAATTACAAATGGCCCTATGGAAGGAGAAATTTCAGTCACTAAAACCAGGCCCATCTCAAGCAACAATTATTCCTCCCCCTTCTCCCATTCTTTCACCACCTCCAATCCAAGTTGAGGCTATGCCTCTTGATTATGAGGAAGTACCCATTGCACATTCAACTCTTGATGCATCAGATGCACCTCCAACTAAGGAGGTCACCAAGGAGGATTTAATAGAGAAACTTAAGACATTAGAGGAGAGATGTCAACAATCAGATGAGCTAATTCATGTGAGTAATTTGAAGATTGTGATAGTGGTGCTAGAACATCTAAATAAGGGGATTGATAGGAGATTTACCAACATTCACTCCAACTATTGTTTAATGTTTAATGCAATAAGAAGATTCGACATGGATAAGGACGTTGTTATCTCATTGATGGATAAATTGATCCCAAGAGCACAAATATTGAGAGATATGGGAATCAGTTCAACACATGATGCTAATAAGCCTTCCAACATTGTCCCAACCATTAGGTTTGTGAATGAAATAAAGGAATATCAAGGGTTGATTAAGCCTCTTGAATTGAAGATTAGGGAAATGGTGAAGAAGTTTGATGATTGGAGATTCAGTCTACTTCCAAATATCTTAGATAAAAATGGTGAAGTTAAATCTTTGCAAGAATGGAAGGATCAAGTAGGTAAATTGATAGCCTCTCAAGCCAAGTTGATTTGTGATGGAGTAGATGTGGATATGTTGAAGAATAGTATGGATAGGCTCACCCACATAGGTATTTTCCTTGAGGAGTTTGACAAAGATGAAAACCAAGTGGTGATCAAGTACATTCCATGCATTAAAAAGTCTGATGACATTATGGAATTTGATTGGCCTATTGAGGAAGAATTTGAGCTATGGAAGTCCAAGTATGTTGACATCTTGGACATATAAGCTTTGCAGTTGTGAATGGTAATTGGAATTTTGATCTTGTGTCTGTAACAACAATGGAAATAAAAAGAGTACAATACATGGCATGGAACTAGTATAGGTTAGGCCTAAGATATATCAACGTTCAAATATTATACTCTCAAGTTCAAATGTGATGACATGGAATACAGACATGGAAGTGCTTTGGTGTTTTATGCTTTCTTCATTTTACTCTTTTTCATCTACAAGTTTTGGAGCATGTGGACCAAGTTCATTGCTTGTGGAGAGAATAGTTTGCACTAATTGAAGAGCCTTTTGGAAGGTGGGAGAATCTTCATCAACAAATGTGAAATGGTTTTTTTCTTATGTGAACTTCTCCCTCGTATTCTGGAAAATATAACTACCTTTGAATGTAAATGTGATTGTCAAATGAAAAAATGACATGTGTACAATTTGATCAAAGGTTGTTTTGCTCCCTTGTTCTTATAAAAGGGAATTCAAGGCCAATTGTATAGGGTTGCTAGCAGATTAATCTTAGAGATTATTTTGTAACCAGGTCTAAATAATAGAATACAAGTCTATTTTAGGTTCTAAGAGTCTGTTGAATCTTGTAATAGAAAATATGGTAACAGTACTATCATATTTTATAATATAAATGGAAAAATATTCAAGGCCAACATTCTCCATTGTATACTTTGCATAGATGTAAAGGTGAAAAATAGGGTAGATCCAAATGAATGAACACGAGGATCTACCACTTATTTTTCTAGGGCCCTTACACTTAAAATTATGTAAAATAAGATGCTAATAATAACCAAAAATGCAACCTAACTGTTATAGAAACTATGTGCATGTTTTTAGAGCATAAAAAGTTGTATATCTAGCCAAAAAGTTGTTATTTTTGAGTTATGGAGGACTCATTTGCCTTTAGTGGTGAATGGGTCCTTTTAGGGTTTTGAAAAAATGATTTCAGGATCCTATTCCTTGATGTCCGCACTCTTGAATTCCCTATTATAAAGTTCTAGAAACCTGTATGCAAATTTGTAGAGCTCTTTCCGTGATCTTGCACTTTGAATGACAACTTTAGCAACTTTAGCATTTTTACAACTTTGACAATTTCGCTTCAAATCTTGCTCAACTTGATCCTGAACCTATAAATCTGCAAACACACACTCAAGGGTAAAAAACTTGTTGATTTGTTACTAAATGGGGGTTTGCCTCAGTCAAACCCCTTGTAGGTAATCAAACCAAATGATGAAATGAAGCATGAATATGAAGTAATTTAATTAATATCACCTTGGATGATATCTTGCGAAAAAAATAACAAAACTATCATGTAGTGGACATGGAGAATGTAGATCTCAAATCCTTGGGAATGATGTGAACAGTAGTTGCAAATAGATCTTCAATGCTACATCCACCTCTTAGCTCAACAACATGAATGCATGTACTAAACCCTTGAAATGATGATATGATCTTTGAATTGCTGCAATAAGCTCTTGAAATATTCCTTGAAATTCCTTATGAATGCCTTTGAAATACTCTATAATTCTCTTACTCTTGATCTCATGGAGTCACAAAAGTTTTCTAGAAGAAACAACGTGAATTAACCCCTTATTTATACTAAATTAGGAGATTAATCCCGAAATTCAAAGAATTAAGGCCGACACTAGATCTGGAAAGAAAAATTATTAAATTCCCGCTAGAATGAAATTCAAAAAGGGGGGTCTCATTAAGGGAGGAACCATTCACCACCTAGGGTGAATGGGTCCTAGCTTAGTTTATTAGGACCTAACCCTGGGGGATGGAAAGAGGGCTAAAAACCCATTCCAAATCAGTTGAGAAAGGGGGGTCCTATTAAGGGAGGATTCATTTTCCATTAGGGGTGAATAGGTCCTAGCTCAAATTACTAGGACCAAATTTTTCCCAATGAAATAATTTGTTAATTAAATTATGATTGTTGGGATTGATCTTCGAAAGGTGTCAAAATTAAGGCCTAAATTTGAATAAAAAAGGGGTTAATAACTTCAATTAACCAAAATTAATGAAGACCACCTAGATAAGTGTGAAAGTGCCTTAAACACTTTACAACACTTACACAAGGTACACATTATGTACATTTTATTTAGAAAGGGGCCCATAACGCTTAATTAAGCAAATACAACCTAGAAAAGCATGAAAGTGTATTACAACACTTTATAACACCTTTGCAAAGGACCAATTAAGGCATGTTTTAGTTAAATAAATGTCCTAGAAAAGTGTGAATGTATACAACACATTACAACACCACTCCAATACATCAATTAGTTCAGTTTTAATGTCAATTATCAAACCAAGCAAGGAAAAGGCTACTTTTTTCATTACTACAATATATTATGAATATAAAGCAATCAAAGATTACTTCTATTCATCTTCTTTTCTTTCCTTGAATGTTTATTCATTGTTATTAAACTTGTTCAAAGAATGATTTAAATATGTATTAACATGAATGATGCTTTATGTGAATGCATGCACATATAACTAAGTATTGCTAGTTAAGATTCTAGTATTAATGGTGTAAGGCATCATTGATAAGATTTGTTATGATAGGAGTAATGTTGTTGTATGTTCTCAATTGTGTGATTTATATTTCACCCTAGGATAAGGAATCAGTCATTTAATGTTACTGTAGTGTCAAAAAATGTCATCCATGACATTCTCACACTTGTTTGGTCCCTCCTTATAAAATTGAACTTAATGATGCCTTCTCAGTGTTGTAATGTGTTTAACACACTCACATTAGGTCTTGGTCCCTTGTAAACTAAATAAACCTAATCATACCTTAGGATGTTGTAAAGTGTTGTAACACACTTTCACACTTTTATAGGGTTTTATTAAATAATTGGGCTTCTTTATGCTTTAATTGGAATTATTTTGCATCCACAAGCCTAAATTAATGCATCTTTTCAAGAATAATCCTGACATAAATGAACATCCAATCATAATTGAGGTGTTTGTAGGTTGTGTGGCCTAGATTTAGTGATCTGGGACTCATAGCCACCTTAGTATGAGTCCCACCTGAAGGATTTTAGATTCCCAATATAGATTTCACACCTTTCAAAGGCATTTTTAGAAAATGTATTCCCATAAATATACTAATGGGACTTCCATACGGTGTATGAGTCTGTGTAACAAATTAAATTTAATCCAAATTCTTGTGAGTTTATTCTCCTAGATTTGATGTCAGCTTGTGGTGTTGTAATTTTGCGATGGGTATAAAATTATAAACTATTCACTCATTTTACACCTAACAGAAGTTGAATGAGTATCCTTATAGAAAATTTGAGTTCACAAGATCATTCAAGTGTTTACAAGAGCATTCAAGGGTTGATTATCAATTGATTTAGAGCACTATTCAAGCATCAAGCATCATGTCAAAGTCATCATGCACCATGTTTGTTTTTGAGCTAATAGTTGTGATGTAGGGTTTTATGATTCAAGCTAGCATTCAAGTCAAGATCTATCACATTCAAGCAGGAGTCAAGATCTACATCCATTGGATCCATTTCATACATGCTTGTAGCACTTTATTGCTAGGGTTTGGTGAGTTGCAACATTACATTTTGTTCATTCATCATTCACCTTTCCTATTTCATTTCATTTCAAGGTTTGATTATCAAAGCGAGGTTTGACCAAGGAAAACCCTTTTCTACTAACAAAACAACATTTTCCCCTCTTTAGTGTGTGATTTGTAGATCTAGGTTGAAGACACATTCAAGAGAAAGTTTGGAGAAAGTTTTCAAAGTATTCAAAGTTGTCACCTTACATTCAAGATCATTGGAGAACATATACAAGCTACAAATTGAAGATTCAGCTTCAGAAATCAAGTGGAGAGGACATAGCAGATATTGAAGAACAGTTTTAGGCTTTGAATTTCTAGAAAACCCTAACTGGATTGATATGCAACTTTTGGCATATGAGTCCCTATATAGGAAAGTTTGTAGTTTTTAGAAGTTTCGAACACCTCTCTACCATATTTCAATTTCTACCCAGAAACCCTAATCTGGGATTAAATCGCCCAGTGTAGCGTATGAATCCCAATCAAAATTAAATTTGGTTTTTTTGTATATCAAGTCTTCATCCAGTCATCTTTATATTTCTAGGTGCACACCTTTCTTCTCTCAAATTTTTATTTTGATTTAAACACATTTTTAGGTTATTTAGTGAAGTATTGCATCATATTAGGGTTAAGAATTATATCTTGCATTTCATTAGTCTTTCCAAGACCTAGCTTGGTGGTGAACCCCTCTTTAGTTTATAATCAGACCCTAGGACAACCCTATTACAAGATCTATTTCCCCTTTGTACACCTTAGGTTGAGATCTCTAGGGTTTTCCTTGAATGAGAGAGTGTGAAGATTGTTATTCTACCTCCCAAGCATAGAAGCAATAAAATTCAACCTTTTAGTTGCATTTTCCTAGATCTTTCATAGTAGCTAAATTCAAAATCAATTACAATATCCATTTTCTATGTGAATGCATGTCGAGCTGAATTTACAACATTTTCTCATGCTTTACTAAGACGCTTCCATAAGGATTAGCCAGATCTTTAAGGTTTTACATTTGACAAGCAATTATTAAAGAAGAATTATCTGTTAGAATTATAATGTATATGATAATTGGCACAAGAGTATCTAAAGATACATTGTAGGGATCACCCTCATGAGTTTTGTTGAGCCCAAAGTGCAGAGGGAAGGCTTAGCAAGATTTCACCTGTTTGTTGGCCAATCCATCATAGTTATTGGCAATTGAATCTGGAAAATTCATAGATAGCTAATGAGACAAGCCTAGTTCATTAAAAAACACCAACATATTTGTGACTCTGCTAGGGACAAAGCTAGTCCAATGTCTCTAGGTCAGATTGGGTATAGTCAAAGTCAGTGAAATTCATTGTTATTTTTTTTTTAAAGAACAATCTATACAAATTATCATCATAGGTTACACTGATTCTCTATGAGTCAAGCTCTAGTTCCATTTTTTGTTTCCTATCAAGGTATGTTCAAAATTTTCTCTGAAATTGCGAAGGCTTCTCAAAATTACAACATATTTTTATTTCCACATATAGTGGGTAGCGAATCTAAATTCTCTTGTGCTAGTTCCAATTTAAAAGTTCAAAGAAACAGAGAGAGGAAGATTTGTGAAGAGAAAGTTGAAGCCATGAGAGGAACTAGAAGCAATATGAAGAATAATCCTGAGCAAAAGTTGGAGTCTAAACTACCACAGGTAAAAAGTCATCATGGATAGAAAAGAACACCGAAGCAAGTAAGTCTGATAATAATCTTGATAATGCATTTGAAATTTTGAGTGAAAATACTCATGAAGAAACATTTGATTATGGTATGCCCCTCTAGTAATGAGGAAATGCTTGCTACAAATGAACCTTCTATTACCACTAGTCAACCCAACCTGAATCCTTTAGCATCAAAGGAATTTGAATTGTGGAAATTTTGGGATAATGGATCTAAATCCCCAGCCAGATGAGTAAATCCTGGGGGTACCTCTATTTTCAATAATGATAATTTCAATACAAGAGGAAGATCATGTAGTAGAACCTCCCATCATTCTTCTGAAAGAGAACCATTGAATCTTACCTATTATACCCTAGAACCAAGTAAATCTAAGAATGCTCTGGAGGATGAAGAAGAAGTAAATAAGGATATGGAAGTTCTACTTGAAGAGGAATTGAGACTCAAGGAGCTTGGATTGAAACAAGCAAAAGGAAAGAGAGGAAAAGATAAAGGCTGCTATGATAAAGAGAGATCAACAAAGAAGGGTAGAAAAGATGAGGGAAATGGTGAAGGAAGAACCAATTCCAGAAGATCCCTCTAAACCTATTGTTAGGGAAACCTTTGATCAACATAAGGTAACTATTCCTATGGGAACCACAAATACAAGTACATATACAAGCTCTATTGTAGCAACTAAAGTTTTAGATCCCTCTACTGCTATCAAGAAATCCCAACCTATAGATAATGGAAAGAAACCTATGGGTTAGCCCAAGAAAACAACCATAAATATGAAAAAAAATGCTTCATCCACTACCAAATCTACCACAAGTGTATAATCTAATACCATTCCATCAAATGTACCTCCTGACCCTAAAGTGTTGAGGTTGCAATTAGCTAATGAAAAATTGCAACAAGAGTTGGATAAGATGAAAATTCTAGCTGTGAATGCAGAAATAGAAAAGAAGATTACATTTCTCAAAAATTCCATCCCAGACCTAGGAGCATCATGTTTTGGTCATTCTTGATCACCAATAAAAGAACACCCAATTTGGAGGTGGAAACATCCCTAACAGTAGTGGTGGTGGAGGTGGAGGTGGTAACAAAAATAAGAATACCTAATCCAGAGGTGTAAGTGGGAATGGAAGTGGTGGTGGAGGTGTAAATGGAAAATAGAATAAACAGTTTGGTGACCAAGATGAAAATGGACCTCACAATGATCAAAGAGACCGATTCACTAGAAGGCCTATGCAAGTGGATATGTATAGATAATTGTACTTTTTTGGGATACTTGGTTACCCAAACCAA
This sequence comes from Sequoia sempervirens, assembly GCA_007258455.2. Taxonomy (NCBI): domain Eukaryota; kingdom Viridiplantae; phylum Streptophyta; class Pinopsida; order Cupressales; family Cupressaceae; genus Sequoia; species Sequoia sempervirens. The sequence goes on from VDFB02281492.1 coordinate 522,286,487, forward strand.
TTCTTTGATGATGTTAGGAGTGTACTGGTTAGATTCTTTGGAAATAATGCAATAAGTGGTAAGGATCACCTAAAATCATTTGTAAACATGATGGATGATTTTGAGATGGAGGCTGAAGATGTTATGATGAAACTCTTTATATGCAGTCACTCATTGAAGATGATAGAGAATGGTATAGATCCTTACTAGCAGAAAGTATTGGTTCATGGGAGTAATTTAAAAGGATATTAATATGGTGAGAAGAATGATGCAAGGTTCTTGCTAAGTGAATTCAATAATATCTTTAAAGGTTAAAATGAAATGGTTGTTGATTTCAATACTAGATTTCAAAAGGCTATTAACAAATTTCCTATTGACTTAAGCTTCAATGATAATGTATGATTAGTCAATTATTGCAATGCCTTTGATTCAAAAATGAGTTATCATCTGTGTGATAAGAATCCTAAAACCTTGAGAGAGGCCTTCAAGATTGCAGTACATATTGAAAATAATAGAAGAGCATCAGACAAGGTAGGGAGAAGAGATGATTTCAAGATATTGAAGAACCTAAAGAAGGAAGATAAAAAATTTGTAGAGAAAGGATCTTCCGTTGAAGACAAAATTGATAAAGTCGCAAGATGCATGAAAGATATTTTCTAGAATTGTCAGGCAAGAGAAGGGGCTGACAAATGACAAGCCTAATTTCCAAAGAAATGAAAGACCTCCTAGGCTGCAAGACCATCCTTACAATACCAATTATCATAATGGAAAGCCAATTCAGAATACTCAAAAGAACATACAAAGCAAAGTTCCCCCTAATCCATTATAGAAGAACTCTATGAATTTTGCTGATGAAACACACTAGTGTGTTGTTTTCTAATTGCCATATGCTTCTCAAACATGCTTAGTAGCAAAGAATTTTGAAGGAAAAAATGAGTGACGATTATGAGTCACTTCAAGAAAACAGTGAGGAAATACAAGTGCTTATGCACAGATCAAATTTTGTTGAGGAAGAGTGCACTTCAGATGAAGAGTCATATGAGGTTGATGTTGAAAACTAGAGGTTGAAATATGATACTTATCATCAACAACTTTTTCCTGATGAAGATGACAATGTTGAGCATAATGTTTGTGTAGCATAAAAAAAAGTAACCCTTTTTCATGCTTAGTCTGGGAATTAACAATTAATGATAAAATGTACTTAATTGTACCTTATTTAGGGTGTTGTAAAGTTCTTTATTTCACTTTCACACTAATCTAGGGCTTCATTAATTAATTGTGGTTAATTATAGGTTAATTTCCCCTTTAATTCAAATTTAAGCCTTATTAATTACATTTTTCAAGGATCTATCCTGACACCCATTGATGATACTTCATAGCATTTACATTGGAAAAGTTGGAGTCCTAGAAAACTGTGCTATGACCCATTTTCCACTTTGAGAGAATGGGTCCTAACTTAGGACACCCCTTTTTTGGCATATTTGAGATGGTTTTTTTTATGTTATTTCACCTCCTCGAAGCCAGGTCCTACAAAATTGAGCTAGGACCCATTCGCCCAAGGTAGTGAATGGGTCCTTCATGCCTAGGACCCCCCTTTTTGAATTTATTTGTGGCAATATTTTAATGGTTTTCAATCCTAGATCTAATGTCGGCTGTAATTATTTGAATTTCAGGGTTAATCCTTAGATGTAGTATACATATAAGGTTAATTCACATAGTCTCACCTACCAATTTCAATTATTCAAGCATTATAGCAAACTTATGATCAAGAGAGCATTTAAAGATAATTTACAAGGCATTCAAGGGAAGATTATTGAAGTTTATTGCAACAATCAAGATCTATTTCATCATTCCAAAGGCATAGTGCATCATGCATGTTGGTGAGATAGTTTGTTGATGTAGCATCATATTGCACACATAATTGAATGAAATACACACCTAGTAAATATTAGGTTCATCATTGATACCCTATTGATGGTGAATCTCATTTTTTATGTGTTTAATCTAGAAAATGACATTGATATTGCAAAGATTGATGAACAAGTGCATAATGAATTGAATACATTATTTTCCTCTTCTATGAACTTAAATGAAAAATATCCTAAAAAGAGTGTTGAACTTGGCACTTCCCCTAGTTTGGAACTTGTCGTTGTCCCCTTGGCTAGTTGTCCACCTTCTATTTAAATTGATTGAGATTGGGATGCAAACGACCTACTATAGGTTGAGTCGCACGCGCCTTACTAGTATTTTTATTTTTCATGTTTCTTTATGTGATTGCATGTGCATAATGTGATCCCTCGTGATGTTTCTTTTGATGTATCTCTCTCTTCTTTTTCATTCCTCTATATGTACCTACATTCTTCTCTATGTCATAAATTTTTTATCTTTTTATTTTCCTTGTGTTTTCCTTTTGAGGATGACACAAGGTGTCGAGAAATTTAGGTCTCTTCCATGTTGACCAAAAATATTTTTCATTATATCTTTTTATTTTGTCTTGTGTTTTCGTTTTAGGAATGAAATAAGGCATCAAGACATTTAGGTCTCTTCCATGCTGACCTGAAAATATTTTTCTTTATTTTTGCTCTCTTTCTATCATTCTTCCAGTTTTATGAGTATCTGGGGAATGATGCTAGTTCCAATCTCTAAAAACAACATTGTAGCAAAGACATACTAACCCTGAATCCATAGATCCCTTATGTATTTTTGGGGGAAACCCTTCCATCCTATTTCATGGTGTAGCTTTATTTAGGAAACATATGACTTGGCATAGGGTTTTTCGAGGAAATATCTCATGTCTTAGGAGAAAACATTGGCTACTTTAAATAAATTACTCACAAAAATGGTGTTAGCAACCGCTTTAAAGTGGGGGCATACATTGATGACATTGGGTTTGATGTCTTGTTCTTGGTGGTTTCATTGGGTTTGATGTCCTCCAAGAGTGTGATATTTCTAAGCATACAATCTCCCTTGGTGACATGATGTGAAATGAGAGGCATCCCATAAGTGGCAATCTAATACTTTTTTACTTGTCCTCTCTTGGAGACATTAGGCATGATGTTCCCTAAGAAGAAGACCTTACATGAACAAAGAAAAACCCATTTAATAAGAACTTATAGACATAACATTCAAAAGCATTCAAAAGAATAATATTGTGGTGCCCTATCAAAGTTGTTAGGAGGATAATGTTGGTATGGTATGGGAGGCTAATATGATTCTCTCATTTTCCACCTCATTGGGATAACTCACCTAGTGGATGGACTGAGGTTCCACTACCCTAGAGTGAGCACACATGTTATAGACAAACAACCTAGACCCAGTCCACATAGTGTTGGATAGATTGTCGAAGCTTGATCCTTGTTACAGACAAATAGCCACATTTCACATTGTGTTTTTATTAGATTAAAACTAGAAGGGCCAATACCCATTACAAAAAAACCATAGAGGCAGCCTAGGAACTCATGAGAAGTGAGAAAACCAAAAAATTAAGCATAAACTATAGCTGAAACAATTCAACCAACAGTGATAAAAATGAAAGGAAACCCATAGATCTAGGACCAACACAAACCAATAGACACCTATAGGTCTCCTAGAAGATTGAGACCAGTGATCACATTCCATTCCTACTCCAAGAACTGGACCTTCTTTTCAAAATTCATAATCCCCTATTTAATGGCTTGGGTATCCTTCGTGATGTCATGAGCCAAGGTGTCCATCTTCTTTCCCTTCTTCTTCTTCCTCTTCTTTGTGAGACCATCATCCACACTTTCCACTAGCCGTTTCCCTTGGCTCTTCTTTAACTCATCCTAAAAGACCTGAAGGGTGAGGGAAATTTTCTTCACAGTTTCTTTGTTGTAGTCTATGATAACCCTCATGCATTGCATGGTCTTCTCCTAGTTCTGGTGGATGGCATCAATCTCAATTAGAAGATTCTTCTTTTCTTCCTTAGTATCAACTATGGCATGAAGATTATCCAAATCCTTTTCCCACCTTTCCCACCTCTCAAAGGATCTAGCCAAGGAAGAAATCATGTCCCAATGCATCTTATTATCCACCTCCCCAAGCCATAGGACCTGCTGATCCAAATCCTTGCCTTCTAAAATTTGGATTCTTTAGTCATGACCAATTGACCCAAGAGCCATTTCATAATATCCTTTTGAACATTAATAGTCTTTGAGATTTCATTCAATTTTTTTCTTAAAGGGTCGGCAGGGAGGCGAATCGACCTAGGTTTAGTACCAATTTCCTCCAATTTGATGCACAGGTTGGGAGAATTTTGGGGGTTAGGGTTAGAAACAGGAGGGGTGTTGGGAACCTCTAAGTCATGGTCCTGAGCCAAGGAGTGAACATGAGAGTTAGTCAGGGTTGGATTCCATGAATCATCACCATCATTAGAATTATCAAAATCTTCCATCCTAGAAGAAATTGGTGTGGGTGTGGGCTCTGACAGGTGAGTGCATTTGATAGGGACTATGGGGTATTAACATTTGTAGGGGATTTGCTATGGGCCTAGGTGCTACGAAGAACAACAGGAGGAGTTTCATCGATAGTGATAGAATGGTTGGGGTCCCGATGGGGGTTGGTGGGGTCAATGATAGTCAAGGTGTTCTTGCACACAGTAGTAGGGGAAGGAAGTAGTGTTGAATGAAACTTGCATAAGTGTAAAATAAGGTCTTGGTGAATGGGTAGTTTCTTGTATTTGGCTTGGACATTCCTAACATATTGCTTAAGTGAATACATAAACCAGAAGGGGAAATTTATCTTAATATTATACCTAAGATGATTGAGCATAGGGAAAAGGTGGGCATGGAAGCAATGAAACTGCCCTTCAAGAGTAATGTACCTCATAATAATTTCCACAATGGGGCTCCAAACACCAGGAAGGTCTGCATGATTAAAACCATTCTGCAACCTTTTCACCTTATCACCCTCTTTCAGGAACCATTTCATGTCCTCTTGGTAATGGATTTTCAACTTACATGAAATGAAAATCCTTTCCAAAGAAATCCCTGTGACCTCCACAAGAAGCTCAGGGGTCACCATAAAAGAAGCCCCGCCAACAATAAGAGTCTCGTCCAACTAGGAGTTGGTAAATTCCAAAGAAATTTTTGGGGGTTAACACCCTGCATCCCCTCCACATATGAGACCAACTTGCCTCTTTCAAGAATAGTCCAAAACTCCTTATCTTTCTTCCAACCATCATAGTTAGTAGGTTCATCCTGGACCAAATCCCCTCCCATCACAAAACCCACAAGATTCAGAGCAGAGAAACAACAGTCATGCAAATGGCTATATAAAAATCAGAGCCGCAAGTAATAATAAAAATGCATACATTGTTTAGTGGGCTTAAGTTTCCATAAATGTTGAGTGTGGCACCCATCAAAATGAGTTGACAACAAATCTAACTCGATCTCATTTGGATAGTAGGGTATGTGTAGGATCATGATGGGCCAGAAAGTGGTGATATGATGGGTATGTGTAGCGTATGTGGTTGATGACTTTTTTTTTACCCAAAATTGATGAAATGAAAAGGGTTTTTAAAGGATATTCTCATCTTTCCACCAATATAAATTATGCTTTACTTTGAATTTAATAAATAATTATTATTCATTTTCTATTTGAATTATGACTAAAGTCTTGATTGATAGGTTGACTGAAAAATATCTATGGCTTTCAAATAGTATCACATTTTTTCAATCTGAAACATGCGTCACATTCTATTCTTTTCATACTATAAGATTAAAAAAATAAAAAAATGAATTTCATGAAGTTTTGACTGAGTTAAGGTGGTCAGACATACGAGTTTTTTTTTTAAAAAAATTTTAATAAAAATTTCATAATTAATTATTTACTTGGAAAAAAATTACAAAAAATATGCATCACATCAGGACATGAGTCTTTTACTTATATCTAAAATCTTATAAAAAATATTATCATTTTATTATGGTTAGAGGGTGAATAGGATAGACACCTACTTCTTATTTTTCCTGAAATTTTACTACTACATTGAAATTTCAAATTTTTTCAAATAGATTTTTTTATAAAATAAACCTAGTAGTTTAGAAACTACATTCAATTTCCTACAAATTCTATTCTTACATATTTTTAAAATAATATAGATAACTTATTCAAACTTTTACATCAAGTTACCTAAGTCTGATTTTTTTGAATTTTTTGCCACTTAAGGGCCAATTTTTTCCATGATAATCCTACACATACCCAATACTTTAACATATTTTTGAATTAATTCGAGCACCTGACTTGGGATATGATGGATATTATCCCATTTTACTAAATTTGGAGTAAAATTTCCAAGATTTTCTAAGGCATTGACAACATTATTGTCGATTCTATACACGTGATTCACACTACAATTCTGAAGAGCAATTGTGAGATTGTGAGCTGAGGAAACGGGGTCCTAAAGAGTCCAACAAGGAGAGGCAAGCCCATTCAACATAAGAACCATATTCCTTAGTCCCCTTCAATAATTACGTTAGAGATCCCAACTTGCGTGGTAATTTTAATGTTGTGGAAGGTTGCACCACCTCAACAAAACTAGAAGATTGGACCCCCATGTTAATCACATAAGTCAGAACAAGCTTCCCCTCATGGTCACAGATGAACCCACCCCCACCCACCCAACTTGGGTTGGGTTTGACCGAGCTATCAAAATTGAGCTTCAGCCAACCAGGCTCGGGGGGGACCACATTTCACATTATGTTGGAATGGTTTTGCTTGATCCTTTATTTTCCTTTACTCTTTTTGGTCTTTGATATGGTATGATTATGTATCTTTGTTATTGCTGCATACTTAAGTTTCTTTAATTTATACTTTAGTGTGAGCTTGATATGGGGGCAAAATATCACTAAAGTGGGGGAAAAATGTAGTGTCAAAAAAAGTAACCCTTTTTCATGCTTAGTATAGGAATTAACAATTGATGATAAAATGTACTTAATTGTGCCTTATTTAGGGTGTTGTAAAGTGTTTTATCTCACTTTCACACTAATCTAGGGATTAATTAATTAATTGTGGTTAATTAGAGCTTAATTGGCCCTTTAATTCAAATTCAAGCCTTATTAATTGCATTTTTCAAGGATGTATCCCAACACCCATTAATGATATTTCATAACATTTACATTGGAAAAGTTGGAGTCCTAGAAAACTATGCTAGGACCCTTTCGCCACTTTGGATGAATGGGTCCTCCTAACCTAGGACACCCCTTTTTTGGCATATTTGAGATGGTTTTTTGATGTTATTTCACCTCCCTGAACCTAGGTCCTAGGAAATTATGCTAGGACCCATTCGCCCAAGGTGTCAAATGGGTCCTCCTTGCCTAGGACACCCCTTTCTGAATTTATTTGTGGTAGGATTTTAATGATTTTCAATCCTAGATCTGATGTCGGCTTGAATTACTTGAATTTTGAGGTTAATCCTTCAATTTAGTATAAATATAGGGTTAATTCACATAGTCTGACCTAGAAATTTCAAGTATTCAAGAATTATAGAAAAATTATGATCAAGAGAGCATTTCAAGAGAATTTACAAGGCATTCAAGGGAAAATTATTGAAGTTTATTATAGCAAACAAGATCTATTTCATCATGCCAAAGGCATAGTGGATCATGCATGTTGGAGAGAAAGTATGTTGATGTAGCATGGATGGTGTGGCTTTGGCTCATTGCCCCTACACCATTGACCCACTTCCCATCCACTACTCTACTTGCAATGGGGTGGAAGTGCTTTTTTTATAACATTTTTTTTGCAGGTTAGTTCTATGGGTTCTGAGGGGCCCAAATAATCATTTTTGGAGTCCCTAATAGGGAATCTTAAAAAAAATTCCATAACTTGCATTACAGGAGGTTGTTTTTGAAAAAGAGACATTGTTAGAAAGCTAGCTTCATCAATTTTACAATGGTGCAACTTATTTTCCATCAATATTCTATTTGGAGGCAATTATTGCTATTTGAAGTTTGATCTTCATTTTTGGTTCTCAAACTCATAAATCTTTGTAATGATCTCTGATTTTTGCAATTATTATAGAATTGTAAATGTATTAAGGAGCTCTATCATGCCATTCATGCACTTTGTTTTATTCAGCCCTAGGCATATTTTATTCATATTTGTACATTTCGCATTTTGGTTGATCACTTAGACATACTGTCACTTGGGAAGGTGTAATTTTGATCTTTGCACTTCATTTTAGTTCTAGAATGATGTTCTCTATCTTTTTTCTTCATTTATATTCCAGGGTTACTCCATATCAAGAGTTTTCTAATGTTCCTTGACATCAAGTTTGTTGTTTCTTGATCATGATTCCAAGCTTGAGTCCTTGAGTTACTCTAATAGGGTTTCTAGCATCAAAATTATATTTCCTTTGATTGCATTGATTAAGATTCTAGTGTTACTCCACAAGTGTGCTTCCATTATTTCCTTGCAACATATTATCTCATTGAGGGGGAGCTGAATGGTCTCTCTTTGTCTCTCTTATGGGGGGTCTTTTTCCTCATATGGGGTTTTTTCCTTGTCATGCATCATTGAGATAATTTTGCATTTCATCTCTTTTGGGGAGGAGTTTAATCACGTTGGTTTTTCTCCTTGTAGAGGAGGGGGGTCAACTACTCAGGGACTCCAAGTCATGGGAGAGTCTAGAAAAATAGGCTGCCCTAATCTAGCTCAAGCTAGATAAATGGATTGAAATTTTTTAATGTTAAAGGGTTGAAAAGAAGGAGAAATCTAATTTCTACTATCCTTCTGCATGCCTGAATGTTTTAAGGGATCAAGAGAGCTAGTTTTTTGGGTTTGAACTATGACTTCAGATAGCTTACTTCTAGGGAAGTACAATGTAGAACATGGACTCTAGCGTGATGAGCTGCGGTCTTAGGGATGCGTTTGCATCCGTACGGATAGAAAGTGTATAGTGCAGAAAGAAAAATTTATACTAACTACCTAATTAATAGAGTTTTATGCTATGAAAGGGATTGAAAATGTAGAATAACAAAAATAATAAGAAGAATAATTTAAAAATGTTAAGCTAGAATTTAACAAGAGAGAGGTGGTAGAAACAAACCTTCAAACCCATGAATTGAGGTCTTCAGAATCTTCACTAGATGAACAAATTGCACACACAAGAAGGGGAAAATGTTGGGGTTGTGTTTAGAGGACTACCTCAGTCAGTCCCCCGCTTTGGTTTTTCCACCTCCATGGACAACCAAATAGCAAAAATTATAGAAAGATGATAAAGAAGCTATAGAAATGGAGATGCCAAGTAATGCTAAAACAATAATATGCTACTATGCGAGTAGATGATACAAAAGTAAATGGAAATGGAAGGATATCACCTTCTCAACCAAGTGCACTCAAGGAAAATGGATGAAGATGTGAGCTCGCAGGCTCTCCAATTCCAATGTTGCTACAACAACAAAGAGGAGGAACCAACAAGCCAACAACTTTCAACTACAATTGTGGTGGTGAAGCATGAAGGAGCTAAAAGTGGGTGAGATTGATCAAGGAGCTATCCAAAAGTGTGTCCAAGATTGAAGAAGTCTAAAGAAGTTGGATTGGTGGAAGGAATAGGCAATTTGAATGAATGAAGGAGGAAAAAAACTTGTTTGAAGTCAGTCCAAGGACTAGTGAACATTAAAATTCATGTCCAATGGAGGAGTGTAATGCCTCTATGGATTCCAGAGGTAGGAATCCTATCACAATGGAAGTGTGCCACATAGACTTCTGTGCATTGCGCTAGCATCCCTGACATAAATTCCCCCATCGACACACAAATGGGCTACCAAGTGGATGGAAAGTGGAAGTGGATGTGGAAAATACATCATCTAGATTGTGTTTTCTAAGGTAAAGGGTGTATAAATAAGGAATTTGTAGGGGGTGAAAATTCATGCCATTACATTTTTTTCCCACTTTAGTAAGCATAAGTGTCATTGAGTGCATGATAAATTAGAGTGAAAGAAGTTGAAAAACATATACTTGAACCATCAAGGAAGCAAATTGCAATCTAGTGAACTCAAGTGCAAGAGAGAGAGATGGATCCATAGGTACTCGGTCCTAGGGAGATTTGAACAAAAGTGCCACATGTGCTCAGTCCTATAGAATTGGCTCCATAGGTGCTCTGTCTTGTAGAACGAAATCAAAGGGTCCACAGGTGCTTGGTCCTGTAGAATGAATTTTTTTTATAGGTTCTTGGTCCTGCAAAGGAGACACCACAGGTGCTTGAACCTGAGGGAATCCAGAAGTAAAAGGATCTACAGAGTTTGATTGACCCTCACAGGTGCTTAGTCTTGCAAAGCAACATGTTAATCCATAGACAAAACATGTTAGGCAAGAAAAATTCACGTAGAAAATATATAGTCATATCTCGGAACAAGAAATTGAAGGAGAAGCTTTCAAAGGGGTCCCCCGGGAACCCCTCAAAAGAAAGAGGGGTTTGCTCAAGGGACACTCTATTTGAAAAGTGATGAAATATTTGCAAACAATCCTGTCATCACAGAATCCTTTTGAAAGATTCTTTTTCATCAAGGAATCCAAAAAAAGAAGGGCCTCCTTGAAGGTGAATTTTCAATTCTTTTTGTTTTGAATTCGATTTCAAAAGAAAATATTGCTAAGGGGATCCTTTTTGAAGGATGCAACTTTTAAAAAAATGCAAATATTTTCAGCAAGGGATTCGTTGGCCACCAAATACACCTTATTGAAAATTGGAGAAGTAGGAGCCCCCCTTAGGATGGTTTGTGCGAATCAAAGGAGCATGTGACATCCTAAGGAAAGGAAGAACATGCAAAGATGCCATGGATCATGATACATGATGAGATGTAGACATGGAAATGTTGTTGCACATGCAAGAGACAACACATAGGCACCACAATATCAAGAAGCAAGCAAAGAAGAGAGGAAGATAAAAAAGAAAAGAAAAGAAAAGGCAAAGAAATCAAGAGATATGGAGATCTAATAATTTTGGGTTAGAATTTCTCATAGATATAGATAGATAGACATAATATAATATACATATGAACTCTCATGAATCCCCAAATGTATCAGAACATGAAGAAGAGCAGATGAATACAAAATGAAAAAAAAAATTGGGCCAACATGGAAGGGAAGCCTAAATTCCCCCAACACTTTGCATAAAAGAATGATGCAACAAATAGAGGAAGTTTATGACACAATTTCACTCTTGTATCCAAGCACCTACAAGGGTGATAGGGGTCCTCTAGGAACACACAAAAACAAGCATGGGGGAAACACAACACATACAAATATAATCTATAGATAAACAAGAGGTGCTCTCCTAGTCGTCATCAACCAAGAGGTCATTGTTCTCCCAATCTAGATCACTATAAGGGAAGGGAAGATGAGCCTACAAGGGAAGGATAGCAAGGGGAGCACCCTTTGACTCTCCTACGATAAGAGCTAAGGAAGAGGGCCCCTCAAGGTCTTCTTCACTCAACTCTTGTGAGGTAAATGTCATCAATCTTGTAAAGATTTCCAACAGAGCCAAGACTATTAGTGTAATTAATTATTTATTACACTAGAATATGTTTACTTAGGTATTTATTTAATTAATTAAGTCTTGGTTTGCATCATTAGAAAATAATTAATAATGGGGTCATTACCCTTTCCATGTTTGTAGGAGATAATATTCCTTCTAGAGATCATCTAGAACTTATCTCTATCTCATCATTATTCCCTAGGTAGGTTGTTTGGGTTTACATGTCACATTTGTGTGATTAAGACACTTACATCATAGTGCATTCTAGATCAGTGCATGTGTACACTTGTAACATATCTCATATCTCATAATAAAATCTCTATTTGAATGCCATTGTTGCAACACTTTCTTTGTGGGTGAATATTTTCATAAAAATGGTCCTTCATTGAAGATTGTAGCTTCATTAGGAACACTGTTATTCCATCATTTTAGCATGGTATTAGAGATTTTCCAGTGAAAATTCATCCCAGGATCAAGGAAGTTGGCTTGTGAGATTCTTTCCAGGCTTGATGGTTTTTCTTGCAGGCTAGTTGGTTCTACTCGAAAACCAAGCTATTTTTTGGTCTAGATCAGGCTCTCTCCGACCTGTCCATTGCACTCAGAAGGCCTCAAAACCTATAGATCGCTTGAAAATTTTCCAAAATTAGAGATATATCACCGAACACCATTAAAGGTATTATCTAGGGTTTGTAATTTTTTTGTTCTATCCATACAAATCTGTAGTAAAAATTCTCCCCTTTCAGTCATCCTCCATGGAATTTTTTTTTAAATCATCAGGATTTTTTTAATTTCTCAATCTAGGCTATTTTTCCTATAGTTTGGCAAATAAATTCTATTCGGGCGACCTAGAATTTTATTTGTAGTCGAAATCCAAGGATAAATATTTCACAACAAACTATAGTCTTATTTCTTTCGGTTGACATCATATATTTTATTTCTGCAGATTAAAATTTTTATATCAACATTTATTTTTTGAATTTTCATTTATTGGAAATATTCAAAAAATAGTTTTGTCAGCTTGTATTTGTCGGTCTACAGAAACTGATGGTTCTCTATCACATCACCAACACCGGCGCCAGAGTTTGTTCCTAGATACCCACCAACCACCATTCCACACTCACTGCCAGTGTTTGATTTCCTGACTCCCAATCGACGCTCCCACTGAAGACCCTGCTCAGCCCCCAACTCTGGTCGCGTGAAGATCCTGGGGCAACTACAAGACTATGAGTGGTGCCACTTGCATCCCGACCGTGCCACTTGACCTACCACCCAATTGCCACTCTAACTTTGCTCCTAGGTGCAACACATTTTTTTTCTGCTAGCTACACCCACGGTCACATTAGAGACCAAGGGCTAGAGATTATTTAGCCCCCAGAGCTTAATTTTTTCCCCTGGTTAGCCTATGCAAACTCAAAATAGCAGTAATATTCTTAGGGCCATAACTTCTGCATACGATATTGAAATCCAGTAAACGAGATACTATTGGAAAGGTGTTGATGTCTACTTTCTAGTGGTGCTCTTTGACTTTCAAAATTCTACTACCATTAAAAGTTATAGTTAGTTGAAGTGAAAACTCTAGTTTGGACTTGGAAGGTGATATATCCTCATCTTTTTGTCTAAAATCTATCATTCCAGTGACATCAGGGAGGTATTCCAATGTATTTTCCATCAGTACTTTCATTTATTTTAGATTCAGCACCAGGTGATTTGCTTTGGTAGTTTGTCACTTTGAGAATTTTTTATCATCAGTTGGATATCCTGGTTTTTGCAGGAATTTTTTTTGCATCAAGGGGATTCATTGTAGTGGAAATTTGATATATCATTAGCTTCACAACATTTCTTTTCCAATTTTTTGTCTTTTACATTGGTTCTTTCTCTAATGGTTGATACAGGTTTTGAAATCCTGACACCCCACAACTATCACACATGGAAAGTCAACATGCATCGTCTCCTCTGGTAAAAATTTCTATGGTCAAAATTGAATGAAAATCAACTACATTTGACTAGAGAGTATGAGAAGTTTCAACATCACATCAAGTGTGAGGAGGCCATGGTACTAATTGCACTTCAGCCTCCAATTCTTTGTTTTTCCACATTGAGGGGTGCTCCACTCCAAAGGAGGTAGGGATAAGCTCAAATACTTGTTTGGTTCTATAGACATCTAAATTTGGACACTTAATTTATCCAAATTCATCCCCTTCTATCTTATTTTCATTAATTAAGTAATACTGCTATTATTTAATTAATAGCTTTAATTCTACCAAATCCCTAAGGTATTTAATCAATAATACCTTATCTCTTTAATCCTCCTTTCATCAAATTAATTAATAAAATATGACATTTATTTAATTCCTCACAGGTCACATCCTCCATATTTTATTATCTAATCTTAATCCTTCTTCTAATCTCATCATTAGGATGTGCACATGCCTAATCCTTGATTAGGAGGTGTCACATCCTCCAACTTTTGCAAGTTGGCCTCTAATCTTTCTTAGCCACCTAACCTTCCTCTAACCCCTCATCAACTTGTCTAATCACCCCCTTTAGTCAACTCTTCCCATCCCCCAAGGAATTTTTAATTCCTTTTGTCTTCCCAAAGTCCTTTGAGGAATTTTTAATTCCACTCTCATCTTTCAAGGAATATTAAATTCTTTTTCTCTTCCCCATGTCCTTTATGGCATGTGTCCTTAGTCAACCTTATTAAAGGATTTCTCCTTTGGACAAGGCACTCCACTTCCCCATGTGAATTTTAATTCACTTTTAATCCCCAATGCACTCAAAAGGAATTTTTTAATTCCTTCACTTCTTCCCACATGTCCTCTCTTTATTCTTTATTCTTTCCCCTCTCCCCATAAGGATATTTGAGGAATTTTTAATTTCTCACATGTCCTCTCACCCACATGGGACAAGGACATCCTTTATGAGGATATCTTGACCAAATCCCTATGGTCCTTTGAAGTACATCCATGTCATGTACTTCTCTTATACCTCATGTCCACCTTCTCTTTCTTAAGCCTCTCCCCTTGCCACATGTCAAGATGTGAGGGCTTGTGAGTTCTCAACTCACCATAGCCCTACATCTTGGCCATGTTGGGATCAATCTCAACTGTCCATTTCTTCTTGGAATTCTCAAAATTCCTATAAATACCCCCTCTTTTCTCTCATTTGAGGGAGATCATTTTGCTAGCCAAACTCTTGCAATTTTGTTTCTCAATCTACACTTAGCCATTTGCATCCATTTTGTCCAACTATCTTGCATCTCACACTTCACATCTTTCATCTACTTGCCATCAAGGAGTATACATCTCATCTAGAAATCGAAGGGCCAACCAAAGAACAACTCTACAAGGTAAAAGGTTCCATTTTTATGTTGTTAAGTTCATCATTTGCCCAATCTTGAAGTGTAGGGTGTATTTAGTTGTTATTTGCACTCTCTTTAGTTTGTTGCTCATCTTTTAACGATTATATTCCCCTATCACATTTCTGGCATGCCCAGTGGGACCCACAAATGGGTCTTTTTCTTTCATGTTTGTTGTTTTTGGCATTTTCGCAGGTTCAGGTTACAGATTGGTGGACCTAACCTCTTCGGTGGCAGACCTGACCTCTAGTGGCAGACCTAACCTCTCTAGTGGCGGACCTGACCTCTCTGGTGGCGGACCTGACCATATGATGTGGCGGACCTGACCACATGCTGTGGCAGACCTGACCACATGTTGTGGCGAACCTAACCTTATCCTTTGGCGGACCTGACCCCATCCTTTGGCGGACCTGACCTCATGTTGTGGCGGACCTGACCATATGATTTGGCGGACCTGACCTCATGATGTGGTGGAACTGACCACATGCTATGGCAGACCTGACCACATGCTATGGTGGACCTGACCTTATCCTTTGGCGGACTTGACCCCATGCTATGGCAGACCTGACCTTATCCTTTGGCGGACTTGACCCCATGCTTTGGCAGACCTGACCACATGTTGTGGTGGACCTGACCTCATGCTGTGGCAGACCTGACCTCATGCTGTGGTGGACCTGACCTTCTGCTCTTTCTTCCTGGGGCTGCCATTTCCACACCGTTTATCCAATTGACTCCGTTCAAAAATAGTTCTCATTTTTTCGTGCTCTTTCCAACGACATATACCACTTCATACTTTTGAGAAGTTGACCAGGGCACCTTTTCCTTCCTCATCCGCCTCCTCGGGGGGGCATGCCCTACCATTCTCTCCATTTACTCATTCCGAGTAAACGTTCATCCATTTAACATATCCTTTCATCATTCTGAACTCTCGTTCTGTCATTTCACTCACCCGTTTACTTGTTCTGAGGAAACTCTCATCCATTCAACACATCCTTTCATCATTCTAAACTCTCGTTCTATCATTTTGATCATCCGTTTACTTGTTCCGAGTAAACGTTCATTCATTCAACACATCCTTTCATCATTTTGAACTCCCGTTCTGTCATTTTGATCATCCGTTTACTCATTTCGAGTAAACATTCATCCATTTGACGCATCTTTTCATCATTCTGAACTCTGGTTCTATCATTCTGATCATTTGTTTACTCGTTCCGAGTAAACGTTCATCCATTTCACACCACCTTCAATCATTCCAAACTCTCATTCTACAATCCCGATCAATCATCTACTCGTTTCGAGTAATCTATCATTCATTATGAGCTTTCATCTTCTCGTTCTGAGTAATCTATCATCCATTCCAAGCATCCATCTCCTCATTCTAAGAGTCATTCATCTATTCTGAGCACCCGTTTGCCCATCATCAACACTTTTCTGAAAATAATCATTTCATCACCAAAATCACATAAGTGCCACTTAGAACATCATTAGAGTCCATATCCAGCATCAAATCATCCATCCCAATCACCTAGACTTCATTTTGAGAATTTTTATTTTTGTGCTGAAACTTCCGGAGGCCATAACTTTTGACTCGGGTGTCTGTTTGAGCTGAAATTTTACGAGTGGTTGCATTATGAGATGGCATGTGGATCCTTGACCAATTAGAAGCACCTCAAACCCCGTTTTCCCACATTTTTGAGGCCTCAAACTTTCACCTTGACCCTCAAAATCGCAATTTAGTGTTTTTTTCCAGCATTCTAAAAAATCATTTTTGTCAATAACTCAGAATGCATGTCTCAAATTTTGGATATTAGTTGGCAATTCATCCTATCTTTGTTTTGGGTATTTTTTGGGAAAAAATTGAACTCTCAAAAGTACATTCGTGAGGTTTCCTAAAATGGAAAAATTTGACAATTTTTGAAAATTGCCAAATTTGGAAAAAATTGATTGTTAGCACCTTACGTTCTTTAAACCCCATAACTTGGTGTAGAATCAATCTCATCATATCCTCCAATAATTCTAGGCTTTAATCCAATCCTAATGTGAGCTTTAATCTAATCCCAATCTGAGCTTAACCAAAACCCTAATATGAGCTTTAGTCATTTCAACCTTTCATTCATCCATTCTGAACAGTTGTTCTCCCTTTTCAATCAGTCGTTTACTCGTTCTGTGTAAACACTCATTTATTTTGAACCTTCATCTATCATCTCAAACTATGGTTTGGCAATTCCAATCATCTGTTTACTCATTCTGAGTAAACCTTCATCCATTTCACACCTCCTCTCATCATTCTGAACTCTCGTTTTGTCATTTCGCTCATCTATTTACTCATTCTGAGTAAACATTCATCCATTTAACACATCCTTTCATCATTCCAAACTCTTGCTCTGTCATTCCGATCATCCGTTTACTCGTTCTGAGTAAACTCTCATTCATTCAACACATCCTTTCATAATTCTAAACTCTCGTTCTATCATTTCAATCATCCGTTTACTCGTTCCAAGTAAATGTTCATTCATTCAACACATCCTTTCATCATTCCAAACTCTCGTTCTATCATTCCGATCACCCGTTTACTCGTTCTGAGTAAACTCTCATTCATTCAACACATCCTTTCATAATTCTGAACTCTCGTTCTATCATTTCAATCATCCATTTACTCGTTCCGAGTAAACGTTCATCCATTTAACACATCCTTTCATTATTCCAAACTCTCGTCCTATCATTTTTATCATCTGTTTACTCATTCTGAGTAGTCATTCATTCGTTCATCCATTTCTCTAATCAAATCATCGTTTTCCCCATCCAAATCCCCTGAACTTCATCTCGGGTTATTATCCAAATTGACCTAAGTGTCTAATCTGATTGTCATCATCAACATCTACTTAGGATTGTCATCCATCCTAAGTTAATCATCATCGTCGCCCCAATCAATCCATTTTCAATCTCAAAGTGGATTTGGTGCCGTAATCATCCATTTATCCTTTAATCCGATCAATCAACATCTTAAGTCACCTAGGATAATCCCTGAACGGGGTTTAGAATCCCTTCCATCATCCTATCCAATCCATCATTCGATCATCAATCGATCTTATCCAATCCAATCACATCCTTATCCAATCACCTTTGACCCAGTCAATCTACTCCCATCTCGAAGCAGATTCGGCATTGTAATCATCCTTTGATAATCAAATTTAATCATTAGAATCAATCCCATCACATCATCCAATCATCCTAATCTGATCTTTAATCTAATCCCGATCTGAGCTTGCCCTAAATCTTGATTTGAGCTTTAGTCCATTTCCATCCAAAATCTTTATCCATCCTCTTTATCCTTTCATCATCATGAATTCTTATCATCCATCAATAGTGGTCAAGGGAAACCCTAATTATGTCAACAACGATAATGAAAGTCTTGTCGATCAAGAAGAATGTGACATGGATCCCCTTGACACTATCATTGAGTTTTCTCCACCCGCTTTCCAAAATCCAATCATCCCTTCGAGTTATGATGTTATGTCTTCATCCATGCCTAATCATGCTCCCTATGCTACTTTTGCAAGGTATATCCATCATATCCTTCATCCACATCATCCTCTTATCCAACATTTGCATCCTCTTATCCTAGTCCGCCATCACAATACCCCTATCCTAATCCCTCATCCACATCCTCATGTCTTAATCCTTCATCTGCATATCTTAATCCTTCATCCGCATATACCCACTACCCCAATCTCCCATACCAATCTACTCACCCTAATCCTACATTCGCACCTTCCTATTCTAATCCAACATCCACACCAACCTATCCTTATCCTAATCCAACATCCACAATTCCCTATCTCCATCCACCACCTCAATCTTATCATCCTAATCCACCATTCCCATACCCTTACTGCAACCCACCACCCACATCCTCGTGTCCTAATTCACCATCCCAATATCCTTATCTTAACCCTTCATCTAATCTTAATCCCCCATCTATTCCCATGTTTGCATCCAATCCCATTCCCCCATCTAATCCTAGTCCACCAATCTATAGTCCTAATCCCCCACCAACCTATAATCCCTCATCCACTCCTACCACACCATCTCAACCTAGAGTATGCAAGTCTCTCATTTCAGAAGTTCTCCAAGGACTTATAACAAAGAAGACATCTCCCACTCCACACCTTGAAGTTGTGGAATCATGCCATCCCAACCCATCATCCATGATCATTAGTGACGAGGCCCTTCTCCACCCAACCCCTATCATTGATGATACCACCCCTCGCACCACTAAAACCATCAAAACCATCACATCCTTTGAATCCACTGAGCCACCATCACCTACCATCACATCTACCAAATCCATTAAAAACCCACTTCCTGCTCCAAGATTAGTCAAACCCATTGACGACACCCAAATCCAATCCACTTCTCCCACTCCTAGTGTCAGTAAAATCCACTTCGATGACTACATCGAATCCTCCATCCTTCAATCTCCACAACTTGAAGAGTCTATCCAACACTCTGTCATCCTACCATCCACACAAGAGGATTCATGCCAAGAGTCTAATCCAAAGCATGCCAACATATCCCTTTCTCTAGATCAAGATCCTACCATCCCATCTAATCCACCTCAAGATCACAGTCCCCCATCCATTCCATTCCATGATCCCCTCATCATTCAAGATTCCACCGCTCCATCTCCATCTCCATCGCATGAGCCCGCTACCACAAATCCAAATCCTATCATATTCCCTAATCCCTCTCCTGATACCACCCATCCAAATGTTGTTACCCCATCATCTCCCTCTTATGATGCCCCATCATCACCTAAAACTACTATCCCCACATCGCTTGCATATCCCCTTGGTACTCTCACATTCTTCCATGGTGGCCTCCTTGCAGAAGAAAAACACATTGTATATACCACCCATCATCCCCCAAATAATAATGGACTCGCATCATGTTTTCAGAATAACAAAAATATTATCATGGATCGAATGCTCAAGAACATGAACTATCAAGGAAAAGGTCTAGGCCTTCACGAGCAAGGTATTTTAGAGCCCATCCAAGTCAAAGAACAAATCTACATGCAAGGTCTTGGATCTATAAGACTCACAATCTAAACACATTGGTACAACCTCTAGACGTCCTCAACGAGCCTTTTCCAAAAGAAATGTCGGCTCTTCCCATCACTCCACCAAATCATATGCTGCAATCCCTCCTCTATCGTATCGCCTCAAAACAACCATCCATATTCCTCCTTCATCTGCTCCATCCATCTTGGGTCCTTACATCCCTCCATCCACCATATCCCATCCTTCATCTACTCCATCCATCTTGGGTTCTTATGTCCCTCCACCCACTCCATTTACTTTGGGTCTGTATATCCCAAAATCACCTCGTCCATCTCATCTTTTTATCCATCCAACGCCTATCCATGTCATCCATCATAAACATCCTAATCAAGATCAACAAAGGCACATACCTACACATAATCCTCATAATCCTACCTCCATCACTCCACATCATCCATCTTCTCACACCCATCCCATTGCTAGTACAAGCACTTTGGATGCCAGAGGAAAAATGCATCAATCTAAACACCCACATGAATATAAAGCTTCCCATGTCCCCTCTAAAAGACATGGTAAAGAAAAGAAAAACAAAATCCAAAATCAAAATCAAATCTATAGCTCACAAAGAGCCACCAAAGAAAATATCAAAACCATGTGGATCCCAAAATAAATGTGATAGGGGAATATAATCGTTAAAAGATGAGCAACAAACTAAAGAGAGTGCAAATAACAACTAAATACACCCTACACTTCAAGATTGGGAAAATGATGAACTTAACAACATAAAAATGGAACCTTTTACCTTGTAGAGTTGTTCTTTGGTTGGCCCTTCGATTGTAGATGAGATGTATGCTCCTTGATGGCAAGTAGATGCAAGATGTGAAGTGTGAGATGCAAGATAGTTGGAAAAAATGGATGCAAATGGCTAAGTGTAGATTGAGAAACAAAATTGCAAGAGTTTGGATAGCAAAATGATCTCCCTCAAATGAGAGAAAAGAGGGGGTATTTATAAGAATTTTGAGAATTCCAAGAAGAAATGGACGGTTGAGATTGATCCCAACAATGCTAAGATGTAGGGCTATGGTGAGTTGAGAACTCACAAGCCCTCACATCTTGACATGTGGCAAGGGAAGAGGCTTAAGAAAGAGGAGGTGGACATGAGGTGTAAGAGAAGTACATGACATGGATGTACTTCAAAGGACCATAGGTATTTGGTCAAGATATCCTCATAAAGGATGTCCTTGTCCTATGTGGGTGAGAGGACATGTGAGGAATTAAAAATTCCTCAAATATCCTTATGGGGAGAGGGGAAAGAATAAAGAATAAAGAGAGGACATGTGGGAAGAAGTGAAGGAACTAAAAATTCTTTTTGAGTGCATTGGGGGATTAAAAAGTGAATTAAAAATTCACATGGGGAAGTGGAGTGCCTTTCCCAAAAGGAGAAATATTTTAATAAGGTTGACTAAGGACACATGCCATAAAGGACATGGGGAAGAGAAAATGAATTTAATATTCCTTGAAAGATGAGAGTGGAATTAAAAATTCCTCAAAGGACTTTGGGAAGACAAAAGGAATTAAAAACTCCTTGGGGGATGGGAAGAGTTGACTAAAGGGGTGATTAGACAAGTTGATGAGGGGTTAGAGGAAATTAGGTGGCTAAGAAAGATTAGAGGCCAACTTGCAAAAGTTGGAGGTGTGACATCCTAATCAAGAGTTAGGCATGTGCACATCTAATGATGAGATTAGAAGAAGGATTAAGATTAGATAATAAAAGATGGAGGATGTGACATGTGAGGAATTAAATAAATATATTTTTTAATTCATTTGATGAAAGAAAGGAGGATTAAAGAGATAAGGTATTATTGATTAAATACCTTAGGGATTTGGTAGAATTAAAGTTATTAATTAAATAATAGCAGTATTACTTAATTAACGAAAATAAGACAAAAGGGGATGAATTTGGATAAATTAAGTGTCCAAATTTAGATGTCTACATTTTTCCCCTCTTTGAGATGGTGTTACAAAGTAGCATCATTTCAAAGATCATTAAAAACATAGAACCTATAAGAAGATGGTTAGATTGGGAAAGATGCCCCAGTCATTCCTTTGAAGTATTAGGAAGGGAAAAAGATGATGAAAATTAGGGATGAAGAATGCCCCCTCGAGAGGACATGTGGGTTCAAGAGAACACAGGTGGGCTCTCAAAATGGAGGAGATGATGCAAGGGGAATAAGGATGATGATGCAAGATGAAGATGATGAAGCACAAATGGATGACAAAAGGTGATGTTGCCCTAGTCAAGGTACAAGCCAAAAGGGGGTTGATGAGGGATGGAGTGTTGACAATGAGGGATCTCGAAACAACACGAGGATAGGGAAGGATGCATCCAATTGAGTGGTATTGATGAGGGAAGGATACATCCCCAAAACACCACTAAAGGATTGGGAAGGATACCTTCTGATGATGATGAAAGTGTTGTTGATGAGGGAAGGATACATCCCAAAACAACACCAAAGGGATAGGGAAGGATAATGATGGATGATGAGGATGATGATGATGGTTCAAGGTTGGTAACAAGACTGGGGATAAGACCAAGGATTTGATTAGAGTATTTGTGTGAGATATGAGTTGATGAGGATAGGATTGAGATGTGAGAGAGGATGGAGAATGATGAAGGATGAAGGGATGGGGGGATTTGGATAGATGAGAGGATGGGGGAAAACATGCAAGATGATGTAATGAAAAGATGAGATGCAATTTACCATCGTTAGGAGCACTGATTTTTGCTATAGCAGAAGACACAATACACAAAGGTATAAAGGACCAAGGAAGATTAGTGTCTAATGCATGAAACAAACAGATCAAACAAGAAGGCTATCCCAACACCCCAAAGTCGCGATGACCTTGGTCAGGCCAGGTGTTGGGATAACCACAAGCACAAAACGATGCCCCAGCATAACACAAGACCTCAGGGATCTTGGTGGGTATTACGTGGGACAACCAAGAAGACAACAACAAAGAAAAGATCAATATATGCCCCTATGTTGACTAGTCAAAGTACACCATGATATGATGGATCAAGGTGACCATGAAAAGTGATGATAGGGAGCTCAAGTGATAAACAAAAGCCAAAAGCATCAAAAGATCACAATCAATTGCAAATGTCCTTTGCCATAGGATCCAGGGGATGGATGGGATTGATGAGGTTTGTTAGGAAGGATGCATCCTGTTGAGACCGATGATGGATACTAAACTGAAAGACCGATATAATGCAGGATATTTGGAAAATCGATTGGATCGACTAAGACAAGTGGATCTCATTTATTAAGAACCAGCGAGATAAGGGCATAACTTGATGACACAACACAAAGGAGACAAGACACGAGATAGGAGACTAACAAATCCTAGTGACCTAGGGGGCTCAGGGGCTGATCAAAGATTAGCCTTGCCTATGTGAAAACATAGATCCCGCATAGTTTGATAAAAGGCTGACGATAGACCATGGACAAAAGAAAAAAGAGTACAATGTAGACCTTGATAGTGGATGATGATGATGGATGATAAAGGAGCAAAGTGGATAGTGAAGATCGATGATGGAACCCCGGGGGCAGATCAAATGATCGACCTTGCCTACGTGAAAGCACAGGGGCAACATAGTTCGACGAAAGGCCAAAGACAAGTGATGGATAAAAGATGAAGAGATAACCCTAGATAAGGGATAAAATGATTGGACTGACATGATAGACCTATTGGATTGAATGGGACGATGGTGGTGATCACAAAGCTCAAGGATGGGATAGTTATTCTAATCATCAAAAGATGAATTGGGAGGAGGATATGATGGAGAGATGAATGATGAGAAAGGATAGGAGATGGAAAATATGTGCAAAAGAAGTAGAAGTGATGACGATAAGATAGATGACATTGGATTGCGTGGGGAAAAGCCTATAGCTAGATACCTAATGACAAGGGATTATGAGATGGGATGAGGGTAGAGGATGGGGGGAGGAAAAAGATTGTTTGGGTGGATTGGATAGAGGGATAAGGATTTGGATAAGGAAAAGGTGACCAGATGGATAGATGAAAATGGATGCCATGATGGAAGGATAGGAAGATAGGGATGGGAAGATGGATATAAGGATTGTGTGGAGGGATAAAAGATAAGGATGGGGAGATGGATATATCGATAAGGAGATAAGGATAGGGAAATGGAAGGGATTGTTCTGATGGAATGAATGATGTCTCCAAGGACTGTATCACAAAGGAAGATAGATGCCCCCACTCTAGATATGTCATGTATAATGAGGCATTAGAGATGGGAAAATGAAGGAGATAACTGGAGGAGGATAGGATGAGTGATTAAGGGATATGATAGAGCATGTGTGAAGGGAATGTATACCAAGAGGTGTCCAAAGCATGCGTAGATAGGTGCCCCTATTTTTTTTTATCAAGATCACAAGAAGGGTGGAGGGATGGGATAAATGAGATATGCCAAGTAAGATGTGGAAGATAGGCAGGATGGAGGGGATGAATGAAGAGGACATATAGCAAGAAGATGGGTGCATAGCTGGAAGCATAGCAGGAAGCATAGCGGATGGAGGGAACACATCAGGAAACTGCCCCCAAGTACAGATGGGGATTTACGCATGACACATGTTTGCGAGGTTTTCATCATGGTACTTATCCAAGGCGCTTGTTTTCCAAGTTTTCACCATTGGATGGATTGTTTCTCTTTACTAATCCTTTTCATCCACCCTCACCCACATCTATTTTGGGTCCCTATGTCCCAAAATACACTATTTCGTCTCCATTATCCCCGCATTCTCCATCCATTAATCCTTTTATCTTTTCACATCCACCACCACATGTGCCAATGTTGGTCCTAAACACATCTCCCCATCACATATCCACCCCATCATTCCATCCATACACTTTCCAACATCCCACCCATTATCCCACATATCTCCCCCATCAAATCCCTCTAATTCATCCTCTTGCATAATCCATTTATCCTCATAAGATTGTACAAACAACCGATAGTCAGTTTGAACATGGGCTCTTAATACCTGATATAGAACTTGATGCTTGAGTCCTTCACCCATATCCTTATAGCATTTCTTCTAAAACCACTTATTCACCTCCCTATCTTTATCCATCTCCTTCCGCATGTTATCCAAAAATCCAGAAAAGTAAAAAACTCTAGGAAAATCAACAAATAAAATAGTAAAGAGAAATAATTCATCCAATGGTGACAACTTGGCAAACAAGCTCCTTGGATAAGTACCATGATGAAAACCTGGCAAATAGGCATCATGCATAAATCCCCATCTGCACTTGGGGGCAACTTCCTGATTTGCGTTCCCTCCATCCGCTTTGCTTCCAGCTATGCACCCGTCTCCATCCTATACATCATTTTCATTCATCCCCTCCATCCTCCCTATCTTACACATTTTTCTTGGCATATCTAACTTATCCCCATTCTTCCATCCTCCTTGTGATCTTGGTAACAATCAAGGAAAACATATAAACATGCTTTGGACACCTCTTAGCACACATTCCCCTCAACCTACCTTCCTAATCCACCCATCACACTACCCTCAACCTACCTTCCTTATCCACCTGTCGTGCTACCCTCAACCTACCTTCCTAATCCACCTGTCACACTATCCTCCATCTCCCTTTCTTATCCATCCATCCTATCTTCATCCATTTTGCTCCTTTATTTTCCTATCCTTTTGTTTTGCATCCTTCATGCCTCCTCGCACATGACCTATCTAGCGTGGGGGAATCTATCTTCCTTTGTGCTATAGTCCTTGGAGACATCATTCATCTTGTCAAATAACTCCCTTCCATTCCCCTATCCTCATTTCCTTATCATTATATCCCCATCCCCATCCTCATCCTCCTATCCATCCATCAAAACACTCCCTTTCATATCCCCATCTTTGTCTTCCTACCAATCCCTTGTGTCTTCCTGTCCTCGTCTTCTTATACATCCAAACCTTCCTTTTAACCTCCTTATCATTCTCCATCCATCCTAGCATCTATCCATCTACCTATCCAATCCCCTCTATTAATCCAATCTCTTCTACCCCCCCCATCCCTATCTTCATATCCATCCACCATCACATCCATGTCTCACTATTCCATCCCTACCTATCTCCCCCATCCTTTTCATCTTCCCATCCTCATCTCCTTCTCCTCATCCCATCTTATAATCCTTTGTCATTGGTATCTAGCTATAGCCTACTATCTCATCATTCATCATCTCATCATTCATCCATCCTATCATCCTCCCAATTCCTCTTTTGATGACTTGTATAACTAACCCATCCCTGAGCTTCGTGATCACCATCATCCTCCGATCCAATCTAACAGGTCTATCTTGTCTCATCCTATCAGTCCCATCATTTTCTCTATTGGTCATCCTTTTTCCATCATTTTTCTTTGGCCTTTGGTCAAACTACGTTTCCCCTACACTTTCACGTAGGCAAGGTCGATCACTTGATCTACCCCCGGGGTTCCTTTATCACCTATCGTCATTCTTTCTGGTTTGTCCGTATGCTTCTCTATCGTCTAGCATCAGTCTTTTTGCTTTCTCCATCCACTGCTTTATTGTCTATCATTAGTCTTTGCTTTTGTCTCCCTGGTCCTTGTCATCTATCATCAGTCTTCATCATCCTCTTTCTACTTTTATCCATGGTCAGTCGACAGCCTTCTACCGAACTACGAGGGCTCTGCACTTTCATGTAGGCAAGGCTAATCTTTGATCGGCCCCCGAGCCCCTAGGTCTTTAGGGTGTATCAGTCTTGTGTCTTGTCTTCCTTGTGTCATGTCATCAAGCTATGCCCTTATCTAGCCAGTTCTTCACAAACGAGATCCACTTGTATCATGAGATCCAATCAATTTTGAGCATCCCGCGTCATAACAATCTTTTAGTTTAGTATCCATCATCTTTGGTCTCAATAGGATGCATTCTTCCTAACAGACCTCATCAACCCCATCCATCCCTTTTGATCCTATGGCAAAGGACATTTGAAATTGATTGTGATCTTTTGATACTTTTGGCTTTTGTTTATCATTTGAGCTCCCTATCATCACTTGTCAAGGCCACCATGATCCATCATATTATGGTGTGTTTTGATTGGTCAACATAGGGGCATATTTTGATCTTTTTATTTCTTTTTTGTGTCTTCTTGGTTGCCCCACATAGTACCCACCAAGATCCTTGTGGTCTTGTGTTATGCCAGGGCATCCTTGTGTGCTTGTGGTTATTTCAATACCTGGCCCGACCAAAGTCATGGAAACTTTGGGGTGTTGGGATAGCCTTCCTGTCTGTTGTGTTTGTTTCATGCATTAGACACTAATACACCTTGGTTCCACATACCTTGGCACTTGGTGTCTGATGCTATAGCAAAAATCAGTGCTCCGAAGATGGAAAATTGCATTAGGATTTCATTTCATTTCTATCATCTTGCATGCATCCCCCATCCTCTCATCTATCAAAATCCCCCCATCCATTCATCCTTCATCCTTATCTCACATCTCTATCCAATCTCCGTCCATTCAATTTAGCCCAAATCATCTAATCATATCCTTGGTCTTGTTCTCAGTCTTGTTACAAGCCTGGATCCAATCATCCTCATCATCATCATCATCATCATCATCATCATCCCATTTTTTTCTTCCATATCCCTTCGGTGTTGTTTGGGATGTATCCTTCCCTCGTCAACAACACTTTCATCATCATCATCGGGAGGTACTCTTCCCTATCCTTTAGTGAAGTTTTGGGATTATCCTTCCCTCATCAATACCACTCATTGGGATGTATCCTTCCCTATCCTCATTGACAACACTCCATCCATCCTCAACCCCTTTTGGCTTGTACCTTGACTGGGGCAACATCATCTTCATCTCTGCATCCATTTTTGTTTCCCAACCTCCTGTCACCTTTTCATCCTTTCATATCCATCCCTTTTCATCATCTTCCTCATCTCCCATTTCATCATCTCATCTATTTCAAGATCACATCCATGTTCTCTTGAACCCGCATGTCCTCTTGAGGGGGCATCCTTATCCCTAATCTTCATCTTCACCTCCATCATATTTCTTCCTAGTCATCCTTATCCCTAATCTTCATCTTTTCCAATCTAACCATCCCCTTATGGGTTCTATGTTTTAATATTCTTTGAAATGATGCTACTTCATAACACCATCTCAAAGAGGGGAAAAATGTAGACATCCAAATTTGGACACTTAATTTATCCAAATTTATCAGTTGTCATCTAAACATCCTCTTATCCGAGTTAATTAAGTAATATTACTATTATTTAATTAATATCTTTAATTCTGCCAAATCCCTAAGGTATTTAATCAACAATACCTTATCTCTTTAATCCTCCTTTCATCAAATGAATTAATAAAATATGACATTTATTTAATTCCTCACATGTCACATCCTCCATCTCTTATTATCTAATCTTAATCCTTCTTCTAATCTCATCATTAGGATGTGCACATGCCTAATCCTTGATTAGGAGGTGTCACATCCTCCAACTTTTGCAAGTTGGCCTCTAATCTTTCTTAGCCACCTAACCTTCCTCTAACCCCTCATCAACTTGTCTAATCACCCCCTTTAGTCAACTCTTACCATCCCCCAAGGAATTTTTAATTCCTTTTGTCTTCCCAAAGTCCTTTGAGGAATTTTTAATTCCACTCTCACGTTTCAAGGAATATTAAATTCCTTTTCTCTTCCCCATGTCCTTTATGACATGTGTCCTTGGTCAACCTTATTAAAAGCCTTCCCCTTTTGTACAAGGCACTCCACTTCCCCATGTGAATTTTTAATTCAATTTTAATTCCCCAATGCACTCAAAGGAATTCTTTATTCTTTCCCTTCTCCCCATGAGGATATTTGAGGAATGTTTAATTCCTCACATGTCCTCTCACCCACATGGGACAAGGACATCCCTTATGAGGATATCTTGACCAAATCCCAATGGTACTTTGAAGTACATCCATGTCATGTACATCCCTTACACCTCATCTCCACCTCATCTTTCTCAAGCCTCTTCCCTTGCCACATGTCAAGATGTGAGGGCTTGTGAGTTCTCAACTCACAATAGCCCTACATCTTGGCCATGTTGGGATCAATCTCAACCATCCATTTCTTCTTGGAATTCTCAAAATTCCTATAAATACCCCCTCTTTTCTCTCATTTGGGAGAGATCATTTTGCTAGCCAAACTCTTGCAATTTTGTTTCTTAATCTACACTTAGCCATTTGCATCCATTTTTTCCAACTATCTTGCATCTCACCCTTCACATCTTGAATCTACTTGCCATCAAGGAGCATACACCTCATCTACAATCAAAGGGCCAACCAAAGAACAACTCTACAAGGTAAAAGGTTGCATTTTTATGTTTTTTAAGTTCATCATTTGCCCAATCTTGAAGTGTAGGGTGTTTTTAGTTGTTATTTGCACTCTCTTTAGTTTGTTGCTCATCTTTTAACGATTATATTCCCTTATCACAGGTTCTATAAGTGATGTTTGTGCACTTCAATTAGAGTCAAAACTAGCTTCACTCTCAGTTGATTCATTTCCCTCCATAGAAGACTATTTGGTGAAATTCAAGTCTTTGAGGACATAGCTGTCAGGGTGTGGTAAATACAAAATAAGTAAGGAATGAATTTTCATGATCTTGTCCAAGTTGAAAGGCTCATTTTCCTATTTTTCCACTTCCTTTTACTCTACAATGGATGGTGTAGGAGACAGTTTTTTGATGCCTTCCTTTGAGACTTTTTTGTGAGTGGTTGACAAGGGAATAGTGTAAACTCAACCATGCTAATTCATGTTCAAAGTCTCATGCTCTAGTTGCAGCACCATCCAAAGGGAAATGGAAGAATAAGGGAAATTCTAAGATAGGATCTAATGAATCATCACATAAAAAGGAAGAAAGGCCTAAGAAGGAGAGGTCCAAATGTAATTTTTGTAATGGGCTTGGACATCGTGAGGAGACATGTTTTAAGAAGGAGATTCATGAGCTAAGACAAATTCTATAGGATCACAACATCACTTTTCCTCCTTTTTTCAAGTCACACCACTCTTCTTCAAATGAAGAGTCCTCTTCAAGCATTGCAAGAATTGTGAAAGTTGATATTCATTACAAGGGACATGCTTTGATCACTACCCTAGTTGATAGATGGGAAGGATGGGTCATTGACTCAGGTGCTTCTTGACATGCCACCTATTCTCCTAATCATATCCTTTGGGATACCATGATACCTCTAGAGTTTGATAGGATGTTCACAACAAATGCTAACATTGTTCATGTAGCTGCTCTTTGTGATGTCACTTTGGATGGGGGGCATTTGCTTCATGTTGCTTATATTCCACAAAAGGCTCACAATCTACTTTCTATTTATCATCTTGCATAGGAGGGTCTAATTATTGAGTTTACATCTAAGTTACGTATCATTAGGGATGAGTTTGATACACTTATTACCTATGGTGAAGCTGATCATCACTTCAAGGTGTACAATTTCTCCAAGTTTTGGGATCGTGCTCAACTAGTTCTTGATTCTCTAGATTCTAGGATAGGAAGCAGTTCTCCTCCTCCTCACCAGGGTCATGGTGGTTGGATTGAATTGTCTCTTCTTTCAACACCATCTTCATCACCTACCTCTCCATTGAGATTTTATTTAGTAGAGTAGGGCTCATTTACCTCTTTAGACTTGTGGCATCCAGATGGGTTCACGATAGGTCTTGCCAACTTGGCTTCTCATTTCTCCATAGGCTTTGAAGATATTCTCAAGGGGACCACTCTCCTTTATGGGGGTATATCTAGTCTCCTATTTTTGTTCATATTTTTTATTTTTTTGATGGTTGTGTTCCTTGGGGTGTATGATGTTGAGTCCTCCAATCATCACTCTTCAATCACTTTTTTGCATTTCATCTCCTTTTTGGATGGGGTTTTCTTCCCACTAGATTTTCCCCTTTTCTCTCTTTGTTGGAGATTAGTTGCATTTTCATATCATTTATAAATGGGTACCTAAACTGACCAATCATGTAGCTAGGACCCATCATCCATTGCATAATCATTTCCTAATAATTTCCTCCCTAAGTTACACTTATGGGGGGGTGTTAGTGTAATTAATTATTTATTACACTAGCATAAGTTTACTTAGGTCTTTATTTAATTAATTCAGTCCTAGGTTGTATCATTAGAAAATAATTAATAATGGGGTCATTACCCTTTCCATGTTTGTAGGGGATAATACTCCTTCTAGAAATCATCTAGAACTTATCTCTATCTTATCATCATTCCATAGGTAGGTTGTTAGGGTTTACATGTTGTCACATGTTGTGTGATTAAGACACTTGGAAACATCATAGTGCATTCTAGATTTTTCTCTTTCCTATTTAATCAGGGCATATGCACACTTGTAACATATCTCATATATCATAATAGAATATTTGTTTGAATGCCATTGTTGCAACACTTTTTGTGTGGGTGAATATTTTCTTGGAAAAGGTCCTTCATTGAAGACTACAACTTCATTAGGGACACTATGATTCCATTATTTCAATAGAGACATCATCAACTGAGTTAAGCATGCACTTGAAAAGAGTTCCATGTGTTAACTATCGCAAGGTGTGACCCTTGGTCTTCCTTGCAGCACTAGCACTTTGGTTTGTGACATGGTCTAACTACCTCTTGTGGTTCTTAACCTAAGCTTGTATTGGGCATTGACAGGTCGATCTTTTGGTGCAACGACAAGTTCAACAATTGGTATCAGAGTTGGTCATAGGTTCAAACCCCTCACTTGTGCTGGGGGGGATTGTTGCAAGGTGTGACCCTTGGTCTTCCTTGCAGCACTAGCACTTGGGTTTGTGAAATGGTCTAACCACCTCCTGTGGTTCTTAACCGAAGCTTGTATCAGGCATTGAGAGGTCAATCTTTTGGTGCAACGAAAATTCCAACATTAACTAGATGGGAGATGAAGGACAATGCAAGCTAAATCAGAACCCTCTCCCAAAGAAGGTGATCCCTTCTTCTAACCTCCATTGGAACCAAGGTTTTCCTCGAACTTATTCTTCATTGGAGGATGTAGAATCCCCATAGATGAAGTGGAAGGTGAGGAGGAAGAGGATAAGGCCACAACAGACACCACCATGGTGTTCAACATGTCCACGGGCTAGGAAAGTAAAGGGATGTTTGAAAGGTACATTAGAAGAGGAGGCTCCAACGAGGGAGCGATGAACACCTACACACTTTTTGGGTGAGGGTCATCAACATCCACAAGGGGATTCAGAAGCAAGATGATGGCGACAAGAACCAAAGCAGAAGAAGTAGAAGAGTGAGGCACAATAGGAAACACTGAAATGGGATCTACTTGATCCTCTTCTACCTTCCACGAGGAAATTTTCTTAGTTTCTAGATCCTTCACCCAACACTTACACTCATGTGCAAGCCATTTTCCTTAGCTCTGAGAACTAGAACTCACTGCTTGAGAAGGAGAAAGAGGTTGTTGTTCTACCATAGGATTTTCCTCTACAACCATGTCTAATGGAAGGGTAACCCCCTGGATGGGAGCAGAAGCATGAAGCAAAGGAGCAAAAGCTACAACATGTGGAGAAGCAAACTCAGGCTCCTTGATGGGGGGCCTCTTCCCATTCATCACCCTAGGGGTAGGATCAATAGGAGGCCATAGGGACCAAGACATAGGGGCCACTCTATGAGGGCCCTTCCCCTTACCATAGATAATGGGTGTCGACACCGTGGGTAAGAAGAGAAGCTCAAATTCCTGATGCTTGGCCTTCCGCCAAGCGGGCACCATCAGACTCCCCATGTGAGGCATGGTAGTAGAAGCTGAAGGCACCACATAAGGGTGAGAGGTAGAAGTAGATGAAACATTAGAAGAATAGGAAGGCTCATGGGCACAAGCAAACTTCCCTTTCCCCTTTTAAGAGGAGGAGGAGGTAGCCTATTTTTGTGCAATCATAGAAGCCTTAATTGAAATAGTGTAAGGTGAGACAAGATAGGTCACTTTCGGTGCTATTTGCCCATTCTTGTATTTAACATAGGTGAGATACAATAGGTCTATCCTTGGAGGAAGCATACCAAAAGTGGTAGGCCATAAGTGATCTAATGAGTAGTCCCATGCAACACTAGAGGTTTATATCTAGTGTCATGCAC
Source organism: Sequoia sempervirens (assembly GCA_007258455.2). Lineage (NCBI taxonomy): Eukaryota > Viridiplantae > Streptophyta > Pinopsida > Cupressales > Cupressaceae > Sequoia > Sequoia sempervirens. The sequence continues at coordinate 522,319,577 of VDFB02281492.1, forward strand.
AACATGCATATATAGCTCATTAGAAATATTCAAACACTTATGAACTACTGAAGTGACTATGTTCATGGAAACTAGCATGGGATGCCTAGCTTCACTCTGAACAAGTTTGACTCCAAGATTATATCAACAATAATATTTATAGTCCTGGGTCCTACCAGGACTGAGAGGGTGATAGAGCCAATCGAAGGGACCAAGGGTGATTCACCATACCCATCCTTATGAAAGAAATTTATCATCATAATCTCCTCTATTATGACATTAACATGACATGTAGGATCAATGAGAATTCTAGTCATGATGTTCCCATTGATATGAGTGGGAATGTATAGAGGAGAGGTTTCTCTATTTGCATTCATAGGAAGTTCATACAATGTAAACGTTATAGCAGGTGATCCATTCATAGGATACATAGAAGGAATGGGAAGATGCATTAAAGAGGCCATATTTTACGTACTCCAAAAAGGACTTCCTTAGGATACCCCAAAGGTTCAACAATGAGATAGTGACTTATCTAGAGTTTTCCTCACAATGTTTAGGGATCCTTCTAACTATGGTGTTAGGGGTTTTAAGTTGGGTTGCAAGGCTATGTGCCCTACAATACAAAAACCTACAACACACCTTGAACATGAGAGAAGATTCCTTTAACACTATGAAACATAATTAAAATAGTTCATGTTGGGTTCACCAAAATGTAGACGAGGGGGACCAACTGCTTAGGAACTCCAGATCACAAGAGAGTCTAGAACAATAGGCCACCTTGGTCTACCTAAAGCTAAATAAATAGATCGAAAAGGTTTAACGTTAAAGGGTTGAAACATAATTAAACATAATTAGGGGTTTTAAGTTGGGTTGCAAGGCTATGTGCCCTACAATACAAAAACCTACAACACACCTTGAACATGAGAGAAGATTCCTTTAACACTATGAAACATAATTAAAATAGTTCATGTTGGGTTCACCAAAATGTAGACGAGGGGGACCAACTGCTTAGGAACTCCAGATCACAAGAGAGTCTAGAACAATAGGCCACCTTGGTCTACCTAAAGCTAAATAAATAGATCGAAAAGGTTTAACGTTAAAGGGTTGAAAAGGAGGAGCAATCTAATTGCTAATGTCTTCTAAACACCTAAATTTTTTAAGGGATTAGGAGAGCTAGATTTTTGGGTCTGGACTATGACTTTAGACAACTTATTGCTAGGGTACTATAGCGCAAAACTCAAACTCTAGCATGGAACACTAGGGTCTCAGGGACATGTTGGCATTAGTATATATAGAAAGTGTAAACTATAGTGCAGAAAGCTAAAAAATCTACTAACTACATGATTAACCAAATTTTTATGCTATGAAAGGGATGTAAAATGTAGAATAACAAAAATAACAAGAAGAATAATTTAACAATGTTAAGCTAGAATTTGAAAACAGAAAGGTGGTAGAAATGGACCTTCAAACCCACGAGTTGAGGTCTTCAAAATATTCACTAGACAAACAACCTACACACTCAAGAATGAGAAAATGTTTGGGTTGTTTTTAGAGGACTACCTTAGTCAGTTCCCTGCTTTGGTGTTTCCTCCTCCATGAAAAAATAGATAGCAACGATTGTAGAAAGATGATAAAGAAGCTATATAAATGGAGATACTAAGCAATGCTAAAACAACAATATGCTACTACATGAGTAGATGATACAAAAGTAAATGGAAATGGAAGTGTTGAGGGTCAAAACAACACAACAACATTAAGAAGAATATTACTATTCTATTTCTCCTAAAAAAGAAAGAAAACACATGGTAATCTAACTCCCAAGGTCTTGGTAATTGGTTCTCAATTATGCTAATGTCACTCAATGGCCAATATAACTGTAATGTGCAAGGGGCATTTGTTGGTAATAAGGAACAAAACTACATGGAATTGACTATTCTACATTTGGTGGGGGGTTTAAATAAAAGAAAAAGATAGATTAGAGTTTTAAAACCAGAAGAATATGAATAAAAGTTCTTACATATCCAAACATGTATATCAATAATGAGTGTCTATTCCACCTAACCACAACCATAGTAAGATTCAATGCAAAAAATAAACTATGCTATTCCATACATCCATAGTGCTAATTCAATTCCATCAACATTTACCAAACTTGCTTCAAACAAATCACTCACTCATCATTAAACACAAATCAAATGAACATAATAACAACTTCACTCACAGATAATCCAATGATAGAATATTGAATCCAATTCCTTCTATTTACTTTCATCAAATAAGAAGCACTTAAGCACAACAAAAATCACTGGCATATGGATTGATAATGTATCATTAACCTTATCAAAATAGGTCCAAAATTCAAACAATAACATGAAAATGCATGTAAACTATAAAATAACCAAGTTCAACTGATATTTCTAGAGTATCTCTATTAAAACATCAAAATCCTAGATCTAATCACTATTTTCTATTATTAGGTGGCTGATATTTCTTCAATTAGCTGACCTTTACAAAATAGAACCTAATAGTACATATAGGTGCCACATGCACAAGTTTATCTCAATTATTAATCTAGATCCACAATTTATGGAGTTGGAACTGAACACAAAATTGGATAGATGAACCCTTGTTCGGAGGTTGATTTTTTTGCTACAAAAAAATTTGACATCCCAAGAAGAAGGTAGAACTATCAAATCAAACTTAGAGTTGAGCTGCATGTCAAAATCCCACAAAAAAGAGGAGAAAATAAGATGTTGTGTATGGTGAAGAGGGCTAGTTCATTTCTACGCTGAATGCTCAAGGATGTATTCATCATAGGTGTCAAACACTTGTTGAAGAGTACCCGAATTAGGTCTATCCAACCAATCATCTTCAAATATGATCCTCCCTAATTTGGCTGAAACCAACTTTTGTACCTCCCTCAACTTAATCAATTCTCTTCTAGCAGCCTTTGCTTCTTCCCTAATATCCATAAATTGATATAATAATAGATCTTCCCTGTCATCTCCTTTTTGTATTATGTCTTCAAATCTACCCCTCCATCTTTCCCTTAGCTTATCCAAAGACATGCCTTCTTTTACTGGGGAATCTAGATTAATTAAAATGGCCACGATTGCCTCCAATTCAACCATCTGTTGATTCAAATCTTTTCTCATTTCTTGAACTTCTTCTTGATGCCCATGAATAGTCTTAGACTTATACCTTATTATGCTCACAGTTTTCTCCACAAAAACTGTATTATCATGCTCAAGAATTTAATATTCAAGCAAGGTTGACTTATGTACCTTTCCAATATCTTCAAGCTTCTTAACACATTATTTGTATTCCTCATCCCGCTTATCTAGATCCTTGGCATGTTGATCTAGATCCTCTGTCAATACAAGAGCAACCTTATGAATTTTAAAACCTTCAACAAGAACATCATCAACTTCCTGGTTGAGCTTGTCAAACCATTTTCCATCATTCCTACCTTGCTTTTCATTTGAACTAGATCATCTACTTCCTTCTTTGTTAACAAAACTAGAGATTCAGGAAGAGCAACTTGTTGGGAAATGGGAGTTGAAACATCTTTCAAAAATATAAGCAGTTGATCCAATTGAGCCTTAAGCTCATCCTTCCTTTGTTTATCCTTGATCATCTGGGATTTATTTGAAGAGGCCACAATTTCAATCAAATTCATTTGCTGGTTTCTTGTAGGCCTTCCCAAATTTACCACCCCCAACTAATAATTAGTGATTTTCATATCATCACGACTCTTGTCCACTATGGGTATGGAACATTCAACAATGATCTCTCTAGTATCAGTGAGCTTGGTAGAGTGAAAAACCCGAGCCTTCTTTTTAGATTTCTCCTTCATCATTTCATCCCAGTTTAAAGGCTGGGGTTGCACTACCTACTTTCTTTCCAAGTCCAACTTCAACCATGTAGGATTAGGTGGAGTAGTAGCAACTTGAACTGAAGAGGAGGCAAAAGTAGTAGAAGACAAAGGCTATAATATTGTATGTTCAGGTTGAGAATCAACCTCTACACATTTTGCTGATTGCTTTGTGTCTTCTCCAGTGCCAACTTCTCTGCCTCTTCCTTATCCTTTTGCTCCTACAGTTTCTTTGCCTCTAGTTCTTGATTTAAACGTTCCTCTTCTAATTTCCTTTCCTCTAACAATTGATCTTGTTGCTTCTTCAACTCTTCAATATAGTCCCATGCCTCCTTGGACTTCTTTTCATATTCAACAATCTTAGCAGCCTCTTTCTCCCTTTCAAAATGGTCTTGTTCCTCCATCTTCTTATGAGCCTCTTCTTGTGCCTTGAGCTTGGTCTCAAGAGCTTCTTTTTCTTTTCTCTCTTGGGCTTTCTCCTCTTCAAGGTCATGAATCTTTTTCTACAAAATCAACTTATCTCTCTCTTCCTGTATCTTGAGCTCCTACTCCTTTTGTTGTTGTTGTTGAGCTAATTCATCGGCCTTAACTCTATCTTCCAACTCCTTTTGCTTAATTTCCAAGTAATATTGTGCCTTGGATTCCTCCTCTTGCTGCTTAGATAATACCTCAACTTGTGCCTTTGCATTAGCTTCTCTTTTGGCATCTTCAAATAGTTTCCACTAGTCTTCTTCTATCAATATATGTTTGGTCCTTGCATCATTTTTCATATCAAGAGATATCACAACACGAGCCCCTTTATCAGACGAAGTCTTCTCTAAATCTGTTTCGATATTATGTATCTCAACTTTAGCCTCCATTTATTTTAATACCTATGCTTCCTCATGGAGGGCTCCCTTTGGTGATTCTTGACCTGGCTATTGTGTATCAAAGGGTTGAGTAGATACCTCCCCTGCAATAGATGCATAAGCCCCCACCTCCATAATTCTTTCACCTTCTTGTACCTATGGCAGATCTTGAGGAACCACCTCCTCTTGTGCATTAGAAGGAATAAATTCTAAGGGTTCCTTAGGTGCCATATTTCTCTTTTTCCTCTTATATCCTTGGGTGGTACCTGCAACATTCCTCTTCTTAGATGATTGAGCCTCAGACTGGTTAACTCTCAAACTCACCTAGTGAATACTCCTATCCAACACCGGTCTTGCAATCTGGTTTATGTTAATTGTCTCCTCAGCATTCCAATCCACTAGGTCTAGATCTTTGGTGCCTATCTTGTTTGCATCATGCTGGGGATCCAAAACTACCCCATCATCAGACAATGTTTCTGGAATATCTTCCTTTATCCCAAATTCAACCATGAGTGGGATAGGTATCCTTTCATAATTTCTTTTTCTAAGATCATATTCATCATGCAAGTCCATCCAAAAATCCTCCAATAAATTGAAATGCTTGTGAAAGAGACTAGGAAGCAAAAACTACAACTTGTGTTTGGGATCATAGTGCTTCCTTACAGTGTACAAGCCCAATTTCAAATAGACTAATTCATCACAAATAGCCTTAGCTTCCACAATGTGTGGACAACTAAACACTTCCAGTTTCATTGGAAACTTATGGCAACCAATTTTGTGTTTGGTTCCAAACTTGTAGTTAACAACCAAAGCTTGATATATAAATTCCATCAAAATGATCCTATCACCACAACATCTAGGAAGTAAATGGGGGTGACCCTTAATGCCTACAAACCTGAAATAAGTGAATGTGGGGTACTGGATAAACCAATGTCCCCACTCATTGACAAAATCCATTTCCTCCTTGCTAAGCCTATATCCCGCATCACCATTAAGCTTGTTAATGATGACATAAAGAAAGGAATCATTTACCCTTCTATAATGTGACTCTGATGCCTGTAAGGTGAGATGATTATAGTGCTCCCATACCTTATTTTTTCCTTCAACTTCTCCTAATACTCCAACTATTTGGAGTCCAAGAAAGATCCCCATCCGAGCAACTGCATAAACCTAACTTGGATGAATGGGAAAATCCATTCCTTAAATTGAGAGGCATCTCTATTTCCAAATACCCTAGAGAGCATCATGATGATATCCCCAATTTCCTTGCCAAAATCCACTCTCTTAGGCTGGTCTGGAAGGTTGGTAAGAGACTTCTTCTCCACCCTCATCCAACTCTTATTCATGTGATTTCTGTTGGAATCCTTTTTATCACTATAAAGCTTCAAAGCTTATGCTTCATTTAACCTAACAATATTTTGTGGAGGTACAAAAAACATGAATCCAAGCATCTGCGGTGTTAGGTAAATGATGACATTCCCTTTCACATACACACACTACCTAGTAGCAACATTATAGGCCCCAACAGTTGCAAAAATCAGTTCTAGACATTGAACAGATAAAGGGAACAGAGCAACATGTGCTAGACTAGATTGAGCAATCCTCCCAGCCCTCGGTGTAGCATCTTCATTAAAAGTATCATATACCAACTCCTCAAAGTTAAAAGGACCCAGGTTGGTGTCAGTAATGTCTACCCACTCTGAATTGACCTTACTAGTAGTAAGAGTGGGATCCCCATGCTTATACCTCAAGGTATAAGGGAGCTGCTCTACTTTGATCTTTTTAGGCCCAGTTTCTTGCCATGAAGTTTCACTCGGTTGGCTCCTTTGGGAATACTCAGCTAATGCCCCTGACATTCCTTGATTCCTATAGTAAACTCCTATATTAGATGATCAAAAACATCAAATTTATTCAATCATATAATACCATTCCCTACCTTCCTAAGATATCATTTACTTAGTCAAATTATGCCTTCATCAGAGGTGGAACCATAGAAGGACTAGGGATAGAAAGTACATTTTAACATATGGTGGGGTTGGAATCAGAATGAGCAATGTGAACCAAGAGAGGATCAAAACCGGGACTGGAATGGGAACCAAACCAGAAACTAACATTCGTTCCAAATTCAACTTCCACCCTGACTCCGATTCCACTCAAGGATAAGTATAAAGACTCAAAACCATCATGACTAGAAGCAAGAATAGTTTAGAAATTAGTTCAGAATGAAAAAAAACCTTGGGATGAGTCCCTTCTAGATTCCTCTCTTGCTAATGCAATACACAAAATAGAGGGCACTTTCCAAAGGTACAGTCATATGTATTTTAACACCTAGGTCACATGGACTTTTAAAGAAAATCTAAAATAGAAAGGCTTAACCCCCCAATTAGGTCAACCGTATGAAAGCCAACTTAAACATTTTTCAAAGTTGTCAAGAAAACCCTAGCTTGCTCGATACGTGGTGCAGGAGCACTCAGGCTGACCTCCACCAAGTTTGTGCACAATTTTGGCTTGTTTTGACTTTAGCCAAGTCAGGGATTTTGGTATGTTTGTTTTGGACCTTAGAAGGTCTTGCATTGTGTGTGATGAGTTAATCATTAGGATTAACATCATCTTTGTTATTAGATTGGAAAATGTTGTTGCATTTAGCTTAGGATAACATATATTAAGTTATAAAGCAGTTAGTGTATTAAAGCCACATCATCATTGTTTAAAAGATGCTAATGGTCAGTTAAGGGAGCTGTTGATTCGTAGTTAAGGTGTTAGAGGTCCAAAGAATCGGGATCATGGCATAATGGAAGTTGCAAAGTGCTGTTACAAGGTTGCATGGCAAGATTTGTGGAATTACATGCAATTTAGGGATTTGGAATCCCTTAAAATTAGGGAAAAACTTGAGCAACTACCCTTGAATAGTGGAAAAGTCATCAAAAAGTGATGAATGGCTTGTAACAAGGAGGAGTGAGCATTGTAATTAAGTTTTTGTGTGTGAATAGAAGACAATTTTGAAATTTTCTGTATTTTTGTGTGTTTTCTAAAAACATCGTGTGTTTTCAGAACAGATATATATAATGTGTTAAATGCATTGATTTGGCATTGGTAGACGTGTTCATAGTGTAGTTTAGATATTTTTCTTTGTATAAGCAGTTTGCTATGAGTGGTGATAGTTTTTTGTATCCATAGAAAAGGTTGTGAAAGCTTTTATTTCTATTTTGAGCAGATTTTCTATATTTTACTGTTTGCCCATGAGTTCTTGGAAAATAGTGTCTTTAAAAGCGTTGTGAATGCAGACTTCTCACTGTTTTCTGTTCATTAGGTAGATTTAACAAAGTTCCTTCTTGTATTTAGGGTGGTTTGGGTCGAGTTACTGTTTCTTTTTCAAAGATTAGAGAGTAGGGAATTATTTTTCTGTTTTGAGTAGTATGACTTAAAAAGGCTCCCCCATATCACTAACCATGGGGTTTTCCCTGAAATTGGTGAAATATGGGAGTGGGGCCAGACCTTTGTATATATGTAGGGGCAGGATTTCTAGAAAGTCAAACAGCAATTCAAAATCTCAAACCCTAGGCGAGCTAGGAATGCATGGTTAGGAGTTTGAGAATAGGAAAGTAAAGAGCATAGGCAGGGGAAGGGGTTTGTGTATGGAATCTATATGGTGTCAGGAGGATTTTGGCCAAATTTTGACAGGTTAAAAGAGTTGAAGCTTCAAACATTCCTTTGGAAGAAGATTTCTAACAAAGAACAGGGAAACCCTAGAAGATAGGGCAATTAGGCCTCCTCTCCAAGGGTGTTGGAATCCACTGTACGAAACATATAGTAACCTGAAATCAAGTGCAAGATTTAAAAATCTGAAAAGGGTGTCTGAAAATGTATTTTTTTGGATAGGTTGTGTGGAAAGTTTGAGAGTAAAAGGCCATAAACGGACTGGTAAGGGCTAGTAGGATTTAGGCCTCACCTAGGCAGTTTCATGAAATCGGGTGGTTTAAGGTTTAAACACCAAGCAAGATGCATTCATTTGGATGCAAGAAGCATGTAAACAGTATCCTCAATCCCCCTGCAAGTAGTTACATCAAGTTGAAGAAGTTGGCACTTAGACCCTTCTAAGTCCAAGCAAGATTGATCAAGTTACAAGAAGGTGTTGAACTATCCAGGGTAAAGCACAAGGTAAAAACTTTTTGTGAAGAGTTGGAGCAGGGTTTGGTCAACCTACAAGCTCAAAAGGAACCCATTGGAGTCAGGTTCCAGGAAGGATATAGAGTGGAAGGTCTTTTTGGAGTGGTGCAAGCAACCTTGGGTATTAACATACACCATATTGGTATCAGAGCATTGAGTTAGATTCAAGGCTTGTGATTAATGAGCCAATCCACTAAGTCAGTAGGAGAGAATACACTAGAGGAAGGAACCATGGTGACAAATGCATAGCTAGCAAAGAAGGTAGAAGAGCAAGAGGAAGATAACCGGTTGCTCAGAGAAAGGATATCTCAGATGGAGAATCTCCTAGATGAAGTCCAAGAAACAACAGATAATGTGAAGGACAAGATTAAGAAGAAGGAAGAGCAGGAAGCCAAGGAAAAAGAAGTGGAATTGGAGGAGGAATCTCCAAAGCCTGATCCTATTCTTGCAGAGGAACCATTCTTGAAGGCATTGCAGGCCTTGAGTGGTAAAGCATTGGATGGTGTGCCACTTTTCAGTCGACAAATGGACCCTGATTCAGTTGTAGACTGGATTGAGAGCATTGAGAATCACTTTGAGTGTGATGGAATAACAGAGGCCCAAAAGGTAAAGGTGGCCAAGTCAAGGTTGAGAGGAGCAGCTCTCACATGATGGAAGTTTGTACAATCAGAAAGAGAGAAGGAAGGCAAAGGTCCCATAGTTTCATGGAAAGGAATGGTGACCAAGATAAGGCAGACCTATCTCCCAGATGATTATGAAGTCTAGTTGCACAGGAGGAGACACAATCTGAGGAAAAAGGACATGGATGTCCAAACATATACAGAGAAATTTCAAAAATTGTGCCTTAGATCAAAGGTGGTTGAAGATGAGAGCATTAGGTTAGCAAGATACCTAAATGGACTCAAATGGTCTATTCAAGAAGATATGAGTTTGGTAAACTTCAAAACAGTCCGCCAATGTTATCAAATGGCTTTGAAGATAGAGGAGAAAGGAAAAAAGAAGCAGGAACAAAATCCTAAAGGTAGAGGTAAAGGGAAAGACAACAGAGGACAAAGAGGAAGCTATAGTGGAAGAAGCTCAGAATCAAGAGCCCAAGGAGAAGTCATATTTTTTGAATAGGAAGAAGGAAGTTCCAGTAGAGGTGGTAGAGGAAGAGGTTTCAGCTCTAGAGGGAGAAGTGGTGGACAAGGAAGAGGCAGTTACTTCACCAATATGAAATGCTATCATTGCAACCAATTGGGACACCCAGCCTATAGATGTCCTGAGAAAGGTAGCACTTCTCATGGAGGAGATAAGAGAACCAATCTGATTCAAGATGAAGCAGCTACAGCAAATAAGCAATCAGAAGTACCCTTGAACTTAGAGGAAGGTGAGAATCTTATGATGAGAAGGACTTTAATCAAAGAACCAGTCAAAGAGGAGCCTAGCCAAAGAAGGTCCTTGTTTAGGATAAAATGCAAGATGATGGGGAAAGTGTGTAAGGTCATAATAGACTCAGTTTCAACTGACAATATTGTGTCAGAGGAGGCAGTCAGCAAACTGAAATTGATAAGGATATCTCATAGTAATCCTTACAAGGTTACATGGCTCAATAAGGGTCAGCATGTCTTGGTGAATGAACAAGCATGGGTGGAGTTTTCAATTGGCAAGTACAAAGACAAAGTATTATGTGATGTATTACCCATGGATGCATGCCACTTGCTCCTAGGTAGGCCTTGGCAATTTGACCATCAGGCTGTGCATGATGGAGCTAAGAACTCATATACCTTCAAGAAGGACAATGTAACTTACAAGATCCAATCTTTGTTAGAAGATCAAGAGGTGCAGACAGCAGGTTCTAAGCTGCTATTAGCTGGTGAAAAAGAGTTCTTAAAGGCCTTAGAAGAAGGAGAAGGAGTTGGCTATGCAGTAATGATCAAGCCAAGAGAAGTAAGCAAAGAGAAGGCAACTGAAAAGCAAGAACTACCAAGGGAGATCCAAGATTTGTTGCAGACTTATGAAAGCATTGTAAGTAGTGGTCAACCAGCAACCTTACCTCCTAAAAGAGCCATACGTCATAGGATAGACTTGATACCAGGAGCCACCCTTCCAAACAAAGTAACCTACAAGATGACACCTCAACAGAATGAGGAGATAGCTAGGAAGATTCAAGAACTGCTTGACCAAGGTCTCATTAGGAAAAGCATTAGCCCTTGTGCAGTACCCACTGTCTTAGCACCTAAGAAAGGAGGAGAATGGAGGCTTTGTACTAATTCTAGAGCAATCAACAAGATAACCATCAGGTATAGGTTTCCCATCCCTAGGATTGAAGATCTCATGGATTGTCTAGGTGAAGCTAAGTACTATACCAAGATAGATTTAAAGAGTGGATACCACCAAATTTGAATACATGAGGGTGATGAGTGGAAAACAACCTTCAAAACCAATGAGGGTCTTTATGAGTGGCTAGTAAAGCCATTTGGATTATCTAATGCCCCCTCCACATTCATGAGACTCATGAATGAAATTCTCCAGGACTATATTGGTAAGTTTGTAGTAGTGTATCTTGATGATATACTAATCTATAGCAGAACAAGAGAAGAGCACCTCCATCATATTGAATTGATTTTCAAGAAGCTACAGGAGGAGAAGCTGATGATCAATCTGGAAAAGTGTGAGTTCATCAAAACAGAGCTGGTGTACCTTGGTTTTGTGTTATCACATGGCAACTTGAAGATGGACAACAGCAAGGTAGAAGCAATCCTCAATTGGCCTACTCCAAAGACAGCAACAGAGGTAAGAAGCTTCCATGGTCTTGCTCAGTATTATAGGAAATTCATCAAACAGTTTAGTGCAATTTGTGCTCCTATGTTGGATACCATTAAAGGAGGAATGAAAACTAAGTTTGTGTGGAATGAGCAAGCTAACAAGAGTTTTGAGTTACTGAAGGAAAGGATAGCTACCCAACCTATTTTGGTGTTGCCAAGCTTTGAGAAGCTATTCACCATTGAATGTGATGCAAGTAATGTAGCAATTGGAGCTATTCTTAGCCAAGAGGGCAGACCAATGGCTTTTCATTCTGAGAAGCTAAGTGAAGCCAAGAAGAAGTACTCTTCTTATGATCTTGAAATGTATGCATTGGTCCAAGCACTAAGGAAGTGGAGGCACTACTTGCTTCCCAAAGAATTCATTGTGTACTCAGACAATCAAGCAATCAGTTTCCTGAATTCACAAGAGAAGTTGAGTCACAGACACATGAAATGGGTGGAGTACTTGCAAGCTTACACCTTCAACATCAAACACAAGAAAGGAGCTCTCAACAAAGTTGTTGATGCATTGAGCAAGAGAGTTCTTACCATTCAAGAAATCCAGTTGAAGAGCATGGAAATAGATCACTTCAAAGATCTATATGCAGATGATGAAGACTTTGCAGAAATTTATAAGGTATGCCTTGAGTTTAAGAACCATTTCCATAGCAAGTATGTTGAATACACCTTGCAAAGTGATTTTTTGTTTAAAGGGAATCAAAATTTTGTTCCTAGAGGTTCTATTAGAGAGAATTTAATTCAAGAAAAGCATAATGGTGCATTAAGTTGTCATTTTGGGATCACCAAAACTCAAGAGCTTGTCCAAAGGTTTTATTTTTGGCCTAAGATGAACCTAGATGTTAGGAAATATGTAGAGAGTTGTGTAGTGTGTCAAAAGGAAAAAGGAACTTCTTCAAATGCAGGCTTATACCAGCCACTGCCAATCCCTTCTAGGCCATGGGAATGCTTGAGCATGGACTTTGTAGTTGGTTTACCCAAGACAAGGCAAGGTATGGATAGTGTTTATGTTGTTGTTGATAGATTCAAAAAAATGGCTCACTTTATACCCTACAAAACAACCAATGATGCCAGTCAAATAGCCTCTCTTTTCTTCAAAGAAATAGTCAGAATTCATGGCTTACCAATCAACATTGTCTTAGACAGAGATACCAAGTTTATGAGTCATTTTTGGAAGAATCTTTGGCAAAGAATGGGCACCAATCTGTCCTTTGGATCTGCATACCATCCCCAAACTGATGGTCAGACCGAAGTGGTTAATAGAACACTTGGAAACCTTCTACGATGCTTGACCAAGGAGTATGGTCAACAATGGGATCAGATTATTGGGCAGGCTGAATATGCATATAATGATACAGTGAATAGGTCAACAGGGAAGAGCCCCTTTGAAATTGTGTATGGTTTACATCCCAGGGGTGTCTATGAGCTGAGAGAGTTGAAGGATGGAGTCAAGGGAAGTGGCTATGCAGATGATTTTGCTTATGCAATGCAAGAAATTCATGAGATAGTCAGAAAAACCTTGACAGAGAATACCATGAAACACAAAACCAAAGTGGATGAGCATAGGAGAGAGGTTCAGTTTAATGTTGGGGACTTAGTCATGGTGCATTTGAACAAGGCTAGACTACAGAAAGGAGTTCCTCACAAGCTGCAAATGAAGAGGATAGGTCCCTGTCCCATCTTGGAGAAGTATGGCAACAATGCTTTCAAAGTGCAATTGCCTGATGACAGTGGACTGTCCCCTGTTTTCAATGTTGCAGACTTAGTCTATTACAGAGGACCACCACCAAACATGGATCAGACCATCCAAGAAGTCATTCAAGATGTAGAAGAACTCAAACTGCCCTCCACTGTAGTTAAACAAGCTGATAAGGTATTGGACACTAGAGTTTACAAGAAAACCCGGACCAAGGAATACAAGGAACATCTGATCCAAAGACAAGGACAACCTGAAGTTGATGTAGTATGGGTCAAGGAGGCAGAGTTCAAGAAGTTGGGGGTTGATTCCAATTTGCTCAATCCAAGGATGGCTTGAAGTTTTCTGTTTTGGGGAGGATGGTGCAGGAGCACCTAGGCTGACCTCCACCAAGTTTGTGCACAATTTTGGCTTGTTTTGACTTTAGCCAAGTCAGGGATTTTGATATGTTTGTTTTGGACCTTAGAAGGTCTTGCATTGTGTGTGATGAGTTAATCATTAGGATTAACATCATCTTTGTTATTAGATTGGAAAATGTTGTTGCATTTAGCTTAGGACAACATATATTAAGTTATAAAGCAGTTAGTGTATTAAAGCCACATCATCATTGTTTAAAAGATGCTAATGGTCAGTTAAGGGAGCTGTTGATTCGTAGTTAAGGTGTTAGAGGTCCAAAGAACTGGGATCATGGCATAATGGAAGTTGTAAAGTGTTGTTACAAGGTTGCATGGCAAGATTTGTGGAATTACATGCAATTTAGGGATTTGGAATCCCTTAAAATCAGGGAAAAACTCGAGCAACTGCCCTTGAATAGTGGCAAAGGCATCAAAAAGTGATGAATGGCTTGCAACAAGGAGGAGTGAGCATTTTAATTAAGTTTTTGTGTGTGAATAGAAGACAGTTTTGAATTTTTTTGTATTTTTGTGTGTTTTCTGAAAACATCGTGTGTTTTCAGAACAGATATATATAATGTGTTAAATGTGTTGATTTGGCATTGGTAGACATGTTCATAGTGTAGTTTAGATATTTTTCTTTGTATAAGCAGTTTGCTATGAGTGGTGATAGTTTTTTGTATCCATAGAAAAGGTTGTGAAAGCTTTTATTTCTATTTTGAGCAGATTTTCTGTATTTTACTATTTGCCCATGAGTTCTTGGAAAAAAGTGTCTTTAAAAGTGTTGTGAATGCAGACTTCTCACTGTTTTCTATTCATTAGGTAGATTTATCAAAGTTCCTTCATGTATTTAGGGTGGGTTGGGTCGAGTTACTGTTTCTTTTTCAAAGATTAGAGAGTAGGGAATTATTTTTCTGTTTTGAGTAGTATGACTTAAAAAGGCTCCCCCATATCACTAACCACAGGGTTTTCCCTGAAATTGGTGAAATATGGGAGTGGGGCCAGAACTTTGTATATATGTAGGGGCAGGATTTCTAGAAATTCAAACAACAATTCAAAATCTCAAACCCTAGGCGAGCTAGGAATGCATGGTTAGGAGTTTGAGAATAGGAAAGTAAAGAGCATAGGCAGGGGAAGGGGTTTGTGTAAGGAATTTGTATGGTGTCAGGAGGATTTTGGCCACATTTTGACAGGTTAAAAGAGTTGAATCTTCAAACATTCCTTTGGAAGAAGATTTCTAACAAAGAACAGGGAAACCCTAGAAGATAGGGCAATTAGGCCTCCTCTCCAAGGTTGTTGGAATCCACTATACGGAACATATAGTAACCTGAAATCAAGTGCAAGATTTAAAACTTTGAAAATGGTGTCTTAAAATGTATTTTGTTGGATAGGTTGTGTGGAAAGTTTGAGAGTAAAAGGCCAAAAACAGACTGGTAAGGGCTAGTAGGATTTAGGCCTCACCTAGGCAGTTTCATTAAATCGGGTGGTTTAAGGTTTAAACACCAAGCAAGATGCATTCATTTGGATGCAAGAAGCATGTAAATAGTATCCTCAATCCCCCTACAAGCAGTTACATCAAGTTGAAGAAGTTGGCACTTAGACCCTTCTAAGTCCAAGCAAGATTGATCAAGTTGCAAGAAGGTGTTGAACTACCCAGGGTAAAGCACAAGGTAAAAAATTTTTGTGAAGAGTTGGAGTAGGGTTTGGTCAACCTACAAGATCAAGAGGAACCCATTAGAGTCAGGTTCTAGGAAGGAGATAGAGTGGAAGGTCTTTTTGGAGTGGTGCAAGAAACCTTGGGTATTAACATACACCAATACGCTGACTCTAAAAATTAGGGCATCTAAAAAAATCAACATGAAAAACATAGAGTCGACATAGGAACAAGATCAAAAGGGGTTCCAAAAAAATTAAGACATTTAGAGCACAAGAAACCCCTTGCAAATGGAAGCCCTTATTACAAACTAGGTCACAATAAAACGCACCTATCATGAAAGTGACAACAAACAAAAAAAAATGACAAAAAAGTGACGAAAAAATGACAAAACGGAAAACAAACAAAACAGAACGGAAAAGGAAGAAAAGACAAAATTAAAAAAAATAAAGCAAGAAACAAACAACGGGCGAAGAATTCTTAGATGAAAACCTTCTATGAACGCGCCAGAACATGACAACATAACAACGAAACAACGCAAACAAGAAAATAGAAAAGAGAAGAACCCGACCTCAAAATGCTCTCAAGGAAAGACAAAAATCTGACCAAGATTTGGTTTGCGACTCACTTTTGCAATCAAATTGCTCATCTCGAGTACTTCCTAGCTCTAATGTGCTTAAAACATCTCAAATAACAAAGATAATGAGCTAGTTAAACATAATTATAGATTTAAAATCAATTCATGCATGCGAAGATGTTGTAATTAATGCCATTGGTGCGGTTGGTCGGACATGGAGCAAACAATGTGAATAGATAGTCAACTCTCTAAGAACACTGAAAGCAAAGCGGACACAGACTCGAGAATGAAATAGAACAAGAAAACTTCAAAAATCCTTCTCACCCAAACTTCATTCTGACTCCGGTCCCATGGAAAGGAAAAGCAAGCACGAACATCAGAGGCATCGACAGAACCAAGACTAAACCAGAAACTTTTACAAAGTTACAGGTGTAGTC
Organism: Sequoia sempervirens; assembly: GCA_007258455.2. Taxonomy (NCBI): domain Eukaryota; kingdom Viridiplantae; phylum Streptophyta; class Pinopsida; order Cupressales; family Cupressaceae; genus Sequoia; species Sequoia sempervirens. Next base: position 522,336,005 of record VDFB02281492.1, read on the forward strand.
CCAATTTTGGCTCCAGTCCCTACAAAAGAACAAGGATCGACAAGAACAACAAGCACAAAGCCAAGCGGGACTGGAATAGAAACCGAACCCAGCCCAAACACCAAAGCAACAAAAAGACAAAGAAAACAAGCGGAGTTGGAATCGAAACGGGAATGTGATTTGGAATTTTAAAAGTTCCAAGTTCAATTCCAATCCCGCTTCCGCTTTCGCTCAAGCAAAACAAAACACAAGGAAAATGACAAACAACTCCAAGGTCAAACTAACCCAAGAGTGCCAAACGGACCAACAAACAACGAAAGAAAACATGAAAGAGAAGGAAAACCCTTAGTCAGAACTGAATCCGAACTAGGAACTTTGGAAAAGTTCAAAGTCTAGATGTGGTTCCGGCTCCGCTTCCGATAGAATAAAATAAAGAAAGACTTAGGAGAAAAAAAAACAACTCCTAAGACCCAACCAAACAACTAAAGACAAACAAAAACAAAAGGGGGATGCATTTTGTTCCAGAATAAAATGGGGTGGTTATGCAAGGCATAACAGGAAGGATACCACCTTCTCAACCAAGTGCACTCAAGGAAAATGGAGGAAGATGTGAGCTCACAAGCTCTCGAAAGCTAGCACTACCACAACAAAAAGAGGAGGAACTAATAAGGCAGCAACTTGTAGCTATAATGGTGGTGGTGAAGTGTTAAGGAGCTGAAAGTGAGTGAGAATGATCAAGGAGCTATCCAAAAGTGTGTCCAAGATTGAAGAAGTCTAAAGAAGTCGGATTGATGGAAGGAATATACAAGTTGAGTGAATGAAGGAGGTAAAAACCTGTTTGAAGTTAGTCTAAGGAGTAGTTAAAATTACACTTCACATCTTATGGAGGAGAGTAATGCCTCAATGGATTCCAAAGGCAAGAATCCTATTAGGATAGTAGCATTTCATGTAGAAATCCCTATGTTGGACTAGCATCCTCAATAGAAATTCCACCACCGACACACAAATGAGCTGCCACCAGGATGGAAAATGGAAGTGGATGTGGAAAATACATCATTGGGATCTTGTTTTCTATGGTAAGGGGTGTAAAAATGGGGAATTTGTAGGGGGTGCAAATTCATGCCATTACACTCCTTTTCTCCATTTGTGAGAGATTGCATTTGCATTTTCACATGGGTACTAAACATGGCCTCATAGTCGAAACCCATCTTTGTGTCATTTGCATAATTGACTCCCTAAGTTGTGCTTAACTAGAAAGATTTCATCCTAAGAACATGTAAATAACAGTCTAGGAAACATAAAACAAAAAATAAATGGACTTCAAGTGAAGTATTTGAGGTCATTGGGACTATAAATTTTCTAGGTCTATTCAAAAACTACTCCTAATCAAAACATAATATGGACACCTATCACAAAATAGAACATAACATGGAATAAAATGATATATTTTTAAAATTGAATCAAATACACTAAAAATCACATAAAAATGTAAATCTAAATAAATGCCTAATTTTTATAATGGGATGACACAAAATTATCATCAAAAAACCACTAGAAGGAGACAAAAATAAATTTCACTTAATTATAAGGTAGGTAAATTATCATCTAGAGTTTATGCACCCACAACTAATTAGAAGTACAAGGTTCTAACTAGTAATATGCTTAAAACTAAGGATAATTCTAGCCTAGTGTACCTAGGATTAAGGATAAGCCTACGGGTTCACCTAGGAGTAAGGAATAGTCCACCATCTATTGTTTGTTTTTATTCCAACTAGTTCCTAAAACTATCTATAGAATTAGCCAACTCTTATGCTTGAATGCTTTAGGGGGTTGGACAATGAATATGACAAAGGCTTAACAATTCTCTCCTCTTCATTTTAGGCTATGAAAACCCTAAGATGGTAGTCCTATGCAATATCTAATATAGTTTCATACAATTCATGTAGGATATTACTTTAAATAGATATGTTCTCTTTATATGACCAATATTTATAGATAAAACACACTTGATGGGATAAATTCTTGGAGTCCTATGCATTCAAGATCTGAGAACATGAGAATAACATTATGAAATAACTTATTACAATAAAGGAAATTTGATTTTTGAATTTGGTGACCATGGAAGGATAACCAGAAAAAACATTTAGCTTGGTGTCTTAGACCTAGGCAACAAAGTCAAAGAAAATGCAATTAAAACTTTCAATAATAGACTTTAACCTAATTCTATAAAGCTTAATATCAATGTCTTACACTAATATTACTCATAATTTATAATCAATTCTTGCTAATAATCCATGTATACCTTCAACATCCTCAATATTCCTTATACAAAAATTTAGTCTATTACTTGAATATAAGCTATAAAAGAAACATTCAGCCGCAGAAAACTTGTGAAGATGAACAAAAATGATCCTTGATCAATTTCAATTCATAATTGATAAATAAGTATACAATTTAGGAGACAATTTATTGGAAATTTTCATAGTATATTCATGTATAGAGCTAGTACTATTATACAAAATTAACAACTACATTGATATTTCTTCCTATAAAATCCTAGATAGGACTAATGTAGACCCAAAATATAGACACTATGCTTAAAAAATTCCAATATCCCTTTCAAAATGGCCTTGAATTACCTTTTATAAAGAGAAGGGAGAAACAATCTTTAGGCCACAGATAGATGGCAGATTTCCATTTGACAATCTTGTCCTTTAGGATAAGATAAAAACTAGTTACAACTGCTTCGTAGAAGAAAGAAATCCTTTACTAAATGACAAAACAATTGTACTTGGAATTGAAGAAGATGTCTACTAATCTTGAGATGATGAAATAAAATGGAAAGATCTATAATCATGTTGTGTTCATACACCATCTTTAAAAACTGTAATCCTTCAAAACCTCTAAGTAGATGCTGAGTGGATCACTAATGACAAAATATTAGTACTACCTTTACAAAAGGGATAAAAGGTATCAGAGGATATATTTATTTTATATATTTCTCCAATCATGAGTTGTATTCATCCTTAGGACATTGAAAACTCAATAATTTTTGGACATTATTGTTGTGGGCATTATATCTTGCATTTGTTATTTCCTTAGCCTCCTTTCCAAAGGTTTCCATGTATTAGACTCCAACTTAAATAAATACTCAATTGAAGTGTTGAGGAGTGCTATGTTGGAAGAGTGTCATTGATGCTATTGTTGGAAATGTGAGCATGAGGGATAAGAACAAGCTATATTACTATGTGTTGTTGTGTTTTCATTGATGTCAACATTGTATCTTGATGTGGAGATCATGGTGTAGATCATTGCAAATAATTTTTTGTTGGTTCTAATAGGTTTTGGAGTTTTTTTGGAAGATATTTTTGCAAGATGGTTTGATCCAATAAAGTTGGTTGTGATGGAAAATTGACTAAGTGTCAACTCTGTTAATTATGTGTAATAGAGCTCCCATTTTTGGGTCCACACTAGTCCATGAATGAATATTTCACTCTGCGCTTCTAACATTATTTTGTTGGTTTTTAGAAGTATCTAATTCTAAAATTTCATCATGTTTTGGATTTTGGTTTGAGAGATATAAGTAACGGAAGTATGACCCGAAAAGTTACAGTTATTTCCTCTATAGTGCATTTGAGTGGGAGACTCTGCACTTCTCCATGGATAAGTTTTTGACTTTGCACTTTTGAGGATACGTTGAGAGACTGCATTAGTGTGTGAATCCTAGTTGGCATTGAATTTTGAGGTCCACGTGTCTTAATGTGGATACACAGTTGAAGAATTTTGGTATTAGGTCTTCTGCGATGCCAACCTAATAAGTTTGAAGGTATGTGAAGGTTAAGTAAGTGTTGTCTTATGTGGGATCTATTATAGGTCCACGCTGACCTATTTCAAGTTATTTTGAGATTTGAATTTTGGAAATGAGGCATGTATGGAAATATTTGGAGTCGACAAGTTATATTTTAAATGCTACATCAAATTAGGCTGACCTAATTGATGTTATTCTTGAAGTGAATATATATGCTAGATCACTTTCGGTGTTTTAATGATAGTAATAAATGAGAGACATGTAAGTGATGTGAATATTATTAGAGCAGTATAAATTTAAGTTGTGAATGTTGAGTACAAGATTAATGTGATGCAAATGTAGAGGAAAGTAGAGTGTTAGATCAAAATCAAATGAAGTGTGTAATGTCAATTTATTGAGCTTCATTGGAACTGTAATTCATGCATATGATAGATGTAATTGTAATAGTTCAAATTAGCCTATGAGCCACAATCTCTCTTCTATCTTTTTCTCTGTGGGTAGTGAGTCCACATGCAGTTAGCACTTTTGTAAATATACTATAACTAGTTATAATATATTGTGAGCTAATCCTCACCGTGTTTTTTCCCATTTTGAGTTTTCCACATAAAAATCCCAGTGTTCATGTGTTATGTGATGATGCTTTCTTTATTTACTGTAGTTGATTGTGTAATGTGTTTTGGATGTTTAAATGCTTGAATGGTTTAAAAGAATACTAATTCACCTCCCCCCATCTCAGTATTTCAAGGTTTCAACATGCTAAATATGGCTTGCCATCTAAATGTAGATATATGATGACAAGGAGGGAATAATGCCAAAAAAAAATCTTTCCACTCATCCAAATATTTTATCATTCTCAAGTTATCCATGATCTTAGGCATTATCCCTCACTCCATACCTTCAAACATTGAGGTGGCTCTAAGAATCCATTTATTTAATACCTCTTGGAAGTTTTTTTATAATTGCACATGCTTGGAATATACTTCTTTTAATCCATCATATGAAATCCAAGCACCTTCAATTATATGGAGTGTACAAGAAAGTATATGGCCTAGAAGATCATCAATTATATTTGTAGCTATCTTCTTGGTTTCCTATGGCTTAGCCAATATTTTATTCTCCTAGCTTTTCTTTAGTTGTTATTCAAGTCTCTTATTCTAAGAGAGAGAGTCTCTATCTTGCACTAAAAACTCTATATATGTGGTAGTAGGAGGGGAAGGAGTAGCAACTTGTGGTTGTGGTAACTGAGCTACCACTTTATTGATGCAGTTCAACAATTAAGAAATCAAAGAGGTTTGTCAATTTTTGCAGCCTTCCTTCACAAAATCAACACTTTAATCAATTTCAAAATAAAATATCCAGAACTAAATATTTTATTGCATTCAAATAAATATTGGAAGTTTACAAAATTTGAAAAAGTCAACATTAAAATACGTGTTGAATTCTCCATTTGCAACTACAACCATCTACATGCAAGATTCAAAGCAAGAATCTAAAAATCCTACAGGAAAGTTCTAGAAAAGAACCAAAAATAAGTCACAAATCCACAAAAATACATGTTGTAGGTAGCAAAATAATCTTTTCTAACTTCTAGACATGGAGATTGGGGCTCCCAAATCATCTCCTTCACTCCTTTGCTTTCCTTTCCTTCTCTTTTTCCTGCCATTTGCTGCAACCATTTCCCCCAAGCTAGGCATTGGATTTATTGAGACCAAAATATGTTATTCAACATTCAACCTCATGCATTCTAAGTGTGTAAATTCATGCAATAGGCCTCTTCAATTTTTTTTCCAAGAAAATTCAAATTTTAGCCAAAAATTGCCATCCAATTCCTCTTCTGACAACTCCATTCCCCAGGCACCAAGTATCATGGAAATCACTTTTTTTGAAATCATTTAATTCTTCCTAGGAGTTACAAAAAAAAAAAAAAATTCATATCCCAACTTGGGCGTGGGATTTCGGTTTGTTTGTTTAATGTGAAATTACATCAAATGCTATGCTAATTCACTTGAATTTCGGGCCAATAAAATATGTGAAAGAATGTACCTTAAAAAATTGTTGAACGAAGGTGAAAGGATATTAAAATCATGCCTACAACATAAAAAACAAGCCAAAAATTGAAAAAGGAAAAATAAATAAATAAAATATCTTTTTGGTTGTGCAGGATTGCACTTCACCCTAGTTGCTCCTGCATCAAACACCCAGGGTAAGACAAAATGTTTCATGAGAGGGAGCTCATAAAAATTCATTTTATTTTTGGTTTCCAAACCCATATTTCCCCTTCCATATTCCTCCCTTTCTATCTTTTTGAATACTCATTGCTTGGTGTCTTCTTGATTTTCCTTGAATTCATCAATTTATCAATCTCTTTATTCTTCCTTTCAAGTAATTTATTGCACCCTTAGTGTTTTTGCAAAGAAATCTAAAACACTCTAACTCTTTCCACTTTTTCCTTTTAGAAACCTTTCCTTTTTTTGATGAGCTAAAATCAAGTCTTCCCCCTTCAATTATTGTCTTCTCCTTTTGAAATCAGCATGGTCTTCATGTCTCTTGGTGCTTTTTTGTGACTTCTCTACCATAAAATTCAATTTCTTAAAGTTCTCTGGTAACTTCTCTTCCTTTAACCTTTATAAAATATCTCTAACTATTTCAAATGATCTAAAATTTTATCTAAAACAATCTCAAACTTACCAAGGAGTGGTTTTTGTCCTTCATCCTCCACCATACCTTCGATCTCCATGGGTATTTCCTATTCTTCTTCTACTATCCAAAATTATTTTGGATGAGAAACTAAGGAATAACACCTCCCTTCCACTTCTATCTCCTTTAGAAATTGGTTCCTCAAAATTACACATACTCTATCATCATTGCCCACTTATGTTTTTCTCCCACTGGTGTCATAACATATTTTCTTGCAGCTTTGGTTATTGTGTAAGTGTTTGTTGCACCATAATATATGGCCTTCTGATGATACTTCCATGGCCTAACCAAAAGGATATGGCATGTATCCATTGGAATCACATCACATACAATCTCATCCCTATAATTACCAATTTGAAAATTTTCCAAACAATGTTCACTTACCAAAATTTGATGCCCTTGTTGCAACCAAGTGGCCCAATATGGATTCAAGTGATTTTTTCTTTCCAACTTCATCTTCTCCACCATCTCTTGGGACACCAAATTATCTGTGCTTCCACTATCCATAATTACAAGGAAACATTTTCCTTGTTAATTACAAATTATTTTGAACACGCTTGATCTTTGTACTGATTCTTGCTGCTTTTTCTTAGGATTTAAAAGTACTCTTCTCAACATAAGAGTCTCCCCATCTTCAGGATCTACTAGTTCCATTTCATTTTCAGCTTCTATAGTGCATGCTCTTCCAATGTTTGTCTTTCCAATCTCTTGTATTTTTGGGCACTCAAAGGCCTAATGACCCACTTCCCCACAATTGAAACACAATCCTAAAAATACCCTTCCTCTTCCATAGTCTCCTCTCCCTCTTGAAGTTTCACCTCTTCCTCTTGAAAAATATCCTCTTCCTCTTGCATTTTTGACATAATTTGTTTGTGTCTAGGTTGCTTCTTGTTCTTTTATTAGCTTCCCTCTTCCACTATTTTTTTGTTCTCTACCTCTTAAATCTTCTCCTCTACCTCTAGAGTTACTTTGTTTCCTTCTTGCCAACTTTTCCTCTACCTTAAGAGCATATTGGTAGGATTTTATGGTCCTTATCATGACCATGCTAATATCATCCTAGACATTGATCCTCAAACCATTTACATATCTTGCTACTTTCTCCTCATCATCTTTAGCATGTCCAACATGTATGCTCAATCTATAGAACTCCTTTGTGTATTCTATGAAAATAAAATCCTTTTGTTTAAGGTTTTATAACCTTTTAATTAAGATAATGTGATAATCCACATGCAAGAATTTTGTTTTCTTTTTTGCAACCATCTTCTCCCATTATTTTATCTTCTGTTTGTTGGATGTTGTGGTGTTTTGCTGATATGTGGTTGTCATTGATGTCAACACTATTAGCATTGTTGCATTAGAAGTTGTATATGTAGAGGATATTGAGAAAATTGTAATAAGAAGTGCTACAGGTTGTCAGTGGTGAAGTGAAGTGCAGTTTTTTAGTGTGATCAGTTCATTGCTGATATGAGGTTGTGGTTTAAATGTTTTCTTGCTAAATCTATCTAGTTTATCCATGTCAAGTTTTAGAAATCCGCGTGAAGATTTGATCAAGTTATGAAGATTTGTATTATGATAGTTTCTCTGTTACTTCAGTTTGTGTTCTTGAATGAAGATCATGTGATTTCTATAAGTTCAGTTGCTACGGATGCTTCTTTTGTGTTTCATGGTTTTTTTGGATGTTTCTAGTTTGTGCTCTAGCTATGTTGCACGTTTGCATTGATCGTTGTGCTCGTGATCCGAGATTTTCTCTTGCGTGTTCATGTTTTCCATGTTCATGGCCAACAAGGTGTTGAAGCGTGTTGTGGATATTCGAAGTGTAATTAATTGAAGTGGTTCATGTTTGAGGATGTTGTTTTCAGTCTTCGCTATGTTGTGGCTGACCTTGGTTGATTCACATGAATAGTCTTTATTGATTTGGGCCAACTATTTATATTCATTTTATTATTTCATTGAGGCCGACTTATAGCGATGTAATTTCTTGTTGCGGATATATAAGAGAAATTGTTTTAGTCATTTGGATGTATAAGAGTGTATGAGAGTGCATGAGTGTGCGAAGTGTATGAGTCATGTGTGTGAATAATGTTTAGATCATTCCAAGGCATAGCAAAGAGTAAAGAAGAGTGAAGAAGTGTTTATGAGCTTAACTGGAACTGTAATCAAGCATTAGCAGATGCTATTTTCTCAATTCAAAGTCTGATGGATTTAATTAGAACCCTTCTATAAGACAATGTGTCTTCCTTTGGGTAGTAAGCCTATTTGTATTTGAGCAGTGAGCTCTAGTCAGTGTGCCTGAATGCATGTGCATTCCCCATTCATATTTTCTTATACTTTTAATAGGGTATAATCTTGTGGACTGATCTCCACCATGGTTTTTACCCTAACAGGGTTTCCACGTAAAAATATTGGTGTTATGTGTGATTCTGATGTGTTGTTCATTTATGCTTTCATGATTAATGATCAAATCTAATAATACGGTTAATAAGTTGAATAAGTTTTTAAATTTGGTGAAAACTCATTCACCCCCCCTCTTAGTTGTCTGCCCTTGAGTTGCCAACAATTGGTATTAGAGCTAAGTTCCTTGGAAGAAGTTTAACTGCTTGAGGTGATCTGGGATGGAAACTTACAAGAAGGATAGTCCTAGATTTGATGGAACAAATTATTCTTTGTGGAAGACTTGAATGGAGTTCCATCTGAGATGCATTGGTGAACCCTACTGGAGCATTACAAAAAAAAAAAATGTTATTCCACAGAGCAGTCCCACTATTGCTGAGATTAGGGATGTTGAGTATATTATTAGGGCTAAGGAAGCTTTGTTGAGTGATTTGATTCATACTGAGATGAAAAATGTGATGGATCTAAAGACTTCTTATGCGATCTAGAAAAATTTGGAGACCTTGTATGAAGGAGATGCTGATGTGAAGATTGCTAAGCTACAAAGTCTAAAAGGGAATTATGAAAAGTTGAAAATGGGTGATGATGAAAATGTTAATACTTTCATGAAAAGAGTGAATGAACTTGTATGTGGTGTCAAATGTGCTAGTGGATAGAGAGATGAATCTGATATTGTTGCTAAAGTTCTTAGATCCTTTCCTACTTCTTACAAAGTTAAGGCTAGTGCTATTGAAGAGATCCGAACTATGACAAATGTTACCATAGATATGTTGATTGGTAAGCTAGCTGCTTTTGAGTTGAGCGAATTTGGTGATGTCCTTCCTAAGGTTGAATATGCATTCAAGGCTACTACTTCATGAAGAGATAAACACAGATATGATCTGGGTGAAAGTTCATCAAGAAAGACATTCAAGTATGAGGATGAAATGAAATAGTTGGATGAAGAAGAAAGAGAGCTAGAAGAACTTGAAGCATTGATTGTGAAAAGAGACACCAGAGGACAAGGTAAGTATAAAGGAAAGTTGCATATTAAATGTTTCTCTTGCAATAAGATATGTCATTTTCCATCAAGGTGTCCTGAGAGAGTTTCCAAGCCAGGATTTAACAAGCTTAAATTTCAAAAGAAGTGTTACTATGTTGCTGATGAAGGTGTGACAGATGATGAATCTGACAAAGGAAAAGCAAGTGAAGATGAATTTGTATTTATAGCTATCAAGGAAAATGATCCTATGTCTACTAAATCTGCTAGTTGTACAAATGTGGAGAAAGCCCTAGTTGCTCGAGTTGAAGAGAAAGATGAATAAGTAATTGATAGTGGTTGTTCTCATGATATGATGAGAGATAAAGATAAGTTTGTGAAATTGGAAAAATATGATGGTGGTGTTGTGAGATTTGGTGATAATACAGCTGGTGTGATCTATGGAAGAGGTTGCATTTCTCTTGATGGTAAGAATAATACTAATGATGTCTTGTATGTTGAAGTTTTGAAGCATAATCTTTTGAGTGTTGGACAAATGGTTGATAAGGGATACAATCTTCAATTCATGGATGGTAAGTGCAAGATATTTTGAAATTCTGGAAATGTGATTGCATTAGGTACAAAAACAAAAGGTAATATTTTCCACTTGAGTGCTACTAGTAAAAGTTGTTTGATTGCTCAAGTTGATGAAAGCTAGTTGTGGCATAGGAGAATGTGTCATGTTAACTTTGATAATTTTGTGAAGATAAGTTCCACTAAGTCTATGAGAGATCTTCCTAAGCTTATGAAACCTACTAATTCCATATTCAAAGAATGTTAGTTAGGAAGGCAAACAAGAATTTCATTTTAGAGTAAACAACAAAATTTAAATGGATTGTTGGATCTTGTGCATATTGATTTGTGTGGTCCTGCTAGAACTAGAAGTGTACAAGGATACAGATACTTCATGTTGATTATTGATTACTACTCAAGAATGATGTGGGCTACTTTCTTAAGGGAGAAATCAAAAGCTCTAGAAAAGTTCAAGATTTTTAAGGCTATGGTTGAGACAGAGACAGGTTTGAAGATTAAGTGTCTGAGATCGGATAGAGGTGGTGAATTCACTTCTGGTGAGTTTAATTCTTTTTGTGAAGACCATGGAATAAAGAGACAATTTTCTACACTGTGGACCCCTCAACAAAATGCAGTTGTGGAAAGAAAGAAGAAAACAATTCTAGATGCTGCTAGAACCATGATGTTGGAAGGAAATGTACCTCATATCTACTGGAGAGAAGCTATGAGTACTATTGTGTACACACTTAACTGGGTACAAATCAAAGGTGATACTGGTAAGACATATTTTGAGTTATGGATTGGTCAAAAGCCTACTGTTAGATATTTCAAGATCTTTGGAAGCAAGTGTTATATCAAAAGAGATGAAGATATAGGAAATTTTTATGATAGGAGTGATGAAGGAATCTTTTTGGGTTATGCTACTAAGAGCAAGGCCTACCGGTGCTACAATAAAAGATTGAGGAAGATGGTTGAAAGTGCAAATGTTAAGGTTGATGAAGACTTTGGTACACTATCAAGAACCTACGGATATGATTCTAATGATCAGAGTGACAGTACAAAAAAAGGTCAGACTTCAAGTCAAGTGAAAATTATTCTAGTGAATCAAGAAGATCAAGAAGTAGGAGAAATTGGTGAAAGAACAAAAGAGAGACCAGAAGAGCCTGAAGTTGAAGAACATCCTAAGAAGACTCTGAGGTATGTAAGATTGAATCATTCAGAGAATCATATCATAGGTGATAAGAACAAAGGTGTCCAAACTAGGAGAAATATTGCAGAAGAATATTGCTTGATTTGGAAGACTAAGCCTACTAATGTGAATGAAGCATGCAAAGATGAACATTGGGTTGAAGCAATGAAAGAGGAACTACAAAAAATTGAAAATAATGATACTTGGATTCTTGTTCCCAGACCTAAGGATAAGAATGTAATTGGAACTAAATGGGTCTTTAGAAACAAACTTAATGAGCAAGGTGAAGTGGCTAGAAGCAAAGAAAGATTGGTATGTAAGGGATATTAAAAAATGGAAGGTATTGATTTTGAAGAAACCTTTGCCCCTGTTGCTAGAATTGAAGCTGTGAGATTGTTTCTTGCTTATGCTGCTTACAAAGACTGTAAAGTTTATTAGATGGATGTCAAATTTTCTTTTCTAAATGGTGAATTGGAAGAAGAGGTGTATGCTGAGCAACCAGATGGATTTCAATTAACTAATCAAGGAGATATGATTTTTCGGTTGAAGAAAGCATTGTATGGACTCAAGTAAGCCCCTAGAGCTTGGTATGCCAGATTGGATAAGTACTTGGTTAAGATTGGATTTAAAAAAGGTACTGTTGATAGTAATCTATATTTCAAGAATGATGATAAAGATTTGATTGTGGAAGTTTTTGTTGATGATATCATATTTGAAGGAGATGATAGCTTGTGCATGAAGTTTGCTAATGAGATGCAAAATGAATTTGCAATGTCAATGATTGGAGAGATGAAATTTTTCTTAGGATTGCAAATTACTCAGTTAGATAAAGGGATCTTCATATCTCAGTCCAAGTATGTGAAAGAATTGCTGAAGAAATTTGGTATGGAAGATTCAAAGCTAGTTGGTACATCCATGGTGACTGGATGCAAGTTGACAACTAATGATGATTCTCCAAAGGAAAATCAAACTAGATATAGATCAATGATTGGTGGATTGCTTTATTTGACTGAAACTAGGCCTGATATCATGAATGTTGTATGTATTTTTGCTAGATTTCAAGCTGATCCTAAAGAATCTCATGTGACTGTTGTGAAGAAGATTTTGAGATACTTGAAGGGGACAGTTGATTTTGGTCTATGGTATCCTAAAGATGATGATCTTACTTTGAGTGCCTTTACTGATGCTGATTGGGTAGGGGATGTGAATGGTAGGAAAATTACTAGTGGTGGAGCATTTTTCTTGGGAAAGATGTTGATTTCATGGTTAAACAAAAAGCGGAATGCTATTTCTTTGTCTACTGTTGAGGCAGAATACATTGTTGCTGCTAATAATTGTACTCAAGTACTATGGATGAAGCACATGTTGAAGGATATCAGAGTAGTGTATGATGAGCCTATTGTTATATTATGTGATAACTCAAGTGCTATTAACATTTCTAAGAATCTGGTGATGCATTCCAAGACCAAGCATATATCTATTAAGTTTCACTTTTTGAGAGAGAAGGTAAGTGAAAAGTTAGATTGGAGTATGTGCCTACTAAGGAGCAGATTGCAGACATATTTACTAAGTCATTGCCTAAGGATACTTTTGAGTATCTCAGAGGGGAGTTAGGGGTGATTACCCCTCCTAATCATAACTAAGGATGCATTGGTTTGCATCAATCCATGCACTTCATGATCATATTTTGATCCGGATTGATGTTGTGGTGCCTGCTACTTAGGGGGAGTAGTTGGATGTTTAGTTGTTTAGGTGTTTAGGTATGTGATTCAAGAGCTTGCATAGAAGATATTTTTTCCATTGATGTCAAAGGGGGAGAAGAGCAATGTGAAAAATATTTTTGGGGGAGAAGAACAATGTGAAAATATTTCTAGAAGAGAAGAGTTGAGGAGAAGAGCCAAAACCTAAGGGGGAGTAAGTGTAGTTGTGTTGATGGTATTTTCCACATCATGTGTTTCCATCAATTCCAAAGGGGCATATTGTTGGATGTTGTGGTGTGTTGTTGATATGTGGTTGTCATTGATGTCAACACTATTAGCATTGTAGCATTAGAAGTTGTATATGTCAAGGATATTGAGAAAATTGTAATAAGAAGTGCTACAGGTTGTCGGTGGTGAAGTGAAGTTCAGTCTATCGGTGTGATTAGTGCATTTCTAATCTGAGTTTGTGGTTTAAAGGGTTTCCTCCTGAGTATATCTAGTTTATCCACATCAAGTTTTAGAGATCCACATGAAGATTTGATCAAGTTATGAAGATTTGTATTTTGACTTTTTTTTGTTACTTCAGTTTGTGTTCCTGAATGAAGATCATGTGATTTATGTAAGTTCAGTTGTTCTAGATGCTTCTCTAGTGTTTCATGGTGTTTGTGTATGTTTCTAGTTCATTCTCTATCTGTGATGTACGTCAACATTGATCGTTGTGCTCGTGATCTGAGATTTTCTCTTGTGTGTTCATGTTTTTCATGTTCATGGCCAACTAGGTGTTGAAGCATGTTGTGGATCTTCGAGGTGTAATTAATTGAAGTGGTTCATGTTTGAGAATGTTCTTTCCATTCTTCACTATGTTGTGGCTGACCTTGGTTGATTCACATGAATAATCTTTATTGATTTGGGCTGATTGTTTATATTCATTTTATTATTTCATTGAGGCCGATTTATAGTGATGTAATTTATGATTTCAGATATATAAGAGTGATTTTTTTAATCATTTGGATGTATGTGAGTGTATGAGTCCTATGTGCAAATAATGTTCAGATCATTCGAAGACAAAGAAGAGAGTAATGAGTGAAGAAGTGTTCATGAGCTTAACTGGAACTGTAATCAAGCATTAGTAGATGCTATTTTCTCAGTTCAAAGTCTGATGGATTTAATCATAACCTTTTTGTAAGACAATGTGTCTTCCTTTGGGCAGTAAGCCTATATGTATTTGAGCAATGAGCTCTAGGTAGTGTGCCTAAATGCATGCGCATTCCCCATTCATATTTTCTTATACTTTTAATAGGGTATAATCTTGTGGACTGACCTCCATCATGGTTTTTCCCCTAACAAGGTTTCCATGTAAAAATATTGGTGTTATGTGTGATTCTAACATGTTGTTCATTTATGCTTTCATGATTAATTATCAGATCTAAGAATAAGGTTAATAAGTTGAATAAGTTTTGAAATTTGGTGACAACTGATTCACCACCCCTCTCAGTTGTATGCCCTTGAGTTTCCAACAATCTTTACCTTTCCTTTATCTCTCAATTTTCACTTGATCCCACCATAGGACTACATGTCCCTTCAACCTTGTGCTAGCATATTTCACCTTCTTTTCTTCAATGACTTCCACATAAAAATAATTGTTGACTTTTGCAATCCAATGAATAAGAACTTCTATATTCATACTCGCACTATAACTCGATGGGTGCATCCTTGGTTTACTCCCAAGCTTAGCCAATGCTTGTAAGAATCTCTCTTCACATGCATCCTATCCTTGCACTGTTGCAACCTCTGGAACTTATTCCACATCTTCACTAATGTCTTCAACAAGAACCCATCTTCTCGGAGAAGTTTCTATGGCTTCCAACCTTGCTAAGATTCCCCTTATCATCTCCATAAGGGTTGGATTTTCTTCTCTTCATAGGGCTTGTTAGCTCTCAAAAACGCAGGCGGGATGCCTCAAGAGGCTGCCAATCTCTTGATACGCTTTAGGGTAATAGACAAGGTCAAATGAATTAAACCTTCTACTCTTCAAGTGCTGCCAGACCTAGGTGGGTGTACCTATCTGAATGAAGCAAACTTGACTTATGATTATTCTTCTTGAAATGATTTTTCCACAATGGTAGATTGAAGTGAACAAATGAATTCAAACTTGATACAAATAGCAATAGCAATCTTCTAAATCTAAACCCTTAAAATGCTCAATTAACAGAAGTAAAGGAAATGAATGAATTTAAATGATGAAATTGCAGAGATCGGTGCCTTATTGGGTATGCGGAGTCAAATGAAATAGAAATGGGCAACTTATTTTGGCAGAAACTCAAATTGTCAGCATATGATATGTTTATAACTTGTATAAACATGCTGGATTATGACTACTGAGCTCTACTTTAATAATCTAGATGAATCTCCCTGATTACTGTGATCAACTAAGAGGATTTAATCTTTCCTTGAAAGAGCCAATCAATTAATCACACAGATACAACAAATGTGCATTGATAAACTAAATATAAACTTGTTATATCAATTTAAACAACCAGAAAGAATCAACTTGGAGATAGCTTATAAATAATTTTCAATAACCTCAACATACAATTGACACCAGAAACAAATAGCCACACCAATTGATTTTCATTGAAATCACCATTTGAAAACATGCATCATAGTCTCTAATATGAGAACTTTATTCTACTGTATCCATTCCTAAACTACTGTATCTATTCTAAGATCTCATCGCTCAATTACAATCGGGAGTGCATATTTGTACACCAGCATCAAGAAACATATCGCTTCAAATTCATGTAGGCCAACCATAGTATTCGGGTAAATTTCATGTTGGCCTGCAACGGTATTTTAGAAAGTCACATGTCGGCCACAGTGTTTGATTTTTTATTAATCACCAATGGAATAGTCGCTGAGACAGCTCCATAAGTATGCCAAAAGAAATTATACCGCTGTCAGTCACCTTGTGTTCTCTGTGCTTCGTTGTGACCCTATGATGTTGGGAAGACCTCCTATAGGCAGGACTTTGTTTTGCTGAGAGTCCCCGTGATCAAACTTGTCACCGTAACTTATCGCTCTCGAGAATACATCACATAGATAATACTTCATTATACCGAAAGTCACCCACCATCTTGTTTGTCACTGGGACAAGTCAGATCCTATGCCAACAAGGTCCCATTTTGTGTTCCATCGGTGAGACCGAAGGTCACTTGCCAAGACCTCACGCCGATATCGCTTACTCTTATCGAGATGTATACCCTTATGTCATCGGTTGGCAAGACAAAAAGACTTCACCAGGACCTCACCCAAATGTATTAACTCTTGTCGATGTATCTCCGCATGTGCCGGTCAGTGTGACATAATGAGTTCACTAAGACATCATATCAACGCCACAACTCATGCCAAAATGTGTATCATCCTCTGTCGCTGAGACCGCGAAGAAGTCCTGCCAAACAGTGCCTGTAAGTAAACTCCAATCGTCATGACATCATAAATGTCTTGCCGATAGGCAACACATATGTTTACAAGAAAAAAAAGGATCAGGGAGACCCTGATATTGTCACACCGATACAGACCATGATGTGAATTATGCAAGACTCGATGGAAAAAATGAGTTTATATGGCAAGAAATGGGCAGAAATATGCACACGATAGGACCAATCTAGAATTTTATGAGTAAAATCAACAAGTAAAAACATCAGATTTTTACAGTTCTAACAGTGGCTCCATCTGGGGATGAATGATAGTAAGATCATTGCAAGGATCCAGAATATTTGGGTGAGTAGACCAGAACAAACACAAAATGAGCAAAATGGAAATGGACAATAAGCAAGATGGAATGAATGCAAAATGAATGCAAAATGGAGATGAACCAAAACCCTAAACTACTATGCATGGAAAAAAAATTTAAAGAGGACAAGCAAGAGTTGTCCATGCATTGGCAACCCTTAATCCTCTATGTTTTAACTTCACATGTTCTGAGCTGTTACAATCTGAAACTCAAACCATACTTTCCCCTATCAAATACCTAGTTTTGTCTTGAGTTCATTAGATTCTTCTTGAAGACATTCATGCAATATTCCGTCACTGAAAGTTTTTAGAGAATCATTATGCTCAGCTTGGCCCAAATTCCCTACATCATTCTGCAATTTATATTCTTCATCATCAGACAAATCTCTGTTATCTGCAACATACAAAATATACACATATTCAATGCAAAATTCCTCATTATCTTTCTCACTATTATGTACTATGAAACACTCACTCAGCTGTATTGAAAATTCATCATCAAAGTGCTTCTCTTGAGAAACAAAAAGTTATGTTATATCAACACTATCTAAAACAAACAATTCTAAAACCTTTTGCACCTCCTCCAAATCATCATTTGGAGATAATATTAGATTATAACTCACATTTCTAGTATCAATCATATATGAACCAATCAAAGCTGTAACTCTATCATCCTTGGCATGAAAATAAACATCTTCTCCATATGAGCTAGGAATTTCAAAATCACATACCTCATTTTGAATGGACACGGACTTGTGATCAACACCGAAGGTTTCACCATCATTCCAAGAGATGCATTGGGAGTCATAAAAATCTTAGCACAAAGATCTTTCACTGTCAAAACAAATGCAAGCTAGACACAAATCTTCAAGATCACCCTCATGTGCACATCCCTGGTATTTAGGAATTAACAAATCTAAAATCTATCCACTGCTGAGTGAACAAGTCTCAAAATTTTCATCACTATAATTGTATTCTTCATTTTTGTCATCATCAAAAAGAAGTCCAAGATCGTCAGAGAAAGCAAAATCAGAAACATTACCAGCACAGTCATTTATTCCATCATTATGCTTGTCTGAAATTATCTCCTCTTTATCATAAAGTGGATTTGAAAATACCTAAAGTTCATTCATGGGCATACCTCCGCAAAATATCATTTGATCTTCTTTTAAAACATCATCATATAATGGGTTTGAAAAAGTTCAGAAACTATTATCAGATGTACAAACCTCTTTTTCATCAGATGTATCTTCATAGCTTTCAACTGTAGTTGGATGTATTATCTGCTTACTATCAATTAAATCAACATTTTCGAGCACTTCTTCACCTTGATCTTCATAAGAGATAGAAGAATTCCTTGATTGTAGAAAAAAATCCATAGGTTCCCTTTCACAATCTGAATACTCATTGGATCCCTCATAACATACACTGCTTTCCTTGTCACAATCAGCTATACAAGAGAGATCTCTTGTATCCTCATCTTCCTTATGCAAGCTATCAGAAGAATCATATTGACTTGCACATGTCTCATCTTCTATTGGATTGATCTCTTGATGCTTATCCATGATATCACCATCATCTTCATACCTTTTTCCCCTATGATAATGCTTGAATGAAATCAAAAGAGGAGCCCTCAGCCTTAATCCTTTTCTTCTGCTCTAATGTTTCTCCTTTGTTTTCCTTCTTATGATCAGTCTCTTTCATTTCTTTACGCAACTCTTTAACTTTCTCCTTTTGGACAAGCTTATGTTCACTTTTATCATACTGTCTATTTTTTTCTTTCTTCTCAGTCCCTTGTGTCACCTTCTGATCCTTCATAAAAATTCCTCTGAGGACATCCTCCTTCTCATTTACTGTCCTATTTCTCAACTAGTACTTAAACTTTGCTTCTTCAACTACAGCAATAGTTAGTCTCTCTATGTCCTCTTCGGTGAATCTCTTCATACTGCATTGAGTAGGCACCTCAATAGAATGTGGCTCTGTATAGTCTTCTTCAGAATCAGAAAAGACCTGCTGTTAAGGCATATGATCATTGTATTTCTGATTTGAAACATCATGTTGATAACCTTCATCCTCTGAAGATGAGTACCTCTCCACATCATGGTGAAAGGTATTTGAAGGCAAATATACTATGTGATCTTCTCCATTATTTCCCATCAACATTCCCTCTTGCATTCTTTGGGCTACAACACAATAATATGGGGAATGTGGCTTATCACAAAATTCACAGAAGTAATTGTTACTTACCATATAGGTTCCCTTCGTCAATGGATTAGGAGTTTCTTTGCTTCCAGGCCTAGCTGTTATAGGTTTTCTTTCCTTCCAGTCTTTATTATAAGGCATTTCATGCAACCTCGGCCTCTCATTTATGTAAGTATTCTCCTATCTGTACTGATAATTGATGTTTTGCTGAGGAACCTTAGGATTTTCTCTCTTATCCATTATCCCTACAGCCCTCCTATTGTTTTCAATTGTATGTGCCATCTTCTAAGCCTCAGCCAAGTCTCTTGGGAATCTATTTCTTAGTTCATACCCCATTTTAGGATCAAAAGCATTCAAATAAACACTCATTGCTATAGAATTTGGCAACTTTGATTTAGGAGGTATTTTATTTTGTAATTTATTGAATATCCGATTAAAATCATAAATTGTGTCATTTTGATCTTTTTGAATCCATATTAATTCATGAAGAGTAGCATCTGGTGCACTTGGATTCCCATATTGCTCGAGGAATCAATCCTAAAACCCTTGGAGAGAATCAATAGAGACTACTGGTAGGTTGTTTGAACCAATCCCTGGCGTTTTCAATAAGTGATATCATGAATAGCCTCATGTGTAAATCTTCATATGGCACATCCAAATCTTGGATGAAAGCATTGAAAATTTTTAAATGCTCCTCGACAATAATCAAATTATTCCCTGCAAACTTTGGAACAATACTTCTCCAACTGCTACCCATTGGATAAGGGGATAATTGAATCCCTACCAAATCAAACTGTCTGATCATTGTTGTGTATTGATGAGGGGGGGTGCCAGGTGGGTACTGATGCTGGCACAGTGGACCATTGTATTGTGTATGATGATGTGGCACATACTACTGACCATGAGGTGGCTGTGGTGAGTATGTATTCTATCATGCATGATATGCATTGCCCCCATTGTGAAAATTTCCACTTGTACTATCAGGCATTCGAGGAATGCAATGCCTGCCTACATTTGTGTATTCATTCATTCCATATACAAATTCCATTCTTCATCAATCTTTTTTAGAGTCACCACCTACTTTTCCAAAAGTAGGAAAAATGATTGTTTTTTATCTTCTCCCCAACAGAATCACTCTTTCTGAACCTTCTCAAATTATAACCTTTTCTTCAATGACTCTATATGATATTCTTCAACCGAATTTTCTGATGTAATCCCCAGTAGAGTCGCCAATTTGTTAGCTCTCAAAAACATAGGAGGGATGCCTCAAGAGGCTACCAATCTCTTGATATGCTTTAGGGTAACAGACAAGGTCAAATGAATTAAACCTTCTACTCTTCAAGTGCTGCCAGACCTAGGCGGGTGTACCTATCTGAATGAAGTAGACTTGACTTATGATTATTCTTCTTGCAATGATTTGTCCATAATGGCAGATTGAAGTGAACAAATGAATTCAAACTTGATACAAATAGCAATAGCAATCTTCTAAATCTAAATCCTTAAAATGCTTAATTAACAGATGTAAAGGAAATGAATGAATTTAAATGATGAAATTGTAGAGACTAGTGCCTTATTGGGTATGCAGAACCAAATGAAACAGAAATGGGCAACTTATTCTGGCAGAAACTCAAATTGTCGGCATATGATCTGTTTATAACTTGTATAAACATGTAGGATTATGACTATTGAGCTCTACTTTAATAATCCAGATGAATCTCCCTGATTACTATGATCAACTAGGAGGATTCAATCTCTCCTTGAAAGAACCAATCAATTAATCACATAGATACAATAAATGTGCACTGATAAACTAAAAATAAACTTGTTATATCAATTTAAACAACCAGAAAGAATCAACTTGGAGACAACTTAGCAATACTTTTCAATAACCTCAACATACAATTGACACTAGAAAACAACTACCACACCAACTGATTTTTCATTGAAATCGCCATTCGAAAACATGCATCATAGTCTCTATTATGATAACTTTATTCTAATATATCCATTCCTAATCTACTGTATCTATTCTAAGATCTCATCGCTCAATTACAATCGGGAGTGCATATTTATAGACTAGCATCAGGAAACATATTGCTTCAAATTCATGTAGGCCAACCATAGTATTCGGGAAAATTTCATGTCGGCCTGCAATGGTATTTTAGAAATTCACGTCGCCCATAGTGTTTGAATTTTTGTTAATCGCCAATGGAGCCGTCGTTGAGACAACCCCGTAAGTATGCCGAAGGAAATTATATCACTGTTAGTCGCCCCGTGTTCTCTATGCTTCGCCATGACCTTGTGATGTTGGGAAGACCTCCTATAGTGAAGACTTTGTTTTTCTAAGAGCCCCCGTGATCAAACTTGTCATCGTAGCTTATTGCTCTCAGGAAGACATCACATAGATAATACTTCATTATACCAAAAGTCACCCACCATCTTGTGTGTCACTGAGACAAGTCAGATCCTATGCCGACAAGGTCCCCTTTTATGTTCCATCGGTGAGACTGGAGGTCACTCGTCGAGACCTCATGCCAATATTTCTTACTCTTACTGAGATGTATACCCTTATGTCATTGGTCGGCAAGACAAAAAGACTTCGCCAGGACCTCACCCAAATGTATTAACTCTTGCCGATGTATCTCTGCATGTGCCGATCGGTGTGACATAATGAGCTTACTAAGACATGATATTGATGCCGTAACTCATGCCGAAATGTGTATCATCCTCTGTCGCCGAGACCACGAAGAAGTCCTACCGAACAGTACCTATAAGTAAACTCCAATCGCCATGACATCATAAACGTCTTGCCAATAGGCAACACAAACGTTTACAAGCAGAAAAATGGATTGGGTCGACCTTGATATTGTCACTTCAATACAGACCATGATGTGAATTATGCAAGACCCAATGGAAACAATGAGACCACATGGCAAGAAATGGGCAGAAATATGCACACGGTAGGACCAATCTAGAATTTTATGAGTAAAATCAACAAGTAAAAACATTAGATTTTTGCAGTTCTAACATGGCTCTTCATCTACCCCATCCTCTCTATTCCATTTGTTGGGATTTTTTTGGATGATGTGGATGTGTTGCTAATATTTGGTTTTCATTGATGTCAACACTATTAGCATTTGGTGTATATATTGTTGTATATGATGAGGATATTGAGAAAATTATAAGAAAACGTGTTCCAAGTTCCTACTGGAACTGTGCAGGTCATGATGGTGTTTTGTTCTATACATTGAAGATTAGCTGATGTGGATTAAAGGGTTTATTGTTTAGTATGTCTAGATCATCTATCAGAAGTTTCAGAGGTCCGCATGAAGTTTTGTGTGAGTTATGGTTTGACAGTGTTTTGTTGGTCTTTGTCAGTGTTCCTGAATGAAGATTGTGTGATTTTGGTTATCTCAGTTGTTGTGGATGCTTCTTTGTTGTTTCTTGGTGTTCTCAGATGTCTCTAGTTCATTCTCTATATTTGTGGTACATCCTCACTATTCAGAGAGCTTGTGGTTGAAGATATTTTCTTACGCATGTTCAGTTTTTCATGTTCTTGGGCGACATGTTGGTGGTAGCATGTTGTGGATCTTTTTTGTGAAATTAATTAAAATATTTTTGTGTTCGAGATATTAATTTGGGTCTCCACTATGTTGTGGCTGACCTTGGTGGATCCACATTGAAAATATAATTGTAAACTTGGGCTGACATTGAAAATATATTTTATGTTTTTCTGGCTGACTAAGCTGTGATGAAATCTCTTGTAGTGGATATATAAGAGCGATTGTGTGATCTGTGAAAAGGATGCTGATAGGGTAGGGTTGGTTGGAACACTCACTGTTCCATGCTCTGAGTCTCACCTTGGCGAATCCCTTTAGTGTCACTCTCCACCACCTTAACCTTTAGGCCCTAATGCTTGTTAGGCGCCCCTGGTTCTCCTGGCCAACCCTACTATCATCTCCATTTCCCTAACCAATCCAATCTTGGTGCTCTCTATGCCATTCTCTCCTTAGCCCTTAATCTTCCTAAAGGCTAGCTAAACCTCCAACCTTCACTAATTCGATTGCAGGGGTGTGTGATGTCTCCCATAGCTTCAAGATCATCCTCTTAGGGTTCTTGATCATCCACCAATCTCCAATTCTCCAAATGAAGCCAAATATTTTCTTGGGATTCATGATACCCTTGCCCACACCTTGAATATTTTTGGGGTTTGGAGCCTCCACTGTCCGTACACTACTCCAACCCTTATCTTAGCAAATTTAGGCTTGTTTTAAGCCAGTTTCTGACCTTCTTGAGAATAGTCAATTTTTTTGCCACTTCCTGGTCTGTGTTAAATCTCCTTCTTGTTACCAAGCCTCTGTAAGGCAATCCTCATCCACTCCACACTATGGTTCACTAGGAGATTGGCACCCCTACAACCTTAGTGCTCTGCACTCTTTGACTGTCCTAACCGGGCATTGCCAAGCTCGCCTAGGAACAATCTCTTTCCATGGATTCCTGACTCCTAAGGACTCCTACCTCTACATTATGTACAAACATGAAGTCTAGCCTCAATTTCCAAGAACCCATACACTAGGTACAGGGAAAACACGGTCTAGAGCTCCATCTCTTCAGAACTGTCTGGTTCAGACCAGCAACAGGGTAAAAGTGAAATATTTACAAACTATGAATGGAAATGAATAAAAAAGAATAAAAAATGGCACACACAACTTGTATTCTATCAACACTACATCCTACATGTAAAATAGTAACAGATTCAATCCATTTAAACCCTGCTTTCAGATAGAAATCAGAAAATGATACACAAAAGCATTGTTTTCTTTCAATCCACTAAGTGTTTACACAATAACAAGACTTACAACCCCACTCTCAGGTCGAGGCTCACCTTAAATAAGGTCCCTCAATCAGTTATCTTCCTTGGTTGGAATTATTCAAGACCTAAAAGTAAGAGTCATAAAACCCACTGTGTTTTTCAATTCTTGCCAATTGTTAGCAACCTAAGCAAGTTTCGTTCCTCAACCAATCCATCCTCTTCACTTCTTATTCTACTAATCACAATAGATCAAGACCTATTCATAAACCTCAAATTCTAACTAAATGGTCAACATGACCTCAAAATAACACAACAAAATAGAACTTCATTCTTAGACTCACAAATTTACCTAGTGCTACCTAATGCTTCCTAGGTGCTCCTGCACCATTCTACCCCTCTCTGCCCAAACACTAAGGAATGGAAGGAGAGATCAATGATAGGTCAAGACCAAAATTATTGAACTGATCTTCTTGTACCCATGTGGCTTCTGATTCATGCTTGTTCTTCCACTTGATAAGGTGCCCCATGTACACCTTATGCCTTGTAGACTTTTGCACTCTTGACTCCAAGATTCATTCTGCTTGTTGCTTTTCTGGAGTAGGTAGGGGTATGTTGCTTACATCCTTGAAAATTTCCCTATTGTTCTGATCCAAATCCTTGACTGATCCCTTGTACTTGATCAAATCATCTACATTAAACACTGGAGAGATCCCTAGATCGGTAGGTAACTCCACCTTGTATGCATTCTGCCCATACTTGGCTAATACCTTGCATGGACCCACTCTCTTCATTTGCAACTTTGTTGAAGTACCCTTCTGTAACATTGATTTGTTGAGGTGGACCATGACATAGTCTCCTACTGCAAATTGTACATCTTTCCTTGACAAATTTGCCTTCTCCTTCAACTTTTGTGTAGCCTCAGTGACTGTCTTCTTCACCTGCTCCTTAATCTCTTTCATGGTTTGACTGAAGTCTTTTGCATGTCCAATTCTATGGTTTGTAGCTCCAAGATCTCTGAGCTCACATATTCCTCTTCGATGTATCCCATACACTATTTCAAAAGGACTCTTCCCTGTGGTTCGGTTCACACTATCATTGTAAGTATACTTAGCTTGTGAGATAACCATATCCCATGTCTGTCCATACTCCTTAGTTAGGAACCTTAGAAGGTTACCTAGCACCCTGTTAACCACCTCTATTTGACCATCGGTCTGAGGATGGTAAGCTGATCCAAATGATAGGTTGGTACCCAATCTACTCCATAGAGTCTTCCAAAAGTGACTCATGAACTTCACATCCCTATCTGAAACAATGCTCAAAGGAAATCCATGGATCCTTACAACTTCTTTGAAGAAGAGATGAGCTATGTAACTAGCATCATGAGTAGTTTTGCAAGGGATAAAATGACTCATTTTGCTAAGTTTGTCCACTACTACATAGAAACTGTCAAAACTAGTCTTGGTCTTAGGAAGGCCTACCACAAAATCCATGCTTACACACTCCCATGGTCTGTTAGGAATGGGTAGCGGTTGATATAGACCAGCATTACTAGCTCCTCCCTTAGCTTTCATACACACAAAACATTGTTCCACATACTTTCTAACATCTCTTGCCAACTTAGGCCAATAATAGAATCTTTGCACTTGTTCTAAAGTCTTGTTGATGCCAAAATGTCCACTAAGACTTCCATTATGATTTTCCTGAATGATATTTTCCCTCATTGACCCTCTTGGAACACATAACTGATTTCCTTTAAACAATAACCCACTTTGCAATGTATACTCTAAGTATTAGCTATGGAAATGGTTCTTAAAGTTAGAACATACCTTATAGACCTCTGAAAAGTCTTCATCTTCCCCATAGAGACCCTTGAAACTGTCAATCCCTATGCTCTTCACTTGTATCTCTTGCACTGTCAACAACCTCCTGCTCAATGCATCTGCTACTTTTTTTAGTTGTCCCTTCTTGTGCTTGATGGTGAAGGTAAAAGCTTGGATGTATTCCATCCACTTCAAGTGTCTATTGCTCAACTTCTCTTGGGTATTCATATAGCTAAGTGCCTGATTGTCGATAAAGACTACAAATTCCTTGGGTAGAAGGTAATTCCTCCACTTCCTAAGTGACTGAACCAAAGCATAAAGTTATAAGTTATAGGTTGAATACTTCTTCTTTGCTTCATTGAGCTTCTCACTAAAAAAGGCTATAGGCCTGCCCTCTTGACTTAACACTCCTACTGCCACTCCACTTGCATCACATTCAACAGTGAACAATTTGTCAAAACTAGGTAATAAGAGAATAGGTTGAGTTTCCACCTCTTGCTTCAATTTATCAAACCCTTTCTCAGCTTCTTGAGTCCACACAAACTTAGTTTTTAAACCACCCTTGATTGTATCTAGGACTGGTGCACATCTACCACTAAATCTCCTTATGAATTTTCTATAAAATTGAGCCAAACCATGGAAAATTCTTACCTCAGTCCTCGTGGTTGGTGTAGGCCAGTTTAGGATAGCTTCCACCTTGCTTGGATCCATCTTCAATGATCCTTTGGACACTACAAAACCTAGATATACAAGCTCTTTCTTAAAGAACTCACACTTCTCTAGATTGATTTCTAACTTCTCTTGCAGTCTTCTAAGAACCATCTCCACATGCTTTAGGTGTTCTTCTGTTGTCTTACTAAAGATGAGTATATCATCAAGATACACTACCACAAATATCCCTGTAAAGTCTTTAAGCACTTCATTCATGAGCCTCATGAATGTGCTAGGGGCATTAGAGAGGCCAAATGGCATAACTCTCCACTCATACAACCCATCATTTGTCTTAAAGGCTATTTTCCACTCATCACCATCCTTAATTCTGATATGATGGTATCCACTCTTGAGATCCAACTTTGTGTAGCATTGAGCTCCTCCAAGACAATCCATTAAGTATTCAATTCTAGGAATAGGGAACCTATACCTAATGGTGATCCTATTTATTGCTCTAGAATCAGTGCATAACCTCCACTTACCTCCTTTCTTGGTTGCTAATACCATTGGTATTGCACATGGGATGATGCTCTTTTGAATCAATCCTTGATCCAACAACTCTTGCACTTGCCTAGCTACCTCTAGATTATGATCTGGTGTAAGTTTATAAGCTTCTTTGTTAGGAAATGAGGCTCTAGGTATGAAGTCAATTTGATGACTCATGGCTCTCTTTGGTGGTAGAGTTTCAGGTGCACCATCACTTACAATTTCCTTGAACTGATCCATCAACTTTAGGACTGCTTCGGGTATGACTTTCTTTTCAGCCTTGTCTTCTTCTTTAGGTTGTAACATAACCACATATCCTTCACCCCCTTGATGTAGGTTGTTAAGGAACTCCTTCCCACTACTCAACATGACACTTGGTGTCTTTGACTATCCTTCTTCTTCTTCTGACAGTGACTGCAACTTGAAAGTCTTCCCATCCTTCTCAAAGGAAATGCTATTCTCTTTCCCATCATACATGGCACTTCTGTCATACTTCCATGGTTTTCCCAATAGTAGATGGCATGCATCCATGGGTAAAACATCACAAACTAACTTATCCTTATACCCTCCAATAGAAAACTCCACTGTTACTTGCTCATTCACTAGAACATTTTACCCTTTGTTGAGCCATGTTACCTTGTAGGGGTTAGTGTGGAGCACCTTTTTCATTTTTAGTTTCATTACTACTTCTTCTGAGATGATATTGTCTGTTGAACCTGAATCTACAATCACCTTGCATACTTTGCCAAGTATCTTGCACTTCACTCTAAATAGAGCTCTTC
The DNA here is from genome assembly GCA_007258455.2 of Sequoia sempervirens. Lineage (NCBI taxonomy): Eukaryota > Viridiplantae > Streptophyta > Pinopsida > Cupressales > Cupressaceae > Sequoia > Sequoia sempervirens. The sequence goes on from VDFB02281492.1 coordinate 522,363,906, forward strand.
TTTGTTTTGGTTCTTCCTTGACCAGTTGTCTGATCAACACTCTTCTAAACATCAGATTCTCTCTCATATTAGATTCAATGTGACTGACCTTAGGTGACTTAGGACTCATGGTGTCCTTTTGTGCATCAGCCACTCTCTTCTCATTGCTTGATGAAGATGCTTTCTCCGAGCACCTATAAGTTGGATGTCCAACTTGACCACAATGGTAGCATTTCATGTTTGCAAAGTATGAATTGCTCTTGCCTGCTCCTCTTCCTCTATTTGAACCTCCTTGAAGACCTCTACCTTTGTTATATCCTCCTCTAGAAGATGTTTCACCTCCATGGTTTCTTTGCTCAGTTCCTCTACCTTGGTATCCACCTTGCTGTCCTCTTTGATCTCTTTGATCTTTGCCTTTGCCTCTGCCCTTAGAAGCCTGGTCTTGCTTCCTCTTGTTTCTTTCCTTAATCTTGATAGCTAATTGGTAACATTGATGTACTGTCTTAGGACTTAAAAGAGCCATCTCCTCTTGAATGTTCCATTTCAAGCCATTAAGATACCTAGCCACCTTGAGACTTTCATCTTATGAAACATTAGACCTCATACAAAGTTTTTGGAACTCCTCTGTGTAGGTATTCACATCTTGGTCTTTCTGCCTTAGGATTTGTCTCTTCTTGTGTAACTGAATCTCATAATCATCTGGCATGTATGCTTCCCACACTTTGTCAACCATTCCTTTCCAAGTTGAAATAGGCTGCTTGCCTTCCTTTTCCCTCTATGTCTGAATGAATTTCCACCATGTCAAGGCAGAACCTCTTAATCTTGATTTGGCCACCTTTACCTTCTATGCTCCAATGAATCCATCACATTCAAAATGGTTTTCCATTCCCTCTATCCAATCCACAACTAAATCAGCTTCCATCTTTCCACTAAACAGTGTTATACCTTCAAGTGCTTTCCCACTCAAAGCCTTCAATGCCTTCAAGAAAGGCTCTTCTTTCAAAATAGGGTCAGGTTCAGGGATCTTATCTTCCTCTGCAACCTCTTCTTTCTTTGGTACCCTTCCTTCAAACTGTGCTTCATTCAATGCTTGCTCCAGTTGGTCTATTCTTTCCCTCAATAGCCTATTGTCTTCCTCCTACCCTTCAACCATCTTGGCCAATTATGCATTTGTCACCATGATGGTAGAATCACTTGACTCAACCTTTGACATATATTATTCTATCCCAAATCTTTAACTTGCTCTGATACCAATCTGATAGGGTAGGGTTGGCTGGAACACTCACTGTTCCATGCTCTGGGTCTCACCTTGGCGAATCCCTTTGGTGTCACTCTCCACCACCTTAACCTTTAGGCCCTAATGCTTGTTAGGCACCCCTTGTTCTCTTGGCCAACCCTACTATCATCTCCATTTCCCTAACCAAGCCAATATTGGTTCTCTCTATGCCATTCTCTCCTTAGCCCTTAATCTTCCTAAAGGCTAGCTAAACCTCCAACCTTCACTAATTTGATTGTAGGGGTGTGTGATGTCTCCCATAGCTTCAAGATCATCCTCCTAGGGTTCTTTATCATCCACCAATCTCCAATTCTCCATCACTCTCACCAAACCCTCTTCTAGGGTTAGAAAAGGCTACAAGCCCTAGAGCCCCAATTAGGTCTCCTAACCCGAGAACAGTGGAAAGTATGCCAAATTCTCCAAATGAACCCAAATATTTTCTTGGGATTCATGATACCCTTGCCCACACCTTGAATATTTTTGGGGTTTGGAGCCTCCACTGTCTGTACACTGCTCTGACCCTTATCTTAGCAAATTTAGGCTTATTTTAAGCCAGTTTCTGACCTTCTTGACTCCACATTGTGGTTCACCAAGATATTGGCACCCCTACAACCTTAGTGCTCTGCACTCTTTGACTGTCCTAACCAGGCACTGCCAAGCTCACCTAGGAATAGTCTCTTGCCATGGATTCCTAACTCCTAAGGATTCCTACCTCTACATTATGTACAAACATGGAGCCTAGCCTCTTTTTCCAAGAACCCATACACTAGGTATAGGAAAAACACGGTCTAGAGCTCCATCTCTTCAAAACTGTCTGGTTCAGACCAGCAATAGGGTAAAACTAAACTATTTACAAACTATGAATGGAAACAAATTAAAAAGACTAGAAAATGGCACACACAACTTGTATTCTATCAACACTACATCCTACATGCAAAACAGTAACAAATTCAATCCATTTAAACCCTACTTTTAGATAGAAATCAGAAAATGATACACAAAAGCACTGTTTTCTTTCAATCCACTAAGTGTTTACACAATAGTTAACAAGACTTCCAACCCCACTCTCAGGTTGAGGCTCACCTTAAATAAGGCCCCTCAATCAGTTATCTTCCTTGGTCGGACTTATTCAAGACCTAAAAGTAAGAGTTGTAAAACCCACTGTGTTTTTCAATTCTTGCCAATTGTTAGCAACCTAAGCAAGTTTCATTCCTCAACCCATCCATCCTCTTCACTTCTTATTCTACTGATCACAACAGATCAAGACTTATTCATAAACCTCAAATTCTAACTAAATGGTCAACATGACCTCAAAATAACACAACAAAATAGAACTTCATTCTTAGACTCACAAATTTGCCTAGTGCTACCTAATGCTTCCTAGGTGCTCCTGCACCAGATGCTTTGTGTGCTCCTATGTGTGTATGTACAAATATCATTACTGAGAAGAGTGTGGAGAAGATTGTGTGAAGTGTGAAGAAGTGTTGAGCTTAATTGGAACTATAATCAGGCTTGTGAAGAAGCTATTTTCTCAGTTGACATCTTGGATGGTTTTAATCCAAACCCTATTGTTGGATAGTGAGTCCTCTTTTGTAATTGAGTAGTGAGCTCTAGGCAGTGTGCCTAAATGCATGTGCATTTCCCTTATTGTTTTTCATTATACTTTTAGCAGGGTATAATCTTGTGGACTAACATCCACCATGATTTTTCCCCTAACAGGGTTTCCACGTAGAAAATGTTGGTGTTCTTTGTTTTTCTGATGTGTTAATTGCTTATGCTTAATTGTTCATTCATCAGATTTGAGATTAAGGATAAGTTAACTTAGAAAAAAATTAAATTTATGTGACAATTGATTCATCCCCCCTCTCAATTGTCTGTCCTTGTTTTTCCAACAATTGGTTTCAGAGCTAGTTCCTCTTAAGAAGTCTAACAACTTAAGGTGATCCAGGATGGAAACATTCAAGAAGGACAGTCCTATATTTGATGGCACCAACTACTCATTGTGGAAAGTCAGGATGCAATTTCATTTGCAGTGCATTGGTGATGCTTATTGGAAGATTACAAAAGATCAATATACTATTCCTCAAAATGGTTCCTCCTCTACTGATGAGATCAAAGATGTTGAAAGTAATAATAGAGCTATGGAAGCATTGGTGAGCACTCTAACAGATTCAGAGATGGCTAATGTGATAGGCCTACAAATAGCTCATGAGATCTGGATGAAGCTGGAAACTTTGTATGAAGGAGATACATAGGTGAAGATGGCTAAGATACAGAGCTTAAAAGGAAATTATGAGAATCTGAAGATGAAAATATTACTTCTTTTATGCAGAGAGTAAATGAAATAGTGCTAGGTATTAAATGTGCCAATGGTTCAGTGAGTGAGGATGAAATTGTGGCTAATATACTTAGATCCTTGCCTCCTTACAAAATTAAGGTTCATGCTATTGAGGAATTTATGTCTATAAAAAAGATGACAAGAGATACACTGATAGGGAAGTTTTTTGCTTTTGAAATAAGTGAATTTGGTGAATCTACACCAAAAACTGAATATGCATTCAAAGCTATTGTTTTTGAAAGTTACAAGCAAAGATACAGTCAGAGAGAGAGCTCTAGAAAGGTATCTAAATATGATGAAGAACTAAAACAAATCGAAGACCAAGAAAGAGAAGTACAAGAATTGGAAGCACTGATTGCAAAGAAAGAAGGAAGAGGAAAAGGTAAGTATGAAGATGTATTTCCTATTAAATGCTTTTCATGCAATAAGATAGGTCATTTTGCATCAAGATGTCCTAAAAGAGTTCCTAGGTCTAAGCCTAGAAAACCTAGATTCCAAGAGAAATGCTACTTTGCTGAAGAAGCAGTAACTGATGATGAGTTTGATAAAGATAATGGAAATGAAGATGAATGGGCTTTCATTGCTACCATTGAAAATAAACATGTGCCTATTGAATCTACTGAAGATAAGAAAGCTCTTGCAACCTGAGTTGAGGAGAAAGATGAGTGGGTCATTGATTGTGGATGCTCACATCATATGACCGGTGATAAAAGCAAGTTTGTGAGTATAGAGAAGTATGACAGTGGGGTTGTAAAATTTGGAGATAACAATGCTTGTGTGATTTGTGGAAGAGGTTTTATTAGCCTTGGTGGTAAGGAAAACACTGATTATGTTCTCTATGTTGAAGGCCTAAAGCATAACTTGTTAAGTGTTGGACAAATGGTACATAAGGGATATGATCTGCAGTTCAAGAATGGAAAATGCAAGATTCATGGGAGTTCTGGAAACATGATGCTACTAGTTTGAAAACTAAAGGCAATATTTTTCACTTGAATATTGCTAGTGGAAGTTGCTTAATTGCTCAAATAGATGAAATTTGGAATTGGCATAGGAGGTTGTGTCATGTAAACTTTGAAAACATTATCAAGATAAGTACTACTCAAGCAGTAAGAGATCTACCTAGGTTAGAGAAGCCTGCTAATGTAATCTGCCAAGAATGTCAGATGGGTAAACAAACTAGAGTCTCCTTTCAGAGCAAACAATTTCATTCAAATAATGTGTTGGAATTGCTACATACTAATCTTTGTGGTCCCTCTAGATTTAGAAGTATTCATGGAGAAAGGTATTTTATGCTAGTCATTGATGATTACTCTAGAATGATTTGGGTTTCCTTTTTAAGATAAAAGTGTGAAAGGTGGAAAATTCATTTCAAAAGAGTTCAATTCTTATTGTGAAGAACATGGAATTAAAAGATAGTTATCTACTCCTCAAACCCCTCAATAGAATGGAGTTGCAGAAAGGAAGAATAGAACAATTTTGGACACTGCCAAAACAATGATGATGGAAGGGAATGTGTCTCAAATGTACTGGAGTGAAGCGGTAAGCACTGTTGTGTATACCTTGAACCGAGTAAATGTGAATGAAAATTCTGGTAAGACCCCTTATGAATTATGGTTCGGTTACAAGCCTACTGTTAAGTATTTCAATATCTTTGGAAGAAAATGTTATATCAAGAGAGATGATGATATAGGAAATTTTGATGCTAGAAGTGATGAAGGGATCTTCCTAGGTTACTCCACAAAGAGAAAGGCATACCGATGCTATAACAAAAGACTAAGAAATATTGTTGAGAGTACAAATGTCAGAGTTGATGAGGACTCTGTCAAATCATCCAAATGATGCAACTATGATTCAGATGAAGATAACAAAAATCAAGGGAAGAACACTTAAACACCGAATCTACTTTAGATTATTCCATATGTTTTGGTGAAGCAACCACAAGTTGTTCTGACAAATCAAGTTAGCCAGGAAGCACAGACAAGTGCAAGTGTAGAAGAAAGTTCAGAAGACACAAAAGTTTGAGAAAGTCCCAAGACTCCAAGGTATGTAAAGCTGAATCACTCTAAAATTCAAATCATAGGAGATAAGAGAAAAGCAGTGGGAACTAGAAGAAAAATTGCAGAAGAATATTGTCTGATTTCCAAGATTGAACCTAAGAGTGTCACTGAACCCTATCAAGATGAACACTGGCTGGAAACCATGAAAGAAGAACTAACACAAATTGAAAAGAATGACACATGGACACTGGTTCCTAGGCCCAAAGACAAGAATGTGATTGTTCCTAAGTGGGTATTCAAAAACAAGTTGAATGAGCAAGGTGAAGTGGTCCGGAATAAGGAAAGACTGGTATGTAAAGGGTACTCTCAAATGGAAGGTATTTATTTCAAAGAAACCTTTGCCCCTATTGGTAGAATTGAAGCAGTAAGATTATTTCTTGCTTATGTTGCTTATAATAACTATAAAGTCTATCAAATGGATGTAAAGTCTTCATTTTTGAATGGGGAACTAGAAGAAGAAGTGTATATTGAACAACCGGATGGATTTCAGCTAATAGATAAGGAAGATATGCTTTACATATTGAAGAAAGCTCTGTATGGACTCAAACAAGCCCCCAGAGTCTGGTACACCATATTGGACAAATATCTACTGAAGCTTGGATTCACTAAAGGTACTACTGATAGTAACTTATGTGTGTGAGAAATGTTAGTATCAAAATGATATGACAAAAACACACCAATGCAACATTAAACTAAAGAAAGCTAAATAGAATGAAATCAAAGAAATCAAATAGAGCTTCTTCAGAATCGTTACATTGTCCTCTATCTCTAGTGATTTGCTTGAAGTTGTTTCTCTTAGATTGTATAAGCAAAGCTTCTCAGAATGGCAACCTCCAGAACGAGTATGCAAAGAGAGAGAATACTTCTCTATCCTATATGCTGGTGGAGTGAAATGTTGGTTTGTGGATATGCACAAGGGCTGTAGATTATGCACATGGGCTGTGGATTATGAATGCTATTGAAGCTATGATATGAGGATGATAGGCCATGATATGGATTGCTAATATGCTAAGCTATGCTATGATATGATTCTAGAGGCTATGGATGCTGGAAGGATGATTGACTATAGTTTTCCTGTATGCAAGCTTCTCTTTTTTTCAGAGACCTGACAGTCCCTTTTATAGATTTTTATAGGCAAGAGCCTAGCTGGCAAAGATCAATGGTTGTGAGATTGTCTGGTAATTTTGAATGGTGAGAGATGGAGAGGTTGAGAGGAAGATGGAAGATGTTGGGAGGTTGGAGAGAAGAATGGAGGTTGTCTTCAACCCACGGGAACAACTTTGCTCAGAAACAGAGAAATTTGTTAATTTTCTGTTTTGCATTTATTTCACAGTTGTTGCAGATAATCCAAATTCAATAAATAAATTTATTTAATTTTATATGTTATGTAGGTTTGAGGATTTACAATATTTTTGAAATATTTGATTTGAATAGACATTAGAAGTTTTAATTAAATATTTGGAATATTTAATTGCGAATAGACTTTAGAAGAATTAATTAAATATTTGGAATATTTAATTGTGAATGGAATTTAGAGGATTTTTTAGAAGAGAAGAATATTTAATCTTTATTTGAATAAAATATTCAATCTAAGATTATATGATAATTAATACAAATAAATCATAATTTTTATTTAATTAATTAAGAAATGGATAAGAAAGTGATTAAATAAACTATTTATTTAATCAAAATGAAGGAATGAACAATATAAATAAATTATTTATACACAGATTGAATTCAGAGATATAATTATATATTAAAAATATTTAATTAATTACTAGACTATTGTGATGTGACCATTTCTAGGTTTATACATTTTTCCCCTCTTTGTTCAAGTGATGTGTTTTCACGCATTGCTTCAAAGAATTTTAAAATTTTCCCAGATGTTGATTGTCGAATGTTGATAGGTTTATGCCCCCTTAGACGAATCGATAAGATTTTGATTTTTTTGTGAATTTTTTTGAATTTTTAGATTTGTTGGAATTTTTTGATTTTTATGATTTTTAAAATGTCGATTCATCGTTCGAAAGTGATGAAGTGAATAAATTGATGTGGAAAGATGTAAGATGAAAAATTGATGACTTAAATTTCCACTGCAATGATAGAAAGTGATAAAATGCCCCAATTTTTCCTTTAAATAGGTTAAAAATGTCATTTTCCCATTTTAACCTAGTAAAAATTGAAATTTTTGAGCGTATTGCATTGCCCTGATTTGATGATGTTTGTCTGATAAATTTGTTCCCAAAGTTGTTGGAAAACAAATAGTAGCTAATAAATTTGCTTTCAATTTAATGAAAAACAAATAGTTGTTTGATAAGTTTGCTTCTGAGGTTGTTAAAAACAAATAGGATTTTGATAAATGTGCTTTTCATGACGATGAAAAACAAATAATTTGTTGATAAGTTTGCTTCTAAGGTTGTTAAAAACAAATAGGATTTTCATAAATGTGCTTTCATGATGATGAAAAACAAATAATTTATTGATAAGTATGTTTCTAAAGTTGTTAAAAACAAACAGGATTTTGATAAATTTGTTTTTCATGATGATGAAAAACAAATAATTTGTTGATAAGTTTGCTTCTAAAGTTGTTAAAAACAAACAGGATTTTGATAAATTTGTTTTCATATTTGATTGATTTGTCGTGATGATTTGATATTGATGTTGCTTTGACTTGATGATTCTTCCTATTCAATAGGACAGATTGAGCGTCTTGCAGTTACGAGAGCGATTCCCAAAGACATGGAGGTTGATTTTGTAGCCTGTACAGGCGGATAGAAATGTGATCGAGGCATGCAGACTGACCTCGTTACTTGACATGCCTGAGGTGTGTGGACTTGACCTTGTTACTTGAATGTAATCTATACTAACCATGCAGATTTATCTATGCAATATTGTCATTCTGAGAGCTTATTTGTGCTTATTTGTGTCATCATAGAGCATTGAAATGTTGAAAGATAATACAAGCATCAAAGGGTATGTTAGCACCAGTGATGACCTGAGTATTGCTTTAATGATTTTTGAAATAGAAAGATAATACAAGCATCTAGGTATAATTGAACCAAGATGACCTGAGTATCACTTGCATAAACAGACAAGAGTTAACCCTTTTCCCATGCAAATTCTGAAATGTCATCAATGATACTTAGTAGAGCATGTCTCGTGACCAATTTGCATAGTACTAATGATTCACTCATAAACAACAGACAAAGAAAAATCATACTCCTTCCTTGCTTTTCTAGTTCAATACATCATCGATTTTCTCCAGAGATATGATAGAAAATCAACCAACAATTCAAATTTTTCCTAAAGTATTCCAAACATTATTGAGATTAAGATCATCCAACTTGGTTATCAACATTGATGTTTGTGTTTTGATTAACATTGTTTTGACCATGTTTGATTTCATTGGCATTGAGTGATTGTTTTGGTGTTGTGGTTGATTTAATGCATCAATGTATGTTGTGTTTTGTCAAACCATCATTTGTTTGTTTATGATGTTCTAAAAGCTCATTGCCCCTCACTTGTTTAGTCTGTGTTCCTGCCCCCAGTGTAAACACAAGTTGAATATTTTGGATATATGCAAATTTCATCAAGCCATGATAAAAACACAAGGATTCCCATTGCATGATATGGATATGATAGATATGGATAGATGATGTCGTAAAGCGAATGAAAGACATAAGCTAATAGATAGAGGAGCCCATTTCGATCTCAAGTAGTGCATGTTTGCTAGGTTTTCACCACTTGTTTTTATTGCACTTTTTTTAGATCATGGGAATTTTTTAAAAAAAATTCTTCAGGACTTTTTTTGACTTTTTTATGGATTTCTTCAGGACTTTTTTAGTTTTGATGATTCAAACATAGAACTTCTTCAAATGAATGCTATTGATTGGTTCTTCAAATAGGTCCCCTTCTGATGTAGATAAATGATAGGCTCCAGAACCATATGTTGCAATGATGATAAATGGACCAAGCCAATTTGGTTCAAATTTTCCTTTCTTTTCTCTGTCTTGCTGATTGCGTGGATTTTCTTTCAAGACTAAATCACCTACTTGAAATTTATGTGGTTTAACTCTGTGATTATAGCTATGAGACATAACTTGTTGATAACCCTTCAAATGATTAGATGCATGTTGGCGTCTTTCATCTAACAGTTCTAGCTCTTGCAGACAAGATACTTGATAGTCTTCATCATTTATCAATCCTTTGAGTGAAACCCTAAGTGAAGGTATTTAAACCTCGCTTCTGATCCATATACCAAGGCATATGGGGTAGCTCCTATTGGTGTGTGAATGCTGGTTTTGTATGCCCACAAAGCTGGATTTAACTAGACATTCCAATCATGACCGACATCATTTACCGTCTTCTTCAAGATCTTCAAGATTGTTTTGTTTGAAGCTTCTGCTTGACCATTTCCTTGTGGATAGTAAGGTGTAGAGAACTTGTGTTGGATGTGAAATATTTCACAAAGTTCATCAACATCCTGATTCTTGAAAGGCCTCCCATTATCAGTGATGATAGAATTAGGAATTCCATATCGGTAGATGATGTAATTCAAGATAAATGTAGAGATTTGTTTATCGGTCACCATCATCAAAGGAATAACTTCGATCCATTTTGTAAAATACTATGTAGCCATGATGGTGAATTTATGCCCATTTGATGATGAAGGATTAATTTTTCCAACAAGATCTAGTCCCCACTAAGAAAAAGGCTATGTCAGAGTGAAAGGCTGCAGTTCCTGTGTAGGTGCATGAATAAGATTCCCATGGATCTGGCATTTAGAACACTTATTGACAAAAGTAAAAGATTCTCTCTCCATAGCAGGCCAATAATATCCCATTCTAACAAGTTTCTTGGCTAAGGTTAAACCACTTGAATGAGTTCCACAAATACCACCATGAACCTCTTGTAAGGCTTGTTCAGATTCATCACATTCAAGACATCGAAGGAGTGTACCATCAACACCACGTCAGTAAAGGATATTGATGATCAAGGTATAGCGGAGATAAGATGTTATTTTTTAGATAGGTATAAATCTTTCCATATAAAGGTGAATCAGAACCGGTTAAATGGCATATGACCTAGGTCTCAGGATTATCATAGGCGGGAGAAAACAATTGTTCCACCAAGAATTCATATTGTTTTTGATTTTCTGATAATTGTAACAAGGAAGCAATTGTAGCCATTGCAACTACAACTTTATTATCAATCCTTGGGATTTGTGAAAACTTGATTGCCACAAAATACTTTTTAAAATCATCCACCATGTTCTTGTAAGGTAGCAGCTTATCATCTTTAGTCTGATAATCATCATTGATTTCATTAATGACAAGTTGTGAATCACCATAGACTTGCAACTCTGTAATCCACCAGTCCAATGCTATCTTCATTCCTGTGAGCAATGCTTCATATTCAACTATGTTATTTGTGTAGGGAAACATCAACCGATATGATTTTGGAATGGTATGTCCTTCAGGTGTGACAAAAAGAATCCCTGCCCCGAGCCATGTTGCGTGTAAGATCCATCAAAGTACAATGTCCATGATTTCTTAATTGTTGTTGTGAAGACGTTTGCATTAGGAAATTCAATGTGCATTGGGTTTTCTTCTTGTAAAGGTGCTTCAGCCAACTGATCTGCGATGACCTATCCTTTTATAGCTCTTTGATCTACATAGTGAATGCCAAACTCACTTAAGATCATTACCCATTTTGCAAGTCTTCCTGTTAAGGTAGCTTTGCTTAAGAGGTATTTTAGTGGATCAATTTTGGTTATCAGCTTAACTGTATGAGCCAACATATAGTGGCACAACTTTTGAGAAGCAAACACTACTGCTAGGAAAGCTTTTTCAATGAAAGTGTAGTTTAGTTCATGACTTGTTAAAGTTCTGCTGATATAGTATATGGCTCTTTCTTTGCCTGTAGAATCCTCCTGTGCTAGTAATGCTCCCAAAGATACTTCTGTTGCTGAAATATAGAGTATGAGCGGCTTTCCTAGAACTAGTGGAATTAGGACTTGTGGATTCATGAGATATTGCTTGATCTGATTAAATGCTGCTTCACACTTTTCCTCCCATTTGAATGGGACATTTTTATGCAATAGATGTGTAAATGGTAAGCTTTTGTCTGCCAGTTGAGCTATAAACCTCCTGATGGATTGTAATCATCCTTGCAGTGATCATAGCTGACTGATATTTCGTGGTGGTGGCATGTCCATTATAGCTTGTACTTATCCTGGATCAACCTCTATGCCCTTTTCTTAAACAATGTATCCCAGGAGTTTTCCAGATTTAACGCTGAAGACACATTTCTTTGGATTGAGTCAAACATTGAACTTCTCCATTCTGATAAAGATCTTTGACAAGATTTCTAGATGTCCTTCTCTTGTGTTGGATTTGGCAAGGAGATCATCGACGTAATCTTCCATGAATGTATGCATCATATCATGAAAAATTGTTGTCATTGCTCGTTGGTATGTAGCTCCTGCATTATTTAACCCAAATGTCATTGTGTTCCAGCAATAGGTACCCCAAGGGCATGTGAATGATGTTTTATCTTGATCATCTAGTGCAATCTTTATCTAGTTGTACCTAAAAATCCATCCATTAATGAATACATTGCATGGCCAGCAGTTAAATCAACAATCATATCTATGTTTGGCAAAGGGAAGTCATCTTTGGGACATGCTTTGTTCAAATCTCTAAAATCTATACAAATTCTAATCCTTCTGTCCAGCTTTGAAACAGGTACGATATTGGAGATCCATTTTGCATAGTCAATAGACCGAATGAATCCAACATCTAAAAGCTTCTTTAACTCTTCTTTAACCAATAATGCAACATGTGGATGCATTTTTCTGAGTTTTTTCTTCATAGGTTTTTCCCTTGTGTTTATAGATAGATGATGCATTATCAGATTAGGATTTAACCCTGGCATATCAGCATATGACCAAGCGAAGTTGATTTGATTCTCCTTCAAGAACTCTGCAAATTTCAGTACTTCTTCCACTGTTAATGATGCTGCAAGTTGCAAGATTTTTGGCTGCTCTATTGTACCAATGTTGATTGATTCTGATGGCTCAATCAAAATAGAAGATCTTTCTTGATAATGTTTGGGAAGAGTGTCAAGTTTTTCTCATCCTTCAGTGCCTCAAAAAGGTTTTCACCATCAGATTCACTCTTTATTTTTCTCTTGTGATCTACCACTGCTGTTTTTCAGTTTTCACCGATAGATCCATCTTTTAGTTCATTTATTTTACAGCTAAGAAACTTGACACCCTCCCTATCAAAATCTTGAGTATGAGATTCTTTGATGGAACAATTGTTTTCTTGACTAGATAAACAAAGGAAATTTACAATATCCTTATCATCATGGAATGTAGTGATATGGATAGGTGCATTGTTGTCCCAATCAATAAGTTCCAGATAGAATAAAGGTATGGGATCATTAGGTTGGGTAAGGTGTGGAGCTATCAAAGTCATGATATGGTTGTCATTTTCATGATAGACAAGGTCTATGATGGTATTGTCCCATCGATTATCAATCTCGTTAAAATCTAAATCATCCTCACTTGAGTCATTGTCATATCATGGTTCAAATTCAAGTGATTTTGTTCCCAAGCTTTCTCCCTATATGAGAACGGGTGCATATTTGTGTATGGTATCAACATGTTTGTCTCTCCAAAATTCATCGTTATAGATGGTGTCCCATTCATATTCATTGGAATCAGTGTTTGAACTGTTCTGCAATTGGAAAACTGATCCATAAATTTATTGTAGAGTGACATCTTCATGGGGTTTATCTGAAATTGATTCTCCTTCATGAGTTTGCTATGTTTGTTGTGAAGTTGACTCTTCTGTATCCTTACCATATCCAAGTCCTATTTTATCTTTTGGATACATTGAAATAGGTTGAATTGGCTTAATGATTCCTTCTTTTCTTTTTCCTATAGGACCATTTCTTTCATAGCCCATTCTTTGCATGATGGTATACCCTTTGCCATATTGTTCGGTAGGTAACTTGATGTGCAAGACAAATTTATCTTCATCTTTGTATAGCCAGCTTAGGATATCCCTATCTTCAGCTTCTTCCTCAGTAGTGTTAGCTTTAATGAATTATCCATCAAACTTTGTGACTGGCACAGAAGTTTGGAATGTAAAAGCTATTGTGATCTTTTGATTTGATAGGGTTGGTTGACCATGTGACCTTGAAGAAGGAGGTAAGCTAGAAAGGCATAGCGAATATTCTCCTACTCCTTTGTCTTTTAAATGTAGCTTGGTGTCAAGATTCTTTTTCAATTCTTGCAATTTTCCTTGTAGATTGGAAGAAGAAGTAGTAAGAGCCTCCCTATTGTGCGGCACAAAGGCATCTTGAGTTGCTTGGAGATTTGAACAAGTTCGGGTGCTATTGTAGTCAGCTTGTATAGTTATTTCCTGTCCATCATACAGAAACTTGAGGCATTGATGGTACGTTGATGGTACCGCCTACATATCATGAATCCATGGATGACCCAAAAGTATGTTATAGGAAAGATCACGATCTAGAACCTGACAAAAGGTATTTTTCACAACAGGTCCCACTCTGATAGGTAGCATTATTAGTCCCTTAGAAGCTCTTTCTTCATCATCATATGCTTTGATAGTTATTTTCCTTCATGGATCAATGGAATTTTCTGATATTCCTAAGGCATGTATTAGCTTTAAGGTACAAATGTTTAAACTGGCTCCTCCATCTATCAAGACACATTTGATTCGTTGTTTATGGATCATGACTTCAAGATAAAGTGATGAATTATGCGGATATGTCATGGAGGCGTCATCTTTTTTAGAGAATGAAAGACAAGTTGGGGAAGACAAATGTCCCACCATGGATTGAAATTTGTCTACATCCATATCTATGTCGACAGTTGTGTTTACAAGAGCTTCTTCCAAAATATTCTTGTGTACGGGGGATTTTTTGAGAAGTTCAAGGATGGAGATTTGAGCTGATGTTTTTCTCAATTGATCAGCTAGATTATAATGACTTGGAGGAGGAATAACTGCCTTAGAAGAACTACCTTTTAGGACAACTTTTGTTTGTCCTCTCGTAGTCACATTAACCTATTGATATTCTTGTTTTTCCTTGATTTTGATAACATTAACTCGTTGATCATCTGCATAGATGTGGCGGATTATGTTGTCTTCAACATTATTTATACTTTTCGCTTTGGTATATGGTGTTTCCCCCTTTTGATAGTTTGATAAAGGATCTTTGAATGCTTGATGATCATCGTTGGTATGATGTCCTTCAATTGTGATGGTTCCATTGTCAATTAAATCTTGTACTAGATTTTGCAAGGCTTGACATTTATTTGTTCTATGACCTTTACATTGATGATAATTGCAATAATACGAGTCATTCCATGATGGTGGTTTGACTCGTGGCTCATAATATCTTTGTGGTGGTAAGGTGATAACCTTATTATTAAGAACCTCCTTGAGAGAAGACTCAAGAGATTGACCCAAAGTGGTAAAATTCCGTCGATTTGAAAAGAATGGAGGTCTGGATGGATTTGATGTTTGGGTATTGCCAAGATTGTTATTGAAATTACCATGATTATCCTTGGTATTTTGATTCGTCATGCTTTCTTGGTTGGAGTTTTTTCCTTGTTGATTGTTGTTTCCTTGTTGGTTGGTATTTCCTCGTTGGTTGTTTCGTGGAGTACTTGATAGGTTGAAGATAGATGGTCTTGTTTGTAGATTGTTTGCATCCACTATACCATCATTGACAACATTTTTATTTCTATTCCAAAACCTTTTTTTATCATTGTTGTTATGGTTAGATGAACTTGGATTATCAAGTTTTATCACTCCTCTTTTGACCAAGGCCCTTCAATGGTAATTGCATTTTCAATCAATTTTTCAAAGTTAGGAGGACAATGAAGATTAAGCCTATAGCTTAATTCTTGATCTAGGCTATTGATGAAGATATCCTTCTTTTCTTTTTCAGGAACAGGACGGGAATATCGTGCAAACAATATTCTCCATCTTTGCAAAAATGTAGTGAAAGATTCCCCTACTTTTTGTTTCACTTTACAAAGATCGAGCATGGTTATCTGGTGTTGGATGTTGTAGGTGTATTGTGATATAAACTGATTTATTAAATCCTCAAAGGTTTTGATGGGGGGAGTGATCTTGGAAAGCCACTCCATGGATTTTCTACCCAAACTTCATGGAAACAATTGCATTAAGTAGGTATCTTCATAAGCGAATTCTAGACTCATATTTCAGAAATCCCTCACATGTTCAATGGGGTCAGTTTTTCCATTAGACCTATCAAATTTAGGGATTTCACAATGTTTTGGAAAAGGGATCATTTGAAGACTCCTATCAAATGGATAAGGAGATATGTCATCCAAAACATACTTCTTTGTTGCACCCCCTTGCATTTCCTTTATTTTCCCTTGTAATTCTTTTATCTGTTGAGTAAGGGCACTAAAATCATTAGGAGGAGTTTCAAGATTCTCTTTAATCCCTTCTATATCAAAATTGAAAGGTAACTTAGCTCCTTGATTAGCTAATGAAAGAAAATATATTTCTTTGTTTCGTTCTAAAATCCTTTCCATAAGAGTATGGAATTGGGGATCCTGCTCTACTTCTTGAAGATTTTCTTCTATTAACTCTTTAGTATGAAATGGATTCTCTTCTTTCTCACTATTATCACCCATTTTTCTTGTGGTACTTTCTCTTTCATCTTTTTTCTATGTGCTTTCGAGATCTCATGACAACAGGCATGAGCTTTGCCCCAAATTCTACTAACTTTTGATCAAAAGATTAAAATAGTGCAATTTTTGATGGATATGAAAGTCAGGATAGAATGAAGATTCTATGACTTTAAAATATTTCAAGTCTTTAGTTTTTCCTTTCCTTGATTGAAAGGATGAAAATCCTGTTTGCGGGAATTTAAACAAAAGATCTAGTGGGAAAAATGATTTTGCACTTTATGAAGTTTGATCGTAGCTTCGTAAAAAAGATGGATTTGTGATAAATGCCCAATGTGATTGAGTTCTCTATTACAGAAATTGATTTGGACGAGTAGAATATTCAATTGCAGGTTAGGGAATATAATAAGAATGAATATGCTAACTGTGGTTGTGCCTTTGAGAAAGGGCTCTTCTTTGAAAGAAAGCTTGTGAGTATAATGGTCCTACATCATAATCGTCAGTGAAACCTCTAATAAAGTTGTGATATCGATGGATAAAGGTTCTATGTTCAAGTAAAACCTTTCAAATTTGGTACAAGAATCGTCTTTTCTTTAATAGTTTCTTGTAGCTAAGTGGTTTCTTTGGCTTTTTGATTCATTTGAGAATGGATTTCTTAACAAAGGTTGTGGATTTCTAATATCTTAACATGAGAGTAATGAATGTGATTCTGAGTTTTGGATGATCTTTACTGAATTAATGTTTTGAAGACACATCAAGAAAGTTGTAGAATAGTTGTTTAAAATACCAATGATAAAATAAATTAAACAAACTCACTCCTATGGTCAAAAGGTCACCATAATTTCACAGCCCACATCTTAAAACTATGTTAGCTCACACAACCTTGTCACCCCCTAAAGGGTGCCCGTTCTTTTTCCTTTTCCAAGTCTTAACCAAAGAGAAATAGTTAATGGTCAAGGTCTATGGTAGTTATATGGTGAGTATCTTGGGGGAAGATTCTTCCTTCCCCTTGCACTGTGAGAATTAAGATGTTCGAAAACTGACAAGTTAGCCACTAGTTCTAAAGTTCGTAATATGGGTTTCCGTTTGGTGCGGCAAATGATATACTCCCTCGAGAGACCTCCCAACCTTTAGAACAAAGGATTTGTGGATGGTTATCAATGCACACTACCGTCGAATGATATTTTCATCAACCATCCGCATTTGATTAAAGTGGGTTGGAAAAATTGGCTTTAGTTGTTCCCACTTAGGTCGTTCCCGTAGGGTGAGTACTTTTTCCCACTACGGCAGGCCTTCTAAAAGGTTTTAACAAAGCTTAAAATTGCATGAAATAGAATAGACGAGTCTGGCATTTTGATCACCCAATTAAGGGGAGAGCATAGGCCTATCACCATTTAATCATAGCAAGCAAGAGTTCAATTTTAAGCCCAAATAAACAGTTTTTTAGGCTAGGTGAAGATATTGCTTCACAAAGACATGGAGTTCTTTTTATTCCAAAATAGAAAATGAGGTGACTATCCTAGGATTGCTTCATTTTTGAATTATGTGACTATCCTAGGATTGATTCATTTTTATTTTTTTTGAAGTTCTTACTGGCCGCGGTCGCGTCAGATCCAGTCAAATTTCTACTTAAGTTACAAACTATAGTTGCAAACTTACAAATTCTATGCTAAAATAGAAAAATGAGCTAAAACAGACATCAAGAGCACTAAAATAGAAATGCTCTAAGGAAACTGCAAAGAGTGTTGCATAATCATTAAAGGGTGCTATAGAATCATTAAAGGGCACTACATAATCATTGAAAGGCGCTACAGAATCATTAAAGAGCGCTAAAATACTATTAAAATGCGCTGAAAGATGATTAAGATGCGCTGTAACAAAATTAATATGCACTAAAAGGATGTTAAAATGCGCTAAACTGGGCATGAAATGCATTGAAACGTGTTTGATGTGCTAATACGCTCTTCCAGCCGTAACCTGTCAGAAAAATATGCGCAAAGATGTTAAAATTGGGGCAGTAGCCCCACGGTGGGCGCCAAAAATGTGTGTGAGAAATGTTAGTATCAAAATGATATGACAAAAACACACCAATGCAACATTAAACTAAAGAAAGCTAAATAGAATGAAATCAAAGAAATCAAAGAAATCTTCTTCAAAATCATTCCATTGTCCTCTATCTCCAATGATTTGCTTGAAGCTGTTGCTCTCAGATTGTATAAGCAAAGCTTCTCAAAATGGCAACCTGCAGAACGAGTATGCAAAGAGAGAATACTTCTCTATCCTATATGCTGGTGGAGTGAAATGTTGGTTTGTGGATATGCACAGAGGCTGTAGATTATGCACAGGGGCTGTGGATTATGAATGCTATTGAAGCTATGATATGAGGATGATAGGCCATGATATGGATTGCTAATATGTTAAGCTATGCTATGATATGATTCTAGAGGCTATGGATGCTGGAAGGCTGTTTGACTATAGTTTTCCTGTATGCAAGCTTCTCTTTTTTTTAGAGACCCAACAATCCCTTTTATAGATTTTTACAGAAAAGAGCCTAGCTGGCAAAGATCAATGGTTGTGAGATTTTCTGGTAATTTTGAATGGTGGGAGATGGAGAGGTTGAGAGGAAGATGGAAGATGTTGGGAGGTTGGAGAGAAGAATGGAGGTTTGTCTTCAACGCACAGGAACAACTTTGCTCAGAAACAGAGAAATTTGTTAATTTTTTGTTTTGAATTTATTTCATGGTTGTTGCAGATAATCCAAATTAAATAAATAAATTTATTTAATTTTATATGTTATGTAGGTTTGAGGATTTAAAATATTTTTGAAATATTTGATTTGAATATACATTAGAAGTTTTAATTAAATATTTGGAATATTTAATTACGAATAGACTTTAGAAGAATTAATTAAATATTTGGAATATTTAATTGTGAATGGAATTTAGAGGATTTTTTAGAAGAGAAGAATAGTTAATCTTTATTTGAATAAAATATTCAAGCCAAGATTATATGGTAATTAATATAAATAAATCATAATGTTTATTTAATTAATTAAGAAATGGATAAGAAAGTGATTAAATAAACTTATTTATTTAATCGAAATGAAAGAATGAACAATATAAATAAATTATTTAAATTTATTTATACGTAGATTGAATTCAGAGATTTAATTAAATATTAAAAATATTTAATTAATTACCAAACTATTGTGATGTGACCATTTTTATGTGTATACAACTTATACTTCAAATTAGATCATGATAAGGAGTTAATCATAGAAGTCTTTGTTGATGACATCATTTTTGGTGGAGATGGTAATCTATTCATGAAGTTTGTTGATGAGATGAAGAGTGAATTTGAGATGGGCATGATTGGTGAAATGAATTTCTTTCTGGGATTGCAAATTACATAGTTGGACCAGGGATTTTCAAATCTCAGTCCAAATATGTGAGAACTATTGAAAAAAAATGGAATGAAATACTCCAAACCTGTTGATACTCCCATGGTAACCAGATGTAAGCTGACTCAGAATGATGACTCTCATAAGGAAAATTAAACCAGATATAGATCAATGATTGGTGGATTTCTCTACTTGACTCAGAATAGACCGGATATTATGAATGTTGTACGTATGGTCGTTAGATATCAAGTTGATCTAAAAGAATCACATGTGACTATTGTCAAAAGAATCTTTAGATATCTGAAAGGAACAATTGACTTTGGACTTTGGTATCCAAAGGATGATGATCTCACTTTGTGTGCATACACTGATGTAGATGACAGGAAAAGTACTAGTGGTGGTGCTTTCTTCCTAGGGAAGAAGCTGGTGTCCTGGTTAGGCAAAAAGTAGAATTCCATTTCTCTATCCACTGTTGAAGCAGAATATATTGCTACTGCAAATAACTATACTCAAGTGATATGGATAAAATAGATGCTAAGATCTATCAGGGTAATATATGAAGAGCCTATTGCCATATACTTTGACAATTCAAGTGTAATAAATATATCAAGGAATCCAGTACTACACTCTAAGAAAAAACATATATCAATCAAGTTTCACTTTATGAGGGAAAAAGTAAATGAAAAAGAAGTCAAAATGGAGTATGTGCCTACCAAAGAAAAAATTGCAGATATATTTACTAATCCATTTCCAAAAGATACTTTTGAGTATCTTAGAGAAGTGCTAGGGGTAATTACCCCTCCTAATAAGAACTAAATAATGCATTTACTTGCATCAATCTGTGAGCCTCATTGCTATATTATGATCTAGATTGATTTTTTATGGTTGCTACTCAGGGGGAGTAGTCAGATGTTCAGATATGTGGTTCAAAGCCTATGGAAAGGTCATGGTTACCTTTGACATTGATGTCAAAGGGGGAGAAGAGTAATTTGAAAAACATCTTAGGGGGAGAAGAACAACATGAAAAATCTTTTTAGAAATTAAGTGTAGAAGAAGTTAGCATGTTGGGTTGATGGTATTTTTCACATCATGTGTTGCCATCAATGCCAAAGGGGGAGATTATTGGGAGTTTTTTGGATGCTGTGGATGTGTTGCTGATATGTGGTTGTCATTGATGTCAACACTATTAGCATTTGGTGTATCTATTGTTGTATATGTCAAGGATATTGAGAAAATTATAAGAAAAAGTGTTCCAGGTTCCTAGTGGATCTATGCAGGTCATGAAGGCATTTTTTTCTGTACATTGAAGATTAGCTGATGTGGATTAAAATGTTTATTGTTGAGTATGTATAGATAATCTACTGAAATTTTTAGAGGTCCACGTGAAGTTTTGTTGGTCTTTGTCAGTGTTACTGAATGAAGATTGTGTGATTCTGGTTATCTCAGTTGTTACAGATGCTTCTTTGTTGTTTCTTGGTCTTCTCATATGTCTCTAGTTCATTCTCTATCTTTGTGGTACACCCACATTATTCGGAGAGCTCATGGTTGAAGATATTTTCTTGCGCATGTTCGATTTTTCATGTTCTTGGTCGACATGTTGGTGGTAGTGTGTTGTGGATCTTCGTGGTGGAACTAATTAAAATATTTTTGTGTTGGAGATATTAATCTGGGTCTACACTATGTTGTGGCCGACCTTGGTGGATCCACATTGAAAATCTAATTATAAATTTGGGCCGACATTGAATTTTTTTTCTTTTTTCTGGCCGACTAAGTTCTGATGAAATATCTTGTAGGGGATACATAAGAGCGATTGTGTGATCGGTGGAAAGGATGCTTCATGTGCTCCTATGTGCGTATGTGAAAATATCATTACTGAGTAGAGTGTGAAGAAGATTGTGCGAAGTGTGAAGAAGTGTTGAGCTTAATTGGAACTGTAATCAGGCTTGTGAAGAAGCTATTTTCTTAGTTCACATCTTGGATGGTTTTAATCCAAACCCTATTGTTGGATAGTGAGTCCTCTTTTGCAATTGAGCAGTGAGCCTTAGCCAATGTGCTTGAATGCATGTGCATTCCCCTAATTGTTTTTCATTATACTTTTAGCAGGGTATAATCTTGTGGACTAACACCCACCGTGGTTTTTCCCCTAACAGGGTTTCCATGTAAAAAATCTTGGTGTTCTTTGTCTCTCTAATGCGTTAATTACTTATGGTTAATTTTTCATTCATCAGATCTAAAATTAAGGATAAGTTAAGTTAGAAAAAATTTAAATTTTTGTGACAACTGATTTACCCCCCCTCTTAGTTGTCTATCCTTGTTTTTCCAACATCATTTCCCTTTCAAACTTCTACAAGTCCTGCTCCAGAAATGCACTGAAAACTACTGCCATAACACTTTTCAAAAATTACTTTTAATATGTAAAACTCATTCAATTTCTCTAAAAACTTGTGCAATGAAAGCTCCCACCTTCATCTATAGGAATAAACACTCATTTTATTTTTCTAACAACAATGAAATACTTTATTTAATTCCAAAATCACCAAAAAAATTAGTTTTCCTCAGTTTCAATAGTTGGATTTTATTAACATTAAGACAATCCACTCTAATACCATTTGATGCATTTCAACAATTGATAAACCAAAGAGGTTTGTCAATTGTTGCAGCCTTCCTTCACAAAATCAACACTTTAAGAAATTTTCAAATAAAATATCTAGCACATAATATTTTATTGCATTCAATGAAATATTGGAAGTCTACAAATTCTGAAAACTCAACATTGAAATCCATATTGAAAGCTCCATCTATAGCTACAACCATCTAAAAGCAAGATTCAAAGCACTTTAATGTAAAAATCCTATAGGAAAGTTTTGGAAAAGAACCAAAAATCAATCACAATTCTATAAAAATACATGCTACAGGAAGAAGAAAAACCATCTTCTCTAACTTCTAGACATGGGGATTGGGTCGCCCAGATCATCTCCTTCACTCCTTTTCTCGCCTTTCCTTCTCTTTTTCCTCTGTCATTTGCTACAACCATTTCCCCCAAGCTAGGAATTGGATTTCCTGAGACCAAAATCTTCCAATCAACATTCAACCTCCTCCATTTTGGGTATGGAAATTCATACAATAGACCTCTTCAGTCTTTTTTTTGGGAAAATTCAAATTTTAGCCAAAAATTGTCTTCCAATTCCTCTTTCGACAACTCCACTCCCTAGGCACTCAACATCATTGAAATTTTTTTATTCCAAATCATTTAATTCTTCTTGTCAATTACAAATAATAATAAAAAATACATATCCCAACTTGGGTGTAGGATTTTTGTTTGCTTGTTTAATGTGAAATTACACCAAATGTTATGCTAATTCACTTGAATTTTGGGCCAATAAAATATATGAAAGAAGGAACCTTCAAAGGTTATTGAAGGAAGGTGAAAGGAAATTAAAATCATGTCTGCAACATAAAAGCAAGCCAAAAATTGAAAAAGGAAAGATAAATAAAAAAGATCTTTCTGGTTGTGTAGGATTACACTTCACCCCTAATTCTCCTACATCATTTATTGTATTCATTTTATAATTTTATGTGCAATGCATGTGGCTTTTCATACTCAGTCTATTGCATTTTTGCAGTAGTTGCACTGAACATGGCAGTATGCACCACTAAGGATGCAACATGAGGAGATGAGGTATATAATTTCCTTTTTATGATTATATTTACAATTATTTCTTGGACTATTTCTATAATTTTAGGCTTATTAGAAGTTGGGTCTATTGCTCAAATAGCTAGGGTATCTAATGAAAGGATAAAGCTTGATCCAAAATAGACCTGCTCAGCTTTCCCATCTAATATGGAAGCATCTTTTTCTTGATTTCTAATTGTGTCCAAGAAAATTACTGAGGCAAGGTCCCATTTGGGTAAGAGGTGTACCTAACTTTCATTTATAATTCTCATGCTAACTCCTATGAGTGATCCTTGAGGCATCAAAGTCCATTTCTTGGAGGAATTCCCTAGTAACCTCCTCATATTGTGAAGGATTCACTCCTTCCTTTTCCCTGTTCAATCTTTGATTAAATTCATCCTACTTGATCTTTATAATGAAGTCCCTAAACTCCTTAGAGGCTACAAAGCTATCATCATTCAAGAACTGAGTACAAGACAAGACTTTGACATCATCAATAATTTTCCTCATCATATAAATACACTACAATTCTATTGTTAAGCACATGTTCATTTCCTTGATCAACTTGGGGAGAGGGGAAATGTTCATCTACATCTTCATCACTAGGCATGATTTCAACAACATCCTCTTCTTCCTCTCTACTCTTTCCGACATCCTCAATATTTAATGAATAGTCCACCAGTGGTTGCTCACACCAACTAGCACTTGATGGATAGTTTTAAGGTGCATTGAAGACCGAGCTAGTAATGCTTCGTCTTGAGTGGGTTGTGCAATCTCCACTTCTCTAGGTCTTTGTGCAATAGGCTTCATCTTCAAGTAACAACATGTTAGATGCATAAGAAAATTGAGAGGGGAAGATGAATCATTTGTCTAATAAAACATTAAAATCGTCATTAACATTTAGATCTATATTATCCCTTAAAACCTTAATCAGATTTAACATGAAAGTAAAAAAATGAAACAACAACACATTAAAACACCATGCATAATAGAACACCAAATTTACATGGAAAACATAAGAGGGGAAAAACCACAATGAGGGTTAGCTCACAATATTAAGTAATAGCAACACCAAATATAATAAGCTCGCTACCCAAAAGACAGAAGGGTTCACTGTCAAAGGAATCACTTTCCAGAAGAAAGAAGATAGAAGAAGCACTGGCTCACTACCAATTTGAACTACTAACAATGCATCTCTCTTATGTCGAAGGTATAGTTCCACTAAAGCACAAAAAACTCATTCAAAAAACTAAAATGTAGACACCTTCTTCTCACTACATCTAGGAGTCATAGGCATTAAAGCTCGCACTCAGATCACCACACTTAATCACTTTTGCATCTTTTGCATCACACACACTCTCTTAATCCACACAACTCATCTTGTATTTATACCATTCACAATCTAAAACAATCTAATTAGGTTGACCTTAAGGAAACACATGTATCTCAACCGTGCAACATCAAATAGGTCAGCACCAAACACTTCCATGGTGTAAAGAAGTGAAGGAAGACCATGCCAAAACTTAATGGGGATCCAAATCTACACTGACATGCTTCTCAACATTTCCACAAACAAAAATAATCCTCCATAATTAGCATTAGTATGCTAGGTTAGCCAAACCTGCAATAACACTAACAATCGACAACAAACACACCTCTCCAAGTCCAAAAACATCTCATGGACCGCATTGCAACATTCCAAAACATCTCAGAATATTCCACATCATCAAAATATTCGCCACTACTACTGCAACCACTTGAAACTTAAGAACACATTTATTTTGTGCAAGCAGACATACTAGCACAAACATCCAACACACCAAACAACCTTGTAGAACACCATAGAACTTGAAACTTCAAGGGAAGGTAGATACATAATACATAAGGATGTTCCTAGATCCACACGACAACATTCACTGTGGAGAAATATAGAGGAATCTCATTTTTCCTAAACACCTTGTTTAACTAGACAGACATACTGTCAAACACATCTTCTAATGTAGTATAATCTAGAACCTAAAACTATGGAAATAGAACCTATAAACACCTCTAATCATCACATCCAAACCACATAGGAATATCTTCAACCATGAAAAAATGTGAAGAACAATGAACACCACTCTATCACATTGAAATCTCTTTTATTCAAAATTTCTAAAAAGCAATTGGACACCAAGTGAAGCAATTGCATCATCAACACTAATATCTCTGCAAAACATCTACAGTATCTACAATTCCTCTCATCAACTATTGCACATTCAACTATCTCTCCAAATACAAATTTTGCAACTATACTAAAGTAAGATATCAATAACAACACCAACATTGTGTTGACATTAATACCAACAAATCCAAGCTTCCATCAACTCCAATGCTAGGGGTTGACATCATAAACACAAGAAACATTCAAACATTCTCTTCATACTAGGGGTTGACATCAATGAAAACACCCAAACAACTCACAAACAACTCAAGCTTCCAACAATCTCCCCTTTTATCATTGATGGAAACACCGACTTTCTAAAAAACCATCAATAACAAAATAATCCAATAGCAACTTTGCAACAATTAGAACTCCCCCTGACTAGGACAACTCTTTACTCTTCATACTCTCTCTTCAAAAACTTCTTCTCTTGCCACACTAGCTCTCTCTCTTCCTTTGTTCAGACAATGCTTTTCCATATGTTAGCTCTCAAAAACATAGGTTTGAACCACGAAAGGTTGCCAAGCTTTCACGACATTTTAGGGTAATAGACAAGGTCAAATGAATTGAGCCTTCTACTCTTCAGGTGCTGCTAGACCTAGGCGGGTGTACCTTTATGAATTGAGCAGACTTGACTTATGATCTTCTCTCTTACAGTGATTTTTCCACAATGGCGGATGGGAGTAAACAAATGAAATCAAATTTGATATGAATTGTATACCAATGCTTAAAAATAAATCCTAATATGCTTAGTTAATAGATGTAAAGAAAGTAAATGAATCTGAATGGTGAACTGCAGAGACTAGTGCCTTATTGGGTATGCGGAGTCAAATGAAATAGAAATGGGCAACTTATTTCTGGAGAAAACTCAAATTGTTTGGCATATGATCTGTTTATAACTTGTATAAACATGCAGGATTATGACTACTGAGCTCTACTTTAATAATCCAGATGAATCTCCCTAATTACTGTGATCAACTAAGAGGATTTAATCTCTCCTTGAAAGAGCCAATCAATTAATCACACAGATATAGCAAATGTGTACTGATAAACTAAAAAAAAATTGTTATATCAATTTAGACAACCAGAAAAATCAACTTGGAGACAGCCTAGTAATACTTTTAATAAATCTAACAAACAATTAACACCAGAAATGAGTTGTAACATCAACTGATTCTCATTAAAAACTCCATTTTGAAAACATGCATCATGATCTCTGTTCTGTGGAAAAATCCTATCCCACTGTATATTCTCTACCTTATCTACTCTAAAAATTTGAAAAATCATCCATTTCACAATCGGGAATGAACATTTATACACCAGCATCTGAACAGGCACATCGTTTCATATTCCAATGTCGGCAAATAGTTGCAATTGGGCCAATTAATCATCACTGAAATAGTCACTGAAACAACTCTGTAAGTATGCTGAAGGAAATAATATTGTTGGTCATCCTTTGCTCCTATTCGCTTTTGCCATGACCCTTTGTTATCAGGGAGATATCCCACAGATCACCCTATGTCTCACCGAGACATACTTTTCTGTCATATTTATTCTGATCACTAAGACATAAGAATATCTCTCACCGATGAGTTCCTTTGGTTTCGTTCACAGTCGCCGTAACATTATGAAATCGAAGAGACCTCACGTAGAGTGCTCTTTGTTTTTCCAAAAGTCACCCACCACCTTGTGTCACCGAGAAAAACTATTCTCTCACTGGAATGTAATCTTCTATCTCATGCCGGTTGCCATGACTTACTGTTATCGGGGAGAACTTATACAGAATACCTTTTTTTTTACCTAAAGCACCAAGTTCATACCTGTTCACTGAGACAACACAATTCTTATACTGACAGAGTCCTCATGTGTAATATCAACGAGACCGGAGGTCACTCGTTGAGACCTCATACCGGTATCACTAACTACTACCAATATGCTCCTTTCATCCTTAGGTCGCCAAGACAATTCCAACCTCTCGCCGAAAATCATTCATTAGAATTCATCGACAAGACCCAATGGGCTTGCCAAGACTTTACATCGAAGCTCATAAGTCTTACCGAAGTGAATCCTCCCGCCACCGGTCGGTGTGACATTATAAAATCGCCAAGACCCTTCATCGAAAGCAACACGTCTGGCCGAAATGAATCTTTAATGTGCTTGTCAGTGAGACCAAAAGGGTTCGTTATGAAATTAATCTGAAGACTTTTAACTCTTGCTGATAAGTCAATCCTTCTACCTCCAGTCGGTGAGACAATAAGACCTCGCTATGATTTCACACCAAAAACCCCTTGTTTGGCCAAAATGAAACCACATGTATTGTTCGGTGAAACTCCTCCCAATATGTATTCCTTTATCAGTGGTCGGAAAGACAAGGTGAGTTCGCCAAGACGTTGCCCCGAAGAAAATCTCTCACCGATGAGCACCCCTTTGTCACTGGTGGGTGAGACAATAAGGTCTTGCCAAGACCCTATCCCGAATACCATGACTCTGGCCGAAGTAAGTTCACTGTGACATTACATCGATGCTAAAATCTTTTGCCGATATGTTCCTCCTACTGCAGGTCGGTAAGAAATGAAGTACTCAGTGAAATATTACCCCGATGACCCTTGGCTCTTGCCGATACATCTTTTGTTGCCAAGACCATGAAGAGGTCCTACCGAATGATGAATGCACATGACTTTTGATCACCATGACATCAAATGTGTCTTGCCGATAGGCAACACAGACTCATGCAAGCAGAAAAACAAAATGGATGAGGAGACCCTTGACCAAAACATGTCGATATGAACTACAACGTGAAGTATTCAAGACCTAATGGATCATATGGGACAACATGGCCAAAAATAGGGAAAATGTGCACATGGTAGGACTCACTTGGAAAATTATGAATGTGAACAATATGTAAAATCATCAGATTTTTATAGTTCCAATAGTGGCTTCATCTGGGGATGAATGATAGTGAGATCATTGCAAGGATCCATGTCTTTGGGTGAGTGGACCAGACACAAAATGATGAGCAATGAGTAGAAATAGAATGAATGGAAATGGAAATGAATGCAAAATGGAGATGGAGAAAACTCTAAACTACTGTACATGGAAAATTATTTTGAAGGAAAGAAAATTAGGATTGTCCATGTACTGGCAAGTCCTGTTCCTTTTATTTCCTAAACTACTGTGCATGGAAAAGAATTTTAAAAAGGACAAGCAAGAGTTGTCCATGCACTGGAAACCCTTAATCCTCTGTGATTCATCATCACCTATTCTAAGCTGTTACGATCTGAAACTCAAACCATGCTTTCCCCTATCAAATACCTGGTTTTGTCTTGAGTTCATCAGATTCTTTGTGAAGACACACATGCAATATTCTCTATCACTGTTATTGCAAATTCTTAGAGTATCATCATGCTTGGCTTGGCCCAAAATCCCTTCATCATTCAACAATTCAAATTCTTCATCATCATGGAACAAAATTTTGTTATTTTCAACATACAAAATGTATGCATATTCAATACAACCTTTTATATTATCTCTCTCACTGTTATGAATTATGAAACACCCTCCCAGCTGTATTGAAAATTGACCATCAAAGTGCTTCTTTTGAGAGTCAAAAAATTTTGTTAGACCAACATGTTCTGAAACAAACAAATCTGAAACCTTTTGCACCTCTTCAATATCTCTTTTTGGAGACAACACTGGATCATGACTCATATCCTCAATATCATGCACATGTGAACCAATCAAAGCTGGAATTCTATCATCCTTGGCATGCAAATAAACATCTTCTTCACATGAATTAGAAATTTCAAAATCACATACCTCCTCTTGAATGGATACAGGCCCTTGATCAATTTCAAAGGCTTCATCATCAATTCAAGAAATGCACTGAGAGTCATAAGAATCATCACACAAAGATCCTTTACTGTCAAAACAAATGTAAGCTGGACACAAAACTTCAGGATCATCCTTGTGTACACATTTCTGATATTCAAGAGTTAACAAATCTGAAATTTGCTCACTACTGAGTAAACAAGTTTCCATATTTTCATTATTATAGTCATACTCATCACTTTTGTCATCATCAAAAAGATGCCCAAGATCATTAGAAAATGAAAAATCAGAAACCTTACCAGCATAGTCATTTGTTCCATAACTTGACATATCACTTTGTTTATCTAAAAATTCATTTTGCTCAACATCAAGTGGATCTAAAAATATCTGAAATTCATTCTTGGGCATACCTTTGCAAAATATCATCTGATCCTCTTGTAACTCTTCATCAAACAATGAGCTTGAAAAATTTTGGGAACCATTTTCAGATGTACAAACCTCCTCTTCTTCGAATGTGTCTGCATGGCTTTCAACTACAGCCAGAGGTACTATTTGTTCAATGTCAAATGGACTCACATTGTCCATTGCTTCTTCCTCTTGATCACCACAAGAATTGCCAGAGTCACCGTGCTGTAGATCAGAATCCACAGGTGCATCTTCACAATTTGAATACACACTAGATCCCTCATTACACACACTGCTTTCCCTATCACAATATGTTATGCAAGAGAGATATCTTGTACCTTCATCTTCATCATGCAAGCTATCATAGGAATCATACTGAGTTGCACATATCTCATCTTCTACTGGATGCATTGTTTGATCAATTTCTCTATACTCATCAAAAATACAATCATTGGAATCACATTGTTAGTGTTCTCATACCTTATCTTCTCCATGGCATCAATGAATTTATTCAAGTGATCACAGGCATGCTGTGTTGATGACTCTGACCAATAAGCTGATTCAGGCTCCCATGCTTTTATGAACTATGCAACAAAAATGGGTCTTGTAGGCTTACAATCAGGAGGCAATTGCATACAGACACTTATCATCCTATTGTACAGAGAAGCCAAATATTCTCCTTCATACTTCCTTATGCCAAGAAATGCATCAAAGGGGTAAATTCCATACTATGATTGTGTGCTGGAGTCCTGGCTTTGAGTATACACATACTCAGCTTCTTCTTCTTTAAATTGCTGATCCTGGCATACATATTGCTACAAATTCTGATTTTCTTGAATCTCCAATAACCCATGGGAAGCCCAATTTGGTGTAGACAGATCTCCATATTGCTTGAGAAATTGATCTTGAAATCCTTGGAGAGATTTAATAGAGGCAACTGATAGGCTATTGAACCAATCCCTACCATCTTCAATAAGTGATATCATAAACAACCTCATATGTAAATCCTCATATGGCACATCCAAGCCCTCGATGAAAGCATTGAAGCTCCTCAAATGATCCTCAGCAGTGATTGTGTTACTTCCTATAAACTTGGGGACAAGGCTTCTCCAATTCATATCCATAGGGTAAGGGTACGGTTGAAACCCTATCAGGTCAAACTACTTGATCATTGTTCTGCACAAATGGGGAGGGATAGGTGGGTACTGATATTGGTATATCAGACTATTGTATTGTGTATGATGATACATATTCTGTTGTGCATGATATGCACTACCTTCATTGTGAAAATTTCCAATTGTATTATCAGGCATTTGAGGAATCCAATGCCTGCTTGCACTTGTGTACTCATTCATTCCATACATAAATTCCATTCTTCATCAAGCCCTTTTAGAGTCGCCACCTACTTTTCCAAAAGTAGGAAAATGATTATTTCTGATCTTTTACCCAGCGAAATCACTCTTTCTGAATCTTCTCAAATTATAACCTTTTCTTCAATGACTCTATAATGTTGTCTTCAACCGAATTTTCTGATATATTCCCCAGCAGAGCCGCCAATTTGTTAGCTCTCAAAAATGCAGGTTTGAACCACGAAAGGTTTCCAAGCTTTCACGACGTTTTATGGTAACAAACAAGGTCAAATGAATTGAGCCTTCTACTCTTCAGGTGTTGCTAGACCTATGTGGGTGTACCTTTATGAATTGAGTAGACTTGACTTATGTATGATCTTCTCTCTTGCAGTTATTTGTCCACAATGGAAGATGGGAGTAAACAAATGAAATCAAATTTGATATGAATTGTATACCAATGCTTAAAACTAAATCCTAATATGCTTAGTTAACATATGTAAAGAAAGTAAATGAATCTGAATGGTGAAATGCAGAGACTAGTGCCTTATTGGGTATGTGGAGT
Source organism: Sequoia sempervirens (assembly GCA_007258455.2). Lineage (NCBI taxonomy): Eukaryota > Viridiplantae > Streptophyta > Pinopsida > Cupressales > Cupressaceae > Sequoia > Sequoia sempervirens. The sequence goes on from VDFB02281492.1 coordinate 522,395,675, forward strand.
CAAATGAAATAGAAATGGGAAACTTATTTATGGAGAAAACTCAAATTTTTTGGCATATGATCTGTTTATAACTTGTATAAACATGCAGGATTATGACTACTGAGCTCTACTTTAATATTCTAGATGAATCTCCTTGATTACTGTGATCATCTAAGATGATTTAATCTCTCCTTGAAAGAGGTAATCAATTAATCACACAGATACAACAAATGTGTACTGATAAATTGAAAATAAACTTGTTATATCAATTTAGACAACCAGAAAAATTAACTTGGAGACAACCTAGTAATATTTTAATAAATCTAACAAACAATTAACACCAGAAATGAGTTGTAACATCAACTGATTCTCATTAAAAACTCCATTTTGAAAACATGCATCATGATCTCTGTTCTATGGAAAAATTCTATCCCACTGTATATTCTCTACCTTATCTACTCTAAAAATATGAAAAATCATCCATTTCATAATCAGGAATGAACATTTATACACCAGCATCTGAACAGGAACATCGTTTCATATTCCAATGTCAGCAAACAGTTGCAATCGGGTCAATTAATCATCACTGAAATAGTCACTGAAACAACTCTGTAAGTATGCCGAAGGGAATAATATCGCTGGTCATCCTGTGCTCCTATTCACTTTCACCGTGACCCTTTGTTATTGGGGAGATATCCCATAGATCACCCTATGTCTCACCGAGACATACTTTTCTGTCATATTTATTCTGATTGCTGAGACATAAGAATATCTCTCACTAATGAGTTCCTTTGGTTTCGTTCACAGTCATCATAACATTCTAAAATCAGAGAGACCTCACGTAGAGTGCTCTTTGTTTCGCTGAAAGTCACCCACCATCTTGTGTCACCAAGACAAATCTATTCTCACCAAAATGTAATCTTCTATCTCATGTGGTTGCCATGACTTACTGTTATCGGGGAGAACTTATATAGAATACCTTTTTTTTTACCGAAAGCACCAAGTTCATACCTGTTCACTGAGACAACACAATTCTTATACTGACAGAGTCCTCATGTGTAATATCAACAAGACCGGAGGTCACTCGTTGAGACCTCATACCGGTATCACTAACTACTACCAATATGCTCCTTTCATCCTTAGGTCGCCAAGACAATTCCAACCTCTCGCCGAAAATCATTCATTAGAATTCGTCGACAAGACCCAATGGGCTCGCCAAGACTTTACATCGAAGCTCATAAGTCTTACCGAAGTGAATCCTCCCGCCACCGGTCGGTGTGACATTATAAAATCGCCAAGACCCTTCATCGAAAGCAACACGTCTGGCCGAAATGAATCTTTAATGTGCTTGTCAGTGAGACCAAAAGGGTTCGTTATGAAATTAATCCGAAGACTTTTAACTCTTGCTGATAAGTCAATCCTTCTACCTTCGGTCGGTGAGACAATAAGACCTCACTATGAATTCACACCGAAAACCCCTTGTTTGGCTGAAATGAAACCACATGTATTGTTCGGTGAAAATCCTCCCGATATGTATTCCTTTATCGGTGATTGGAAAGACAAGGTGAGTTCTCCAAGATGTTTCCCTAAAGAAAATATCTCACTGATGAGCACCCCTTTGTCGTTGGTCAGCGAGACAATAAGGTCTTGCCAAGACCCTATCCCGAGTACCATGACTCTGGCCAAAGTAAGTCCACATGAGCTAATCGGTAAGACACATTGAGTTTGTTGTGACATTACATCGATGCTAAAATATTTTGCCAATATGTTCCTCCTACTGCAGGTTGGTAAGAAATGAAGTACTCGGTGAAATATTACCCCGATGACCCTTGGCTCTTGCTGATACATCTTCTGTCACCGAGACCATGAAGAGGTCCTGCCGAATGATGAATGCACATGACTTCTGATCACCGTGACATCAAATGAGTCTTGTCGATAGGCAACACAGACTCATGAAAGCAAAAAAACAAAATGGATCGAGAGACCCTTGACCAAAACATGCTGATATGAACTACAACGTGAAATATTTAAGACCTAATGGATCATATGGGACAACATGGCCAAAAATAAGGAAAATGTGCACATGGTAGGACTCACTTGGAAAATTATGAATGTGAACAATATGTAAAATCATCAGATTTTTACAGTTCCAACACCATACATTGCACTAATACTCTCCGTGTTTTTCAAATTCTCTCCCCCTTTGACATCAATGTAAAAGGTGCATAAACTCATCCAACTCTTTTTCTCTCTCCCTTTTACAAAATTCAAAGGGAAATACTTGCACCTTTCACACATTATCTGGATACACCACTTTGACACCACTTACAACACCAGAAAGCAACTGCACTATAATTTACTGCACTCTCCCCCTTAGGGGCACAAAATATGCTTCATCTAATTTCACCAACTAGCAATACTACTACCTAGGCCTCTTGAGAGGTAGACTTTATCATTCTAAAACAAAATGAATAAACCTTGAATTGCTCCACCTGACTGATGCACACTCTTATGCATCTAGTTGAAAGGAGGTGTAATAACCCCTAACTTCTATCAGAGATACTCAAGTGTATCTTTAGGAAGAGCCTTTGTGAAAATATTTGCAACTTGGTCATTTGTAGGCACATACTCCATCTTCACCTCATTTTATGAAACCTTCTCTCTTAGAAAATGATACAAGATTGAGATATGCTTTATTCTTGAATGCATCACCAGATTCTTTGATATATTGATAACACTTGTATTATCACACAAGATAGAAATAGGTTCATCATATCAAAGTATAATATTCTTTAATGTATACTTCATCCAAAATATCTATGTGTAGCAAGATGCTACTGCAATATACTCTACTTTTGCAGTAGATAATGACATTGATTTGTTCTTCTTACTCTACCATGAAACCAATCTTCTTCCAAGAAAGAAAGCACCTCCACTCTTACTAATTATTTCATCCACATAACCTACACAATATTCATAAGTATAGGCACTTAAAGAGAAATCAATATCCTTTGGATACCGTAGACCATAGTCTAGAGTGCCTTGCAAATATCTAAAAATAATCTTAATGCTGCCACATGTGATTCTTTAGGATCTTCTAGAAATTTGGCCACAAGATAACTTGGATGTATAATATCTAGTCTAGTAGCAGTTAAATATAGCAATCCACCAATCATTGATATGTACTTTCTTTGACCAGTCTTAGGAGATTCATCATTCTTGCTCAAACTTGTAACCAATAACCATAGGAGTACATATCGGTTTATAGCCTTCCATTCCAAACTTCTTTAGCATTTCCCTGGCATACTTTGACTATGAAATTTGTATTCCTTTTTCTATCTAATTGATTTGTAGCCAAAAAAACAAATTCCTCTCCATGCATTGACATCTCAAACTCCTTTTGCATCTCTTTTGTAAAACTTTTGCATATATCTTCATTTCATCCAAAGATTATATCATCAACATATACTACCACAATTAAGATTTTTTCTCCTTCAAATTTGAAATACATATTGTTATCTACAATACCTTTATTGAATCCTTATTGCAATAAGTACCTATCCTGTCTTGCATACCTAGCTCTAGGAGGTTTCTTGAGACCATACAATGCCTTCTTCAATTTCAAAACCATATATGGATTGTCCGAAAATTGAAAACTTCTAATTTTTCAATGTATACCTCTTCTTTCAACTCACCATTCAAGAATGCAGACTTCAAATCCATCTAATAAACCTAGAACTCCTTATGTGCTACAAAGGCGAAAAAAATCCTAATGGTCTCCATTCTTGCCACTGAAGAAAATGTATCCTCAAAATATATTCTTTCCAATTGTGAGTAGCCCTTACACACAAGTCTAGCCTTGTTTTTGATAAATTCTCCATTCTCATTCAACTTTTTCTAGAATACCCATTTAGTTCCTATTACATTCTTGTTTGTTGGTATTAGGAATAATTCCCAAGTCTAATTCTTCTTAATCTACATCAATTCTTCTTCCATAGATTTGGTCCAATTCTCATCCTTACATGTTTCAATCACTATCTTAGGTTCTACTTTGGAAAGTAGACATGGATTTACATGTTATTCTATCATAGAAAATTTTATTCTTATCAACACACCTCTTCTCTTATCACCATTGATTTTATCTTAAAAATGATTCTTCTACACATACTTAGGAGTCTTAAGAATCCTTTCCAAAGCTTCTTCCTCATCAACCTGCATTTCCTTTTCCTTCTCTTCTTCTTTTTCTTCTTCTTTGCAAGAGGGCTCATCAAATTCATAGCCTTATATCAATACTAATCTTTTATATGGTTCTTCATCTACTTTAACACTTATACTTTCAACTATATTCTCTGCCCTCTTGTTGTAGCACTGATTGTTAAACAAGCTCAGGACAACTAAGAGTGGGGGGGTGAATTAGTTGTCACAATATTCAAACTTAAAACTTCAATACTTATCAATTCCACAACCCCACTATTTTGTTATTAAGTAAGAGAATGAAACACAAATAACAAAATGTAAATCAACACAATGAACACCGGATTTTTATGTGGAAAACCCAATGAGGGAAAAACCATAGTGAGGGTTAACTCACAATATAAAGATTATAAAATAGAGTCTCACTGCCAAGGGCTCACTTCCTAGAAGAGGATTCACTATCCAAGTAAAAAGGCTCACTACCTACAGAAAGGACTCATTGTCCAACAGGGAGGCTTATTGTTTACAGATACAAAAGAGAACAAAAAGGTCCACCAAAACAATTAGCACATTCACAAGTTGGATAAGGATTGCAAAAGCCTTTAGCTCACTGCCTTCAGGAATCCAACCCAATGAAGTACTACTGTCTCAACTTACTCACACACACACTTCTGCTCTTATGATTTGTGGCTTACTTTTCTCACTTCGCATGACACTACCATAAAATTCTTCACAATTTGACTTGCTTTTATACCATACTCAACCTTAGAAACTTTCTCCAAGGTCAGCCACAAATATCTCACTTCATAAATTCAAATTAGGTTGGAAACTCAAAGTTCCCGTGGTGGAAAGGAATAAGAGTGGACCAATTAAAAAATTTAACCAAGACCAAAAATAATGTCTCTGATCAACCACATGCTTCCTCAATTTAATTTTATTGTTCAAATGAAGCGTAAACACCAGGTCAGCCAAACCTAATGAAAAGACAAATGAACATTGATGTACACACTTCCCAATAAGAAGATGACACGCGAACTCCAGAATATGCTTCATTATGCACGAGAATACATCTCAGATTTCTTTAGATACATCCATAGAAAATGCAATATGCTTCAAACACTAAACATCTTTCACCAGTTCATACAAAATGTGCAAACACACACAACAATACAAAAACATGATTTTTGGATCACCAAAATTCAACCTTCTTTGCCAAAACCTAGAGAACACCAACTCAAGACATATCCAAGATCTGCAAGATTTGAAACAAAATAGCGGAGGACTGAGAAGCATAAAAATTTCTCTCAGTCCACAGAGGATCGACTCTGCCAAAACAATTCACACACCGGTGAACGTAACTTTCACATACCATCACACCAGAAGCTAAAACTTAGGATATATCACCACAATATCACCATTATCAAATCTTCAAATCCCCATAAGCATAGGATCAACACAGGAGAAATGTGGAGCACATATAAGAGCACATTCAAAATGCATTCATCACTCTGACTTCTCTGCTTTATTAATTTTCTCAAAATCACTTGGAAACTCATCAACACAACACATCTGCAATGACATAAAGATAGCTCCATGTACTCAAAACATCTCAGTAGCATCTCAGCTATACATGTACAATCTACAACATACTGAACTGTGTTGACATCAATGACAACATTAATGACAACACCACCAGACTAGCTCATACTTGCAACAATCTCCCCCTTCGTCATTGATGGAAACACATGATGTAAAAAACCATCAAAGACAACATCCTTCACAATATCCCACGAGAACACCTTCTCTTCCTCTACAAATTTTTTTCACATGATTTTATCTCCCCCTTTGAAATCAATGGAAAAGAAAAACAACTCTAATTACTCCCCCTTAGGATCAGAATCATACTGTAACAATGAAAACCTTTTCTACTCCCCCTACGGAGTAGACCCATTTATCAGTCCAGATAAATAAATAATCTGTGAAATCACTGGACTAATGCACCTTCATGTGCACTTAGTTTTGAGGGCCAATGACCCCCAACATCTCCCTAAGATGCTCAAAATTATCCTTTAGAAGAGCCTTACTAAATATGTTTGCAATTTGTTCCTTTGTGTTCACATACTCCAATTTGACTTCATTCTCCAACACTTTTTCTCTCAGAAAATGATATTTGATAGATATTTGTTTTATTCTTGAGTACATCACCAGGCTCTTTGAAATTTTTATTTCACTTGTGCTGTCCCAAAAAGTAGAAATAGGCTCATCACATATCACTCCAATGTATTTCATATTTTGCTTCATCCACAAAACCTGTGTGTAGCAGGATGTTACATCAATATATTATTCCTCTACAGTGGATAAAGAAACCAAGTCTTTCTTTTTACTCAACCATGAAACCAATCTTCCGCCAAGAAATAAAGCATCACCACCGGTACTCTTCCAGTCATCTACACATCCGACCCAATCAGCATCAGTATAGGAACTCAGGGTGAAACCATCACTCTTAGGATACCATAATCCATAATCCAGTGTAACTTTAAGATATCTAAATATCATCTTCATAGCTATAACATGTGCCTCTTTAGGATCTGCTTGGAATCTAGCAACCAAACATACTACATGCATAATATTCGGTCTAGTAGTAGTAAGATATAGCAGTCTGCCAATCATAGATCTGTATTTTCTCTAACCAGTCTTAGCAAATTCATCATCTTTGCTTAGTTTAAATATGGTTATCATAGGAGTACAAACCAATTTGGAATCATCCATCCCAAAATTCTTCAACAACTCTTTTACATACTTAGATTGTGAAATGAATATCCCTTTATCAGTTTGATTCACTTTTAGACCAAAGAAGAAATTCAATTCACCAATCATAGACATCTCAAATTCTTTCTGCATCTCTACAACAAACCTTTTACACAAGCCTTCATTTCCACCAAAAATAATGTCATCAACATATACAACTACTATCAACATTTTGTTACCTTGGACTTTGAAGTAAAGATTACTGTCAGCATAACCTTTGTTGAATCCTTGCTTTTTTAGATATCTGTCCAATCTTTCCAATCTCTTGGAGCTTGCTTCAGTGCATACAACACCTTCTTCAACTTACAAGCCATGTCCGGTTTGTCAGACAACTGAAACCCTTCAGGTTTTTTCATATACACTTCTTCCTCCACTTCACCATTCATAAATGTTGACTTAACATCCATCTGATACACTTTGAAGTCCTTGTGGGTAGAAAATTCCAAAAAAATCCTAATAGCTTCCATTCTGGCTATAGGGTCAAATGTCTCTTCAAAATTTATACCTTCAACTTGTGAATATCCTTTGCATACAAGTCTTTCCTTATTTCTTACAACTTCTCCACTTTCATTTAGCTTATTCCAGAATACCCATTTCAAACCAATCACATTTTTATTCACAGGCCTAGGGACTAGTTCCCATGTCTGATTCTTCTCTATTTGCTACAACTCTTCTTTCATAGCCTTCATCCAACTCTCATCTTCACATGCTTCATTCACAGACTTAGGTTCAGCTTTAGAGAGAAAACACAGATTTACCTTAGCTGTAACTTTTCTTCTTGTCTTCACACCTTCACTTTCTCCTCCAATTATCTATTCCTCCAAATGATTCTTCTATACATAGTTAGGAGTATTAACAACAGATTTTGGCTCATTCTCTTCTTCATCTTTCTCCTTATTCTCCTCAGGTAAATGTCCCATTCTTCGGTGCCATAACGAACTTTCACTTATTTGAGATATAAGGAATTGACCATCAAATCCCTTAAGCATAGATGTTTCCATGAGTTCTTCTTCCAACAACAACGATATCTCCATTTTCAGATCCTTTTATGATTTCAAAGGTATTATTCTAAAACACAAGTTTAAAACCATTGCTACACATTTGACCAACACTCAAAAGGTTATGCCTCAAACCCTTCACATAATATACATCATCAATATTGTGCACTCAATAAAAACTAATTGAGCCTTTCCCACAAATCTTAGCTCCTAAATCATCACCAGACATAACTAAACCAACATCATATTTCACAAGATTGGTGAACTTACTCTTATCTCTGGTCATGTGATTAGAAAATCCTCTATCAATTACCCAGTAGTCTTCATCCTATCTTGCATGAAAAGTGGTAACCAAAGTACCTTCCATCCTATTCCTCTTATTCTCTGGAGCCTTCTTGCTTACACAATTTTCTAGGGTTAGTGGATATAGATTTAATTTCCAAAGCTAACAATAAGCATTCACTATCATCAGCCTCATTCTCATATTCAACATCAGAAATTCCTACTTCTTCTTTAACATAGTTCAACTTCTTATATCTCTTATCCTTTGTATCCTTATCCTTATAATCCTTGTTCTTATGCATAGATCTATTTAGACATCTTGAAGGATAATGACCAATATTACCACAACCGAAACATTTAAAGGGTAACATACCTTTATACTTTCTGGTGCCTTTCTTCAACTTCGTGGTGAATTTTGTTTCCAACTCATCATCACCATCGCTATCCAGTTTTCCTTCAATATTCATTTCCTTAAATGTCATTTTTGTCTTTTCTTCTATCTTGTATTCTTTCTAGAACTTTCTCATCTCAAATGATTGCAAGGTGTCGAACAACTGTTCTAGTGTGGAATTCTTAGGATCATACACTTCTTCAATAACTGAGATCTTATCACTATGGCAATCTGGCAGGTTGATTAGGATCTTTTCAATTATATCTTTATTTGATAGTTTTCCTCCTTGATTTCTAACTTCATTTGCAATCAGTTCAACCTTTTGAAAGAAACTTGTACATTCCTCACCTTCTTCCATTTTCATATTTACAAATCCATGCTTTGCTGCCAGCTTCTTTGTCAATTTCACTCTTTCATTTCCTTCATACATGTCTTCCAACTTCTTCCAGACCTCATATGCAGTATCAAAAGAAAGAAACTTAGCTCACTCATTTTTTAGAGAAGCCACTATAAATAACTTACTTTTCCTTTTCATTCTCTTCATAAGCAAAAATCTCATCTGAAGTAGTAAGACCACCAGATGGGTATGTATACTTTGCCTCAACAACCTTCCAAGTCTTGAAACTAGGAGAGATAATATATCCTTTCAACTGTCCCTTCTAATCATTGTAGTTAGTTCCATCGAACATAGGGATCGCCAACTTATGCACCATCAAATCTTCCTTAAGCAGTTAAGCTCTACACCAAGGAACCAATGCTCTAATACCAATTTTCAAATAGGTGGACAACTGAGAGGGGGGGTGAATCCGTTGTCACAAGATTCAAAATTAAAACTTCAATACTTATCAATTTCACAACCACACTATTATGTTATTAAGTAAGAGCATGAAACACAAATAACAAAAAGTAAATCAACACAATGAACACCAGATTTTTACATGGAAAACCCAATGAGGGAAAAACCACAGTGAGGGTTAACTCACAATATAAAGATTATAAAAAAGAGGCTCATTTCCTAAAAGAGGACTCACTGTCCAAGTACAAAGGCTCACTGCCTACAGAAAGGAATCACTATCCAACATGGAGGCTCACTGCCTACATATACAAAAGGGAACAAAAAGGTCCACCACAAAAAATAACACATTCACAACTTGAATAAGGATTGCAAAAACCTTTAGCTCACTTCCTTTAGGAATCCAACCCAATGAAGTACTGTTGTCTCAACTTACTCACACACACACTTCATCTCTTATGATTTGTGGCTTACTTTCATCACTTTGCATCACACTGTCATACAATGTTTCACAATTCAAGTTTCTTTTATACCATCCTCAACCTTAAAAACATTCTCCAAGGTCAGCCATAAATACCTCACTTCATAAATTTAAATTAGGTCAGCAACTCAAAATTCCTGCAGTGGAAAGGAATAAGAGTGGACCAATTAAAAAATTTAACCAAGACCAAAAGTAATGTCTCAGATCAACCACATGCTTCCTCAGTTTAATTTTATTGTTCAAATGAAGTGTAAACACCAGGTCAGCCAAACCTAATGAAAACAAAAATGAACATTGATGTACACACTTCCTAACAAGAAGATGACACGCAGACTCCAAAACATGCTTCATTATGCACGAGAGTACATCTCATATTTCTTTAGATACATTCACAGCAAATGCAATATGCTTCAAACACTAAACATCTTTCACTAGCTCATCCAGACTATACAAACACACACAACAATATAGAAACATGACTTCTGGATCACCAAACTTCAACCTTCCTTGCCAAAACCCAAAGAATACCAACTCAAGACATATCCGAGATCCGCAAGATCTAAAACAAAATAGTGGAGGACTGCAGAGAAGAAACATTTCTCTCAGTCCACAGAAGATCAACTCTACTATAACAATTCACACATCAGTGAACATAACTTTCACATACCATCACACTAGAAGTTAAAACTTGGGATATATCACCACAAGATCACCATTATCAAATATTCAGATTTGCACAAGCATAGGATCAACATAGGAGAAATACGAAGCACATACCAGAGCACATTCAGAACACATTCATCATTCTGACTTCTCTTCTTTATCAATTTTCTCAAAAGTACTTGGAAACTCATTAACTCAACACATCTACAATGACATAAAGATAGCTCCATGTACTCACAATATCTCAGTAGCATCTCAGCTATACATGTGCAATCTGCAACATACTGAACTTTGTTGACATCAATGAAAACATTAATGACAACACCACCAGACTAGCTCATACTTGCAACACCGATAAGCCTTGCTTCTTTTATAATATCTAAGGAATATTCCTTCATTTGACCTTGCATCAAAATTTCCCAAGTTTTCTTTATATCTCTTGATATATCATTTGGTTCCAAACACTCTAAAATATTTGATAGTAGGAGTTCTTCCATACCATAGTTCATAAGGAGTCTTTAAACTATTTACTCTTTCTTGTAGTCTATTAAGTATGTATAATGTAGTTTGAATAGCTTCTGTCCAATAGACATCCAATAGATTTGCTTCCTTCATTATTGTCCTTGCTACTTCCTGAACTATCTTATTCTTTCTCTCCACCACTCTATTTTGTTGAGGAGTTCTAGGTTGAAAAATTCCTATTCATTCCATGATCTTCACAAAAATTGTTAAACTTATTATAGGTGAACTCTCCATCTCTGTCAAACCTAAAACACATGATTTTCATATCCATTTCATTATCAATCATAGCCTTAAAATCTTTAAACTTGTCTAGAGCATTTTATTTTTCTTTGAGAAAAGTTACCCAAGTCATTCTAGAGTAATCATCAATTAATAACATGAAATACCTGTCACCTTGAAAGTTTCATGTTCTTGTAGGTCAACATAGGTCTATATGCACCAATTCCAAAGGTCCAATGGTAGAATATTCTTTGTGTTAGATTCTTTTTGCCACTAAGGGTTTTAGGACCTAGGGCAACAAACTTTATATGCTCCACATTCAAGGATAACCCTAGAGATCTCAATGCAAAGGGGAAAGAGATCTTGCAATAGGTTTGTCCTAGGGTCTGATTGTAAGCTAATAGGGGGTTCACCACCAAGCTAGGGCTTGGAAAAATAATGAAATGCAAGATGAAATACAAAACCCTAATATGATGCAAACTTGAACTAAATGACCTAGAAATGCATATAAAATAGAACAAAAAACTTTGAAATGAAATGTATGCACCAGGGAATATAAAGATGACTGGAAGGAACTTTGAAATGCTAGAAATTATGAATTTTTAACATAGTGGGACTCATTTTCCATTATGGGCGAATTAGTCCCAAATCTAGATTTCTACATAGGAACAGGTTTCAGGAAAAAGGGTATATGAATCTGCAAAAATCTCTGGAAAACACCTACAATGGGACTCATTCACCACTTGTGGTGAATTAGTCCTATTCTGCTTTTTTAGGAATATAAATTCTAAATCTACTCTTCTCATTCTGCTCAATCTGCTTCTCTAGGTTTCTAGATATGAAACTTTGATTTTAGGGTTGTAGGCGACCTTTTAGTGAAGATTACAACCTTGCAAATGAGGAGACAATTCCAACAACTTTCTCTAGACTTGTAAACTAGTCTTCAATGATCCTTCAAGTCTTCAAAGCGCCTAGATCTGATATTACACAAAGAAAGAGAGAGAATGTGCTGATTGTTAGGGAATAGGGGTTTTCCTTGGTCAAACCCCTTTTAGGTAATTAAACCAAATGACGAAACAATGAAACAAGGAAATGAAACATGAAAAATTCTACCTTGAACAATACCTTGTAAATGATGCTTTATAAATCTACAACTCAACATGAAATTTCCATGAAGGATGCAGATCTTGATCTTGACAATAGGAGTAGAACAATGCTTGATATTGGATCTTCAATGCTACATCACAACACTAGCTCAATAACATGCTTGAAATGATGATGGATCTTGAATTGCTACAATAATTGATGAAGAATTCTTCTCTTGAATTCCTTAAAAATGATCTTGAATGCTATCTTGATGATCTTGTAAATTCTTGGAATGCTTAGCTCTTGCTTCCTTGACTTGATATCATGTAGGCTTGATGAATTAATGATTTGAAAGCTTGTTTATATAGGCAATGCACTCAAACAACCATTTATTTGATTCAAAAGGCCGAAACAAAAGAAATTTGAACTTACAACCAAATTTTCCCACTTAAAAAATAAAAAATAGGCCAAATGGGACTCATTTTCCATATGTGGCGAATGGCTCCCACCTGGATGGGAATCATTCGTCCAAAGTGGAAAATGGGTCCCACATGGCCTATTTTGACTGTTAAAGTGTCAGGGAGTGTGTAAATTAAGTTTATATGTTGATATTGTCAGGTTTTTGATTGAAATATGCCTTGGGATGCATAATATGGGGTCATAGGGGGCTATTAAGTATGATATAAAGGTCATAAATGCAATAGGTCCCAAAATCCAATGTGAAAGTGTAAATAAATATACTCTACAATATTAAATTAAGGCCAAATTGGGTTAGCTTAAAAGGGTCCAAAATCCCATGTGAATGTGTAAAACACATTACAACAATAGATTAGGTACACTTAATTTACAAGCCTCCTAAATTTAATGTGAAGGTGTAAATAAATACACTTTACAACACTAGATTAAGGAAAAGTTTGATTTATTCAGCTTAGAAGGGCCCTAAACCTAATGTGGATGTGTAAAAATCATCACAAAACTAGATCAACATGACATCAAGTCCACTTTATCATTAATTATTCTCAAATTAAGTAGGGAAAAGGCATACCCTTTTTCCATCATTACATCTAGCCCCCACTTTAGTGAGAGGATGAACTTACTTCAAACTCACACTAAAGTAGACATTCAAGAGGGGTCCAAGTGTACCAATGTGGATGGTCTAGGATAACAAAGATTGAGGAGGTGATCAATCTCTCAGGGTCCAAGATCCTAAGTCAAACCAACATAAGCACAAAAGGACACACACAAGATATGCAACATCAAGATATACGATCATGCAATGCCAATGAGTAAAAGAAAGAAATACAAAAATAAAAAGGTGGATCAAGCTTCTATCGTTTGTCCAACATGATGTGGATGAGATCTAGGTTGTTTTTCCAAAAATGCATGCTCACTTTGAGGCAATGAAACTCTTAGTTGTCTGTTGGGTGAGTAATCCAAGAAGGTGAGACACATATGGCCAATATGCGCTCACACACACACGCAAGTGGCTAAGGGAAAGTCATGCCTTGGATCGGCTTCCCATCTAACCATACCAAAGTTATACCTCCTAATAAATTTGATAAGGCGCCATGCAAAATGATCTTTGAGCTTCATGAGACAAGAGAAACTTCATATGCTTGGAGCTCATGAACAAACAAGATGCCTCCACAGGCATGCAAAGTGTGTTATGAAAGGTGTCCATATAATCGATGTTGTAAATGCAAAATAGTGTAAGGAATGTTCAAAGGGGTTTTTCTTAGTTCATGTAAGGTATATTCTTAGGGAAATCAAGTCAAAGAAATATCACACTCCTGGAGGAAATCAAACCCAATGACAACACCAATAATAGGACACATTGCAAGAAAAAAGAAAATCACACAATGAAACATGAGTGTCGATGTATGCCCCCACTTTAAAGTTGTTGATAACACCATTGATGTGAGCAATTACTTTAAAGTAAAAGAAGACATGAGAGCTTATTCAAAAATCCCTATGCCAAGTCATATGTTTTTGAATTGAACTACATCATGAATAAGTGTCAAATGTAAGTCAACTTAAGGCATGTTGTCCACATCCCAAGCTTTCTATTATATGTACATGAAAATTTATCAACTAGCCAAAAGAGATAACAAGTGACATACGATGAAAAGGATACCTAGCCCCTTGCCCCCACTTAGTACAAGACAAGGATGAGTTGAATAGGATAAAAGTAAGTATCATTTAGAGGAACTAGGTGCTTCAACACAAGGAAGAGCACCACACTCCTTGAGATGTTGAGCTTGATTACTCAAAGCATTACATTCATTAGTAGAATGACCATGAACTCTTGTAGTAAAATTTCTTTCGTGTTCTTGGAGGGAGAGATATCAGACGATCTTGGAGGAGTCTCGACAAGATACACTCTTGATCAATAGTAGAATATGTTCCTTTATTCGTGCAAGATGTCATACACACACTAAATGACAAGGATTTAGATGAAAATGGAGATAAGGGTAGAAAACCTAGATCTTTCTTGAAAGAGTATGGTATATCAATTTTCTTCATGTGTTCATTTCATCCATGTGTAGGAGGGAGATCGTATCTAATACCATAAAAATCTTCCAAGTCAGATGAAGGGGGTTTATACTTCTTAGAAGGATTGGATTCTTCACGAGAACACAAATCCTTTTTAAAGTTATGTATCACCCCCTCATGAGGGATGGGGGTTAGATAGCCCCCATCGCTATCATGGGGCAATGTTGTTATCATAGAACCAAGTTGAGCATATGAAACACAAGGTTGTTTAGACTGTGAGATTTTGCACTCTCCCCTAAAGGAGGGTATAGAATCTATTGAACTACAATCATCACTAGAATTTGTGTCTGAAAATAAATCATCAGTATATGACTCTTTGGAATTTGAAGGTGAGATTGTGGATTCCTTATTGAAATGAGGTGTAAAATCCAACAAACCCAAATTACCACTAAACAGTTTAGGATCAACTTTTTATTTTGGAATGAAAGTATTAGGGGAGTTGGAAGTGTTGTTATCATAGCTTCTTTCATCTGATTGAACTGTGTATATCTTGTTGTTGTATTCAAATATGATCATTCCTAGTGGTTTCCTATTGACATTGTCAAAGCCACGAATATGAATATCATTAAGTTGAATGAGCCTTTTGTCCATGAAAATTTTGTCTATGAGGTCAATGCTACAAAAATTAATTTCTACTCCATTTTCTATGAGAGTGCACCTAACTATAGTTTCATTAATGATCACTTGTATCATCAAGGCTTCATTCTTGTTTTGAGTCTCAACTAAGGGAAATTCATGTTTAGGGAATGTAATTTTTGACTGTGTGACTTGCATACAATCAAAGGAGGATGTTATATTGTTTGATTTCATATAATATCGTATCTCCTCCTACTTTATTTACAATATTTCTTGAAATAGACACTTACATGTAGGTGATAGTTGAATGAGTTGCCATACAGATATATTAGCGGGTGTCTTTTTTAGATCTTCAACACTAGGCACAATAATTTGAGGCAATGATGATGTTACGAGAGTAATTTGTGGTCCCCTACATGTTTAAGCAACTATGTTATATCTTGGTTGCTACAAAACATTGTTAAATTGCATCCTAGATTTCAAGAAATCTCTTATTTTCTTATATGATTCACTAATGGGAGGTGACTTAGGGAGCTCACTAATTAAAGGAGATCCAATTTTTGACATCATAACCTCAACAAGCTTGCGCTTATTTGCATAATCTCTTAGTTAAGAGGAGTCTAATGCCACTTCATCATCTTCATCTAAGGAAGCCCCATTACATGTGTCGATGTTCAGATTTTCTTGTACCATGATACCCTCCCTAGGAGGAGAGTTTTTAGGAGATATACAAACTAAATGTTCATGATATTCAAAGGTTGGTTCTTGTAAAATGACTTCATCCCAAGTAGGGGAATGATCAATGGTTGGATTGTCTTATTCATCAATAATTTTATTGTCTTGTTCTATAATGTTTTCCAACATAAGATTCTCATGACATTCATTGGTTATGTTTTCTAACATCAAAGTAGCTTCTTCACAACTAGGAGAGGTACTGGGAGAATAAAAAATGTCAAGATTATCCAAATTTTTACTTCTTTGTCTCATAATGTCTTCCAAAATAGGATAGGTAGGGGAAGATACATAAAGAGGGTTATCATAGGTCGTGAAGGTTTGCTTATCTAACACCAACATATTCTCATCATTATCACAAGAGGAGAAGATGTTGGGATATGAATCTGTGTAGGTTTCAATGGTCTCCTTTTATCTTATGTTATCATCATGATTACTTATCATTATGTCCTCTTTTTTAGTAATGTCTTGCCTAATAGGAGAGGTAAGAGGAGAGAAACAACTCAGGTTCTTAAAAATCTCATCGATTAGTTCTTCTAACACTACAATATATTCTTCCCAAGTAGAAGCGATATTAGGAGAAGAACAAATGTGATTGTCATGATTACCCAAGGTTTTTTCCACTAGACTAGCCTCACTCTTAGAAAAGATACTAGGGGAGGGATCAATGATGAATAAAAAGAGAGGGGAAAGGACCTCATATTCATATGCACTTAACAAAACTTTCTTACAACACCCAATAAGATCTAAAAATAGAACATGAAGTATAATAACTATAGATTTTTGCAATGAAAACATGATGTAATGATTGTTCTACGAGCTTGAAATGCAATAATTCTAAATCAAACATGCAAGGGATAATGCAATTTTCAGATTTTGAACATGATAATTGACTGATTATGCAATGTAAGAATGCAAATTTGAAATTACACAATACATGAAATGAGTCAAATTAAGCTAGATCTAATGGAACGCATGTAACAGAAACTCAGCCAACTGAAATAGATAGTTAATGGTAGTAAACAAAAGTGTAGAAACAAGGTTTTTAATGCTGTAAAAGGTAGTTTCAAATGTGCACTGGAACTAATTCACCGAAGGTGGCGAATGAGTCCCAGTAGGGATTTTTTTAATTTTTTAATAAAATTTCAATTGATTTTTATGCTTTTTATGTTGTATGATCTGTAAACTAAGTGCAAATGCAGTTTTCAAATGATTTGAGATGATTTGAGATGCAAAAATGCAACCTATATGCACTTTCACTAATGCAAAATTTGAAATCCCTAGATACCAATTACCTAATGCAAAATATAATGCAAAGTTAATGCAAGCTAGATCTAGGATGACAGTGATCTCCAAATTAGAATTAAGGTGTTCTAAATGCAGGTTCACCAAAATGTTAGGTAGAATTTTGTTGGCTCTAAGGGTTTTAGTACCTAGGGAAAAAAACTTTCTATGCTCCACATTCAAGGATGAGATCTCAATACAAAGGAGAAAGATCTTGCAATAGGTTTGTCCTAGGGTATAATTGTAAGCTAATAGGGGGTTCACTAGCAAGCTAGGGCTTGGAAAAACAATCAAATGCAAAATGAAATGAAAAACCCTAAAATGATGCAAACTTAAACTAAATGACCTATAAATGCATATAAAACAAAATAACAAGCTATGAAATGAAATTTGTGCACTTGGGAATCTTAAGATGACTAGAAGGAACTCTAAAATGCTAGAAATTTTGACTTTTTGACCTAGTGGGACTCATTCACCATTCTATGTGAATCAGTACCAGATTTAGATTTCTACATAGGAACAAGTTTCAAGAAAAAGCGTATCTGAATCTACAATAATCTTCAGAAAACACCTACAGTGGGACTCATTCACCACTTGTGGTGAATCAGTCCCATTCCATTTTTTTAGGAATTCAAAGTCTGAATTTATTCTTCTCAGTCTTCTCAATCTACTTCTCCAAGTTTCTAGATCTGAAACTCTGATTTCGGGGTTGTAGGTGACCTTTTAGTGAAGATTACAACCTTGAAAATGAGGATACAATTCCAAAAACTTTCTCCAAACTTGAAACCTTGTCTTCAATGATCCTTCAAGTCTTCAAAGCACCTATATTTGCAATTACACAAAGAAAGAGAGAGAAAGTGCTGATTTTTAGGGAATATGGGTTTGCCTTGGTCAAACCCCTTTTAGGTAATTAAACCAAATGATGAAACAATTAAACAAGGACATGGAACATGAACAATTCTAGCTTGAATGATGACTTATAAATTATGCTTTGTAAATATGCAACTCAACATAAAATGGCCATGAAGGATGTAGATCTTGATCTTGACATGATGGATCTTGAATTGCTGCAACAATTGATGAAGAATTCCGCCCTTGAATGCCTTAAAATGATCTTGAATGTTATCTTGATGATTTTGTAAAGTATTGGAGTGCTTAAATCTTGCTTGCTTGACTTGATATCATGTAGACTTGATGAAATAATGATTTGAAAGCTTGTTTATATAGGAAATTCACTCAAATGACCATTTATTTGATCCCAAAGGCCGACATAGAAGAAATTTGAACTTAAAACCAATTTTTCCAACTTAAAACCTCAAAAATAGGCCAAATGGGACTCATTCGCCGTCTATGGAAAATGGGTCCCATAGGGCCTATTTTGACTACTATAGTGTTAGGGAGTGTGTAAATTAAGTTTATATGTTGATATTGTCAGGTTTTTGATTGAAATATACCTTGGGATACATAATATGGGGTCATAGGGGCCTATTACGGATGATATAAAGTTCATAAATGCAATAGGTCCAAAAATCCAATGTGAAAGTGTAAATAAATATACTTTACAACATTAAATTAAGGCCAAATTAGGTCTATTTAGCTTAAAAGGGTCCAAAATACCATGTGAATGTGTAAAACATATTACAACACTAGATTCGGTCCACTTAATTTACAAGAATCCTAAATTTAATGTGGAGGTGTAAATAAATACACTTTACAATAGTAGATTAAGGTGGAGTTTGATTTATTCATCTTAGAAGGGCCCTAAACCTAATGTGGATGTGTAAAACACATCACAACACTAGATCAAGGTGATATAAAGTCCACTTTATCATTAATTATTATCAAATTAAGTAGGAAAAAGGCACACCCTTTTTCTGTCATTACACTTTGATATTGAACCTCTTTCTTGTTTGCTTCCCAACCTGACATTCCTTGTGAACTACATTGATAGGTTTTGTAATTCTTGGCAGATCTCTCACATCTTGAGTAAAGTCGATCCTCACTATACTATCAAAATTGATGTGACACATTCTTCTATGCCATAGCCAACTTTTGTTGGTTTGAGTCATAGAGAACTTACCATTAGCATGTTTGAGATAATAAATATTCTCATCTGTCCTTATTCCTACAACAACTAGAGTTCCAAATCTTCTTTTTTTTAATTTCACAACCACCATCCTGAAATACAAGATTATATCCTTATCTACATATTTTTCCTACACTCAAAAGATTATGCTGGAGACCCTTGACATAAAGAACATCAATTGTATTATGCTTGCCATCAAAGCTAATTGTACCTTTTCCACATATTTTAGCAGATGTATCATCACCAAACTTACAAAACCACCTTCAAACTTCTCAAGTTTAACAAACTTACTCTTATCACCTATCGTGTGATTTGAGCATTTGTTGTCAATTATCCAATGATTTTTCTCCTCTCTAGTGTGAAAAGTAGTCACTACAGTCCCTTTGATGTTGTGACCTATTTCTAGGATAGTTTCCTTCATACATCTTTTAGAGTTGGTATGATTATTTCTAACATTCAGAGCCATGAACAATCATTCATCATTTTCATCATCTTGGTAGTTAGACTCATCATCATATATTATAGTATCTTCTTTAACATAATAAATTCTCTTTATTATCATATATTTTTTATTTAAAACTTTGGTTGTACATCTTGAAGCATAATTACCTCTCTTTCCATAGTTAAAAAAATTGGAAGGGAACTACCTTTGTATTTTCCAATCCCCTTTTTCAATATTGTGACAAAATTTTCTTCTATCTCATCAAGATCATTTGGATCTAATCAATCATCCTTCTCTATTTTTCTATCTTTAAAAGTAGTCTCTTTTCTTGAATCATTTTGACCAAACTTTCTTAATTCAAAAGTAGTTAAAACACTAAACAACTAATCTCTAGAATAATGATCTAAATATTGAGCTTCCTCAATAGTAGAAACCTTATGAATTGATTTAGGAAGAGTTCTTAATACCTTCTTTATCACATCATCTTCTTACAATTTTCCACCAAGGCCATTGATGGAAATGACAACTTCATCCACTCTATGCATGTATCTTGCAATATCTTCATCTTCTGACATCCTTAGGGTTTCAAAATTAGTCTTCAAATTCTACATCTTTGCTTGCTTGACCTTATCATCTCCTTCATAAAACACTTTCCAACAACTTCTAGATTTCTTTAGTAAATTTGTAGCTCATAACCTTCACAAGTTTTGAATCAGCAAGACCACTCAAAAGAGCATTCCTTTCTTTTCCATTGTTCTCATATGCATGGATCTCATCATCAGTTGTTGGACCGTTAGTGGGCATGGTATATCCATCTTCAATTGACTTCCAAATTACAAACCCTAGGGAAACAAGGAAACCTTTCATCTTGGTTTTCTAAAATGCATAATTCATCCCATAAAACAAGGGAGCCTCCTTCCTTTACACCATTCAGATCTACCTCAAGCAGTTAAGCTTCTTCCAAGGAACCTTTCTCTGATACCAATTGTTAGATGCACAAAAAAACTAAGAGGGGGTGAATCAATTGTACATTAAAACACTAAAACACTCATTAACATTTAGATATATATTATCCCTTAAACCCTAAATTAGATTTAGTATGAAAATAAAAAAATGAAACAACACATCAAAAAACCATACACAATAAAATACCAAATTTATGTGGAAAACCTAAGAAGGGAAAAACCATGGTGCAGATTAGCTCACAATATAAAGTAATAGCAACATCGAATACAATAGGGCCACTGCCCAAAAGAAAGAAGGGCTCACTATCAAAGGACTCACTATCCAAAAGAAATAAGAGAGAAGGGGTGGCTCATTGTACCAATATGAACTACTAACAATGCATCTCTCACTACATCTAGGAGTCATAGGCATTAAAGCTCACAATCATATCACCACACATGATCACTTTCACATATTTTGCATCACACACGCTCTCTTAATCCACACAACAACTAACCTTGTATTTATATCATTCATGACCTAAAACAATCTCAATTAGGTTAGCCTTAAGGAAACGTATGCACCTCAACCATGCAACATCAAATAGGTCGGTACTAAACACTTCCATGGTGTAAATAAGTAAAGGAAGACCACACCACAACATAACTAGGGCCCAAATCTACATTGACACACTTCTCCACACTTTCACAAACAAAAATTATCCTCCATAATTAGTGTTAGCATGCCAGGTTGGCCAAACCTACACTTACACTAACAAGAGACCACAAACACACCTCTCCATTTCCAAAAAAAAATTGCAGACCACATTGCAACATTCTAAAGAATATCAAAATATTCAACATCATCAAAATATTTTCCACTACTAATGCAACCACCTAAAACTTAAGAACACATTTATTTTGTGCAATGAAACACATTGGCATAGACATCCAACACACCAAATAGCCTCTTGGAACACCATAACACCTAAAACTTCAAGGGAATTTAGATACATAATATATAAGCACATTCCCTAATCCATAAGACAAGAACCTTCACTTCAAAGAAATGTGGAGCAATCTCATTTCTCATAGGTGCCCTTTTTAACCAGACCGACATACTATCAAACACATATTCCACTATATTATGATCCAAAACCTAAAACTCTAGATATAGATCCTTTGAATATCTCTAATCATCATATGCAAACCATGCATATTGTTGGGTCTCAAAAATGCAGGTTACAAATCCTAAGAGGATGCTAGGCTTTATGATCATACTTGCAACATTTTTGAACCAATGAAGGGAGTTACCCTATGTGGGTGATGACTCCTTACACTTCAGGGTCTGTGAAACCTAGGCAAGTGGTCCTTGATATCTGAAGAAAATCTAAGGGTTGTGTGACATAATTGGATTAAGGATCTACCCATAATGGCATAAAGTGTGGAGTAGATGAAGGATTGTTAACTACTCCTACTCCTAATGTGATAATTAGAAATTTAGAATATGAAAGTGGATAAGTAAGGTATAATGATATGTGAAGTGGACCAGTGCCTAATTGGGTAAGCAGAGTCAATGAAGTTTTATGATAAGTGACGAGACTAGTATTGGTTACAGTTCTAATTGTTTGGCACTTATGTTTGTTTATACTTTGTATAAACGTGCAAGAATGTGACTGACAAACTCTACTTATTGATCCAATCGATCCTATCAGGTTACTATGACTTATTTAAAAAGATTTTAATTATTCTTTGAAGGAACCAATTAAAATGAATCACACAATGACAACAAATGTGTATTGACAAATGAAGTAATCCTCAATTTGAATAACAATATAATATCGAGTTGGAGACAATAAGGCAGTCTTATCAATTACATGGCTCTTCTTACTAATCCAAATGTTACTTCCAAGTTACTGTAATCAATTAAAAGGATTTTAATTCTTTGATAGAAACTAATTAGCTTGATTACACAACAATAACAATTGTGTCTGATGAAACTAAATATCAACTTGGATACACAAGCTCAAATAACAAAGAAATAACAATGTGGAGACAACCAAATAATTGCTCAAATCAACCAACAATAGACACCAATGTGAAGTCACACAGAATTAAAGATCTTCTATTCATTTCTGCCAAAATTCATGCATGCATCATGGTCCTTTACAATAAAATCTACATGATATTGTGAATGGTGATCCTAGACCTACACAAACACAAAGAACAAACACATCATTAGTCCAATATGCAAGTTAGAAACAACATTCCCCATAAGATTCATTTGAAATGCAAAGAACAAGAAATAAAATGAAGAACACAAATAAAAGCTATTAAATCCTATTCAATGCAAACAAACTCTCAATCCCATGGGGGAATTGGTGCTATTTTGATGTGGAAAATATCTATTGCCCAATTCCTTGCAAGCTTTGATGATCTTTGATGAAGATTGATGAT